>SPJY01033365.1:957294-1556050 GCA_005191435.1 Raddia distichophylla | reverse complement strand
GGGGACCCTGGCCAATAGATTTCGCATTGTCACATACTGCTCGCTGAGACCTGCTGATCTCGTCGAGTTCCACCTTGTATTCATCCCTGATATATAAGAGAAGCTGGACGTAGGGCTATTATCTCTCCCGAGAGGCCTGAACCAGGATAAAAACCCCTGTCTCCTGTTCGTTGCTGTTCGTGGTTGTTCGGCGTGTCTCCCATCTCCTCCTTGAAGAACCTTGGTTGACTTGGGTCAATATCCCAACCGTCGACATGATCCTTGTCCATATACGGGATTTGCTGTATTCCATGGGAAATGATATTAAAGACTATGGTCTACCAGATTTGGACGAGTCTGTGCGTGCTGATAGCCAGAAGAAATGTCTATTAATGTGGATGAAGACCATAGTGAGTTGTATGCCTCCTTGAACAAATAGCAAAAGGCTGGTTTTGATGATATCATCGAACATGTTCAGACTCATAAGGGTAATGTTTTCTTCGTCGATGGTCTAGGTGGCATTGGGAAGACCTTTTTGTATAGGGCATTGCTTGATGCAGTTAGATCAATGGGCCTTATTGCCATTGCCACAACAACATCGGGGATAGCAGCATCCATAATGCCTGGTGGTCGCACAAGCCACTCTAGGTTCAAGCTACCAATCAACATTTCTGACACCAGCATTTGCAATTTCACCAAGCAAAGTGGTACCGCTGAGTTGCTTCGAAGTGCGGCGCTGGTAATATGGGATGAGATGGCCATGACAAAACATCAAACAATTGAGACACTTGATAGGTCATTGCGGGATGCCACAGATTGTTCATCACCATTTGGGGGGAAGGTTATGATGTTCGGGGGTAACTTTCGACAGGTTCTACCAGTTATCAAGCCCAACAAGAGCTCAAATCACTAATGCCACAATCCAACGATGTTACTTGTGGCCAAATATTAGGAAAATATGTCTGACTCAAAACATGAGGGCTCAATGTGATCCATGGTTAAATCATTAGAGATGACTACGTGAGCCTTCCTGATGACATTGTGATTGGATACAATACAAGTGACCAATGCATTGACACATTGATAAATGATGTATTTCCATCACTTGAGTGTAATGCCACATCAACTGCTTATATGAGCAGCCGCGTCATTCTCTCAACGAGGAATGACTATGTCGATGAGCTCAACGCTATACCAATGTAATCAATATCCAAATAAGTTTTCCTCAAATCTCTAACACCAAATGGACTGCCTCCGCATGTTCTTAAGGTCATGGTAAATTGTCCAGTCATCTTGCTACGTAATCTCGATCCGAATACTGGTCTTTTTAATGGAACAAGATTGATGGTAAAAGCATTCATGAGGAACACAATAGATGCTAAGATTGTTGCCGGACAGCATGATAGAACTAGAGTGTTCATACCTCGCATCCTGTTATCTCCATCTGAAGATGCTTCTTTCCCTTTTAAGTTCAAAAGAAAACAGTTCCCCATCCGACTAAGTTTTGCTATGACCATCAACAAGGTTTAAGGACAAACAATCCCAAATGTAGGAGTCTACCTTCCAAAACCTGTGTTTGCCCATGGCCAATTATATGTTGCATTGTGCAGGGGTGTTTGCAGGACGACAACAAAAATCTTAGCAAAGTTAGTGGATTACATCGATCCACATAGGAAGAACACCAAAAATATTATTTACAGGGATGTGTTGTTGTGACGCACTCCATTACATGCAAGCTTTTCTTTTTACCCAAGTAACCGGATTGAGATGGCAATTTAGTTTTCTTCGTTACCACCTTTAATGTTATTTAATTTTGCTTCTTCAGGTGCTTCATAAGATGACCCACGTCAATATCAACCGAATGAGACAACCAATGCAATAAGGAATGTTCCTATACCTGCTCCATATAGACATAGACAAATAGAAAAAAATGCATATGTTCTAAATGTCAAATTTTTTTCTACAAATTGTTGATTGCAACATTGCATCATTTATATTACAATAGTGTATCATTGTTTTTACGATATATTGCTTCAACGTGCTTTGCACATGCACACCTGCTAGTGGTCTCTAGATTTACACTTTAATCAACATCCAAGGGCTTGTTCTTGTTAGTTGAAACCAACGGTAGAAAATAATGACAAAGTTGTATACCCTTTTCAATGAGCTTGAAGAGCCTTAAAAAATGGTTTTAAAATTGTAAGAAAAACCACTTAAAACCGAGCCTTTGTTTGAATCTACTACAGTTTTGTTCGAGCTTACTCAAAGTTCACTTTTTTTAAGTGTTTTGTGTTTAGACGAGCCAAGCTCAAGCATATTAAAGCTTCATTCCAACCGAGCTCAAGTCTATATTTAGGCTCGAGCGTTAACCCAAGCTCGGCTCAAGCCTGGTAGAGCTTGTTCTGATATAGGATAGGCTGAGTCGAGCCCGGCTTATTTGTAGCCCTAGTCTTGAGCAACTCCTCAAGCACATAATTTTGGTACAGCCCTAGTTTGGAGGCTAACGAACAGTGGATCAATTTTGAGCAAAACATTTCTTACACAGCAAAATAGATCGCCGGAAGAGGAAGATGTTTTATTCACATGCCACTCCCTTCTTTTCAGGTGAAGGGCCAATCGGGAGGGATGAACATCCCTCACATGTTTTCAGGTGAAGGGCCAATCTGGATTGTGTACATTCCTGCTCTCGTAGCAGAACATCCATACGCTATGTGGTGTGGCTCGAGCAAAAAAAAAATAACTTTTGTTAAGACAGCTAGAAGCTAGAATGCCATCTGTATATGTGACATTGCCGCCTGAGTCTGGGAGACGACTATTCTTGGCGGGAAGCAGAAACAGGCACAGTTCTCCCACAGATAGACAGCATTGCAAGCTGCGTCTGATAAAGACTGAAAAATACGCTCGCACTACAAGGCGGGGACAGGGAATAAACCCTCTACCACCTGGAAGTCGGCGCATGTATCCCTTCGTAGCTGCAGATCAATAAATTATGCAGCACATAATTCTCGGTGTTGCTGACGCATTTGAAAGGAATGTCGCACGAATGCTTGTTCATCTACGATCTTTCATTTCACCAAGATGATCCGGGCATGATAAAAAAAACCGCTGGTAGGCATGGTCTGTTATTCCAAAGAACACTACTACTCAATCACTCCTAGATACAAGAAAAAGAAAAGGAGAAACCAAAACAAGGTGGATGAAAATTGCGACGGAAGCACGGACGAAGCAGGTCGACGCCAGCCCAGCATCAAAATAGTAAGGGTAACGAGGTGCTCCTGCAGAAACAATGCCACCAATCATGTGCCAATCAACGAAGGAGAATAACATCATGTTGACTTGTTGAGCATGCTCAAATGACCATCTATCTGTCAGTAAAAGTTCTAAATCATGCAAATGATCACAACTGACAATTTAGGAGAATATCTACAGAAATAACAATGTGTGGCTATTCTGCGAGTAGGCACTTGAAATATAGACTGTTTCAAGAATCAAATAATAATTAGGCCTACTTTAAGACAATAATTTGGAAAACGACACTGTTAGATTTAATTTTTAGGTTTTTACAGACTAAAGCAGTCCACACACACCTAAGGAATTTGCTGGAGGAGGCAAGAAAGCACAATCACCAAAAAGGTGATGTCCCCCTCATGGCATACCAAGTTTTAGGCACCATGCAACTTATGTCGCAGAGACAAACACACTCGACATTAACAGCGAAACCTTTTCTAATAGACATTCTAATATATACAATAATTCAGATTGTGTATCTATCCTTTGAATTTCAATCGTGTACGCAAGAACGATGATAAATTTGACCTTGACCAGTATTTAGCTATTCATCACCCACTATGTTTTTTAGGGAAGCTCACAAAGTATATATCATAATATAGCATCTAAGCAACAGAACATAATCTAGCATTGGAACGACAACAGCAAAATTTAACTGATTCATCTTGGTGATCGTGTAGCTAGAAAAAAAAATATCTCACCTGTACAAGAGGCAGAAAGTGAGAATCTCAACCATGAAGGACTTTTAATGGATCTAATTGCCCACTACAGTAACTGGAAGGAACAGCCGAGAGCCCAAGCCTTCCTCTCCACTCTTCACCAGGCTTAAGTGTAATAGACCTCTCAACCGCAGCAGGCTCCACACAAAGCATGTGCTTGTATTCTACATCCCCAAAATCTTGCATAGCTTTTGCCTTCTTGTCCCAAGGATTCCAAACAACTATAGAAGGCAGCAGGTAAAAATGACAATACATTTTATCACATTTGACAACAATACAAAATTGATAAATACTTGAATGCAAATATACATATAAATATGTGCCAGCAAATCAAACATACCAGCATCTGGAAGGCCTTCTTTCGTCACAACAAATGTCCTTTTCTTCTCATGGTCAATAATAGCAATTTTTGAGGGTGCACTAAGATATATTTTATCAACCTTCACACAGAGATAATTAAGTGTAGAAGATTAGGTATTTGACATAAAATGTTAGATATTTAATATGGTCCAATTCACTTACTTCTGATTCAAATACAATAGCATCTCCCTGCTCTGTGAAACGCTCCATTGTCTTCAGATTGTCAAGGTAGTCCATTGTTTCCAGCCCTTCAACACGCACTTCACTGTGAAAATTTAATGTCAAGGAAGAAATAAGATAACCAATACTTGCAATCTCCTATTGAAACGTCCATTTAGAGATTTCTAACAACAAAAAAAGGGGGGGAAATTGAATTGAGTAGATATATTCATACGAAATACATATGTAGTACCACATCGCAAACTTGTATATATATTAATTTCAGATGTAGCCTAAAAGGCAGAGAGTACCATTGAGAAGACCGTGGTTTGTTACAACTATGTTCGGATGCATTTTGAACATGGATGGATGAGCTTGAATTGAGTAGATATATTCATACAAAATGTCTCTATTACAGGTAGTACCACATCGCAAATTTATATATAATATTAATTTCAGATGTACCACTCGAAGTCAGAGTACCATTGAGAAAACCATGGTTTGTTACAACCATGTTTGGACCAGATGAAAATTTCAAAAGGTCATCAGATAGAGAACATATGAAAGCAACATGACAAACGCAACCATGCACTAACGTTCATTCTAATATAATATTCCATGTAGTGGATCAGTAATACGCAAAGACAAACCAAGATTTATCCATTTTATCTAATAGACTTCCACCAATACAGACGCAACAATCCACGTGGACAAAGTGAATACATTTTCCTGAAATGTACACGATGTCAAAAAGTTGTGCACAAAAGTAGAAAGAACATCCTAAATTTCAATCAAGAAACTTGAAAATTAATAAATGGTGAAAATGGGAAAAAATATCAAGTGTATACCTTATGTCAGAAACAGAGAAGTACGTGTGAAATGCAAATGTATAAGAGAAAGGTTTTCCATCAGTGTTGGTATTCCTAATCCGAGAAGTGAGACTCAATTCTCCACCAGGACCAAGAGCAACTCTCAAGCGGAATTCAAAACTGTAAACATCAATACACCAAATGCAGAATAAGATGTGTACCAAATCACATGAATCAAAGGGAGAAAATCAACAGTCGCATTATGGTCTATCGGTACGAACCTGTGAGGCCAGATCTTTAAATCTTCTTCAGAAGGCTTCAGAATCAGATCAACAAAAGCTTTAATAGCTGGGTTTACTGGCAAAGGAGGTGGGTTATCATCAACGCTCCAAAACCGATTCCTCGCAAATCCATGTTGTTCAAGATTTCCATGATATCCAAACTGCATTGACAGGGTGTTTATCAGTGTTTTTGATTTATAAAAATACATTACAGAACATGGAAAATCAATATAGATGAAGATTGCATACTTGGGGAAAGCAAATGGGTATCCCACCACGAATGGCTTTGGGAGGTTTGAAAATGGCCTGCAAAATAATATTTTACATTCAAAATGTGAGGCATTAACCAAACATTTTTACATACGAACATATGATGAACACTGCAGTAATGCATAGCAAACATTTCAGCTATAAAAGCTGTCTTGCTCAAATTCAGTGGCCCAGAAGAAGCAATCAAGAAAAAAATGGAGCTCAGAATGTGCAGACATGAGACGAGACATTTTTTTATAACTAAAATTTTCCAGTGTTCAGATGGTAGTCATGGAAATATAACATGAACTTTGAGATATGGTTATATTCAAATGACTTCGTTATGAAAAGCAAGGATGATTTCGACAACACTAAAGATGTTTATATGCAACAGATGCTCACAGTTTATTCATGCAACAATTGAACAATGCGGTCCATCCATGGCCAAAGAAAGCATTGTGTACCTTGCTGCTGACAAAAAGCAGCTCCTCCCCATGATCATTCTTCCATGAAGTTACCTGGCCTCCATAAAGACAGACCTGGGAAAATACAAGGCTACAGTACTTACTCATCGTTGCAGCTTGTGCACACTGCAATATAATGAATTTAAAGTATAGAGTAATGAATTTTTTGGAAACGGCAATCTGGATCTTTTTGCCTGTGCTGACATAGATGAGGCAAGTACACCAATGTTGAGGACATTTCCCAAAAGTACCAACACAACAGCACTGCCACATGGAGGTCAAACAAGACATGCATACTGTCAACATATCTTCCCATCAATTTTAACGGAAAACTGGCCCCTGATCATGCTTTCTGTTGCGTGCTAACATGGTCAGCAGATAATATGTATCTTCTCTGTATATAAATCATTGTCTAGATTCCATGGCATTTATATAAAAAGAAAAATTAACAAATTGATCCACAGTTATCAAAACCCAAAAACAACAACATTAGCGGTTGGACAGGACTAAAGGCTCGACTGGGGAAGGGTACAAATCGAAACACCCAATGTTTGACATAAGCTTCAATTGAGAACTAGTTACAGCAAAATGAACAACCTAAGGAACAAAGGCATAATGTACAAAACAGTACCACAGCTGAGGATACATACAAACTTATCTGAAAGAATGTCTGCTATCCAGAATATGATTTCCACTACAAAGGCTACAAAACAGACAATGGACCACAAGCATGGTGCATCATAGATAGGGAACAGACTAACACAGAGTCCTTAGTCCTTGTCGAAATATATCATTGCCGCACATGTTCCTTTTTCCACAATCAAGCTTGTAAACAGTAAAACAGGGGAATTATCAATTTACCAATTTATTACATAACAAGTTCTTCAAAACCACTTTTGGACAACATACAGGGTATATTGCAGCGTTTCCAACATTGTGAATGCAGAAATGGCAAATTGCCACGGAACATCAAAAGCGAGCAAATTTCGACAAGAGGCCCTATCAACTCTGATCACTCATGGGGTCAGAAAACCATTACAGCAAAACCACCACGCGCTAAACAACGCCTAGTAGCAAAAAACAGAAAAAGAAAAGGAGGCCAAAAAGCGTGACCACGCTCCGCCCGCTAGATTCAAAGTTTGCGACACGCGGATCATGCAATGCGCCATCAACAACCCAACAAAAACGGGGCAGAAACATGCAGAATCGAGCGAGCGAACACCTAAAACCTCGTCGAATTCGCCAAAACCCCGCGCGGATCAGCCCAATTCCCGCCGGATCTGCGTGGACGCCACCGGAATCCCAACGAATCGCGAGAGCACGCGCGCGCCAACCCCGCACTTACGCGCGCGCGCGCGGCGCAGGATTGGGAGAGGAGGGAGGGCGGGGGGGGACCGGCGGGAACGGCATACCTCGGAGGAGCAGCTGCGTGCGCCTCGAAGCACGAGCTTCTCGAGGCCGGAGGGGCCCTTGACGAACTCCACGAACGGCGGCGGCGGCGGCTGGTGCTTCGGCGACGGGGAGGCAGCGGCGGCGGCGGCAGCGGCCATCGCACCACGCGGCGGCGAGCAACCCCTAACCCTAGCCTACCTCGGCGCGCACCCTTTGGGGTTTATTTGGTGGAGGGAAGGGAGAAGCGGAGAGGGGAATACAATGGGAGAGGGAGTGGGAAGAAGACGGGGACTATTTATAGGCGATGCAAGGGAGAAGAAAGAACGCGTTGGGGGCGATGCGGAATTACAGCGAGTTCAGGGTGGTAAATGTAGACGTAAGGATTAAATCTATATTTTCCTTTTTTTCGCAGGTTATGTGATTTGTTTTTACCGATTGATGAGTATCCGAGTAATCTGATATGATATGATAGTCTTAAATTTTTAAGGAACAAATACCGCGTGAGGCGTGATTAGGGGGATTAATTGCTGCAATGGCTTGATCGCTGGAAATCTGATTAATTTCCGATTGAGAATACGAGGAGAGAGAATAAAAATGATTGTGATTGATATTTTATAATCTCCCTTTAATAATAAAGTAACAAACACCGTGTATGACATTTTTTTTGGAAAGAGAGCTTCGCTCCTATTTCCCTTTTCTAGGGAAAACGGAAACAACCACCGCCAATTTGTTCCTTTACGGACCATCGGAAACAGAGATTCGTCCAGGAGAAGGGCTCTCCACAACCCGGACGATAAATGTGTTAGAAAACCTGACGCTAATAGAATACACAACAGACATGATGTTTGATGTTTGGTATCATAATTTAGTCTAATTACCTATATATACGGGACATGCCTATAGGTGTTCCTTTCCCACAACAATTCCATAACACACTAGTCACCGAGGTCTGACCATAGGTTGGTCGAACCCCTTGCGAATCTATGATATAATTTGTCTTCATTATCGCTATGGTTACACCAGGGCCGCCCCACATTTATATAGTGGAGGCCAGCCTACGATTCTGACTCCAACTTTAACCTAACATGCCTATTACAACTCAAAGTCCTATTATATCCATATTCGACACAAATTCCAATATGCTCCACCTTAAAGAATATGTCTTCGTCATCTTAAAGTCGTTCTAACGTCTTGTGTGAACTCTTGTATGAACTATTGGTTGCTTCCTTTTACAACTCACCTAGAGCAACCTGATGAATCAAACTCACCGTCTTTAGAACAAACACTGTTAATCGTGCAATCTCCAGCTTCATGACACCACATGCAACAATACCCTCACCGTCACTTTTCAAGTCACCTTTAGATTCTTAACATTTTTTTTTCCTCCTTGTCAGCCCAAATCAACTCCATGTCGGTTTCATCGCCTAATCAATTCATTTAAACAGATTATTACAGACTTTGCCATCAACTTCTTTGACCTGCTCGGTCAAACCACCTTCACCCACCCTAAGCTCGTCTCCTTCAAAATCAACATTACATTCCTTGTTCTAAACCTCTTCAGAATCTCACATCACATGCCTTGTCTTTAACATGTGCTCGAATCGAGTAAACCAGGATACATATATATGAGTTTCTTCCTGAAACCCTTTTATGTCTTTTTGCCCCGTTTGGATCTTCCCTTATAATAGTGAGGATGCCGCTATTTTCGTTTAGAATTTTGAGTGCTAAAAGATCCCTTTTTCTCTATATCTTTGGTCCTGTTATTTTGAGCTAATCTAAATGGCTGAACGGTAAAAATAACCGAACTTAGAGAGCTTCTTGAGGTAGTCTCAAGATTCGGATCCATTTTGTTTGACTTTCTTTTTAAAGCGTTAGGACCTACCATCAAAACAGCGAAAAAACGGACTAAAAAACTCAAATTTTCAAAACAGACTAAAAAACTCAAATTTTCAAAGCGTAGATAAGTCGTTAAGCTGTTAAACTTAAAAGAACAGGGCCTTTGTTTTTTCTTTTCTGGGATTTTCGGCCGGCCCGACTCCTCCTATGCATGCAGCTCAGTCGACGCCTTGGACCACGCCTCTACAACCCACAGAAGCCATCCAGCCTAGCAAATGTGGCCCAACGCCCCATGTGTGCATGCCATCTGGCCAGCTCAGCCTAAACATTGTGTCGGCTCACCTGCGCCACATGTCGCACACGCGCCCCAGTCAGCTTGCCAACACATCCCGTGCGTCACGCCTGCAAGCCCCACCACGCAGCCGCACCCAACTTGGGCTGCCGCCTTGCTGCCCCATTTGCACCGTCGCATTGACGCCTTGCCTGACTGTTGTAGTCTGTCGCTATCATACGAAACGTTACACCAAGACCATCCAAATGTCCCTCGGCCTCTAAAAAACCTAGAAAAGTACCTCCACCTCGAGATCCAATCCTTAAACTCTCGGCATGCTCTATGCACCCTTTGTGCACGATCATGCCTCATATGGATGTCCACATCACCGATACAAAATCACTTAAAGTGTCCTAGATGCCCTCGCCATGCAGCATCCCCGTCCAATCTCTCCGATTGTCCATCACGTCTAGTCGTCTCACTGGTTTGACCATGAATTGTAATCATCACCGCATCCGCGTTGACTCCGATAGATACTTTGTCAGTCTCATCACCAAGTCTGGACGATCCCTACGAATAGGAGCTCTCTCCGATCGAATCATCGATCACCACTATGCTACTATGCTCCACCCTATGCAAAACTGAGCATTTTCCTCGACGCTATGTGGATGCATGATTCTCGTGTGTCCACTAAGATCCTCCATGGCACGTTCTCCAAGATCCTCCACATTGTCAACCTTGGCTCTGATACCACTTGTTAGGAAACCTGACATCAACGAAAAATCTGAATGACACGACGTTTGGTAACATAGTACGACCCAAATGCCTACGTCTACACAGCATACCTATGGGTGCTCTTGCCCCTTAATAATTTTGTAAGATACTAGCCAACAAGGTCCTGACCACAGACCGGCGATACCCTGCTAGTCTATGCTACAATTGTCTGGATCGTTGTTGTTGTTACACCAGCGTTGCCCCTACTCCATATATTAGTGGTTAGGTTACAAATCCGACTCTAACTCTAACCTACCTTGTCTATGAATTACAACTCAAAGTTCTCCTCATATACATATTCGACACAAATTTCAACAAGACGAACAACAATCACCAAAGAATAGGGAGGATCCATGTAGTGTCTCTAGCAAACATACACTCTAGTAAAATTACTAAACACCCAAAATATCAGGGACAGGGAGCGTCAATCTTCTAAGTCAGCAGCAAAGCGGACTCCATCAATGCTCATCCTACTTTTCATCATCCCTACCGCCATAGGCTTCCTTGATAGTTGCAAAGATCTTCTCCACCCCCAATCTTCACCAACTCTTGGTCATCAGCCTTCATTAGCCCTGCCTAGTATTTAAGAAGTGAACAAACAATGTAAGCAATCTCAAGGGTGTTTCAACCCATTTTTGTCAAAGCAAACAACATTTCTTCTGGTCTCGATCACCCAGTAGATCGCTAAAAGGCAGACAAAAACTTTTTCCAAATATGGAAAATGCTTGTTAAACCATATGAAGAATGATCCCATTTTCTAAAACAAGTGATCAATTTCGTAAAACTCACAAACAGGATGTCCACCCAACCTCTCATATTCAAGTTCTGTTTAGTAAAGCTAGCATTCCTGATAGCTAACCAACAAAAGATTTTGATCTTTAGGGGACCTTAGACTTCCACAGCACCCTGCTCATTTAGGTTTTTAAAGCAACTTTTGTATATCACATCTGTCAAATCATGGGTAAGCCATCTTCCGAAACCAAGGTCCTAGTTTTTTGCTTTTAGCCAACTCAACAAAAAAAATTTGTTTTGTACAGACAAAAAATACTAGGGGAGAAATCTTTTAAAGGTTTATCAAAGAACCAGAAATCCTACCAAAAACTAGTCCCCTTTCAAGATCCCACAACTTTTTCCTTATGAGAAATATGTATTTCTCTAATCTCCAGCATATCACACCAACAGGCAGAATCGCCTTAGATGATGTTTAATAATCAAAGAAATAGGCAGCTTCCCTTGATGTATTTTGCAAGAGAACACCCGTACAATTCAGATACTAGAGGTAAAGTTGCCATCACCTCTCAGCTGAAAATAATTCTATGTATGGTGCCAAATTTTTTGTTACCTTTTGATTTGTCAAGTCCGTTTTGCAGGCCACTAACTTTTTATCTTCTTCCTTTCCTTTTCACAAAAGTGGCTAAAAGAATCGCGATATCTTTAGGTAAGGCAAGGTAAGATTTTATATTACATCTCAATCAACATCATAATCTCCCGCTGCTAATTGCCAAATACCACCGGTGCCCCTATCGTACGATAGCCAGATTCGGTAGGCACGGTTTGAGGCGTGACTTGGGTCTCATCTGTCCACGTCTCAATAAAATATATCATCACGATTTGGATCCGTTTGGCATATGGTCCCTCCATTCTTTGTTATTTGTAGTTGTTTGACTTTTGATCATGTTTTTCAACCATTCGTCTTATTCAAAAAGACTTTTTAAGTATAATTTATTTTATTATACTTTGATTTTATTATTGAAGGCACTTTAAGCATAACATATATTTTTACATAATTTCAATCTAGTGTGATGAAGAGACGTTCTTTTATCATAACTTATTTTATTATACTTTGATTTTATTATTAAAGTCACGAGAAGAGACGTTCTTTTATCATGAAAAAATACGTATTTTTATCATAAAAAAATACGTAGAATACGGGATAAAAACAATAAAATAGTGTGATGGATCCATCGATAGCTCAGAAAGACAAGAAGGCCAAACAACAGTTAAACGTCGGTTGGATTTTGAGTAAAATACCACGAAAATGACGAACTTTTTTACTTTGTTTGTATTCAACGAAACTATATAAGCCTCGTACACATAAAAAAATAAATCAAATTTCCTGTTCCCCGCATCACTTCGACAAAATATCATTTCTCCACAAATAAGGGGGGCGCACAAACTTGTACCACTACACCCCACATGCACATGCACACGTCCCCGAAACGCGGCTAAAATTGAAAATTCTAGGCATGCATGATAAGCGCGGGTTGAATCCTCGACCATGGACTAATAGCTCCCACAATTAGTACGATATTAGCAGAGTTATGTTTAGTTCTTTGATCATGAATATACCCTTTGACCATTCGTTTTATTTAAAAATTTAATGCAAATATGTAAAAACATAAGTCATGCTTAAAGTGTCTTTAATGATAAAATAAAGCATAAAAAATAAATGATAGTTAAATAGCTTTTTTTGAATAAAAAGTTTTTTTGAATAAGACGAATGGTAAAAGGGCAATTTTTAAAAGTTAACAGCGATAAATAAAAAAAGGAGAAAATATGATATATGTGATGCCCCTAATTTTCTGTAGCTTTTACGATGGGTTTAATTTATGCTAAAAATATTTCGATCTAGGCATCTAGCTTGTGTGTATTCTAAGTCACGAGAAGAGACATTCTTTTATCATGAAAAAACACATAGAATATGGGATAAAAACAACAAAACAGTGTGATGGAACCATCGATAGCTCAGAAAGAAGAGAAGGCCAAACACAGTTCAACATCGGCTGGATTTTGAGTAAAATACCATGAAAATGACGAACCTTCTACTTTGTTTGTATTCAACGGAACTATAGAAGCCTCGTACACATAAAAGAACAATCAAATTTTTTTTTATTCCCACTGCACCACTTGAACAAAAGATCACAATATCTCTACAAGCCAGAGGGGGCGCACAAACTCGTACCACCATATATGCACACGCATGAATGCCCCCGACACACAGTTTGAACTGTAAATTCTAGGCATGTGTGGTAAGCGAGGGTTGAACCCTTGAACATGGACTAATAACTCCCACAGCTAGAACGACACTAACTGAGTTGCGTTTAGTTCTCAAATATCTGCGGACCTGTAATCACCAGATAATACCAAATAATATGACTTTTTTCGAAGATCTAACGAACCTCACTTGGACATAAAACCCAATTTTACCCCATTATTGTACGTTCAGGTCAGAGAAGTAGAAAAGAAGATGAAAAATTGGCCTTGGATTCCCAAGGTGGATCCCATGGAACTTTGGAAGCTTGAGGAAAAGGTGAACAGGGGAAAAATCCACTAGAAATGTTTGGACAGTAGCCAGGCCAGAAAAGATGGACGGTGGATGGCAGCTCCCCACCAAGCTGGGAAATGTGGGACCCACACCCACTGAGCAGCGCCTGCCTGCTCATCCAAGGGCCCCGCGTGCAGGGACAGATGGTAATCTACAGAGTGCGTAGGGCCCACTCCCTTGGACGGTTGGATAATGAGCTATGCATTATAAATTCATATGTCAATCAGAACCAACGGTCTGGATCAGTCGCTGAAAATCTGCTCTTTATGCCCTTCTCTTGATCTCTATTGGTTATATCCATAAAAATATATAGGATGAGGGTAATATTCCCTAAATATATAGATCGAGATAGGGAATTTCTAAACCTAGGAACAATGTAGGGACTTGCTACAGTAAAAATAGGAGAAAGAATCTCTAAATATAGAGAATATTTCTTTTGTAATTATGCTGATGTGCTTCAAAGACTTATCAATCAACTAAACATTGAAATGCTATATTATTCTAGCTAACCATAAAAAAGTCAAATTTAGATCATGTTGTAATAAATTGATAATACATGGCCTCTCAGTGGCTTCTTTATAGTTGCTTCATAATTCCATTAAATTACCCCAAGAATCCTATGCCAAGAAGATGAAAAAAACTTATGGATCAACTTCTCGTGAAGTTTGCATGCATCTCTTTATAAATTATGAAATTTTCATATTTGACAGATAAGGGTTCAAAATCAAACAATAAATGTGCTTCAATCCATGCTTATAGTTCTTTTGGTTGAAGATGATTATGAATGCTATCGCACGTGTCCTATATAAATGAACATGAACACCAACATCTCAAGAATCCATCTCCGTATACATGTTCTACTAGGAAATTGTTTGCTACTAGGATGCATATCCACCCTTGATGACCTTGGCTCATAAGCATCATGCAAAGAGTTAGGATTTTTCTTCTTTCACGGCCATTGGCTTAGGCTTTCATGTGGCCGAAAGCATCCAACACAATGTGCTTTCATCCCCGCTGTACTTCCAAGTTTTCTACATCTTCAAACCTCTACTGAGAATTCTTGAGCTGGCTCATCCATCATCTTGACATCCTCTTAAGCTAGACTGAAGTTTTACCGTCCCTCGACATCACACCATTATTGACCTTGATCCACCCTATCTAGTCCTTGGCCATCGACAACCACAACGGCCTCTAAACCCACAAAACAGACCAAACCATTTTCCTAGACACAAAACATCATACCTCATGAACTTCTCCATATTAATCCCATCATACCTCTTGAGCTTCTCCAAATTAATCCATTAACATGAGAACGACCATTAAATCAACAATATATCATATGCAAAAGCTTAAAACCCCATAGTCAGCAATCAACCCGAGAAAGGTTGGTATGTCCACTTACTCCAAGCCGGTTCTTAGAATCTTGGGTTCTCATAGGGGTGCAAAAAACCATTAATAACGTATGGTGCTAACAACTGTTTCAAAAATTGTGAGTTAAAATTTGAAGTCCAAAACTATACTTGATTCCAGTGTCACGTATACTTACCATGCAAGCATGGCCGCATGGGATCGGAACACTTGGTTCGGTTAGTTCTCTAGTGCTTATGGCTTATTGCTTTTTTAAAAAGCTAAATGCTCCGACTTCTTTAATGAAACAAATCTAAAAGTTGCTTTGAGAATCTCTCAAAGTTTTCAACAATTTAGTCCAACATGAAAAACGTAGGCTGGTTGGACGGAATATCTATGTATCACGAATGACTTGTCAAAGAAACTGAGCTCAAGTTATTAATTCAGGAGCAACGATGAAGCAATTAAAAGTAATCTATATCTAATTTAAAATAAACTCAATCTAGCTTATAATTGTCGGTGTTCTAAACCAGACAGATTTGTCTCATGGGGAGATTTGTAGTTCGGTCAGGGGGAATTTTCGTCGCTCGCTCGCTCCAACTCAAGCTCATATGGAGACACTAGATTTACCCAGGTTCGGACCCCCGATGCGGGTAATAGTCCTACTCCTGCGCGGGTGGTATTCTTTGAGGTATGGAAACGCTCTTGCTGGAGAGCTCGTACAACTGTGTGTGTGTGAAACAGCTTGCAATCCAACCCCGTCTCCCTCTGCCCCCGCCCCCTTTTATACTGAAAGGGGCGGATAGTTGGTCAGAGAGAGAGAGAAAGACAGAGAAAGAGAGAGAGAAAGTGACGGAGACATTCCATTGGTTGGACTCTGGTCACTGCACCCCCCACTTGCCCTACTGACGTCCATATCTTAAATGGCTTCCTCCGATCACCGGGCCTGACGGGACGTGGGAGACGCCTGGCACAGGCGCCACTTTGCTCCTGCCATCGCACAGTGATGGAATGACCGCTATAATGCGCCGGACAGGCTACAGTGTAGGCAATCATCTCTCCTAGTCTCGCAGGCCTGAATCCTTGCATTTAATGCCGCGGATACGCTGAAAGTTGAGGAGGCCATAGCGGAGAAGCTTCCTCCTCCTTTCGCACGGACGCCTGCCGTGTGGGGCCGATGCCCACCTGCTCGGCTGGGCACCACGCGTCCTGCTCTGACTCGACGCGGGGGTCTGATTGTCCGCTGTACGCCGAGCTGCAACGCGTCCTGCTCGGACTCGACGTGGGGTCTGATCGCCCGCTCTACATCGAGCTTCCACGCGTCCTGCTCTGACTCGGCGTGGTGGTCTGATCGCCCGCTCTACGCCGAGCTGCCACGCGTCCTGCTCTTCCTTGGCGTGGGTACCCCGGTGTGTCATGTACCGACAGTAGCCCCCGGGCCCACTTCGAGACGTGGAACGCCGGCGCGGGAAAAAACAAAAAGACCTGCGCCTGCATAGGACGAATCGTGGGGGCCTCACCACTTCCGGCGCAATAAGCACTGGGGAGAGGACAGATATTTCTTCAAGCCTTCTAACGTCTGTTGTGCCTTCTCATTCCACTCGAAATGATTGGTCTTCTTCAATAGCTTGAACAGGGGCAGGCTCTTCTCCCCTAGGCGGGCGATGAACCGGCTCAGGGATGTTAAGGAGCCGGCGAGGCACTGCACCTGCTTCAGCCGAGTGGGCGGCTTCATGTGCTCGATGGCGGCGATCTTGTCTGGTTTGCCTCTATGCCCGGATGAGACACGAGGAATCCAAGCAGCTAGTCTGATGGGACGCCGAACACGCACTTCTTCGGGTTGAGCTTGATGGAGTACTTCCGCAAGTTAGCGAAAGTTTCTTCTAGGTCGCCGACCAACTCCTCATTCTTCTTCGCCTTCACCACGAGGTCCTCAACATATACCTCGAGGTTCCTCCCGACCTGCGACCGATGAGCAATATGCATAGCACGCTGGTATGTTGAACTGGCATTTTTTAACCCAAAGGCCATTCTGGTATAACAATACAAGCCCATTGGGGTCACAAAGGCGGTCTTCTCTTCGACTTCCCGTGCCATGCTAATCTGGTGGTACCCGGAGTACGCGTCCAGAAAGCACAGCGACTCACACCCCACCGTGGAGTCGATGATGAGATCGATGCGGGGGAGAGGGTACGGATCCTTCGGGCACGCCTTGTTGAGGTCGGTGAAGTCCACCCACATCCTCCAGCGCCCGTTGGATTTCTTGACAAGAACGGGGTTGGCGAGCCACTCAGGATGAGCGACCTCCTGATGATCCCCGCGCTCAACAGCTTGTCCACTTCTTCGTGAATGGCGTCCTGCTGCTCCAGCGATTTGTCGCCGGACCTTTTGCATGATCGCGCGCGCGCCTGAGAGCGTAGCCAATCGGTGTTCAATCACCTCCCTAGGGACCCCAATCATGTCGGACGGTTGCCAGACAAACACATCTGCGTTAGACCGAATGAAGGTGACGAGTGTGCTTTCCTATTTGGCCCTGTGGTTGGCGCCCACCTTGATAGTCTTGGCGGGCTCGGCATCGCTCAAGGAGACACCTTAACCTCACCGGACGAAACGGGGGAGGGACGGGTCTTCGCCGGAGGAGCACCTGGGACAGAGGCGCCTGATGATTGCGCACAGACTGCACCCGCCAAGTCCAGGGCTCTCCAATCGCATCGGAGGGCTTGGGCCTGTCCACCTTGATGATGATGGGGCCACTGGGCCACGGGATCTTCACCACCATGTACGCAAAGTGGGTTGCCGCCATAAACTTGATCAATGCCGGTCGGCCGAGCAAGACGTTGTAGGGAGATTGAAGTCGGCGACCTCGAAGTCGACCATCTCCGTCCTAAAATTGCCCACATCCCAAAGGTCATGTGTGTGTGTGTGTGTGTGTGTGTGTGT
This sequence comes from Raddia distichophylla, assembly GCA_005191435.1. Classification (NCBI taxonomy): domain Eukaryota; kingdom Viridiplantae; phylum Streptophyta; class Magnoliopsida; order Poales; family Poaceae; genus Raddia; species Raddia distichophylla. The sequence continues at coordinate 1,537,857 of SPJY01033365.1, read as the reverse complement.
GTGTGTGTGTGTGTGTGTGTGTGTGTGTGTGTGTGTGTGTGTGTGTGTGTGTGTGTGTGTGTGAAACAGCTTGGAATCCAACCCCCTCTCCCTCTGCCCCCGCCTCCTTTTATACTGAAAGGGGTGGACAGTTGGTCAGAGAGAGAGAGAGAGAGAAAGAGTGACAGAGACATTCCATTGGTTAGACTCTGGTTACCGCACCCCCACTTGCCCCTGCTGACGTCCATATCTTAAATGGCTTCCTCCGATCGCCGGGCCTGACGGGACATGGGAGACGCCTGGCACAACCGCCACTTTGCTCCTGCCATTGCACAGTGATGGAATGACCGCTACAGTGCGCCAGACAGGCTGCAGTGTAGGTAATCATCTCTCTCAGTCTCGCACGCCTGAATCCTTGCATTTAATGCCGCGGATACGCTGAACGTTGAGGAGGCCTTAGCGAAGAAGCTTCCTCCTCCTTCCGCGCAGACGCCTGCCGTGTGGGGCCGATGCCCACCTGCTCGGCTGGGCGCCACGTATCCTGCTCCAGCTCGGCGTGGGGGTCTGATTGTTTGCTCTACGCCGAGCTGCAACGCGTCCTGCTCTGACTCGGCGTGGGGGTCTGATCGCCCGCTCTACGCCGAGCTGCCACGCGTCCTGCTCTTCCTTGGCGTGGGTACCCCGTGCGTCATGTACCGACAATAATCAACAATTCGTAGTCCAGAGTCATTTATAATAGGAAAATGCCTTGGTTTCTCGAACACGGTTCTCTAAGCTTTCCTAGTTCAAACATATATAATCGACTTATTATAAACTCTCCAAGTACCTATATTGGGACTATTTGGTCGTCTATACACTAAATCATTAATATTTCATTGGAACACGAAACAAACAATTGTTCACTGTGGCCGATACGAATGAGACAACACCAATGAGAACTGAGAACGCTACGCTAGTTGTAACAATATTACCTGTGGAATTTAGCTATGACGATTAGAGGGAGCAAATGAGAGCTCTAAAGAATTTTTCCCGAATGGATACTCTTTTGAGTCCACCACTCCGCTCAAAATATGGACAACAAACATCTATGTTTATCCCTATGGACTACGGTATATGTGGGGATTTTGAGTCTCAGTCCTGATTTTTTTCAATGTTCGCATAAAAAAGAATCACCGAAAAGGGGCTTTGGCAAAAGAGAACTAGCCAAACTACTAAAACCACTCTAAAAAAAACAAGTCAGATTTTTCAGAATGTTGTCTCTATTTAAACTAGTGGTTCCTTCCTTTCATGAACTCAAAAATATGAGAATTTTTATCCAAGAAGATTCATAAGTCATGTAGCAACCCTCCAAATTTCAGATCTAAAAGCCTCACAGAAAACCGCAAAAATTCTTGCAATTAGGTATGCAAGAACTTCACACAGAGATTTTTGGGGCTCGACATTTAGCTCATAGCTCCCAAACAGTGCAACCAATGAACCCTAAATTTTACCACGGGTGTTCATGTGAGTTGCACACCATCTCCAAATGGAAGCACCAAAAATGATTTTTTTTTTATAATCTTATAAAAAGAAAACACTGACTGGTGTGCGGAGAAACCGTTTTGGACAGAGTTGCAACATAGAAAAGAACTTGATCTCTAACCTTTCATATGATTGCAAAAAGATCTTAAATAATATATACAACCTTAAGGAATCATATTTAGTAGCATGTAGAAGGAAAGGAGGCAAAAAAAAAAAACAAGTTGCAAAAAGAACTTCAAAGCAACAAATCAAAAAGGCACGACTAGACAAGAACTTGGATGAATATTTGATGGATTCTATTACTTTGGTTGGGGGTATTACAAAGCCATACTAAGATGGGAAAAGCACTCAGAAGTGTAACACAAACACGCTCAAACCTCAGCCCCAACTAGCACAAGTGGCATCTTAAGCAGGTTGGGAGGTTCCTCCTCCCCTCCTTATATAGTCATGAGCACTCAAAGGTTCTCTCAATATATCGCAATATATTGAAGACACCTTGGGATCCCTCGTGGATGACTAAGATTTGATCACTCTATTATATCCCACCAACACAAAAATATGCTTCGCATATTATTTAGAATATACCATGCATATCCCCGATACAAGCCCTCTTGGGCCCATGCACACACCGGACGCAGCCAGTTGTGACTTAGCCGCTAAGTTTCTGCTGCCCTTGACCGCCTGCGGAGTCTCGGGTCGTCAGTTGACTAAGTTTGTCATCCACGTCATCATCACCGTCTTCGTGATCTCAAAGTCCAAGTTCAATTGTCCAGCATAGCTTCCTCATTATTTGAACCACCAAACCGACAGTTCGCGCCCCGACACATTGCCGACCACAATCCACCTAGACTTGTGTAAAAATCAAAATTAGTCCATTCAAAACAATTTACCTTCATAACATTTATGATTAGTCCATTATCATTCATAAACAGATCTCATGCACAAATCCCAAAGAGATCGTATTGAAAACCATGCAAAACCACACAACCCAAACTAAAAAACTTCACCATCGGACCCGGCCGGGTGGACTTCTGATAGCACGCTCAAAAGCATAATTCAAATCCAACGTCTAAAATCTATATGTTCAACACATAAGGATGATCTCCACACCATCTCACAATAACCCAAAAGATCGAAGGCAATACAAAAGTTCCTACTCATATGACTTCTTTTCGGCTTAAAATTAGATTAAACCACAACATGATATATTTACTTTTTACAAATCAAACATTTAATTTTTTAGTCATTATTTATATCTCAAGTGGAATGAAAAAATACAGGGCCATTCATCATAATTTTAATCAAATAATAATTAGCACGGGACACATCACACATGTACACATGTATATTTCTCATTATTTTTTGGAAGTGTCTACCACTCAGATGTCCGATGTATGGCCCTCGCGTCAAACGCTTCGGTACCTTGGACGTAAATGCTCCATTGGATTCATTTGGTTTACCAACAACAACAAAAAGTAGATCGATCGTACTGTTTTTTCACGACAAGCTGCTATCATGTGGCCCAATGTCTATAATTTTTATGAATGTTGTGTGGCATGCAATAAGTTTGATAAGCTTTGGCTTGAAATAAGAGTAGCAATCTATAAAAATAAAACTTAAGCGAAAAGTCCTCGTGCACACAGTTAGAACATTTTTCGCTATCATGTTTCAGTAGTTATTTAAGAATGTTTCAAAACCAAGCAATGTTTCATAAAAGTAAGTTTAATATAAGTTTCATAACATTAAAATAATATTTTAGTAGTCGTTTAAAAATTTTCAATGCAAAATGTTTCACGGAGCAAATAAAAATATTTTAACTATTTTTTTTGTGAATGTTTCACAAAGAAAAACAAATGTTTCCCATGACAAAGGAACATGTTTTTAAAAAAGGCAGTGCACATCCGACGATTTTTTGAAATCAGAGTGTTGAAGCTAGTTAAAACCAAATGTTGCATATTTGAAACTAATAGTTGCGCTAAAATAACTAAAAGATTACTCTAACCAACTGTTGCATCAAATCAGATGATGCTGCGGTATGCTAAACAAAAAAATGTTACGGTGTTTCAAATATGAAACCTAAAATGTGATACTGCAACATTTTTGGACAATATGTGAAACAAAAAAATCGGATGCTCAAGTGTAACTTTTTTTTGACAAAAGGTGGAAAAAATATTCTGCTACCGAAACATTTTGCAGAAAGGCATGCAACAAAAAATGCACTACTGCAACATTTTTTGACAACACATGAAACAAAAACCAAATGATTCAACAGATTCAGCCAAATGTTTGAGCAGACATGACCAAATATTTAGGCCTAGTTCTTTTCAGCTTAACGACTTATCTAAGTTTTGAAAACACATATGGTTTGAGTTTTTTGAGTCATTTTTTTCGCTGTTTTGAAGGTGGGTTCTAACGCTTTTAAAAGCAAGTCAAACGAAATGTATCCGAATCTCGAGACTATCTCAAGAAGCTCTCAAAATTCAGTCATTTCAGCCGTTCAGATCAGCTCAAAAGAACCGGGCCTTAAAAGGGTAGAACAAACCAAATATTTTAAAAGGGTAGAACAAATTTTTTAGTATAGCAAAAATATTTCAGCAAGTATAACCAAAAAATGTTATAGTACATTGAACCAGATGTTGCACTAAAATGTTCGCAATTTTCTGAAACAAATGTTGCACAAAATCGGACGATGTTGGCGCATGTTAAATCGAATGTTGTAACATTGAAAAGCAAGCATTGCAACATTAAAATATAAGTATCGAAACATTGAAAAGTCGCTGATGCGACATTCGAATTAGATCACTGCCATTCTTGAAAGTAAACACCACAACATTGAATAGTAAGCATTGAACATTGAAAAAGGAGTTCTTACAACATTCGAATGAGAGCACCACAACTTTTAAATTGCCACACAGCAACATTGTAAAGCTAGCATCGAAATGTTGAAAAATAGTCGTTGTAATATTTAAAATAGAGTGCTGCTACATTGGAATGAAAGCACTGCAACAATGAAAAAATGTTTGGGTAGAATAGAGCGGTGCAACATTGGAATGAAAGCACTGCAGCATTGAAAAAAAATGTTTGAAGAAAGTAAATGGAATGTTTTACAAGAGCAAATGAGGTCCTGCAACACTCACGTGATATTATTGTTTCAGGTCAAAAATTAGGATCATCTTCTCTTCCAATTCTGCCCATCTCCCTCCCAAATGTAGCAATCATCTTCTTCAAATCCAGCACGCCTCACCATCATGCTTGTCGGATTTAACCAAACAGACAAGGGAAAAAATACCAAAAGAGGAGAGGAGGCCGGAAGAAGGACTGCCCCGCCGCCGTCAAACCCACAAGCTCAGCTTCGGAATGATGTCTAATGCCTCGATCCCCCTTCGGGATGAGGGATAGGGTGCAACGTCGGGGTCACCAGCTTCGGCCTCGCGTAGAGTGTCACTGTGGTAAAACGCGTTGAAATTAATCCATTGAAACATCAAAATAAAATTAGTGAAACACATTAGACTCGGCTGCATGGCTCGCGTACAGCGTACTAGTTTCCTTTGGCCGCATCAAAGTACGGACGACCGCATTTCCGTTATTTTTTTAGTGATGCATGGGATGGGAGGCAGGGTTTACAAAACCGATGGTCAACCGTACTCCACGGGTGGCCAGTTAGTAAAACTACGGAGGCTAACCGTTTAAAATTCATGTAAATAAAATTTAAAATGAAAACTTATATAAAATTTGTAAAAATAATATTAATTAGTCTAAACACTTTGGCTTAAACAGAATTTAAAAACTCAAAATTTTTATCATCATTTTATGTGTTTTTGTGTTAAAAATATAAATCTGCCAAAAACCGTGGCTAACCATCTGAAGCCGCGGCTAACCGCAAAAAACCGCGGCTAACCGCGAACAAAATCAGCAAGGCATAGTTTTGAATTTATGGCTAAAACCGGCTTAAAACCACGGTTAATTGCCTCCGCGCAGCACACGACTCGGAGCCCTGTGGTGGTTTTGTAATCCTTGATGGGAGGTAGAAGCATTAGATCATCTTCAAGGAATTCCCTTCTGGTGTCATTTTCTCTCTGTACAAAGAAATTTTGGTCTCTCAAGATACTTAAACAGAATTTCTTTACAATTATCTTTAAAATAAATTTCTTAATGTATTTCATTCAGAAGAAAATTTTCTCTTTGTTTTCTTCGCAAATTTCTTCAAAGGAATACGGTTGGAAATGATCGTAGAAAATAAAGGGGAAAATGTCTAGATTGGGGAAGGAAATAGAACGAAGAAAAAAAATGATGGGAGATGGTCTCATGCGTACCGTCAGCATGTGATGTGAAGCAAGGATACAGGAGAGCATGGTCAAAAGCCGGCCGCGCTGAGTAGACGCCTGACTGTACCGGGAGAATCGTCTTACGTCGGTGTTCTATGACATGCTAGCCAGTACGCATTTTTCCTCATGATTGGGATATTTGTATGCTACAAGATCTTGATCCGACGCAGCTTAATGTGCAGCGATTCACAATCCTATCTTTTTTCTTCAAAATAAATTGACGTAAACTTGACTGGAGAGGCAGTACGAAATTTTATCCAACGCTTTCATTGCTGGCATCGACCCACATTGTTTCGTAGCATGGTTGGACTTCGTGGTTAAAATTAGAGGAGGCCAAACGGGTCGGGCCAACAAGGCTTGGGACGGCCCGGTTCGGTTCATCACTATAGCATATTTATTTAATTAAATATATTTATTTTTATATATTTCTAATGATATATAATGTATTTACGCAATTTATAGTGTATATTTGTAAAATATAGGGTTTTTTTCATAACTTATTTAGATATATAATCAAGGTGCACAGGGTCTTACCGTCTAGCCGTTGGTACTCCGCATCTTCACGGAGAATTCAATTTCACCGGGTCCATTGTGAGCATCGTTGAGCCCTAATTCTTTTAGTGGCATTGATGACGTATATATTTGCGCTAGGGAGCTCTTGGACTTTTCTTGGAACCCTAGCGAGGCTTCGGCGTTCTTTTGAGCTGCTTCGAGATAATCTGAACATGACAGGGCGAGTGAAGAGGTCATGTGTAGGTTTAGGAGTAGCTAGGTTTTATTTTTGTTGCCCACGCTTCAAGAGGGGTCTAATCGTTTCGATCATGCCAAATCTCTCCTTGTCTTAGCCTTCAAGCCATCCATAAACAGTTAGAGATCCCAACCTGTTAAAAATCTTCTGAACCGTGCTCTTTTCTGTGCACATCGGACCGGGTCCGGTCGCCATCAGACCGGGTCTGGCGAGCCCAACCCTAGAACCAGTTCTCTGTCGCTGGTTGGACCGGGTCCGACCCCTCCGGACTGAGTCCGACAGTGCTTTTGTTCCAGCGCCTAAAGCTCTGTCGAACCAGGTCCGACCATCGTCGGACCGGGTCCGACAGCATGTGTGTCAGCCGTTCTGAGGCATGGTTGCAGCCATCGAACCGGGTCCGACGGTACTGTAACGGCTAGTTTTTGGAGTCTTTCCGAGCTCCAACGACTAGTTCCTCTCCGGGGGTATTTATTGACCTGGGTAGATAGCCATCACTGAGGTTTGTTGCTCCACTTCACATATAGCTAACATCTACTCATCTTAGAGGTGTTCTAGAGCCATTCCTTCATCGATTGATCAACCAATTACCTTCCCCCAAACCGAGCTTCATGGAAGTCCTTCGATTTGGCATGATCGAGGCGATTCGGGCTTATTACTCTTAAAGACGGTGTTCTTTTTGGAGGAGTTGGCTTGGGAGTAGGCCTTGGTGTGTGGCTACTCTCAAGTCAGTGTGAAGGTGACGGAGTCCACCTCGCCGGAGTGGCGGAACGACTACCGGGGAGTAAGCGAGGCGTGTGGCTCAAGAAGGAGCCGGTCCTTGTGTGCAAGAGCTAGCCTCAAAGGAGAGTAGGAGCGGTGACTCCGAACTTCGGTAAAACAAATACCGTGTCACCTCTCTTGTCTCATTTACTTCCGCATTTACTTCTCGCATCAATTGTTACAAGTTGCTTAATTGTTTTGGTGATATTGAATTAGATTGCTAGTGCGTGCCATTTGACTTGCTTCCGCTTTATAGGGCACTAGAATTTAGAATTGGGTCACTCTTAATCTTGTTGTTTAATCAAAGTATAACCCAAATAAATTAAAAATTGGCTATTCACCCCCCTCTAGGCCTTAGAGTTCCTTTCATCCATGTCGGAGACAGGCACTTGAAATTGCCGAAGCTAACTTGAGTAGAGTTGTGGGTATGAAAGATTTGGTTGATGATTGAAGGAAGAAACACCAGACATATCCCATGCTTCTCGCTCCCACCGGCCGACTGATGGAAATGGACTAGGAGCAGGGAACAGGTCTTTCTTAAGCTGCAGCCATATGCTCAATCTTCGGTGGTCAATCGTCCATGCCCAAAGTTGGCTTTCAAATATTTTGGTCCTTATGAGATTCTTGAGAAAGTGGGACTGTCAGCTTATCGTCTCAAGTTACCAGCGGACAGTCAAGTTCACCCGGTGTTCCATGTCTCTCAGCTCAAACCATTTACTCCAAATTTCACCCCTGTCTCTAGTGCTTTACCTGATAATTTGTTTCTGGATGTGGTGGACACTGAACCTGAAGTGGTACTTGACAAAAGATTAGTTAAGAAGGGAAATACTGCTCAAGTGCAAGTACTGATCAAATGGAAGTCGCTGCCTGAGTCTTCAGCAACTTGGGAGGATTATCAAGTCGTCAAGCAGCGTTTTCCAGCTGCAGTCGCTTGGGGACAAGCTCCATCTCAAGGGGGGGCGACTGTCATGGATGAAGGGGAAGATGATGGAAATGGGCATGATTAAAATGTGCTGTTCGGTGGGCCGTATCTGGGCCGAGTGTGTCTGAGCTTAGCCCAGGAGGGTGAGGCTGTTGGCTGTATAAAAACGAATCCTGTAGGTCGTTGTGTCTTGTCGAAAAAGATGAAGAAACTATTTCCCATTTGACTCTCCTCTGTTTCTTCTTGCTCTGTTCTGTCTTCTCTGTTGCATTTCATTCGAATCCTTCGATTATCAAGTAGAGTATAATATTTTGTAATAATTTTTTAAATTACTGTGAAGTTTTTTAAAAATTGTAAAAATAGTTTAAAATAAGTTTGTTTAACTTTTTTCATGTACCTTTTTTAAGACTCTTAACTCAACAAAAACAAACAATGAACAAAACACCTAAAAATTATGCTAGGACTTCAACAAAACAATGTACATCAGCCGCGTGTGACCATGGCTAAAACTGTTACTCGCTCCACCCATAAATATAAAGCACATTATGATTAGGTACAAAAATTAAAGTGACGACAAATTTTGAATGGAATGGGACAAAATGACTTTAGACCCCTATATAATATTCTTGTAAAGATGATTGAATACTTCTTGTGTACGTGCACTAACAAATAAATGTACATGGTTGAAGAGAATAAATATGGTACATGAGGAAATAACTCCTTCAGATCATATGTATGTCTTATATGTATACGTAAGGTCATTCAAATTATATGTTTTATATCTTTCAATGGAAGCTCTAGTATTTTTTGTGAATGGATTAAACCTCCATTTAGAATTCTGGTTTCCCCCTTTGTTTTGTCACTTTTTGCAGGAATTCAACTCTGTTCTGAATAGGGTCCTTAGCCTCTCTACAAATATGGTCCTAGCGTGAAATTAAAGGTTCACTATTACAAAACACTTTGTCGTCAGTTCGGAACTAGCTTCATTGCTAGTTTTCGAATGAGTGGTGAATAAGCAGCAGTGATAATCGGCAGCTGTAGTTATTATCATTACCGGTTTGAGCTATGGACCAAAACTGATGAGGTTTTTTAAAAACATGAATTTGGACCTAAAAATTGGTTTATAATAGAAAAATATTTTTTATGTCCAAAATCTATGTCTCTGCCATTTACCACCTCCTGTAAGATTAACACACGGTTTTATATGAAAGACAATCATTGCATATTCTAGGATTCAAAACTGTGAACTCAGCATTCACGCAAAACATCCTTATCATCTCAACTTTCAACGACTGTTCATAGGAATGGGTTGTTTTTCCCCTTTCGACCCTTATCATCTGAATTTTTAACCACTATTTGGGCATATAAATGACTTCAAATGAAAAAGTTGTCAATTACAAAATTATAGATCTCATCAAGAGCTACAAATTTCATGTAAATTTTGCCTCCATCCGATTTTATATGAAAATGTAATGAATTTGTGAAAACGAGCTGCAATCCATTATCACTACCAGTTCATATCACTGAGCGGCGGTGATACTTCCTCCATTATCCTCCACAATGATAATGATACTTCATCACCACCTTTTTATTTGGTTGTGGGTCTTATGAACTGGCATGGTAGTGAGAAGTTATCATTATCGTTTTTGAGTAAACCGATAGTGATGAGGTGGTAAAGAAGGGGTGTTTTGTAGTAGTGTTGTACGCGTTTCTATCTGTTTGAGTTGATCCTTTTGTACCATATTTGAGGGGAATGCTAGACGGGATGTGTACAGGTCAAAAAAGAAATATTTATATTATCTAATAAATAATTTTAAAATTTGTAGCTAGGCCCTTAATAGAAGGTTTGATAGACCCATAAAACTTTAAAAATTCTACAAAATGTGAAAGTGTTTGGCTAAAAATCAAGTATCCACCTGCCTTTTTGTTATTATTGAGACCTATGTACGCTTGTTTTGGTTGAAGAAAAGATTAAGGACTACGATTCACTGCAACTTGTGCACAAGTTACGACCTCCTAACTTGCAAGCAATGCCAACCTAATAGATTAGGAGAGAGGAAGCTGCAAGCAATGCCAACCTAATAGGTTAGGAGAGAGGAAGCGTCATAATATATCGACATAATATGTCTATATTTGGTAGTTAGGATTTGTAGTCCAGCACCATCTTATCTATAGATCTATTAATTCAAACGCCTCTCCACCAATATAAACCATCCTTGAGGCTAAATACAATCCATCCATTACAATATATTCGTCCTCTCACGTGGTATAAGAGCATTGTCGTTTATAATCCACCACCCACGTAGCTTCCACCGCCCCTAGAAAACAATCTCATCTTCATGATTTCACCTAGAGGCCATACAACCTATAGTTAGTCATAGATCATAGATCAATTCAAGTCAGTTTTTGATCATCTTCATATCGGGTTCTCTCTGATTGCAAGGTCAATTTTTCCGATTAAAAATCGGTTTGCATCGCCCCACCAATCCGTCGATGGTTCCTCGCTTCAGACTTTACCCGTTCAATGATGACTTCTTCAGCATCTCCTTCCTTCGTTGCCATCGCTGCTCGGTCGTCTCTGTGCACCCGACCACCGTTGAGATGTTCCCATGCAGTCGTCGTCGCTACACCGGATGTCCCCGAGCAGTAGATAGCTGCTACGCCAGACGTCCCAGCTGTGAGCCCAGTCACCGCCCTCTTGTCCACTCCGTCATCCGTGAACATGAGTCGTCATAGCACCGAGATGAAGGTCGTCGTTGTGTTGCCTATTCCTAAGTGGTCGCGCCAGCGTCCATGGTCGCGCCCTCGTATTTGCCACCGAGATCGGGTCTTTTATGACTACATTTAGCACAACCATCATCGCCACCTCTACTCCGTGCTAGCATAGTAGCATCGTTGTGCTGCGCCTCCCTCTTACGCCATGCGCTATCGTGGCCGTTGAGACTTTTCCTACCACCGATTTTTGTCTCGTCCACTGCATATATGCCACCAGTGCCACATTCTATTTTCTTTGCATGATTGGATGCAATTTTCTCCCCTACCCCTTCATCTCCTCCATGCTGACATTGCAATGATGCACCCCCTCTTTGCTCCACGCATCACCACCGTTTACCCTATCTTTGCCGTTGCTACTTCACTCCTATACCGGTGGACATCTCATGTTAGTCCCCTTTGTTGGCACTAAAGGGAAGTCCCTTCATCCTCATTGCGTCACCACTGGGTGGCGCTACGTCTACACCCGTCGAGATGCATTGACTGCCTGATCACGTCACCATCTTCTTCTTGGCTCATCTTTGCGCTTGTGACTCCATGTGCCGCTACCTTCACATCGGCTACCCTGACTCGGCGTTCTTCATGACTACAACCACGGACATTTTGCTCTCAGCTACCTCACCATCAGCATCAAATGGTCTACTTCTCGTCATCTTGTGTGTGCTGTTCTCTCTATGACTATGGGGAATGTTGTCTTTCTTGATCAACTACATCTCCAATGTTGTGTGTGTTGCTCCTGTTATGACTACGGGAGTGTGGTATATCGATATGATATCTATATATTTGGTAGTTTGGATTTGTAATTTGGCACTGCCTCATCTGCAGAGATTATTCCTCTATCTCTAAGTGGAGTTTTTTTTGTCTATTATGTGAGGAGCGTCTCCACCAAATCATGTACTATATATAAATTGTCCTTGAGGCTCAAAAAAATACATCTATTGCGATATATCCATCCTGTACAGGAAGCACCGAAAAAAACAATGGCAAATTACCCTAATATCAATGGAGCAAATGTACAGTGTCAGTGTACTATATAGGCGCATTTATCTACTGGTTGGGTTTTAAATTTGAGTACATATGCAAACGAAAGACACTTTCTTCTTTGTTAAATGAAAAATTATTGGAAATTCTAAACAAGGTGATGACTAGAGGAAAGTTCTTATTGCATCTATGCTATTTGGTATTAGGACATTTTGGTAATATTTAGCAAAGACAGGGTATTTGGATTTTTGCCATTAAAAAATTTCCAAATTTGAAAATGCCATTTTATTAGAGTGCAATTGCTCACTTATTGTCCTCCTCACCCATGACATTGACCATACCATCACGCTCTTCCCCCATCAACTGAGAATTCCACTCCACGATCATCACCCACTCCTGCGCATCCCCCGTAGCTTTGGATGCAATTCTCTGTTCTTCATCAGCAGCATCATCGTCATCCCTTATTCCATTGCTTACACCTATTTCTCCCCCCATTCATTTCATCAACAATGGCCTGCTTCGTGCTGGCTTACACAAAGATTATGGCACCGCAACCTCTTTGCCGACATCCAGCAAGAAATTTGGTTAGCCCCATTTGAGTGTTCAGATCCCCCAGTTGCCAGTACTCATGGTGAACGTTTCTACTCCACAAAACCTACACCCTAACTTCGTGCATCTATTAGTTTCATAAAAAATGGTAGCACATCCAACCCTGAAGTTCACCAATTTTAAGATTGTCAACATCCGGATGGCTAACAATAAACGAGCAAATCCACTCATCCACCCCATTCGGACCTTCTCTAATTATACTATCACCAAAATACACTATAAAAAAAGCCCCGTACTAGAATCAACGTACCACCATGTAAATAAAGGATTCATCCATTATTTCACTTACCAAAATATCTAGATTGATCCCTACAAAATTTTTCTCACTAGTATTTTGTGCATTTTTGCTTGCAATCTCCTATATTTTTTATGCAATTAAATCCCTCAATAAGCTACTGTAACATACTGTCTATCCTACCATATTTTTAAAATCATTCGTAAAATTTATACCAAATATAGTTTCTGTTGGAACCAAGTTCACAAATGCTCAAAGAATCAACGCTCAGCTCACAAGTGTACACGCACACACACTCAAGCAGAGCCAACACACGAAGAAGAAGAAGAAGAAGAAGAAGAAGAAGAACACGCAGGGTCTTGCGGCACAACACTGCCGTGCCTTTTCTGTTTCTTTCTTCTCAACTGAAATGAACACAGGTACATGGCTTAAATAAACACAAACGCACGCACACTGCAGCCACGATCTGCACGATGCAACTACCTCTGCGTACACACCCACACGCCTCTGCTGCGGGCACTCCCGAAGACTCGGCTGTATCACATCTCTCGCAGCCACGCGCTTCCACTAATGCATGCAGCCCAGGGGACTCGGGCTTCACAACGGCAGCTAGCTCATCCCTGCACCACGAGACTCAGCTAGATACACTAACTAACACACGCGCATGCAAGCACCACTCGCATCTCTCGACTAGCTACTGCATGCGCATACACACACAACTAACTAATGTAAACTATGTACATGCAGACGTGCTGCTTCCTAGCCGCAACACTATTATTCATCTCGCTAATGAACTCATAAAGAAAACAGCTAACAACAAGATTAATTTCCAACAGTTTCTATTGGTCATTAGGATCTTAGATAGAGCTTCCCTGCATGAACACCCCTCCATCACTTCCCTCTCTTCTCTCACCCTTCAATGATCTCTCTCTCTCCCCCTTTAACTTTGTGCAAATGAGCTCAGTGTTGGCCGGAGGGGGCTAAATAGGGGGATATGCTGCTCCGGAGAGGAGCAACTAATAAAACTTTTCTAAACAATCAGGAGCTAAGAGGATCAACTTCTCATATTTACTTTTACAAGCTTTAAAAACACCTATATTGCTAACATACGTAGATAATCATATATAAAACAGCTCATGAACAATCTAAGAAAGAAAATTTTGGTCGATGTCTCATCTCCTTTTTAGGCCCTGTTCTTTTCAGCGTATCGTATCGTTGCATATTACTCTAGCAATTTTTGTTATTTTTATATAGCCTATATATTGTGATAATTTGTAACGATTTTTTCGTGACTTTTAGTAGTCCTTCCAAAGATCCTAAACCTATTTTTTAATTATTTTTTAATAATGTTTAGACCTCATTTTGAGGGCTTTCAAATTTGCTACAGTAATACGCCAACACAACGATACGTTGAAAAGAACAAGGCCTTAATAGAGTAAAAAAGCATATAACTAAATTGGACAAGAACGGCCCGCTGAATATGAAAGTGATATGCCTAGGACACAGTACGTTCTACATCGGTGAAGAAAAATATATCAATGCAATGTATGCATTAGAGCATTTATAGCAAAGTTTTGAAGTTTCACCTCCATGAAACCGTAAAAGAGTGTGTGTGTCTGTCAGTTTTTTTAAAATTTTAAAAAATAGATAGAGTGTGTAGTGGATAGTATTATAAGTGCACATTTACTGCAAACTCTACTAAATCTTTTAAATTATTTTATATTTTATCATGTATTCTGTAAGACTCCTCTGTTCAATTACTCTCTGTTTAAAGTTTTGAAGTTTCATCTCCGTAGATAGGGAGAATTTGTCTGCTGAGGATTTATTTTAAATGAAATCTAAAGAGGTGAATAGAGTGTGCGGTGCATTTAGACCCTACTGTTCAATGCAAACCGTATTCTTTTTTCTAAATTCTTTTATATTTTATCCTGTGCTGGGTACCTCGGTTCAATAACTCTCTGCCTTAAATAGTTATACGGATACGGGAGAAAAAGTAAGGGGTCAAATGCTTGTGCAGTTTTTCTCAAGAAAAAAAATGCTTGTACAGTCGGCCAGAAAACACATATCCATCGTGTTATCTGACATCGAAGACACAGCCAATGCCAATTAATCGCGGTGAATTATCCAGTTCGAGCGGCCGGGAATTCTCTGCGCCAGTGGCAGAAGGAAAAGGACTAGTAAAAAAAGGAGCTTATCCATGGCGGTGGAATCGATGGGCCGACCGATCGCAGTCCAGAAGGGAGTGCGTGTTCATCAGTACGAGCGAGTGAATGCGGCCTGACGGCGCTCTGTCACTCTGTGAGCTCAACAAGAGAGAATCCAAGGCCTCGCCTCGCCTCGCCTGGGACGATGCGAAGGAGCCAAGTGCCCAAGTCCGAGCAAGCCGCCAAGCTCGGCTCTGCTCGGCTAGGTAATAGCTCGCGACCTACTTACGAACGCTCGCGAATCAGAAAAAATATTGGCCTCTAAACCTTTTAATACTTTAACCATTGCAAAATATAAGTTAGCATTTTACGTATGAGTATCAAAATAACTTGTGCATATATATGTGGGTTTTGGGCTATTATATGGCCCTTTTGGCAATAGGATATACTCCCTCCGTTTCAAATTGTAGTTTACTGTTGACTTTTGGACACGTCTTTAACCATTCGTCTTATTCAAAAAATTAATGCAAACATGAAAAATATAGGTTATGCTTAAAATATGTTTAATGATGAAACAAATCACAACAAAATAAATAATATTTACATATATTTTTTGAATAAGACGAATGGTTAAATAGAATATCCAAAAGTCAACAGTGAACTACAATTTGGAACGGAGGGAGTATCATTTTCTAACGGTTAAGAGATGAAATAAATAGCATTAGAGCATGGACATCAGGTCCTGTATAAGACCCTGCATCCAGCGTCCCATCTGATCCCCTGCATCCCGCTCCCGTGCTACCGCAGTCTGCTGAATTTAAATTTTTTCACTCGCTATAGTACAATGCCGTTCGTGATGCATTCTTTGCTGGGGATGCTCTTAGCATGTAAACGAGATAAAACCAGCCAAGCCCGAGCTAGCCAGCCTCTAGCTCGGCTCGGCTCGCTAATGGCCACGAGTTGAAAATGGGGCTCGGCTCGTGCTCATTTACAAAAGAGCCAAGCACGAGTCGAGGTTTTACCGAGCTGAGTCCGACCATGTCGCGAGCTCCGAGCTAAAGTTCCAGCCCTACCTAGGACACCTGTCACACCATACAGGGCTCATCCCTATTCTCATTTCTAAAAAGCCTAGCACTATGGAGCCTGTTTAGAAACCATTGAAAATAAGTTAAATAAAATGATTTAGCTTACGATGGGACGTTCTCCGGCATGATCATAATTTAGATCGTACTAATACTGTAACAAATAGTGAAAAGATGGTGTGAATAGGGACTATGTCGACCTAAATTAGGTCTAAGTTGGTGATGCTATTAGAGTTTAGCAATTTTGTGAAATATTATGACTTGATTGAAAGAAAAGGGAAAAGTTCCATGTCAATCCAACCTTTGCCGCCGTTTATTTTTCTCTCTCTACTTCAAAACCAAAAACTTGGGAACAAGCTATCTATCCATGGAATCTCATCCATATGCCATGCATACATAATGAATTTGTCGGGGATAAAATCACGGCCCATTGCCTTGGCCCATTCCCTGACGGCCTAATCGAATAGCCTCCTAGGGCCTAGTTCTCTAGACGGCTCTATCCGGCCCATGTGCATCCTGCCGAACAGCTTTCTGGTTGCGTGGTGCATAACGGCCAAGATTTCATGTTCGAGTCCGACTCGAGCAAGAGTTCTGCACGGCTACGTGAAGACTCGGATGTAGTTTTCCGGATTGGAGCAAACGTCGTGATCCCCAAGAATTGGAGTATACCTTATCTACCTCGGGATGTATTTGGCATGTATACGAGTTCGTTACGTCCTCGTGGTCAGCCCGGCCCGATTATCCCCCGGTAGGTCGGTTATTCAACACTATATAAACCAGGCCCCTACGGCGTGTAGAGGGCACGAAAGCACGACCTGAAGCCAAGATCGCTTATTACTTCTGTACACCCAGAATCTCGTCGAGACTTGTTCATCTCGCCGAGTTCTCTCTTGTAATCCTCTTTCATATAAAGAAGTGCTGGACGTAGGGTTGTTATCTCCCCGGAGAGGCCTGAACCAGGATAAAAATCTCGTGTTTGTCTCTTGCTCGTTGACTACTGTTTTCCCTGCTCGGCAATATTTTCTATCTCCCCTTCTCAAGAAGCTTAGTTGACTTGGGACCGATATCCCAATCGTCGACAGAATTGGTATATTGTATTCATACCATGACATAAAAATAATAAGACCTTGAATTCTTATCGATACGAGATACAAGGTCCCCATCTTTTACCACATTTTATAGCTAGTTCCTTTGGCTGGAAAATAATGGAGGTTTTGACCAAAGGTGATTGTTATATTTAGAAAAAGAGGAATTTGAAGTTTATTTATGGAAATTTGATTATTTCCAACAAAAAAAGAATGTATTTGGTGATCTACCACTCTGGAAAATTGTTTTTGATGGTTTTGTGTGACAGGGGAGTGAAATATCATGGAGAAATCATTGTCAATTTCCAACGGCAAATCATCAACCCCCTTTATTTAATCCTATATTTTAAGTTTGAGTTTATAGAATTAGCACTCAAAAACTCCAATGATCATGTAATTTGTGGGATTTATGTTATTTAAAATTTCATTAAATTGTTGACAATTAATTTAACAAAAGGCACCCATTAGAAACATTTAAATTTCATGGGACAAATTTATTCAAAAACAATGATGAGCTTAATTTTATAAATTTTTAATTGTTTATTTCTTTTTAATTTTGCACAAGTGAATTGCTAAAATATTTATTTCCTCATCTGAAGAATAATTATATATATCATTTCATGTTGATAATAAAATAATTAATTTAAGAAATTTTATTTTTTATCTATACACAAATTTTAAATGATTTTATAAGCAGTAAATGAAGGTTTTTTATTTTTCTTCATAACAAAATGTTAAATAATCACGATACATGCTAAATTTGTCAAAAACACCCTTTTTTGTTGGACGAATTATTTATAAATGGTACTGTTACTTTGGGGACTTATTCTACCCGGTGTTGGATTTGAATTATCACAAAAAGAGACTACACTAAAACTTGTGGAACTCATTAATGTTAGTCTCAATGTAGTTTGAATTCCTTTATTTTGTAGATATGTTGACGGTCGAAAGTATACAAAATTTTACAAATAAGGACCATCAACAACATCCCAAACGCCTTAAGGAATATCCTCATCTTGGTTTGGCCTAATCCCCTTGTCTATCTCTTTCAATAGATTTCTTTCTCAATGCTCGTGTAAGAATCAATGGGAGCCATGTTTCCATCATAGGGAAGCCAAGTTGCCAATATTGGGGAAGACACACCATGCTACTAGGGAAGGCAAGCTACTATGGTCACGGAGACCGAGGAGGCTTGCAACAATGATGTGGGTGATGGCCAAGGAGATGACATGACAACACTATCAGGATTAGCGTCAACAACTAAGTCAGGTAGATCCGGTAAGAAGCTAGGGTTGGGAATGAGCGACATATAGAGAGACTGAGAGATTAGGTAAGACAAAAGCGTCAAGAGGAATGGAGAAGAGGAGCTTGGTTCGAAATCCCGTAGGAAATTGCTAACTCGTTGAAAAGAGGGATGGATATCATCGCGCCCGACGCTCAAATCGAACCGAGCTCGAGCTGATCGGCTAGCAGGATAAAAAATATGACCGGGGTGTGATCCGCAGTGGTTGAGCGGTGAGCACGCCGTCAAGTATGATGTGCAAATAGAATTTAAGATCACCGGTCCGTTCATGATTTGGACGTTACATCAAATTAATGTCCCTTGGACAGTGGACATGCCATGTCGCGTCCTTGAATTGGAAGCACGCACCCACGCATTACCGACGCGTCGTGCCGCCGTGCACCGCCCCCCACCCCCCGAGGAGCGAACAAGAGGCGATAATGAGTGGGTAAGGTGCACAAGTTTGATCTCTGGTTGAAACTTTGTGACGTTTTGTATTGGGCTCCCTCCATTCGATTTAAATTTCAAAACACAAAATTTTCAGTTTTGAACAGAAAAATCATGGGAAAAACGGAAATCTGGCCCGAGGGGGATTTGAGTCGTAACCAAAATTTGAAATCGGGAAAGGAGACCGCGGAAAAGGATGATGCAAATTTTGGGCTGGGCCAGTAATTTCCCCAACCCATGGCTTGGTCTAACCGGCATGAGAAGAATTTTTTTACTGTACTGGCTTTAATTTAAATCAAAATTAAAAAAATAATTTCCCGTTAAAATTAATTAAAAAATAGCCTCCCAGCGCCTGATGGTCGGGCGTTATTTTTAAAACGCCCAGCAGACGGGCGACTAACTATAAAACGCCCGCCCATTGGGCGATATTTAAATAACGCCCGTCCAGGGGGCGGTATTTAAAATATCGCCCGTCCAACGGGCGCTTCATATTAGTCGCCCATCCGGCAGGCGCTTTATAATGGTCGCCCATCCAGCGGGCGCTTTTTTTGTTTTTTTTGTCTGCCACTGTCAGTGGCCCCTCCTCCTGGCATCGGATTCTCTGATCGTTTTTTATCTGCAGTGTTTTTTCCATCGAATTCCCACTGCCATCAATTCATGCCTACCACCGCCGTCAATTCCTGCCTGCCACTCCCATCGGATTCGCGTCGTGCCACCGTGCACCGCCCCCCACCCCTCGAGGAGAGAACAAGAGGCGATAATGAGTGGGTAAGGTGCACAAGTTTGATCTCTGGTTGAAACTTTGTGACCTTTTGTATTGGGCTCCCTCCATTCGATTTAAATTTCAAAACATGAAATTTTCATTTTTGAACAGAAAAATCGTGGGAAAAACGAAAATCTGGCCCGAGGGGGATTTGAGTCGTAAACAAATTTAGAAGGAAGAAGTCCACATTGCCTCCCTCAACTATTGAAAAAGTTCACTTTTTCTCCCTCTGTGTTAAATGGGTGAGATCTGGCCGTCCAATCCTGCATCGAACGGCCACAAATGAGTTGAGGGAGGAAAAATAAACTCCTGCAATAGTTAAGGGAGGTAAATTGGACTTCTTCCAATTTAGAAATCAGGAGAGGAGACTGCGGAAAACGATGATGCAAATTTTGGGCTGGGCCGGTAATTTCCCCAACCCATGGCTTGGTCTAACCGGCATGAGAAATTTCCACGGGATTTGTCCTATTGGGCTGGGATACGCCTAGGAAACGGGCTCCAAGAAAGCCCTCTCTGTTCCGTCCAAACGTCCGCAGGGGCAGACCGGGTTCAATCGTCACTGTCACAGTGCTAATTATCTATGCTCTCTGACCGACAAAATGGGTAAGCACATAGATGTTTGTCAGTATCACTTTTTGTCAGTATCACATAGATGGGTACAGCAGTAGACAAACTGCTGTACAATTCTGAGGCCAAACTTGACTTTTAAAAAAATAATGAAACAGCATAAATGCAGCTCATTTACAATTCTGAGGACAAACAATTTTCATGCAGCAATTCTCATTTATGGGGCATTTAGAATCATCATTCTCCTATCTTCTTAGGTGCCATACATGATAGTTGGATAAACACGTGATGATCAGATTAAAAAAGAGTACAAATACATATATAGTAGAGATACAAATAGGCTAGCACATGCATTATCTCATCATCATCTAACTTATAGAAACCGAATCGGGAGATACAGGAAGACCGGCATGATCCGCAGCGTGCATGATCCGCGCGTCAGCATATAATGCGTGAACATTCAAGGGGCGGAGCCCCCACCTAAAATTTTGAAACCTATTTATATACAGGTTGGAGTATAGATCTATTTTTGATAAAAATTGACCGTAGGCGGGACAAAATTGTAAATGCGTCCCATTTTCACTAGCACCCCAGAGGCCCAGCTGTGCACGCACGAGTGTACCTAGAGGTGGTCAAACGGCCGGGCCGGCTGAAACGAACCAGGCCGACTCGCACTGTTCACCGAACCGGGCCGGCCCGATTTGGTGAACCGAACCAAACCCGGGCCGACACCTCGGCCCGTCAGGCCGACCCGGTTCGGTTTGCTACTGTGTATATTAATTTAATTCAATATATATGTGTATATATATTATTATGATAAATATTTATTTAATTTATAATGTATATTTGTGAAATATAATAGTTTTACTTAATTTATATATATTTTTAAATAAAATAACCGGCTAATAAAAAACCGGACCGGCCTGGTTCGGCTGATTCAATGTGCCAACCAAACCTGAGCCAACACCGCAGCCTGTTGGGCCCGGTTTCGCCCGTTGGCCAGCTGCCTCCAGTCCTAAACCCAAGCCGCCAGCCGGGTAGCCTCCCTCGTCGCCACTCCCGGCTCCTGCTTCTCTCGCCGCCGCGCCAGCCGGCCCCGACGTCGCCACCCCCGACCGAGGCGCCGCCGCCATGGCCGGCCCCGACGTCGCCGCCCTCGCCCCGGCTCCCCACTCGGCGCTCGCCGCAAGGCACCAGCACGGTCCTGGCGCCGCCGCGCTCGGACCACTCGCCGCCGTCCCGGCCTCCTGGGCCCGACACCGCAGGCCGACCATCCGCTACAGGCCGCAGACCGCACCTCCGTCGCGGTACAGGGCCGCCCCTCCGCGGCGGCGCCCCCCGCCCCGCTCAGTGCTGAGATCGATCAGGTATTTAATTATTGTTTGCCCTTCTCATTTTTCTATCTGATCTGGTTATTAAGTAGATTATAGGCTCGATAATTGATTGTCGATGGCGGTTGTGTGCTTCTCTCGATGTAAAGGAAGGATTTTCTTTTATTATTTTTGAAAAACCAATTTTTTTGAGAATTAGAATGTACCTCTCGTTAGATCCGGTTTAACTTGTTGCATCCAAACATTGAGAATCTTCATGAGCAGGATCGTGTGTGTGTAACGGATCTATTGTATTATGGTGGCTTTGCAGTGGGGGGTCAGGAGGGTTCATGCACAGTTTAACAATTTAAAATCTCAAGGAAAATTTTCTGCCAGGAAAGAGTAGAACAAAATACTTTAAAGTTCATAAAGTATTTTCTAGTGGAGTTAGAAATAGGCCATTAATTAGACGGAATTTATTTTAGTGATGCAACCGCGCCCACCCCAGAAAATAACCCGCTTCAATTTCAAGTTCAAAGTGCAGCCGCGCGCACCCCAGAAAATAACCCGGTTCAATTTCAAGTTCAAAGTTTCTCGAAAATTTTTAGTACTAAGCACCTGAATAATTCAAGTATCGTTTTATTTTTAGTACTGCAGGGTTAGTGTGCTTATGATTTAGTAAACGTTAGACAAAATAGATTTTAGGCTTGCCCACCTACAATTTGATCCTGCGTCCGCCACTGTACATTCCTAACACTACTCCCTGCAGTTCGAATGGTTGAAGAGCGAACAACGTATAGACATGAACGAAACTCTACGAAGATTGACGAAGGCAGCCCTTTGGTGAAGATATCAGCATACTGCGATGATATTGAAATATAGAGAACACACATATGCCCGAGAGCAACAAGCTCATGAACGAAGTGCAAGTCAATCATAACATGTTTGGCGTGCTAGCGTTGAACCGTGTTCGCGTAGAGGTAGATGGTGCTGACATAGTCGTAGTAGACAATAGTGGAGCGTCGTAGAGGGTTGTGAAGCTCCTAAAAAAGCTAGTAGAGCCAATAGGCCTCATCAACTCCATTAGCCACGGCACCATACTCCACTTCGGTACTTGAGCGAGAAACTATGTGTCGATGTTTCAAGGACCAAGAGACCATATTGTCACTAAAGAAAACACCATAGCTCAAAATGGATTTGCATGTATCAAGACAATCAACTAAGTTATGAGTTAGTGTTGTATATATACTATAGGGATGCCTCACCCCTTAGGCTTGTCGTGGATCAAGGTTGTAAGTTAAATATCTAGAATACGAACAAGAGCTTTAGTTGTAAAGGTAGGTCTAAGTGCTTCCCAAAATTGTAAATGGGCAAAAGTGCCACGCCGAGTGAGTCAGTGGGAGGGCACAATGGTAAAAGAGGCCCTCCCACCTTAGCTAATGCTACCCACTAGGGCTTGTAAAAGAGGGGACAAGAGAGAGAATGTCCTCTCCCCCCCACCCCACAACAATACCAAAAAAAAAACAGCTCATGGCTCCTTCCTCTCCAAGCTCTCTTATAATCTAGACTCTCCATTCTTCTTCCTTAAGCACCCCCATCGCTAAGCACCGAGCTCGCTCATGGGGTTCCTCCGAAATCATCTGTTCGGCTTAGGCCATCGACAGTAGACATCGAAGTAGACTGTCAAGGTACGATGCAAATAAGGCCATGAGAAGAGTGCCTGGAAATTTTTTCCCAAAGTAGCTCCCAACATTTCAAGTCATCTCCATTAAACTTTACTTGATTTGGTGAAAATATCTTAGTGTTAACACGATATTTTTAAAAAATGTTTGGAGTTTTACATGTGGGCCTGCTTGTTCACCTAGGCCCACCAATTTGCACCAAGTAGGTTGCAGTCTTGCAGATACCAGGAGTGATAATACCTAATGAATTTCGATCAATTTTAACATTGCATGGAATTGAGTTGAGGAATAGGTTCAAATGGGTCGAACCCATATTAGAGAAGTGGGCTGGATTGGTTTGGATTCAAATGACATATGAATTGGGTTGGGCTAGGCTCTTATGAATCGTATTTGAGTTGGGTTAGAGTGGAAAATTTTGTTTTATTTCTATGGGTCTGGGTTGGAAATATATGGGTTGATCTGACCTCCTTAGCATCCTATATGTTACTCATAGCCCCTTTCCCATAATTAACCTCCTGTACATTCTATCGTTCTCCTCTTGAAACAGTAATGTTTTTGCCCATTTGCTAAAAAAAGAAAAAGAAAAGAGTCTATCTTGCATGGTGAACTATCACACTTTGTCTATGTAGCCTCATGAACCATGAAACCTAGCATTTTATTCCTAGAACTTCAGAAACCGGTACAACTAACCCCTTAGTGGTTGTTTTGGAGGAAGTTTTGGCATTGTAGCATGTGAGATGCGACAAAAAATCTCACGTGGTGTGGTCCCCACATGTGAGCGAGTCATCCTCACCCCACCTCGGCTCTTGTGTGTGGCATTGCACTCCTCTTGTCTCCCCTCCCACCTTGTCTCTCTAGGGCGGCCGTGTTCTGCTTTTTGGATCTTGCTCACAACCAAATTGCCGCACACATCGCAACGGTGACCTGCGTCTTGTGCAACCATGATAGATGCATGATATGTTTAGTTCACTACTAACTTTGCTTAACCTAACATTATCCAAGTGTGACAAGCCATACATTTTGTGGCCAAGAAATTTTCACCACACTTTGGCTTGCCTAAGGGAATCTTGTCACACTTTTCTAAATCACCTACATAGGGGACTTGCAAAAAAGACAATTCTTGCCATACCTAACTTACATAACATGAGGTGTGGCATGGTTAGTCACCAACCAACCAAGCCCACAATGGCGTTGTCTCCTCATGCGGCCAACATCAACTCCTCGGTGAGCCTAAGCCTATCGAGCATCACGCTGACCACTGTCTTGCCATTGCACAACACACTCTCACACTGACACTGGCCTTGCAACACAGTGAAGGTGGTAGAGTGGGAGGGGGCGGATGCAACCTGGAGCACAACAAAGGAGCCTGGCAGGGAGAGAGGAGATGCAAGAGAGGTAAGATAGAAGCACGATTGAGGAGCCTCACCGTTGCGCCTTATTTGCTCATGGCAGTGTCGTACCTCATCCTTTTAGCAAAGACGCCCGCCTATGCCCTGTACATGTCATGCCGCCTCTAATCATTTTTGGGTGTGTCATCCAACCTAGACCCTTCCTGAGGTGCTCCTAACCTGTATTCGGCGGTGCTGCCTCTATGACCCTAAGCAACCGAGGAGGCCTAACATGTAGAGGTGGGGTCTGGAGCAAGGTTCACGGAACCATCGGTCAACCGCGGTTAGCCGCCAGTTAACCGCGCTCAGGCACATCATGGTTTGCAAAACTGTATAGGTCAACCATGCATAATTCCCCAAAATTCGTTAAATTGAAATTTGAAGTGAAAATTACTATAAAATTTGTAAAAATAGTATTCGTTATTCTATGCATTTTGGTTTAAACAAATTGTAAAAATTCTAAATATATCTCATTATTTCATGTGATTGTATGTGTTAAATAGTTGAAACTAATGGCAAACAAATCTTAATGGCCATGGTGTCTTTTCTGAGGATTAGGAAAGATGCTTGCACAGTGCTGCCTGTGTGCTACCTGCAGTAGAGATGCCCGTGCCTCGGTTTCCTAATTCCCAAGCCCGTGAGACTCAATCCACAACAGCACTTCACTTCCCCACTCCTCCAGCTGTCCAGCCAGCTCTTTGTGCTTCTCTCCTCCTTCCCCTCAGCCTCTAGCACTCCCCCGGCCAGATCCGCCGTCCCGCCGCGGAGGACGCTGGAGCCGAGCCGCATGTGGCTGGGAGTGTCGCCTAAATGCAGTTAACCGCACGGTTTGGGCGGCTAACCATGGCTCAGCCGTGCTCCAGGGAGGGAGCCAGGGGAGCCAGTCCACGCCACAGCTGCCGCGCCATCGGTTATCCGCCAAATAGCGCCGGCTAGCCGGACATTCGCAGCGGCTTTGCTTTAGGTAACCGCGGTTAGCCATTTAAGCTGTGGCCGTGCGTGGCTAAGTGGCTAACTGCCCTGGCTAGTTGCTTTGGCTTAGGGGCTTAGTTGCTTGGGGTGCTTAGGCTTGTACTTAGTAGATTAATAGTTACTTAAGAGGGGCGTAGTCCTTACTCCTTAGTAGTTTGGTTAGGTTAGCATTTAATGTTAGATTAATTAGTTAATAAGTAGTTAGGTTAGGTTAGCATGTTAGATTAATTAGTTAATAAGATCAGTAGTTTACTTAGTAGTTAGGTACTTAGGTACTTAGGTTAGTTAATAAGGTCAGTTGTTAGGTTAGTTAGTTATTATTTAATAGTTAGGTTAGTTAGTTACTCACTTATTTTTAGTTGTAGATTTGTAATTTGTAATTTTGTTATTATGCAATAATTCGTTTTTTCAGGTATTAGGGAATGACGGAGCGGGACCACGACCGTGTTTGGGAGCATGGTGATAAGTTAGGGAATGCATTTAGGTGCGAATATTGTAGAACAGAGAAAAATGGAGGTGGTGCGGCCAAGATTTAAGTATCACTTGGCGTGCCGAAGTGGAAAAAGTGTGGCGTCTTGTAAAGCAGTTCTGCCCGATGTGAAGACGTACTTTCAGTGGAGCTTGATAGGTTCAGACAGGCAAAGAAAGATAAGATGAAAGAGGAATTTAGAAGGCAAAGGGCCGTAGAAGGCTTAGGTGAGTGGGACTGGCGGAATGAGATGACGGGGGTTGCTGGCGAAGAACAGCAAATGCGGCATGCCATGGCTACATCACAGGCAGAGGCAGAATTTAGGACAAGAGCTGGTGATTATTATAAGCATGGTGGTGGTGGCAGTGGCAGTGGCAGTGGGTCTAGGGGTGTGAAATAATTTGTTAAAAAAAGTTGAGTCAATGAGGCTCAAGGTCGCAGTCGGACACGCGCAAAACCGTGCAACCACGGATTGATGAGGGTGTTTGGATAAAGGCAAACAAAACACTTAGGGAGAAACTTAGAAAAAATGGTTATCGTGGTTTCATACAGCCGGCATTTTAGGAAGAAAAGCGGGTAACTCTTACTTTATTGTAGCTATTAAGGAGATGTAGAGACTCGGTTAGTGAACATGAATATATGATTACATATTTACATCACTATTTAATAGTTACTACTTTTTAATGAATAACAATTATCATGCAGGTGAGGGTGTAAGTTCACCAAAACGACGTGATATCGATGCAAGGTATTTGAAGGACAACAAGCGCGACATAGAGCGTGAGATGATGCAATGAAGACGGGATTGGACTGATTTCGGTCTATCCATAATATCTGATTCTTGAACGAAACCAACAGGTATGGCTATCATGAACTTCATGCTATATTGCAATGGGCGTATGTTTTTTTACAACTCTATTGATATGACTGGAAAAACCCAATATGCAAATAAATTAATGCAGGTATACATAGACTGATATATTTATAGTTGTACTCCTATAGTTCTATTATGTCGTGTGATAAATTAATGTGGGTATACATCAACTTGTCATGCAGTAATTTAAATCAGTGATCAATTCAGTTGGGTATAAAAATGTCGTCCAAATCATCACAAATCAAGTCAGTGATGATATTAAAGTCGTCGTCGTCATCATTATCGGTAATGATTTGGACGACATTTTCATGCCCAACTGAATTGATCACTGACTTAAATTCTTGCATATAAGTTGATGTATATTCAGAGTAATTTATCACACGACATAATAGGACTATAAGAGTAGGACAATAGGTGTATCAGTTTATGTATACCTGTTTTAATTTATTTTCATCTTGGGTTTTCCTAGTCATATCAACAGAGTTGTAAAAAAACATGTGTACATTGCAATATAGCATGAAGTTCATGATAGCCATTCTTTTTGCTCCCGTCCAAGAATTATACATTATGGATAGACCGAACTCAGTCCAATCCCGTCTCCATTGCATCATCTCACGCTCTATGTCGCGCTTGTTGTCCTCCAAATACCTTCCATCGATATCACGTTTTTTTGGTGAACTTACACCCTCATCTACATGATAATTGTTATTAATGAAAAAGTAGTAACTATTAAGTAGTGATGTAAATATGTAATCATGTATTCATATTTACTAACTAAGTCTCTGCGTCCCCTTAATAACTGCAATAAAGTAAGGGTTATTCGTTTTTCTTTCCGAAATGCCGTCTGCATGAAACCACGATGACCATTTTTTTCAAGTTTCTCTTTAAGTGTTTTGTTTGCCTTTGTTCAAACACCCTCATCAATCCGTGGTTGCACGGTTTTGCGCGTGTCCGACTGCGACCTTGAGCCTGATCGGCTCAACATTTATTTTAACAAATTTTCTTTCACACCCCTAGACCCACTGCCACTGTCACGACCATCACCATGCTCATAATAATCACCAGCTCGTGTCCTGAATTCTGCCTCTGCCTGTGATGCAGCCATGGCATGCCGCATCTGCTGTTCTTCGCCAGGACCCCCGTCATCTCATCCCGCCAGTCCCACTCACCTAAGCTTTCTGGGGCCCTTTGCCTTCTAAATTCGTCTTTCATCTTATCTTCCTTTACCTTTCTGAACTTATCAAGCTCCCGCTGAAAGTACGTTTTCACATCGGGCGGGACTGCTTTACAAAACGCGACACTTTTTCCACTTCGGCACGCCAAGTTATACTTAAATCTTGCTGCACCACCTCCATTTTCTCTGTTCTACAATATTTGCACCTAAATCCATTCCCTAACTTATCACCATGTTCCCAAACACGGTCGTGGTCCCGCTCCGCCATTCCCTAATACCTGTAAAAATGAATTATTGCATAATAACAAAATTACAAATCTACAACTAAAAATAAGTGAGTAACTAACTAACCTAACTATTAAGTAATAACTAACTAACCTAACAACTGACCTTATTAACTAAACTAAGTAAAATACCTAAATACCAAACTACTAAGTAAACTATTGACCTTATTAACTAATTAATCTAACATGCTAACCTAACCTAACTACTTATTAACTAATTAATCTAATATTAAATGCTAACCTAACCAAACTACTAAGGAGTAAGGACTATGCCCCTCTTAAGTACCTATTAATCTACTAAGTACTAGCCTAAGCACCCCAAGCAACTAAGCCCCTAAGCCAAAGCAACTAGCCAGGACAGTTAGGCACTTAGCCACGCACGACCACATCTTAAACGGCTAACCGCGGTTACCTGAAGCAAAGCCGCTCTGTCCGGCTAGCCGATGCTATTTGGCGGTAACTGGCGGCTGTGGCGTGGCCTGGCTCCCTCCCTGGCGTATGGCTGAGCCGCGGTTAGCCGCCCAAACCGTGCGGCTAACCGCGTTTAGGCGACGCTCCCAGCCACATGCGGCTCGGCTCCAGCGTCCTCCGCGGCGGTCGACGGCGGATCTGGCCGGGGGTGTGCTGGAGGCGGAGGGGAAGGAGGAGAGAAGCACAAAGAGCTGGCTGGACCGCTGAAGGAGTGGGGAAAGTGAGGGGCTGTTGTGGATTGAGTCTCATAGGCTTGGGAATTAGGAAACCGAGGCACGGGCATCTCTACTGCAGGTAGCACACGGGCAGCACTGTGCAAGCATCTTTCCTAATCCTTTGAAAAGACACCATGGCCATTGTGATTTGTTTGCCATTAGTTTCAACTATTTAACACATACAATCACATGAAATAATGAGATATATTTAGAATTTTAAATTTTTGTTTAAACCAAAATGCTTGGAATAACGAATACTATTTTTATAAATTTTATAGTAATTTTCACTTCAAATTTCAATTTGACGAATTTTGGGGAATTATGCCCGGTTTACCCATACGGTTTTGCAAACCGTGATGCGCCGGAGCGCGGTTAACCGGCGGCTAACCGCAGTTAACCGACGGTTTCGTGAACCCTGCTTGTGATTTCTGAACTTGTTAATGTAATAATGGACAACTTGTGATTGGTGAACTTGTTATTTTATTAGTTTATGAACTATGAATCTATGCTGCCATCAACCATGAACATGAAATGATGAAATATTAATTTATGAGCATGATTGTCTTTTAATTCAATTGGGAATATGATTATTCGTCTTGATTATGTTCCTATATATCATGTATGTTTCTTAAATAATTCTAATTATATAGCATAGGTCATGACAAAATTTTTATTTTTTCTCATTTTTTCCTTTGTCCAACAATTTTCCTCTGTAAACCGCAGCTAGCCAATATAAATTTCGGCAAACAGCGGTTTCCCAATTCGCATGCCAAACCGGGCAAAACCACGGTTAACCGCCTCCGCGCCACTCATGGCTCGGAGCCCCTGGCCGGTTTTGTGAACCCAGGTCTGGAGCCAAGGACGATATGGAGGAGCGTGCTAGTGCTATTTCTAGAGAGAACATGAGAGGATAATGAAAGAGGGAGGAGAGACTAGAAAGACCTAGCATGTGTGTGGGGTGAAATGGATTGGAAACCATGAATATTGTATTTGTATCCATATGCTTTACTAGATATGGATTTAGACACGAATAATATCGAATATGTGTTCGGACTCAAATAGTATCATATACAAATATGGATAATATCTTGGCGAATATAGATAATGTATGATCGGATAATGATCGGAAAGGATATTTCTTAAACAATAAGTGCAAACATAAACCAACTTTTCTAGATTGACTAATAGGCTATAGTGAATATTTGTGGGTGATCAAATTTGTACTTTGTTTAAAAAATAGGATGTGACACATTTGAGGATTGGGATCGTCTGGGCACTGTCGTGCCTTGGCGGATCGAGGAGGGGCAGCAAGCCGACGAACTCCCATGGCATCCCAGGACTCTCCTTTTTCTTCTCCGGCACCGTCTAGACTGCCCATCTCATGGGTAACCAGCCTGTGGTTCCCTGGCCTGAGTCATTATTGGCTCGGTGGACCAGATGGCTCAAGCTATCCTTAGCTTAGAAGATGGATTCATTTGGAGCCCATACTCAAGTCCGAGAACCTGGACGACCCAAGTGGTTATGCCGTGAGTCGGTTCAATGGTGCGACATTATCTGGAAAGCCTATAGTTTCCATGCGGATGACGACTTCATTCAGAGGTATAACTTGGTGCTCAAGGCATGGATGTTCAGATATGGAAGGCTAGGATTCGCCTTAGAGATGAAGACGGAGACGTGTTTTGCAAGAACTTCGCTAAGTAACCGACTTAATCTTAGTTATCCTACTAACATGTTAAACACTATAAATAGCCCATGTATTGCATACCGTAGAAATCATATCATATCATGTACACATCCAACATACATCAAGGATCTCAACCCGAGTTCTTGCCTAGACCTCAGGTTGTGATTTATATTGTACTTCATCTTCCTCATAACAAAGAATGTTGCACGTAGGGCTATTACCTCCTTCACGAGAGCTCTAAACCAGGTAAAAAAAAACATCGTATCTCCTTGTCTTGTGTGATTGACATTTTGAAGCTAGGCCCTGTTCTTTTGAGCTGATCTGAACGGCTGAAATGACTGAACTTCGAGAGCTTCTCAAGGTAGTCTCGAGATTCGGATACATTTCGTTTGACTTGCCTTTTAAAACGTTAGGACCAACCTTGAAATAGCAAAAAAACGAACTAAAAAAACTCAAATCATATGTGTTTTCGAAACGTAGATAAGTCGTTAAGACTGGGCCTAAAGCCCATGTGAGGAAGGGTTCGTTCGGTCCCTCAATCAACAAAAAAGCTCCATAAAGGACCGTTTCCCATGCATCGACATATGGCACACGCCATGGGGCCCGACATCATCCTTCACTGCGACAATTCTCGGTGATGTCTAATGTTAGGTATTGTGTCGAATATGTGTACGAGTAGGTTACAAGGACTCTGTGTTGTAATAGGCAGGGTTGGTTAGTGTTCTAGTCGGACTCTATCCAGACCTCCACTATATAAAGGGAGGCAGACCTGGTGTAACCAAGACAACGACTTCATAATAGTAGCATAGGCAAGAGAGGAGGTCAACGGCCAGCATGTGGCCGTGACCTGGTTAGCCGGTGTGCTGCGGTATTATGGATTGGGGAGGAGCACCCATAATCAGAGCCCCGCAGATGTAGGCGAAAGCCGAACTGCGTTACCAAACATCGTGTCTCCTGGTGTCGTTCGTGATCTTGCATCGGCGTATTTCCTAACAAGTGGTATCAGAGTTTGGTTGACGAGGTTGGCCATGCGGAAGATCTAGGGGGAGACACGGGGTTTATGCATACACGGGCGCCGCAGAAAACACTTCATCGGCGCAAGGTGGAGCATGGCGGCAATCGACGATTCGATCAGTGGTGTTGTGATGAGTTCCACTCGACCGGCACGACATTTTGAAACCCACCAGGACTCTCATCGTCTGATACATCTTCCTCAGGGACTTGCTCGTGCTCAGCATCCTCGGCCTCCATCTCCGCAACTATAGCTTCAATATGCTCCCCCTCATCTGCCGCACCTGTGGGTTCCTCTGTTGTTTGTTGCTCACTTGATCCCTCCCCTGCCTCCTCCAGCTCCTCCACCTCTTCCTGCACCACATGCTCAGTGTCGTCACCATCTTCCTGCACCTCTTCCTGCACTACATGTGCTCATTCGACAGGTTCATGCAACGCTTCTTCATTTTGTTCCCTATATTTCGTCTGAATAAGAAGTGCTAGTGGCAGTCCTCGTTCAGTGGCGATCTCGACATAACGCCTCCATCCTCGGGTTGCCTTTATCGGTAGCAACTCCCAATAAGGTCTTTCTGTTGCACGGCTAACAACAGCGCTGATATCCAGACCATATTCTTCGGGGTTAATTTTGAACGTTCTTAACAGCCAATTTTCAAGCCCTGCTAACGTTCTCTCCGTGGGTCTAGATATCCCCAACATCACTAACCGGAACATAGATAGGTCTATCCCGTCTGGACCAAAATTGATATCCCCTTGTCCGTAATGAACATTAAAATATTTTGTCTGCCATTGACCCTGTACAAAAACGCAATGAACTACTAATAAATTTTTAATTATTTCCGTACCGACAAAAATATCTTAAAGATTTATCGCTTTTAATCTTTTGTACTATGCATTAAACCTACGTGCATTATGCTTCATATAAATCGAGTCTGCTACTACCCTAACGACAGACTTACACATGTTCTCTAAATTTATAAACCCTAACCGTAAACTGTACAAAAATAAACATACGCATTAAATCAACGTATTGCCCTCCCTTACAACCCTAGTTATAACCCTAAATATAGTCTACAATCTACCGCACATATTATAAAACATTAAATCCTAAAACTAATTTACATATGTCATACAAAAACCATATCGGAATATTATCCTAATTTAAACCTTTAAATCAAATGTACATAAAAATTACATAAAATACAGCTAATTATTATCGGAACCTAATCACTAAATTCAGGCTTTAAACGAAATATTCAATTTATCATGTGGCATATTGCTAACCTACCTTGTTTTCAAATATTACGAAATAAAAATACGAAGGGGTTTAAAAATTACCTCTTTTTTCACTCCTCTTCTTCCTCTCTTTCTCCTCTCCTCCTCCTCTTCTCCCTCTCTTTCTCCTCTCCTCCTCCTCTCCTCTCCTCCTCTTTTTTTCCTCTGCCGCTGGGTGGGTGCAAATGACCACTGTGCCGATGCAGCGCCGGCCGCGCGAGGGTCGTGGGCGATTTAGCGCCCGCCCATCGGGGCGATTAATTCCCGCGCCGCATTAAACGCCTAATCAACGGGCGGTTTTTATGCAACAGTGAATAAAACGCCCGACGAACGAGCGATTATTACCTGGCGCATGCCCCGGGCCGTTGCAGCTATTAAACGCCCGGTGGTTCGGCGCTAGACACTGTGCGCTTTTAATAACGCCCGTCGAACGGGCGATTAATATATAGCGCCTGATGGACCGGCGCCGGAGGGCTATTTTTTTAATTTATTAAACCGATAAATTATTTTTTTAATTTTGAATTAAAATAAAGTCAGAACAGTATTTAATTCGGCATGAGAAATTTCCACGGGATTTGTCCTATTAGGCTGGAATACGCCTAGGAAACGGGCTCCAAGAAAGCCCTCTCTGTTCCGTCCAAACGTCCGCAGGGACAGACCGGCTTCAATCGTCACTGCCACGGTGCTAATTATCTATGCTCTTTGACCTACAAAATGTGTAAGCACATAGATGTTTGTCAGTATCACCTTTTGTTCTGCCCTTTGAAAGGGTCCCTTTCATAAACAATTGGCAAATTTAATGGGATTATTTTGCTGGTCTGGGCGTAACCGTGCTAGTAGACAAACTGCTGTACAATTGACTTTTAAAAAAATAATGAAACAGCATAAATGCAGCTCATTCACAATTCTGAGGACAAACAATTTTCATGCAGCAATTCTAATTTATGGGGCATTTAGAATCATCACTCTCCTATCATCTTAGGTGCCATACATGATCGTTGAACACGTGATGATCAGATTAAAAAAGAGTACAAATACATATATAGTAGAGATACAAATAGGCTAGCACATGCATTATCTCATCATCTAACTTATAGAAACAGAATCGGGAGATATAGGAAGGAAGACCGGCATGATTCCACACCGTGCATGATCCGCGCGTCAAATCTTATTTTTATATTTTTATCTTTTGGTTGGTAACAATTGCTATAATACATTGAACAGTGTCTTTTAATTGTTATATAGTAGTATAAAAATATTCCGATACTTCTGTTAGAGGCCTCCGTTTATAATTTCTCCCCAGGCCTCTAAAAACTCAAGAACGGCCCTGCATAGAGGTATAGAAGGTATACCATAGAACTATCCCTAAATGTTGCCTATTGCTAAGTAACCAAGTGAACGACTTCATAATAGTAGCATAGGCAAGAGAGGAGGTCAGCGGCCGGCATGTGGTTGTGGTTAGCCGGTGTGCTGCGGTATTATGGATTGGGGAGGAGCGTCCATAATCAGAGCCCCGCAGATGTAGGCGAAAGCCGAACTGCGTTACCAAACATCGTGTCTCCTGGTGTCGTTCGTGATCTTGCATCGGCGTATTTCCTAACATCTAATTCACAAGCAATGTCAATAAGGATGCCAAGGCATCTGTACCGCTCCTAGTGCAGGTAAGGCCGCCAGGAGTGCTTCCCCGAAGGTAGCGGTGCATGAGCATGCCCACCGATCGGAGCGTCGAAAGCTGGTCCGAAGTCCGATTGAGAATCTATTGTCTAATATCCACATAAAGTGTCTAATATTGTCGAAAACTGCATTATCCTCCGAACTTATATAGGTTGCAGCTCATACTGTTCTAGTAGTTCCTACACGCCATAGAAAATTTCCTTTGAACAGGCTTGAGCATTTACGGAGTCCATGATACAGTGATCAATCAACCGAACAAAATGAATGTGTCATCATAATATACTGTAAATTTACTGAATTTGTCATCACAATGTACTTGTAACAGCTAAAATGAAAAGAGAGTAGCACGTACACATGCAACAGCTAAAAACAAAAAAAAATGTGTCGTCATAATATATTTAATTTGCCATCACAATATATACTTGTAACCGCTAGAAAGAATACTGTGTAGTATACTCGCGACTGTAACAGCTAAAAATAAAAAGAGTATCGTAACATGAAACTAGAGATGCATAATGCTTTACCAACTATTTAACACTGCAACCACTGCCCAAGTTTAAAAAAAGGTGAATTTTTTTTTTGCCGGTTTCCACTTTCTCAAACGGCAAACAAATAAAAAGCGTTGAGAAAACCCTCAAACAGCAAACTATAGTTAAAGCCACGTGGCCATATCAAACAGTGAAGTGGTGCTGCGTCGTGCCGACGTTGAGCCCCTTGAGCCTCACCGCCGCGTCCATCTCCCCCTTGACCGTGCTCATCTCACGGAGCCTGCAGGAGTTGAGTTCAGAGAAGAAATAAGTTCAGTTCAGAGCTCACAAACGCTAAGTTCAGCTCAGCTCAGCTCAGTTCAGTTCAGAGTAGAATATGCTGCATGTATATAGCCATGGATGGATTTTTATTATGGATACAAAATGCAGTTCAGTATCATCTCCATTTCTCATGGATCTTTCTTTACCTTGCAACCTCTGCGCGGCGCTTCGCCTGCTCCGCCATCTCGGAGGCCTCACTGTAGGTGCCCCTCTCGTGGATGCCGGCGGCGTGATCAGGCGTCTGGAGGCCGTGGAGAGTTCGCTGCGCCGTCGCCCACCTCGCCTCCCGCTCCTCCTTGCCATAGTCCTTCTTTGAGGTGAAGGCAATCTGGATAAAAGTCA
Organism: Raddia distichophylla; assembly: GCA_005191435.1. Lineage (NCBI taxonomy): Eukaryota > Viridiplantae > Streptophyta > Magnoliopsida > Poales > Poaceae > Raddia > Raddia distichophylla. The sequence continues at coordinate 1,502,005 of SPJY01033365.1, read as the reverse complement.
TGTAGGAGCGTTCACAGAGTACACTGTAAAATAAAGTGTGTAGCGTCATAGCGATAGTGTCTATTTGTCGGTGGGAAGAAATATTTTAAAGTGTAGTAGATAGAGTGTGCAGTGAATAGTATTATAGTGTACCTTCAGAGCTTTGGGTGAATATGCTCTAAGCTCAATAAAATGGTGTTTTACATATTGTTACCTATGATCTAATACCATGTGATCTACTATTGATCAAATTGATTGCTACCATGCCTTGCGATCCGTGATCAAACTGATTGAAAGTACTACTTGCACCTTGTGATAAAAAAAGGTGCTACCATCATTCCTTGTGATCAATGATCATATTGATTGTACTACTACTTGCACCTTGTTATCAAAGTGCTGCAATACCTTGTGATCACTGATGAAAGCGATAGAAGTACAGCTACACGCCTACACCTCGTGATCAATGATCAATTTGATCAAAGTGCTGCTGCACCTCGTGGTCAAGGTCCTTACCTTACCTTTACCTTGTGATCAAAGAATAATAAGTACCATGCTGCATGCTACTATAAATACCTTACCTTATGATCAAAGAGGGTGTCCCATGCCCTCCCGCTGAGGAGGTAGCGGATGCCAAACTTGAAGCAGTCGAGGGGCAGGAAAGTGAGGAGGCTGTAGAGCCAGATCACCCCGGCCCAACCCCACCCGATGGCGCTGATGTGCGCAAACCCCAAGTTCGCATACACAGACAGGAGAGTGGCGATCTGCATCGCACGGCAACACCACAAACCGTTGAATCAACGAGCTCAAACATGAGGGTTTCGATGGTGCAGAGGCCGAAAGTTTTGAACGTGGGGGCCGTCCGATGGCTAGTTCTAGCCGTTGGATCTTCATCCAACGGCCTGCGTTAGGTCTTGTGTAAAAACTTGTTATTTTTATTTCACCATGTAAAAAAATCAAAAAATCATTAAAAATTATAAATATTCTCTAATCGGTGTCAGGTCTCACATGTATTTTTTCGAATCTATATGATCAATATTAATCTATATAAATGTTTTTAAAGAAAAATCTAGATGTATAAATGTTGTATAGCAATACAAAAAATTTGGGTGGAAGTAGACATGCATTAGAGAATATTTATGATTTTTATTGAATTTTTTAAATTTTTTTACATGGCGAAACAACCATAACAAAACTTTTCTCAAGAGATCCAACGGCTAGCGCTGGGCGTAGGACGGGAGACGCCCCTTCCAACGCCCGTCGGACCGCCCCTGCGTTCAAAGTTTCTTTCCTCGATGTCGTTGTTTGGAAACAACAAGGATGGGGATGAGCAGGAGAGGTCAAGGAAAGCTCTGCCTTACGATTTGCGCGATTACGAACGCCAAGAACAGGAGAATCCCAGGGCGATCCACGAACGACCAACCGTGCGATCGGGTCACGAATATCAGGGCCTGGCTGATGATGCTCACTTGCAGGTACAGCGCGGACATCATCTCCCCCTTGTTGCCCCTCAGCGACTTCACGTGGAACTTGTCCTAGATATTGAATTGAATGTCAAGTTGAACTTTACAAACATTTTTTATTTGTTTCTCGAAGTTTGTGTGTTTTATTTATATTTTTTTAAAGAGGGTTTAGATATGGTTTCATGAAATTGAAAAACTAGGTTAAGAAGTCATCATTTCTCTTTTCAATTGAGCTTGAGCTATTCTAAACATGTTCTTAGCATCTCGTGCTTAATAAGGATAAACATGATTGGTCATGGAAGATTTATGAGATAATGTTTGCTAATGGAAAGATGGACGCATACAGTGAAGAAGTCGGTGCTCGTCATGGCCCAGAAAAAGATCACGGTCATCACGGCCATGTAGGTGCCGTACACAATGCCGGTGACGAAGATCTCTCCAAGCTTCCAGCTGTCCGGGTGAGGTGATGGCTTCACTCTGTCCTTGGAGATCGCCATGATTGTACCTGAATGATTCAGCTCAGTTAAGCACAGCAGCACATGATCAGTACATACCAATATCCAATGATCCACGATGGACGCTTGACGCTTCAAAAAATGGCCGATGAACTTTCTGTCGAAACGCACCATCGTTCAGAACGGCGATCACCAGGATCATGAAGGGCGAGAAATCGAACTTCCATATCAGCGCAATCAGCATGAAGCCGAGCTGCAGATTAACAATAGAAGAAATGTTTCGAAATCGAAAGCTGAGCTGCAGTCCATTAAACAACCGAGAAAGGAGCTTACCACAATGCGTACTGTTATGGACACCGCGTAAATCTGAGAAATGAAGAGAGAAGAGAGTTAGCAATGCAATTGGGGGGAGGGGGATGAATGAACAAGCATGAATTATGATCACCGTGTAGTTCTTCATTCTCTGGAAAATGGCTCGGCTAGTGAGCACGGCGCTGATGATGACGCTGAGGCCAGGCTCGGTGAGCACAATGTCCGAGGCACCCCTGGCTGCATCGGTGGCGTCGGCGACGGCGATCCCAATGTCGGCCTTCTTCAGCGCTGGCGCGTCGTTCACCCCATCTCCGGTCATCCCGCATATGTGCTTCATCTCCTGCAGCTTCTTGACGATGTTGTACTTGTGCTCTGCAACCCAACGACAGCTTCTTCAGATTACCGGGATGCATGGACAACGTCCTAGCTCGATCTCGCGTGGTGGTGTGCTCACCGGGGAAGACGCCGGCGAATCCATCGGCCTTCTCGATCAGCTCGTCCGCCGGGAGCGAGTCCATCCCCTCGTCTTTGCCCTCCCCGAGCAGTGCCGATGAGGGGTACATGTTTGTGCCCATCCCAAGCCTTCTCCCGGTCTCCTTGGCAATGGCAAGCTGATCTCCTGCAGGGGCAACACGACACGATCAATGTAATCGTAGGATGTGTTTGGTTTATCTGAGTGATATGGTTCATATATAGTAAGGTATAGAATCTTTATTTATCCTTAGCTCTAGTGTACTCTCTCTCAACCTTCAACCGTGCATCGTCCATCATATGGCTGATGTGGGTCCGTAAGATAATATGACGCTCGCTCACCGACGCTTGCTACTACACGTCCTCAGCCGCCGCCACGCTTGTCGACTAGCTGCTGCGTGTCTCCGGCCACTACAGCCACACGCTCGTCGCCGCACGCGGCCGTGCGCTCGTCGCCTGGCGACGCCATGCGTCCCCGGCCTCCCCAACCGCTTCGCATCCCCCGCGGCCCTGCGCTCATCGCCCGGCGACGCCATGCGTCCCTTGCCACCACCGCCATTGCGCGTCCCCACGTGGCCGCGCGCTTGTCGCCCGGCGCGGCCATGCGTCCCCGACAACACAACCACCGCGCGTCCCCTCGGCCCCCCGGCGGTCGCGAGCACACGGTTGTCGTCCTGCGACGCCATGTGTCCTAAACCGCCGCTACGCTTCCCACGGCTGCCGCGGCCGTGTGATTGTCGATCGGTACAGTTGCCGACGAAGACAAGGGAATGGGAGTCTAACAGCGATGGGTCGACGAGGGCGGCAAGCGTAGGCGGCAACCTTCTTTTCGCAAAGCAGGCAACTACAATGCATGGTCGTGCGTTTACGACCTTGCACATCGGGAATAAGCCATCGAAAACAAAAAAAAGCTATCAGAAAGTTAAAGAAAATATGATCTCATAAACACCATTGGATCATATTAGATCAATGGTTAAAAACAATTGGAGTGTGTATTAAAAACCTTCATTTATCCTTGTGTTTGGTTATACCAAATCATTCTGTATAGTGTGATGCAGGAAATCAAAATATCCCCTTAATACGTTGTATAGCTTATTCGCTTGATTTGGTCGCTTGATGGTGTATAACTTTCCTGCGGGCTGCCACTTCTTTTTCTTTTTTTTTTTGCAACATATCAAATTCGAAAATAAAGTTGAATTTTGAATTTGGTTTAAATTTTTAATGTAAAAATATATTTGAATTATAAATCCAATTTGAATATTAAATCTGGTTTGAATGTTGCATTTAAAAATGGTTTGAATTTTGATCTTGAAATTAAATCTTGTTTGAACCATCAAAAATAAAGTTATATGTAAGGTTGAATTTTCTAAGAAATTAAGTGTTATTTGATGATATCTGAACCATCCAGTATCATCCCATACAAGAACCAAACAAAATCTTGTACGGTCCTGTTTGGACAATCAAACATCCTATTTGAATCATACTCCCTCCGTCCACAAATGATCTACGTCTAAGGGAAATCACAAAGACCAAGAAAAGCAATTAACGGATCAACTACCTATTTAATCTTAGGAATATTGCTGCGAAAGTAGTGCCATCATTTACTCCTTCTAACCTCTCACCCCAAAAGTTGTGTCCTCCCACCAATCTAAGGACTGCATGCTTGTAGCAGGCCCACAGCAGCCATAACTCTCACCTCGAAATGCAATTAACTACAACCTCATGCAATTAAAACCAGGCTAATACGTAGATCTTTTCTGGACAAACCAAAAAAGTTTATAGTAGATCATTTGTGGACGGAGGGAGTACTACATAAAATCATCCCATTTAACTTATACCATCCCATGTATGTTTAACATGGTATAGACAACCAAACACAATCCTAAACTAACAAAGTAAAAACAAACCTCCCAATCTTGGTCGTGAGTTATATAGTACTCCCTCCGTCCACAAATAATTGACATTTAAGATATGCGCTGGTTGAAGTTTTAAAATTCAAGGTACTATTTTTTTAAAAAAATATTTAGATTGTGCATACAAAAGTTACGTGTGGAGATTCGTCTTGAAAAGCACTCCAATAATATTATAGTTTAATTGGGTTTTGAAAATAAACTACAATAATAATTAGTTCTCCAAGTTTTATTTTGCAGACTATAGAATGAAAATGTTAAATCATTTATGACGGGAGAGAGAGTAGCATGGTAATTAAGGAGAGAGCATGGGACCAGTGATCATCTTGACATTGACGCCCAGGCTGAGCGCCCGTTGGATCGTCTGGGCACTGTCGTGCCTTGGTGGATCGAGGAGGGGCAGCAGGCCGACGAACTCCCATGGCATCCCAGGACTCTTCTTTTTCTTCTCCGGCACTTCCTGCAAGAACATATATATTCCACAGGTTGGTATTGATCCAGTTGTACACTGAGGAGTGAAACCAAGACTGATTTCTTTATGTGGTATCTTCTCTATCTGCGTCGATGTTTGTATTCTGTTCTTCAAAAAAAGATTGGGTTTTTACGACCATCGTGCCTGTCTAGCAACGGCGAGGGATCGGAGGCCGCGGTCTGCGAACTTGTCGATCACGGCGTGCACCCTGTTCTTAACCTCCTCTCCGCAGTTGCAGAGCGTCAGGATCTGCTCGGGGGCGCCCTTGCTGACGCGGTGCCAGCTGCCGTCGGCGAGGTCGACGTAGGTGAGGGCGGTGCGCTTGTCGACGGGGTTGAAGGGGAGGAAGTGCACCTCCTGGATGCCGGCCCTGGCCTCCCGGCGGTCGGGGAGCATGCGGACCATGGCGGCGTCGATGGCGTCCTGGTTCTCCATCCTCGAAGCCCTGGCGGCGAACAGGATGACGTCGTCCTTGCCGACGCCCCTAGCGAACACCTCGATGAGGCCACGGTCGACGGCGAGCTTGTTGAGGGTGAGCGTGCCGGTCTTGTCGCTGCAGAGCACGTCCATGGCGGCCATCTCCTCGATCGCCGTCATGCGCTTGGTGATGGCGCCCTGCTGCGACAGCCGGTGGGCGCCGATGGCCATGGTGACGGAGAGCACGGTGGGCATGGCGATCGGGATGCCGCCGATGAGCAGCACGAGGAGGTTGTCGATGCCGTCGCGGTAGCTGCGGTGCTGGACCAGGTACATGACGACGACCTCGACGGCGATGCCGGCGGCGATGGTGCCGATGCAGAAGTTGCCGATGGAGCGGAGCACCTGCTGGAAGTGGCCGACCTGGTTGGTGGTGCTGACGAGGTGCGCCGCCTTGCCGAAGAACGTGTGCACGCCCGTGGCGATGACGACGGCGTCGATCTCCCCCTGCTTGCACGTGGACCCCGAGAAGATGCTGTCGCCGGCGACCTTGGTCACCGGCAGCGACTCGCCGGTGAGCGCCGACTGGTCGATCTTGAGCGGGTCGCCGTGGAGGAGGCGCGCGTCGGCCGGGACGATGTCGCCGAGCCGGACGCTGACGATGTCGCCGGGGACGAGGATGGCGGCGTCCTGCTCGCTCCAGCGGCCGTCGCGGAGGACCCTGCACCTGGGCGCGAGGTTGGCCATCAGCGCCTTGGCCGAGCTCCCGGCGTTGCGCTCCTCGACGTACGAGATGGTGGAGTTGATGAGGAGGAGCCCGACGATGCCGACGAAGTCCTGCCAGTCCGGTGGCCGCCCGCCGCCGTTCGCCACGCCGATGGCGATCACCGCCGCCGCCTCCATCACCCACGACAACGGGTTCCACATGAAGCCCAAGAACTTGAGTATCTCGCTCTCCTGCACGCGCACGCGACCAGCGTTACTTTTAGTTAGTCGAAGGAAATGGAAATTCGGAGGTAAGGGTTGTAAAATTCGCTTGATTGTTTGGAGCGAATTGAGAAAGAGAGTGAAAATTTATCCGTAATTAAAAGTGAGGGTATTCACTCTCATATCGAAAATAAACTCCAAACACACTCGGATGAATCAGAAGATTAAATTCGTTTGATTGTTTTGAGTGAATTGAGAAAGGGAACGAGAATTTCGCAAGAAGGGAGGGAGTGCACACTCTCCTACCGCAAACAAACACCAAACACACTCCGATCGATAAAAAATTTAGAGCCTGTTTGGATGGATGCCGCCACTAGCCGTGCCAACTGCGGGCGATGCCATTGCTAGCCGCGCCCTCGCGTGATTTGGCGAGCAACGGCGCCCGATTTCTCCGCCCTCGCCAAATCCCGCATCCCTGTTTACTGTTCATCGGCGCGCCGTCGGTTTCGTGCCCACGCCTTCCGTCGGCCTCTGACCAAATGTGTGCCAAAAACCGAGGACACGCCGACGGAAGACACGGCGCGCGAGGGTAACCATCCAAACGAGCCCTTAAAGCCCAACGACGAAATGAAACATTCGATTGAAAAAACAAAAACCTCCTTCTCGACAAGTTTGTATCAAAAGTTTAAAACCCAACGACGAGACAAACATTGGAGGGGGGAAAACCTCCTTTTCTTCGAGCTTGTTGGGGCCGAAGACGGCGAGGCGCGCCTGGGCCTCCTCCGTCGTCAAGCCATCCTTGCTGCATTTCAGGTTCTCGAAAACCTCTTCCACTGGGATGTTCTCCTGCCATGAAACAAACAAGGAGAGAGAGAGAGAGTTTGTGTGTGAGAGAACAATAACTAATTACTGCAAAAATATGTATTAGCAGATATGATTACAGGACAGGTTGATAGCGGTTTGAGGCACCCAGTCGTTAGGTGGTACGGTTGCAGATCACGAAAAGCGACAAGTGCAGATTGGGGGGAAAAAATTCTGGAAACTATGCGTATATGCATATATACATGAGCTTGCTTTGCTTTGCTCACTCGTGAATGAAATAATGGATAAAGGGAGAGCGCATCTATATAGCTCACATGAGCAAGCAAAAGGAGATCAAATCCGTGAGGTGGTCAGATTCGATCTGCTAGCACTTTAATTTCATATCTCCCCTAGCTACGAGCTCGATCTTCTTGATCATATATATAATACTGATCAAACCAATGCTTAAAACAAGATCATCGTCGTTACACCTCAACGTTTTCAGATAAACTCCTGCAAAAACAAGGAAGGAACGAAGGAACCGTGTATGCAACCTTATTCTTGAGGTTTAAAATCACAGAGAAGTTTCCTTTGACCATTAATAATACTAGAGTACTCCCCGTAAAACTTTAATTATGAAAAAATAATATATATAGTTGGATATACCATTTTGTTTTAACTCGTAATAATCTAAAACCAAAGAACAGAAGATCATTTGACTCCATTTGTTTAAAAATAGACTAGGTTAAAAACAAGATTAAAAAAAAACAGATTCGATAAAAATGACAAAATTTACTCCTACATTTGTCCCCAAAGATCAAACTCCACAGGCAACTCTAGGAAAAAGAGATATGTATCGCAGGAAGCTGCAACAGCAAGAAGAACACGAGGGCGCGCAATATTAGATTGGATGATCGATGGACAGGTTCTTTCTGCAGGCCTCACCAGGTCGACCAGCTCGTTCCTGATGCCCGCCAGGGCGTCCGCCGTCTTCGCCGCCATCTTCCTCACGCCCGCTCGGCAGCTCGCCGGAGCTCGCCGCCGCCGCCGCCGCACGCGTACGTATGCGATGCAGCCGTCTCGTCGTCGTTGGGCGGTGGAGTCGGGCGAGGGGGAGCGGGTACATGCACCGTATTATAGGGAGCTGGGGAGGTCGCACGCCATGTACGTACTGGTGGGGTTGGCTGCACTCTCTCGTTTGTCGCTTTCAGCTCTTCTGATTTCTGAATAATTTCAGCTCATGCGCGCATCCTGGATTCTTGTGGTCACGTACGCACGTACGCGGCAGGGGTGCAAAACGGATACACGAACTATCGATCCAGCTGCATTTTTTTTTGGAAGAGGTATTTACATTGATTAGTAATTTCTCTATTGTTTAGGTTCGTATCTACACACGTATAAAAATACGGATTTGATCCATAGCAGTCGCCAGTGGTCTGGGCAGCAATTCACCCGCCTAGCCGACTGCGGGGATGAGGGAGGGAGGGGGAGCACATGTGACGTGGGCCCGCCGTTACGCCCTCGTCTTCTTTGTCTCCGACGACGGTCGTCGGCGCCGCCCGGGTTAGGGTTCGGGATCTCCTTGTTTCCTCGGGGCTTAGAGGGAGGCCGGGGAGGCCGCGACCCAGCTGTGGTGATGGGGTGGTGGTGAGGATAGCGAGGCGCCGGTGGCGGCGCTGGAGCCGTGGCGGTGGGCAACGGCGGTCGGCCAGTGGCGGATGGGGGGTCAACACCGACGACATAGATTAGGGTGGGGCAGAGCGGCGCGTCAGCGGGGCCGCAAGCAGCGGTGGAGGCGGCGGCAGCGGTAGATGACGAGTGCGAAGCGGCAGCGATGGGAGGCGTAATCGGGTAGGGTGGCTCGCAGGGGAAAGAAAGGGTTAGGGAGGTAAAGGAGAGGCGGGGGAGATATCAATCATTGGATCTTAATCTAACGGTTAAGAAATCGCCTAGGCTATCCTATAGATGGGCAGGCAACTGCCAGCAAGACGCTCCCATAAAAATCTATTCTATATTACAAGGCCCTAACCAGTTGCTTGTTGGTTAGGACACGTCATCAGAGAAATTGTGACTGCTTGTTCCGGTAGGATGGCCACAAGACACAAGATCCACCCATCCATATAAATTAATATATAAAAGCATTTGTTGCACTAGCCAAGTGATTAAGCGGTTGCTTTTACCGGTTGTCTATTGTGAAAAGTAATTTTTTTACCATAGCGCGCTCTTTTGTTTTGGAGAGGTTACGGCAAATTTAGGAGGTTCTTCTCATTTGTTTAGTTGTGCTATAAGATTTTTTTTACTTCAGATATCTAGGTATTCCGATGCATTATAGGAGAATTTAAAATGCATATTGGTGAGCAGTAAAAGATATATTTGAAAAAAAAAATCTAGCTCAAATGGAAAACACTTATCAATAGGAGGTCGATTAGTTTCCATCAATTTGGGTTCTAAGCAGTTTACCCAACGAATAAGCTTAAAAGCCATAGTGTATTATAGCATGAAAAGTTGTAGATGATCATCATGGGACTTGGAGAGACTGAAAAACTTTTAACAATTGGTTTTGAGATATTCAAGAAGAAACATCAATGTCTTAAAAATGGCTACCAAATTTTGAAGTTTTTGGCTCGTAAATAAGACAAATATAATTCATAGATGCACAAGCCCGGTGAGAGCTCGCTGCCTCCCCCAACCACTTGCTGCCGCCGCCGCCGCGCACGGCGGCTCCGCTACCTCCGTCATGCCCTCGAGCTCCTGGTTCCCTTCTCCACCCCTGCCACCCCCGAGCCTCTCTGTTTCAAGGGGAAAAGCCCCCTGCACCGCTCAGATCTGCCTGCAGGGATCCTCTTCACTGTGGCTCCTGTCTTTGCCTCGGTCAGATCTGCTCCTGCCTCCTGTAGCCAGGTTGTCGCTGCGCGCCTGCCTCAAGCAGAAGCGAACCTTCACGGATGTGGTGACCAGGGGTAGTGCTTTGAAGAAGGTCTGTTTTGTCTCCTCCCCTTTCCGCTGTTCCACCAACTGCATTCATGCCCGCAGCGGTGGACACGAAGCCTGAAGCCGGAGTTGAAGGCGCCTGGTAGCCGGTCACCTCGAGGCGTCGGAGGAGATCCACGCCTCAGATTCCCCCCCCCCCCCCGGGGCCCCCCAAAAAGATGGGGAAAAAACCTCCACTCCGCCACCAACTGCCCCTGATCAAACTGATCAGGCACTTGCCATCTATCTTCATTGTTCAACTCTTTGATGAAAAGATGAAAAAACCAAAAAAAAGCTCTGCCCTTCCATCTCTTGGATAGATAGAGAGGGAGGGCGGAGGCCTTTGGTATCCCTTCCAGTCAAGAATTGGGGCTTCACAATTACTAGCCAATATTTATCTCATGCCTTTCCTCGTTCATGGTTCGATATTCTGGTGTCCTAGGCGTAGAGGAACCACACCAATCCATCCCGAATTTGGTGGTTAAACTCTACTGCGGCGACGATACTGTAGGGGAGGTCCTGCGGCAAAATAGCTCGATGCCAGAATGATAAAAAGCTTAACACCTCTTATTTGACTTTTTCACTATTTTGAAATACGAAAAAGATCCAAATCCAAAATGCAAAGGTTGTCTTATTCAAAACCTCAATCATCACATCCCCTCTCTCCCACTTCACACCTCGGAACGCACTGTTCTTATAAAGAGAAAGGCGCTTTCCCATCTTCTTAACCCGAAATGAAATGGCTGAGGAGAGGAAGGTTCCTTTTGGGGGGTACCCCCGGGAAGAGATCCAGTGGAGACGGGGTGGGCTGTATAATCCCACGTCCCGTGTTACCATCGAGTTTGGATCCAGCGCATAACCCCATATAAATCTTTGCCGACATCACCCCCGGCAAAACAAACATCGACAGTTGGCGTGCTAGGTAGGGGAAGCGTCAAGATCAACCTCATCAAGCCCGATGGCAACCATTAATGCAGTTAGCGTCACCTTCGCCGCCGGCTAGGATTTCCGCTTCGGGAACCTGGATTTCATCACCGACGACTTCGGCGAACTCTCTCTCTCTCTCTCTCTCTCTCTCTCTCTCTCTCTCGGATCCACGCCAGATCCGATCTAGGAGCGACTCCATAAACAACTCTGACAAGTTTTCTCCCGTTGGACCGGACTAGATCCAAACCAGCGAGGGCTCGGACAATGACCAGCCCAAATCTCCCTTTGTCTGGAGAACTTCAACATCACTTAACTTAGGCTCCCGTTTGGATTGAGGAACGTTGCCGCCACATACCAGCATGCAATGTGCCGGGGGCTCAATTCTCAATTTGGATACGAAGAGCACCCAACTGAAGGTGAATCTCGGGTGGTAGGTATCATCGCCGGTGATCCACACGGATTCGACATCCAAGATGCCCCGACCCTTCGTTTCTCCCACTCGATGATCGAGTCAGAGAGTAGCACGAGAAGCTGCCCTTATTTCCACGGGATCTAAGTGATCGAGGACCAGAGGACAGAGTCCCAGCACCATCGGGACGAAGAAGCGGAAGAGGAAGATCGTCTTCGCCGTGATGCCCGTGCAAGGTCTCTCTGCATTAGAGCCCGAAACGTCAATGAAGACATCCTACAGACCAGGATTGGGGACCAAGCCGTCTTCCATACGCCACAACAAAACATCGTCGCCTCCAAGACGATCCTCGACAATTAGAGTACAATGATTCCGGGAGACAACCTTGCAACGCCGATCGTAGCCTAGATTAAGGCCATGGTGACAAACGGCAACAATTCAACACAACCAACCAGATCCGGGGCCAAAGGCGCACTCAGGCACTCGGACCAACAACCAAACCGTGACCAGTCGGGTTGAGTGTGCTCAACATGAGTCCTATCACCATAGGGATCTATAGCCTTAGTCACGACTACCGCCAAGCTAGATCACCCCGAATAATCTCCACAAATGCTTCATCATGCCTCTCCATTGTGATGGCAGAGATCTCGACCACGCACTTGGCCCCTTCCAGGGGGTCAGGGCTTCCTTCCCCTACACTTACTTGGGCCTCCCCCCTTCATTTAATAAGGCTAGGGAAGAAACACTTCCACTCATCAAGAAGGTGTGGGCCCGCCTTCCATCCTAGAAAGGTCGCCTACTCTCCAAAGCAGGCCGCCTCACGCTCGTCAAGGCTGTCCTCTCAGCCATGCTGATCTATTTCACCACGGTCTTCCATCTCCCCAAATGGCTCATCAATGACATCGACAAAATCCGACGCTCCTTCCTCTGGAAGAGTCAGGTTGGCTCTGCCTCGGGGCACGCCTTAGTCAACTAGCAGACTCTGTCACCCGAAATCGCAAAGAGGCCTAGGCGTCTGGAACCTCAGCCTCTTCAACCGCGCCCTTTGCCTGCGCTGGCTCTGTCTTGCGTGCAATGACCCATCCAAGCCTTGGGTGGGCCTTGACCTCTAGATGATCGACACTAAGCTCACCCTCTTCAGAATGGCCACTATGATCACTGTGGGCAGCAGTCGAGATATGGACCACTGGCTTCAAGACTCCGCCTCGGCCGACCTTGCCCCAAACCTTTACAGGTCCGCCAAGCGTCACAAGAGCTCTATAGCCCTCCTCCTCCCCCACAACCAGTGGATTCGACATTGTGGCCCCATCTCCTCCGACACCCTTTTTAGAGAGTGTCTCTTCCTTTGGTACAAAATCTGGCAAATTACTCTCTTCGACTCCCCGGACATTGTTCACTGGCAGTACTCAATGGACAGAGGCTAAGTCGGCATACAATCTCCAGGTGGTGGGCGGAGTTGCCCACCCGCTGGCAAGCGCCATCTGGTCGCCCACGCCCCCAACAAATGTAAGTTCTTCGCTTGGGCTTTGAGCCATCACCGTATCAACAGTACCGACCTCCTCGCCAGGAAAGGGTGGCCACACCAAATAACTTGATGCTTCTGTTATGACCCCCTAGAAATGGTTGATCTCCTTTGCGGCTCCTGCACTTTTGCCTCGGCAATCTGGTAGACCTTTTTGCCTCACCAACCCCCTCACTCCAGTTCGGTTGGATTCTGCGACTGGTGGACCTCCAGTGAAAATGGCATCCCGAAGACTACTGCGAGATCTCTCAACGGCATCATCATCCATGTGATTTGAAAAATCTGGAAGGAGCGAAATAGACGCATCTTTCAGAACCAGACTCTGTCTACTTCCCAAGTTTTAGCTCTCGTTAGGGATGGTCTTTGCTGCTTGGGTGGCTGCCTCCTCGTCTGTAATCCCCTTCGGTTGAACTCTCACCCCCTCTCCCCTTTTTTTTTTCCTCCATCATGTATATTTGTACAGTTTTCTCTCCGATTAATGAAACGGCAGTTCACCTGCCCGTTACCTCAAAGAAATAAGACAAATCTCTAACCTCATAACTTAGTTTTAATTTAATTCGAGAAGATAATTGACTCACATACTAAAAAGAGAAAAGAAACTACTCCGTATTTAGCACTTGCTATATAGTTAGCTAAAGCAGTATGGAGATTAGTTTAGATTGCTTTAGGGATTAACATTCTAGATTGATTTTTATGTATTGGCCAGCCTTCTTGATGGGGTTTACATGAATAAAAATCATGTGGGTTTGGCATTTCTTTTTTGGCCTATGGGTCGGTTGTAAAGACATTGTTTTTCACAAGAAAAAGATGCCGATGGTCTTTGCTACCCATGGATGTGGAGACACTTTTGTCCGGGCTTGTCATTGGTTAGAGGTGGTTGAATGGACGTTTACAATGATGATGGCTTTATAATAATAGACAATGTGGTGTTTAAGTTTCCTTTTTGAGCCTGTTGAGACGTATTTCACTAGACAATTTTTTGTAATGTGGGATTATTGTTAGAGGCCTTGTACGTCCTAGGACATATAGAAACAGGAATTTATTTTTCATAAAAAGAAGACTAAAAAGACCAAATATACTATATAGCAAACTAAATTAACGATCGGTTAGATCTTAAACACGCGGTACATATTCCTTATAAAAGAGCTCTTCATAAATAAAAACATGGGAAAGAGAGGCTTCATCACTTGCTAAACTCCCTATGGATTCCTAACACAAAGATCCAACCACTGGGCTACATGGGCCTTCATGTGCATACCTTGGCACGGATTATAGTTATATAGTAGCGCATTTGATGAAATTTACTTAAATACGAAATTTTTTGGCCGGTTCACATATTTATCGGGGGGGTCCGGTAAGACCGGATTTCGCCGAAATTCGGCGAAATTTCGCCGGTAAGTTTTTCCCTGCTTGTACGTCCTAGGACATATATAGAAACCGGAATTTATTTCATAAAAAGAAGACTAAAAAAACCAAATATACTATATAGCAAACTAAATTAACGAGCGGTTAGATCTTAAACACGCGCTACATATTCAAAGAGCTCTTCATAAAAAAAAACATGGGAAAGAGAGAGGCTTCATCACTTGCTAAACTCTTTGCATCATGCTCTCAGGTTGATGAAGATGCTGCATGCATGTTTTGGGGAGGTCCGAGGTTGATGTCTCGCCTTTTGCGTATGATCATATATACACCTCGTGGAGTATATCCGCCTTTGCGTGTACGTATGTACATTCTGTTCGCATGCATGGGAAGAAATCAAGGAATCATTCCTGCCCCCTGATGAATGCATATGCCGGAAATTAAAGCCAAACCAAGCTGAAGCCTGAAGGATATTGCAGCCTGGAGTGAGCTAAGAATAAGAATAACTTTGGGTATGCATGCATATGCATCGAGATCGTATCAAACATGCTGTCGCTGCCAGATGATGCATATCTCATGCATGCATGGACCGATGGACGGGTATATCCTTTGCCTGCATGCGTCCTTCGAAGCTCGAATTAGCACATTATGTAGCTGACGAGCTACCCTAGCTAACTAACTATAGATATGGATGTTTACCATTTTTTTAAGATATAAAGTGTGGCTTAATATTTGAAGATATACACTATCTAACAATTAATTGTCAACAAAGCAAGAGTTGTTGCAGCATCAAACTCACCGAGAAGAATGTTAAGCTTGTTTGTCTCAACCTCTTGAGACTGTTGATCTAGATGAATGGTTTCTTTTCTCACCGCAACGAAGCAATTACCCATATACAGCCTCATGTATATGTTGGCATGGATGTTCCAGATTAGCTCGATCGTCCAAAACGTATTTCCAGGTGCCATAAATCATTAAATATAATATAATGTGCCGTGCCCTTTCTATTTGGTGTCATATGTACAATGTACTATGTCAAAACCATAAAAATGAGACACCACACAGATGACTGGACATTTGGACCCATCACTAAATTAAAAGAAACATTAATGACGGGCACTGTAAGGACTGCCACTTAAGTATACTCGAGTCGGGACTAACTATACCTATGATTGGTTACAAGTGACAGGTGTTAATTGAATATCCATTGCTTATGAGAATAGTGACGGTTCGTAACATGGCTCGTCACCTTTTCTAGCCATCTTGGTGATAGGTTTATCCTAGCTAGTAATAAGTGATGGGTTTGGACTCGACCTGTCACTAGTTTTACGGAATTGGTGACAGCTCTACTTGAGATTCATCACCAGTAACTATCACCTATTACTGTGAGCCCAACTCAGCAACATGGCCGGTGGCACTACGATGCAATTTTCGCCTCCTCTTCCCTCAATTGTTGCGGTTTGCACCCTCACTCCCGTCCCCCTTTCCTCCTTTTCTCTCTCTTTTTTAGTAGATAATCAAATGACCAAATGCACATTTAAGCACTATACATGCCTCCTTTTTGATAGATTTTTGTGATTTTAGTTAATGAAAATTTTATGGATGCAATGCAGATGACCAAAAGAAGTTTGATGTACCTCGAGACCCGTATTTGTACGAAATATTTGAGCGGGGTAAAGTTGTTCATGAGCGTTCCTTAGTGTATATGAATGATAAGGGTAAAACAACAATGTGTATTGTTCATACCGCGATTGCAAGAATGATAAGAAGTTCGAAATTAGACAATGTCCACACATACTTGGTCATGCGTGGATTTAAAAGTAACTATTTATGTTTAAACAAACATAGCGAAGAAGGCCTTAATGAAGTAAAGGTGGATCGGGGCCTTCATGATGGGAGGCTCACAAGTGTAGGGTCTTGGGAAAACAGGCAATAATTTCTAATCCGAAGGCATATGATCAAGCTCATTTTCTCGCACTACAACAAATAAGAGAAGTTTACCATATATCGATGAGTACAAGCATATGCTACTTGAAGAGAACCTATATGAGGCCGGAGCTTGGGTTGCGAGGCAACGTATGCAATGGTTCACTAGTTATTTCCAAGATCGAAACAAACAATCGAGTACTCATATAAGTGCTCTAACAAGAAAACTTGCATGGGGTCATATATACACAATTCTAATATATCAAGGATACGATATAAACAGATACACATTTTACATGATTGGTAAACATGAGAATAACATACACACACACACATACATACATGCATGCATGCATGCATGCATACATACATACATACATACATACATATATGTGTGTGTGTGTAAAGACTAGAATACCCTTAGAAGTATTATAACTAAAGTGCTCCTACATTTAAAATGCAAAACGTATCCCTCTCCCTTCCTCGTGCGCGACCGCGCCCTCCCAATGCACGTAGAGCGCTTCCCATCCTCCCTTGCATGCATGCACACATTTTTTTATTTTTTGGTCGAATTTTTTCACTGGAATCTCATATCGAAAAACTGTTTGCGCCATCGTGTTCCTGACATTTTTTGAACTAAACTAGACCGGTCTCATTTTTTAATTTTTGCTTTACTACAATCATGAATAAAGCTTTACTACTTAGTTTTAATACTTTACCACTAGTAGTGTACAGTACTTCGTCTGTACTGTACGTGTAGAGCACTCCGCGCCTGTACCATACTATTACTACTTTACGTGTACAAACGTTGTAGCAAAGTGTTTCATAAGTAGTAGTAAAGTGTTTATTTGTACAAATGTTGTGGTAAAGTGTTTCATAAGTTGTGATTTTCATAAGTAGTAAAGTACTGTATTAAAGCTTTACTACTTTATTTGCAATACTTTATTACTACAAGCCACTGTATAGTACTCCGTCTATACAGTACATGTACTCTGTCTATACAATATTTCACACTTTAATTGTACAAACATTGTAGTAAAGTGTTCCATAATGAGTAGTAAAGTGTTGCTCATAATTGTAGTGAAGCAATTTTTAAAAAATGAGACCGGTTTATATTTGTTCGAAAAAATGTCAGCAATACGGTGGTGAAAACGGTTTGCCGATTCAAGATTTCAAAAAAAATTACAGTAGAAAAAGAGAGGATATAGGCTATCAATAGTAGTTGCATGCACGACGTCACCCTTTGCATGCATGCACGCGCGGGTGGGAAAACTCATATAGAGGGACACGTGTCATCATCTAAACACACACTAGAACAGTGGTATCCGTGTAGATGCTTATGACAACGACGGTCAGTGGACCACGCACTACAATGAAATAGAGGAGATTTGGGAGCTACGGTCTGACATTTACGGTCACCCTATTTCGGTGCCGTTGGGTACAGGAGAAAAAGGGCGTAACTATGGATAAATATGGGTTCACTAGTTTTGATATCAGACAAATCGGAAACAAGTCTAAACCCTTCATACTCGCTAAGATGCTTGCGAAGTCTTTTATGTGACCAACATGGCAAAGAAGAAATGCAATGTGGTTCTCCTTGGTAAAAGATGGATCGTCGGAGTTGAAAATGCTATTGATGAGGACAAGTTCAATCAATTTCATGAAATCCCTCATTTCGCTACTGCAATAATGCCATGCATTTCACTAACCGAGAAAACTCCAAACTTACGATCCAATCACAACAAATGGATCCATGTCAATAAAGCATGACAATGGCGAAACTGAATTTGCATGAAGTGTTAAATTTGTAATATCCATGTTATGGAGTGTATTATACATGAATTAGAGCGTCAGACTTGAACATCATTAAATGTTTGAACAGAATTAAATTGTTTGAAATATCCATGTTCTTGGTTTCTTCATGCTTGAATTGTTTGAACATAATTGATAAATGTGTCATGTGGTAATAATTGACGGGTAATATTCTAAAGCTGTGACCTATGCGTAATAGGTGATGGGTTATACAACTAACCCGTGACCTATGACTACTCAACAAGCAAATCATGCTTTGCGTGAGGAGTCATAGGTGACGGTTAGTAGTAGACACTCATCACGTATGAATAATTTTATATTTCGGTGTATATTTTATAATTTTATTGAGCCATACGAGCCGACTCTATGAGTACTAGGTGACGGGTTGATAGCGTTATAGGCCACTTATGGACTTTTCATTTTCCCCTCTTCCCATTTTCTATCATATGGGCTATTCACCCCAAGTACCTACTCTAATTGCACTAAGGTGAAAAGTAGGAAGTACTATCTCCATGTTTGTAATCTTGCCACATAGAGGGATCCATACAAATTCTCTGTGGATGGAGCTGTACTCAGTCATAATTCTATGTTCCGCAAACTCATGTGCACCAAATCCTATTGTGTTTATGGCAAGATAGTGTACTTTAGCTTTATAAGCCACTTCTAAAATGCAGCCCATAGCTCCAGTGTGCTCCCCCTCAACCATGCATAGAAAGATTGCCAAGGAGATGGTGTTTAAGGAAGAGCAATGCTTTTGTTCTACTTATCAGTAGGTTTCATGTGATCGAATAAATCTTCATGTCTTATGTCCAAGTGAGATAATTCAGGCCACAAGGGGCCAATTTCTCAAATTCATGACTTATGATAACTAACAATTTCATATTTAAAAATTCATTCATAATTTTACTATGAGCAAATTCAGTAGAGAGAGTAGTGTTAGGTAGACTTCAGTTCATAAATTCTCATGTATATCTAGTATTCCATCATATATATACCATAACTAGCCCAAACAATAAAAAGACAAAAACTGATAATTACAATAGCAAATTCATGATATAATTGCACGAAAGTAATTAACAACAACAAAACAAGCTTTCATATTCAAAAATTGGGATAAAAAAACTCCTAGAATGCTTTCATGCCTAAATATATGTTTTCTTCAATTTCTGCTAATTCCAAGCCCTTTATGGATTGTTCAATGTTCACGATAAGCCATGTGTAATTTTCATAATTCTTAGTGCCTTATGCAAACTTTTAAATTCAGAAAATATTTCATATAATTTATAAAATGTAAAGGGCTTTTCAAGAAAACAATAGCCTAGAAAATTTCTCATAATTTATAGGAAACCCAAGAATTTATTTACAAAAAATGGGACAAGCAGATTTTCTTTTCCATTCTTTTCTGGCCTACCCTGACCCATTCTTTTTTTTTTTTGGAAAATACACCGTATGGCACTGAGAAAAATGAAAATACCCTGTATGACACCGGGCCCACACGTCATAGACTCAGATGGTCCCACATGTTATACACACAGAATGACATACAAGGGATTATAATTTTTTTTAGTGCCACACAGGGAATTGTCCTTTCTTTTCTCTTTTTAGTCTGGTATGTTTAGGTTTGGTCGAGTAGCCCGACTTTTATTATTTATTTCATGGCGTGACCGCGTGACCCACCTTCTTTTCTTTTCTTCCTTTTCTTTCTCTCTAGTCCATGGCCTTCTTTCTTTTTCTTTTAACCCGCGACCCCGTTTTCTTTTTCTGGTCAGCCTGCTAAGGCGACTGCGGTCTATTCGGGCGTTATTGCGGTGGCTTGGGGCCTTGCTGATGTAGTACAGCCCAGTGCGGCTCTGCGAGGCGGCCGGCCCATCTCTCCTTCCTTTTCTATTACCCTGGCCCGGAAGAAAAAAACGTGTTTTCTAGAAATTTTTTTATGTATTTATTTTTATTTTTTTATGCAAAATTGTATCCGATTTCGATTTTAGACACAAATAGGCGTCGGTCGTTCGTTGAAATCACGACCAGGTAAAAGTCGGACTTTAAAGAAACGACCGATTTGTAGAACCCCAGCACGGAGGAGAGAGGTGTCGCTGGCCACCTATCGTACTTTGGAAGCTCAACAGAAGCCTGTCGCACGATCAAAGCTCGACAGGGGCCTGTCGCTAGATCAAAGCTCGACAAGAGCCTGTCCAAAGAGGTTTTTTTGCATATTTGTGTATATGATGGGGGGTAGATAATATAGATATATTATTTTTGTGTATATGATGGGGTAGATAATATAATATAGATAATATAGATATATAGATAATATAGATTATCTATATAGATATAGATAATATAGATAAATATGCATATTTTTGCATATTTGCATATTTGTGTATACCTAAGGGTAGATAATATAGATATAGAAGTTATTCTCCTTGTAAGGTAGATAAATAAGCTATCTCCGGTCTACTTTAAAGTCATGAAAAAGATGAAAATAATTTTAAGTAATAATCTATTTTTAGTTTATGTTTTGAAGTCTCTTGGCATGAAACTATTTTGTTTTCAATTTTTTTTAGATTTTTAACCGGCTAGCTCCGCGGAAGATTGGACATGTGTAATAGAATATTAGATTAGATATTTAATTGAATGCACAATTTATTCCAAAAGTATTGACGTAGGAAAGATCATCTTCAATTCATACCATTAGACATAATTAGAAAATATTCACTTTAAACGTTTACCGATTAAATTGAGAACGTTATAGTTGTTTGATTACTCCAGTTCACATATTGGCAGAGGCATGAAATGTCAGGTCATGTTGGCAGAGTAAAGGTTCATCACTGCACATAGACGTGCCATGGTAACTGTCGTAATGCCTCAGGTACAAGTTCACAACGGATAGGGACATAAATGTGACAGTAGCATTACAAAGATGACACAAAGATGGTACATACAAAATCACTGCCGTCCTCGCACCTGCCTCGTCCGAGTTTTCATAGGAACATGGCTCTCTTCGTCCGAGTTTTCATCCTCTTCTGGTGCTTCTTCCTCCCCGGCGTCCTCGGCCTCCATCGCCTCCACTATACCACCCGCCATTTCACCTTCATCACCAGCGCCCGTCGCGTCCATCCCTACCTCCTCTCCCTCTGCTTCGTCCTCCATGTGTAACCCTTCAATGCCGCCACCCTCCCTCCAACCTTCTTCCGTGCCTCCATCCACATGCCCTCCCCCTTCCTCCCATTGTCCCTTTGCGGCAGGCTGAGTATTAGGTATTTCGTAGCACCGAACCAGCAGACTAACGGCCATCCGTGCTCAAATGCATATCGGAGATAATCCCTCCATGTCTTCGTTGAGTTGATCAGTATTAGCTCTCCGTAAAACCTTTGCGGGGCACGACTTACTACTGCTTGAATAACTAACCGGAATCTCTCCGCCTCCAAATTGAACACCTTCAGCAACCATCCATAAATCCCACCATAAGACCTTTCGGACGCTCTTTTAATGCCACGTTGTACATGAGGGAAGTTTGATAAGTCTGCTCCATTAGGACCAAACATAATCTCGCCAACCCCATAATATATCTGAAAATATATTGTCGCTGCCATGTCACCTACATTGACCACATGACACATATTTCTCTCAGTTCAACGAATGACCAGAAGTAATACATTTACAAATATTTCCACCATTTTTTTGAACCATTCCATAAATTATTTTATGTTAACTTAAAATTTCCTTCTACTACAACATATCAACAAAACAATCGTTCCAATGAAACCCTAAATAGCCAAATATTCAATCTACAATCGTCACTCCTACTGGTTCCAAAACAATGCTAATCCATATGGCTACCATTATGCCTAACCTATTTGGCACCGGTGGTTTTGCACGGACGATGTTCAAACATGCGCTCCGTTCAAATATTTTCTTCCACATTCAGCACTTACAAACATATATGGCTAGCCTATCAAGTTTTCAACGTTTCATTCATTCAAAGTTTAACAAAACTTCATATAGAATCAAGTTTAACCGGTCAAAAGTTGACAAACTCTTACCAATATACTCTTCAATCAATATATACCACTAAAACTAACTAATACCTACTAATTTTAACAAGAATTAGGATGAGAGATTACCTCAAAATCTCCTGCGGAGTCGCCTCTCGTCGCCTCTCTCTCGGTCCTGCGTGAGTGAGAGTGAGAGAGAGAGTGAAAGTGAGCTGGACGCGTGCTGTGTGGGCAATAATGGAGACCGGTCGCTCTTTGAACGCGCGAGAGGCCTGTCGTGCCCTGAAATCGCGACCGGCTCTGACACATTTCCTGCTCGCGGCCCCGCCCGAGGGAATCAGATTCCCTGCCCCAGTTGCGCTTTGGTTCCCCGATAGGTTCTAATCGTTTTTTGAATTTTCAAAACGACGCGGCTCGGCGGTAGCCCACCTGCAGGTGGGCCCTGTCGTGTTTTCAAATTCCGACTGGGCGCGATCGCTCCTTTGTTGCTCGACAGGTGCCTAGTTTTGTCTAAAGTTCAACTCGGGATACAATTTTGCATAAAAAGAATAAAAATAAATATAAAAAAATTCTGTTTCCTACTCTGTCCGGTCGGCTCGGCCCAGCCCATGTGGTCTTCTCAGTGGGGAGGCCCGCGGCCAGGCCTGGCATAGGGGGCAGTGGCCCGGCCCATGGCATGGCGTGCTGCAGACGGGCGAGACGTACACACGACGGTGCACACGTGACAGCGCGGCTGGCATACGTGGTTCGGTGATGTTAGCATATATGGAAACTAGTGTTTGGCTGGCTACAATTCCTGTAATATTGCCTTGTGATCTTCGTCAGCAACACCACTAGCTTTGCCGCGCTATGCCTGCACTTCTCCACGAAGAAGCCGAGGCTGCCTGAAACTCTAATCCACCGGCCTAGTGAGTCTGCTCGCCAGTGAGGAGTTTCTTAAATCCTGTGTTTAAGGGAATTTCTTGAATCCTTGTTGAATGGCGACTATTGGACAAGTGAAAACCCCCAGGTGCCCCCAATCCATCTCCTCGACCCCTCTTCATAATTGTTATTTGTGCACATTAGCTGCTCGGTGAAAGTTCTATGTGAACTGCTAATATTCCATCGGTTATTTCAATGATTTTAAACATTGCATGTTCTTGGATAGAATGACCCTATGGACTGTGCCATATTCATATGACTGGAACCTAGAAATTAGTTGATTTTCATATTATTTTTTACTTCGTACTCAATAGTTACATCGAAACTTTGGCAAAGCACAATCATGACATATTTGTTGACGCCAATTTTGTCAGTAAAATATATCGCCAACTAAAATCTATCAACACGCACGTATATATCGAAATGATTTTTCTAACAACCGCTTGCATATTTTTTTCATGCCCAATATGGTGTGGTCATTATTAAGACCTTGTTTGTTTCGGCTGAAAGTTGATTAAAATTTAATCTGAAAAAGTTGTAACCACTCGAAAAACGTCTTAGTAAATTCATAAAATTATTTTTTTTTACGAACTTAAAAAAACTATTTAAAACCCCACCAAAATAACTATAAAGTATTACATCATTTGGCTTATACAAAAATAACAATTTTTTTAATTTAATTTAAACCGAAACAAATAAGGCTTAAGTAAGATAAGCACGTGGAAATAGAGGGCGTACAGCTGCATGCGTCATGCAAGATTAGCCGGCTAGCTAGTTAGCAAATGAATTAGGTTGATCATTGAGTAAACTCAACCCTACGGCCCACAAAACAAGACCATACGGCTGCAACTGCCGCTGCATATATGGTTGAATGGAAAAAGTCTACTTTACCTCCCTCTACTATTGCCTCGGTTTGGTTTTCCTCCCTCTACTCTAAAACCGGGTAAATTACCTCCCTCTATTTTTCATAGCGTGCAAATTACCTCCCTCACTTGAAACCACTCCGGTTTTGGGTGATGTGGCGTCCTAATCAACGGGTTTTTGACAAATTAAATTCTAAAAAATTATAGGAAACTCAAGAAAAATAAAATTAGAATATTTTAAACCTATAAAAAATGTAAAATCCAAACATGCATTAAAAATATGATATTCTTGTACAAACCTATAAGCCAAAATTCATATTTATGATTGGAGGTATTTTTAATGAAAAAATCTCAAGCATGTATATAATTTTTAGCATGTATGTTTATATGCAAGCACCACTTTATTATATATTTGGATTTTTCATACTATTATTATGTTTCTCTGAGTTTTCTATAATTTTATATAATTTATTTCCTCAAGATTATGATGTCACATCAACAAAACTCCGTTTTTTTGTTGAGAAAATAAATTCTAGAAAACTAAACAATAAAATATAGGTTTGTACACAAATATCATATTTTTATTTCTCTTTTGGATTTTACATATTTTTATATACTTAAAATGTTTTTATTTATTTTTCTAAGTTTTCTATCATTTTTTAAAATTTAATTAGTCAAAAACCAGTTGATTAGGACGCCAAATCACTCAAAACCAGATTGGTTCCAAGTGAGGGAGGTAATTAGTCCAGTATAAAAAGTAGAGGGAGGTAATTCGGATGGTATGAAAAGTAGAGGGAGGTAATTAATTTACCCGGTTTTAAAGTAGAGGGAGGAAAACCAAACCGAGGCAATAGTAGAGGAAGGTAAAGTAGACTTTTTCCATGGTTGAATTGGCTCATTTGGAAATGAATGAAGGCCGCATATATATATAGCCCATAATCAGGCCCACATGCATCACGTCACTACCGATGAGCATGCATGGTTTCCTGTGTACTTGTGCATAGTTTAGTTGGTTTGTTAGCAGGTTAATCGGGCCCAGTAAACATTAGTATTAATCAACTATGTCCAGTCATTGGCAGCAACAGCAAGGCGAGCAGTTACCAGGTGATTCAACTAGTGCTGGAAGTTTGGGCCGGGCCGGCCCGAGCACGGTCTGAAAAAGGCGGCCCGAAGTATTGCCCGATTTCCACCACTAGATTCAACTACCCGGCGAACCGAGGAAAGCAGCTGCCATGCATGCACGTTCGGCCACTCTGCGTGGATGGCCGCACGGCCAATTTGCCGTTCGAACTCAAATCCAAAATCATCGTGACGCAACAGGTCTCTTAATTTGCATCAGAACATTTCTCCCGTGATTGATATGCCTCTTTTGGTTTATATCAAGGGCTAAGGAAGGGTGAAATCTACGTCAAATTGATACGCATCAAAACGAACAAGCATGAAAATTAGCATTCGTTAATCATGCTAAACTGAAGTACTAACACTTGTCTCACGTAAATCCTGGGCACAAACTTGCTCTGTGGAGCCGAGCTGCCGGAAAGTTTAATGCAGATGTGGTACAACTGTACAAGTATACAAGATGAGCTACAAAGAAGGACAGCGGTTGTGCTGTGCTATTGCCAGCTGCATGAGCCTCACACTCTTGCTCATGCTCCCCCTTTTTTGCTTACTCAATCCTTCATACAACATTTCTCTGGCTTGCTTCTCTGTCTTATTACTGATATATGCTTTCGTACCCTCCTTCAAACAGCTGAAGAAACAAACTTACGCGATTCGTATATATGTGATCATCAACCCAAACATGTTGGTATTTAGCTTGCAACGGGCCAGAGGTAGACGACGATGGGTGTTCGTCCGATGAGCGCCTAGATCCGTACAGACTTGAGTCACTAGCTAGCGTCGGGCCGGGCCGGGCCTGGAAACCAGGCACGCCGTGCTGCCCGGCCCGGCCCGACGGCATGGGCCGTGCTTGGGCCGGCACGGCCCGAGAGAAGCCCGAAGTACTGCATGCTGGACTTAATGCATGCAGCAGCCCGAGAGAGGCCATGACTTGGAACAACAAAAAAGGCATTGGAACAAGAAGCGAGCATGCTGGACTTAATGCATGCAGCAGCCGTTCTATACTACAGTCTACAGGTGTACCAACGCATGCACGAGGCTGCTGGGCTGCTAGCACGAGGCACTGGTCGCCTGGTCGGCTGCTGGCACGAAGCGTTGGTCGGCTGCTGGCCAAAAATGTGGAAGCGCAGGAGAGCTGGGCCAGGCTCGTGCCAGCACGGCACGAGGCAGGCACGCCCGTGCTTTGGGCAGTGCCGTGCCGCAATTTGGCCTCATGGGCTGGCACGGCCCGGCACGGTTACAATCCCGTGCTGTGCCTGGCCCGTTGAAACAGGCACGAGGCCCACTGTACTTGGGCCGTGCCGGCCCGGCACGGCCCAACTCCCAGCACTACCTATATATGTCATCAACCCAAACATGTTGGTATTTAGCTTGCGACATGCTCACCAGCGGGCGGTTCCGCCACCGCTCATCACGTCGCCGTGTCCAGCCATCTCCGATCTCGGCACGGGCCAACTCACGCTCATGCGACGAGGGTAGCCGGAGGTAGCACCGCGTCGCGAACCGCTGCGGTCTGGACATGTCACGGGGCCAGAAGTAGATGACGATCGGTGCTCGTCTGATGAGCGCCGAGATTCGTGCAGACTTGAGTCACTAGCTAGTGTCAGACCTTGTTTGTTTCAGATTAAAATTGAGTTGTGTTTTACTGTAGCAAATTTGTGACCCCCTTAAAATGTACATTTTTAAAAATTTAAAAAAATATGAAAAAATTATTATATAAACTTTAAGAACTATTTGAAACCCCACAAAAATAACTACAAAATGTTACATCATTTGGCTTATACAAAAATGACAAATCTTTATTTAATTTAATTTAATCTGAAACAAACAAGGCCTGACTCACTAGTCGGTGGGCCTGTGGCCCCACCGGCAAGATAAGTGGAAACATGCTTCAGCGTCGCGCCTACTCATCAACGTGAAGACGCACTTCCATAATGCGCTGTCGTCGTCCCGCGGAGAGCTTGTGAGCTCTCGGCCGCATGGGCCGCGCCGTGGGCCAGCCTCGTTACACGCTCGGCTCCGCCAGTTCTTCGGCCCGTCATTGTGTGCATTATTTTCCACAGCAATTTCACGTTTAAATAAATTTCCGAAGGTGCAAATGATTTACTAAAAACATCTAGAGGCCTCCAAAAATTCTACAATTTTTTTGTTAAATAATAAATACCGGCTGTAAATTTATAAAACTATTAGTTCATGAGTTTATACTTTTATAGGCGCTTGAATAATTCTAGGATGTCTTTCTAGTAAATAGATATTTCAATAAACGACTGAAATGATTATTTATTTATTAAAAAAATGAAATATGACTTTGTAGAAAGCTGAAAAAATTCTTTCATACCTAAAATAATTCCTTGAAACCGAGGAAAATATGAAAATAACCTTTAACATCTTATACTGAATTAATAAATGTAATTAGGGACTTTTTACCATTATCACATGTACCGCCGTGGTCATAAAAATGTATTTGGGAACCATTAAAAATATGCAATCTGTTATGGTAATATTATATAGGGCACTACTATCATTAATATACATATGATCGTATCTTATTGCAAGATCATGCATGGCACGGCATTTCATCGGATCGTGGACGGGGTCCCCTTATGTATGTATTAGGATCGTCGCAAGCAATCGTAGTTGTATTCATGCATTATTTTTTACATGCAATTCTGGATATTTACTAGAGTTAGTTTGAGTGAATAGACATAAACGACCCATAGTGCAGAGTCGGAGACGCCGAGGAGGACTAACCTCCGGAGCAAGGCAAGTTAACATTCCTACTTCATGTCTATACCCTGTTTCTAAAACTATGTTATTTGTTATGAAAATGTATGTTGTATGAACTGCCTACTTGTTATTTATGGTATAAATATGTTTGTTCTTTGTTATTCGATTGTCGTACATGATATATGGCCTTGATTAATTGTCATATCCTTTGAATACCCTAAGTGTAGTCTGGTAACAATTTTGACAACTAATGGGTAAAACTTGTTATACATATTTATGTCGAAAATAATCTTTAGACATCAAACCTTGGAACGGTGAATCGATATTTATTGGACATTCATCCACTCATTCAATTTGATGGCATATGATAGTTAAGGCTGATGGTAGAATCTTGGTTGATGATTTATGTCAGTAGTGATGGTGTGTTTGATGGGATTGTCGATGGTCTGGAATAGGTATGGTCAAGTATGGTTCCTAGAGTACTGTAGAATTAATTGCAGGTTCTCTCTTCTTTTTTCCTTTGACACCACCATTTTAGACTAAAACTGCAGAATACTAGAATTCATGCATGGATGATTGTCAGAAATATTGACTAAATTTTGAAATGGTACCAGTGAATCTGCAGATTTGTTTTTTCTCCCTGCCCAGTGCCCACAGTTTCGAAACAATTCTGCTGATTTCACTAGTATTGACTCTATGCATGGTATGGAACAGGCCAGCATCTTGGTCAACGCACGTGCTATTTAAGCCATTGATCTTTCTCCAACTCTCCATGAGCCTCTTCACATATGTTGTTTGATTCTCTCCCATACGATGGAGACAAGATGGGTCAATCATGCAACACGATACGCATGGGATGCGATGTACGAAATTACGGAGCAAAACTGCAATCTACGATTCATAGTCCATAGTGGGCACACTGCCGTCACGTCACCGCTCTACGTTTTTTTTTTTTCTTCAAACTTGTTTTGCTCAAATAAAGAAGGGGCTGAGAAGGGATTTGTATAATTAATTGTATGACCACCGAAAAAGCTTGGGTACGTGGATCCATCGAGGGAAACGCAACATAGAGGGCATCGAGGATGTTGTAATTCACGGTAGTCTTATGTAATCACGACTACAGCAATTAAGAACACAGATAGAGAGAAACTCGAGCACTATAATCTTTATTGATTAATGGTATATTATTTACAACGGTTTCTCTTCCTTATCTTGCCTAGAATATATTTCAGTTTTGCCCATAATACCTCTAAAGAAAACCCTATCTAGGGATGACCCTACTTTGAAATGAAAGATTTAAGTAAAACCAAATTTTGTTTGGACCTGCAGCTTGAGCATTCGTCAGGTGGGACATTTGTGCATCAGACTTCCTATAACCAGAAGATACTGAAAAAATTTAAGGGTGTGTTTGGTTGCCAGCACTAGCCCAACCCAGGATAGCGCAAGCCAACCGGTCGTTGTTTGGTTGCCTGACCTGCCATCAGAGCCTAACACAGTGCATGCAAAATCACTGTTCTAGCCTGGCTCTCGCGATACCCAAGAAACGAGCTTCTCTTGCGAGCCAGCCTTGTGTTGTGCGCACGACCCCACTGTCATAGAAAGACCACTGCATTAATGAGTTGCATGCATGTTTATTTCCCACCAATTTCTTGCAATATTTTTTTATTAGCACCTTCGATTACCGAGCTGATTTTAAAAATGAGTTTATGTCATTTTTTGAATAAAATTAGACTGTACTTGCCATATAATATAAATTTCAAATAGTTAAAATTCAAAATATGTGTCTTAGGCCTGATATCGCTTTTATAGTTAATTTATTGGTTAGATATAGTGTGACACCAACCAAGAGATATTGGGACGACGTTATAAGGTCCTTAGGTACCTGCAAGGTATGCAGTATTTTTGGTTGTTTTATGAGAGAAACGAGTCCAAAACCATTGTGTGATATACAGATGCAGGGTACATGTCTGACTCACATAAGGCTAAACCTCAGATTGGATTTGTTTACTTGTATAGTGGTACTACAATTTCGTGGAAATAATGTAAGCAAACACTTGTGGCCACATTCACTGACCACTCTGAGATAATTGTCTTATATGATCCCAAATGAGAGTGTGCTTGGATGATAAGTATGGTAAACCACATGCAGAAGTCATGTGGTGTTGATACCAACAATACCCACACAATTATTTTATGAGGATAATACTGTATGTGTGATGCAAATGAAGACGGACAAGAGTAATATCATGAAGCATATCGCTCCAAAATTATTCTACCCTCATGAGCTCCAAAAGAGTGGTGAAATTGAGGTAATTCAAGTGAAATTATGTAATAATCTGGTGGGTTTATTCACAATGGCATTGCCTATGTCAATAGTCCATAAATGTGTTCGCAGAATAGGAAAGAGACCGCCTCGTGAGTTGCACGTAGACATGCAGTGATCTAGAAGATCTAATATTGAACTCTTTTTTTTCTTGTATGAGTTTTTCTAGAGTTTCTCATAATAAGGTTTTTAATGAGGTAATATCGCAGTGTAACAATATGTGTGCAATATACTCTTTTCTTCAATTCTTTTTTCCCACTGAGTTTGTGGATGGAATTTTTAATGAGGCATTGACATATCGTGGTTTCGGCCAAGAGAAATGTTGCAAAGCTACAAAAAAAAAATAGGACCAGTATGTCCATCCCTAGTTTTCTCTAGGGATACTATAGTCAAGACCAAATTAAAGGCTCATCAATATAAAGAAGAGAGATCACTGTAAAGGGTGATAAAATTGATCAACAAAGAATACTGTGCGTGGAATTTTCTCTGCGCGTGTGTTATTGATTTTTTACTGCGACTGTGTACGAGCACATAGCAGTTTCCACCTCTGCAAACCGTTTCTTCCCCACAGCCGAGGTGTTGAAACAACGCGAAAAAAAATAAGACGGCACGTTGGGGTTTCGTTTCTTCCCATGGTTCAGAACTTCAGGTTGAAGGAGAACACCACGCCAAGCATGTTCGCCGTGCGTCCGTGCCCGCCGCGCTGTGGTGCATGTGAGCGAAAATTGAGCGATTGTAATTTAAAGCTTTCTCCAGCAGTTCATCTATCTCTAGCGGTTCATCTATCTCTCTCTGATATACTGTTTATTGTGATACAACCAGTGTTTTAGAGAAAGATATAGCGAGGTTGTTCGGTACAAAATTAAGACAAAAAAACGTTTAGCAAAAAACCACCAGAGGAACTCATGCCAAGGCAGAGTTGACTCCAATAGTTGGGTGAAATAATGTGTGCGTTTTGTTCTTTTTTTTAGAATGAAAAAACTGTTGGTTTCAGAAGACGTTTCGTGCATTGTCTTGGCCGTGTCGCACGCATTTAGAAATGATAAGTCAAATATTCCTGTTGGAGAGAGAGATTG
This sequence comes from Raddia distichophylla, assembly GCA_005191435.1. Classification (NCBI taxonomy): domain Eukaryota; kingdom Viridiplantae; phylum Streptophyta; class Magnoliopsida; order Poales; family Poaceae; genus Raddia; species Raddia distichophylla. The sequence goes on along the minus strand of SPJY01033365.1, from coordinate 1,470,852 downwards.
AAGTCCAAATTTTGAGGAACCAGCAACGAACTTTCCCCTGATGGTTTGCGATCTGGTTGATGGCGGTCTTGCTGCGCTATTATGTTAATTTGTTGTGTATTTCTGAAGGTGTAGCGCTTATTATGCATGCTGAAAACTATTGGTATCATCTATACAATTAACTACAATTGTTCTGGGCTTTTCCAATGCATCTTTATAATAGTATAATCTATGCAATGGCCTAGCCAGCCAAAAAAGGGCCGGTGTCCCACAAACGATGAAACAGCCTCGGCGGGCCATGGGCCCGCTTACCCATCTAGTGCATGGTCAAGTATGGTTCCCAGAGTACTGTAGAATTAATTGCACGTTATCTCTTCTTTTTTCCTTTGACACCACCATTTTAGACTAAAACTGCAGAATACTAGAATTCATGCATGGATAATTGTCAGAAACATTGACTACATTTTGAAATGGTACCAGTGAATCTGTATATTTATTTTTTCTCCCTGCCCACAGTTTCGAAACAATTCTGCTGATTTCACTAGTATTGACTCTATGGTATAGAACAGGCCAGCATCTTGGTCAACGCACGTGCTATTTAAGCCATTGATCTTTCTCCAACTCTCCATAAGCCTTTTCACATATGTTGTTTGATTCTCTCCCATACGATGGAGACAAGATGGGTCAATCATGCAACACGATACGCATGGAATGCGATGTACGAAATTACGGAGCAAAACTGCAAGCTACGATTTATAGTCCATAGTGGGCACACTGCTGTCACGTCACCGCTCTACGTTTTTTTTCCCCCTTAAAACTTGTTTGGCTCAAATAAAGAAGAGGCTGAGAAGGGATTTGTATAATTGTATGACCACCGAAAAAGCTTGGGTACGTCCGTACGTGGATCCATCGAGGGAAACGCAACATAGAGGGCATCGAGGATGTTGTAATTCACGGTAGTCTTAGGTAATCACGACCATAGAAATTAAGAACACAGGTATAGAGAAACTCCAACACTAATCTTTATTGATTAATGGTATATTCTTTATAACGGTCTCTCTTCCTTATCTTGCCTAGAATATAATTCAGTTTTGCCCATAATACCTCTAAATAAAACCCTAGTTAGGGATGACCCTAATTTGAAATGAAAGATTTGAGTAAAATCAAATTTTGTTTGGATTTGCAGCTTGAGCATTCGTCAGGTGGTATATTTGTGCATCAGACTTTCTATAACCAGAAGTTACCGAAAAAATATGAGTAAAGCACGTTTCCTAAAAACCTCTATGGTGGTGTGGTCCCTAGAAGTGGACAAGGACCCATTTAAACCTTGGATAGAGCATGATAATATTTTGGGAGCAGAACTTCCTTACCAACTAATTGTACTAGGCCTTGTCGGCGATTTTGTCGCTGGACGAACAGATTTAGAGGTTCGGTGGTGGGGTGTGCGCGGTCGCACCTCGATCCGCCCTCGAATCCCCAAGAACAATATGAACACAGTCGATATACCCAGGTTCGGGCCCCCGAGGTGGGTAATAGCCCTACTCCTGCTTGAGCTCTAACTTTATGTGTGTATTGAGCATGAATGAGATGGAATGAGAGAGCTCCCCCTAGCTCCCACCGTGGGTTGGTCCCCTTATATCAAGTGTGGGTGAGCCGAAATCGCCGGGGAGAGAGAAAAGGGGTGCATCTGGCACACTACACGCTCGCTGTACTGGCATGCATATATGAAATGTCGTGCAGTCGTAGCCGCCTGCCACGCACGTCCCGCTGCCTTGCCTCTCGAGTCCCGTTCCCATCCTGTCCGCCCTGATACGGCGTGAGGAAGAGGGCGATGACATCGTCGAGCGTATCTCGCTCCTCGTCGCGTCCCATCGATGGCAGGTGGGGCCCGGAGTCCCGCCAGCCCTGCCAGCTGCTCACGTGGTCACCGATACGGCGCGGGACCTGATCGCCCGCCTACCTGCAGATCTGCCACGCGCCCTGCTCGGACCCGGTGTGGGGGTCTGATCGCCCGCTCTACGTCGAGCTGCTAATCGTCCTGCTTGGACCCGGCGTGGGCACCCCGGTGCTTGCCCGGCGCCGCGTGTCCTAGACGATCTCTCGGCGCAGAGGCCTGGTCGCCCCCGCCTACCGAGAGCGCTGTGCCTCGGGGTCTAGTTCAGAGCGATGGGGCCCGCGTGCCCGTCAGTCCACTCGGAATCAGACCCAGTCCTCTCGGTCCTCCTGGATGACCCAATCTTCTACCCCCCTTTGAGGGGGTTGAGAGGGCACCCCGGTACCTTGTGTACCGACAGGCCTGATATCGCTTTTATAGTTAATTTATTGGCTAGATATAGTGTGACACCAACCGAGAGACATTGGGACGTTAAAATGTCCTTAGGTACCTGCAAGGTATACAATATTTTGGGTTGTTTTATGGGAGAAACGAGTCTAAAACCATGGTGGGATATACAGATGCAGGGTACATGTTTGACTCGCATAAGGCTAAACCTCAGACTGGATTTGTTTACTTGTATAGTGGTACTACAATTTCGTGGAAATAATGTAAGCAAACACTTGTGGCCACATCCACTAACCACTATGAGATAATCGCCTTATATGATCCCAAATGAGAGTGTGCTTGGATGATAAGTATGGTAAACCACATGCAGAAGTTATATGGTGTTGATACCAACGATACACCCGCAATTATTTATGAGGATAATACTGTATGTGTGATGCAAATGAAGACAGACAAGAGTAATATCATGAAGCATATCGCTCCAAAATTATTCTACCCTTATGAGCTCCAAAAGAGTGGTGAAATTGAGGTAGTTCAAGTGAAATCATGTAATAATCTGGCTGGTTTATTCACAATGGCATTGCCTACATCAATATTCTATAAATGTGTTCACATAATAGGAATGAGACGGCCTCGTGAGTTGCAAGGTTTAGGAGGAGTTACTGAACATAGACATGTAGTGATCCATAAGATCTAATATTGGACTCTCTTTTTTTTTTTTTTTCTTGTATGAGTTTTTCTAGAGTTTCTCATAATAAGGTTTTTAATGAGGTAATATCGCAATGTAACAATGTGTATGCAATATACTCTTTTCTCCAATTCTTTTTTTCCACTTAGTTTGTGGATGGAATTTTTAATGAGGCATTGGTATATCGCGGTTTCGCCCAAGAGAAATGTTGCAATGCTACAAAAATAGGACCAGTATGTCCATCCCTAGTTTTCTTTAGGAATACTATAGGCAAGACCAAATTATAGGCTCATCAATATAAAGAAGAGAAATCATTGTAAAGATGATAAAATTGATCAATAAATAATCAGGAATTCCTAACAATGGGATCCTGTCCCGGACGGAATTGCCCTCCTAGCGACACGTGTTCACTCACCCCGCGCCCAGGTCCCCTTCGCCGCGCGCGCTGTGCAGAGGAGGAGGAGGAGGAAGGAGGAGGCCTACCTCGACGCCGTCGACCTCGCCGTTGCCGCCGTCGACCTCGCCGTCGCTGGGTTAGGGTTCGGGTTAGGGAATATTTGGGTTCCTCAGGTTGTAGAGGGAGGTCGGGGAGACGGCGGATCGGCGGTGGGTGGGGTTCGTCGGGGGCGGCGGCGGAGGCGGCGGTGGCGCCGCCGGAGCCGGGGGAGGGGGCGAAGGCGGGTGGGCCGGCGTCGGCGGGAGCATACATTATACGAAGTTATACGAGGTGGTGGAGGCGGCGGGGGAGGTGGTGGAGGCGCGCGGAGCGGCGGCGGCGGCGGATCTGGCGGCAGGAGGAGGTGGCGGCGGCGGATCCGGGGAAGAAGGCAACGGGGCGGGGGCGCGGGGGAGAAGAGGCGGGCGGGGAAGAAGAGGTGGGAGTGGGAGGCTATCCCGTCGGGTTGGGCCCCCGACGGAATTCCATCCCCTAGTCGCCCCCTAAATAATACTGTGCGTGGATTTTTCTCTAAGCGTGTGTTATTGATTTTTTTTACTGCGATTGTGTACGAGCACGTAGCAGTTTCCACCTCGGCAAACCGTTTCTTCCCCACAGCCGAGGTGTTGAAACAACGCGAAAAAAAATAAGACGGCACGTTGGGGTTTCGTTTCTTCCCATGGTTCAGAACTTCAGGTTGAAGGAGAACACCACGCCAAGCATGTTCGCCGTGCGTCCGTGCCCGCCGCGCTCGCCGCGCCGCGGGGCTCGCCGAGTTCGCCACGACGCCGCGCTCGCTGCCTGCCGGGCCGCCGCGCCGTCGTTGGTCGTCCGCGCTCCCCGTGCCGCTGGGCTCGCCGCGCCGTCGGGTATCAGCGCTTGCCGCATCGTCGCGGTCGAAGGGCCGCCGCGCCACCGAGCTCACCGTGCGGCCGCGCTAGCCGCGGCGTCGGGCCGCCGAGAGCTCGCCGTCGTTGCGCTCCTCGTTTCGCCGGCCTCGCCGCGCTGCCGTGCTAGTCGTCACGAGCTGCTGGCTTGTATGAACACTCATAGAAATGCGAAACTTGCATTGAAACTGCGGCCCCGTTTTGAGCTGTGGTGCATGTGACAACTCGAAAATTGAGCAATTGTAATTTAAAGCTTTCTCCAGCAGTTCATCTATCTCTCTGATATACTGTTTATTGTGATGTAAATAGTGTTTTAGAGAAAGATATGGCCAGACAGTTGGATACAAAATTAGGATAGAAAAAACGAAGAGCAAAGAACCACCCGGGCAACCCACGCCAGGGGCAGAGTTGACTCCAATGCGTGCGTTTAATTTGTTCTTTTTTTTAAGAATGAAAAAACTGTTGGTTTCAGAAGACGTTTCGTGCATTGTCTTGCATTGGCCGTGTCGCACGCATTTAGAAATGATAAGTCAAATATTCCGACAGCTACGAAAATATTTTGCTTAGTAGAAAATTTCCAGTGCAGTAAGCAGGATACCATGTGCTTTGAATTAATGAATTCGATCGTCTCTCTCGAATCACATGTTTGACATTCCTTGTCTAGTTTACGGTTAATGTAAGTGTACTATGTAATTGCAGACCTTATCCCTCCCGATCGACACCTCGCATGCTCCGTTCAGTGTGTGATATCTTTTTCTTTGCTTTGTGTCTGAATCGAAAAGTTAAATGCTTTGATATTTATAGTTCGGTTTTATTGTCTTAAAGATACGTCCCAAAGTTTTAAAAATCAAGTCAAATGAAGTAGACGGGACTTTTCAAGATCAGTCGAAAAGCTTTCAAGATTCAATTTACGAGCAAATGAGAAGATAATTTAAAGATAAGACTTGGTAAATTCTAATCTTGCTGAGTGGCAAGCTTAAAACATACCTGCAATCTCGTCGACTGAGCATGGCATAAATTAAAGATAAGACTTGGTAAATTCTAATCTTGCTGAGCGGCAAGCTTAAGACATACCTGCAATCTCGTTGACTGAGCATGGCCCATCAACCTCTTGTCGACCAAAGCTGTCAAGGTAGGCTAAGGGTCCGTTCTTGTTTGCTTATCTGACTTATTTGACTTATCTGTATATTTAATTATCTTCGTTTTTTTTAAAAAAATTGATTTTCAAGATTCAATTTACGAGCAAATGAGAAGATAAACAAATAAGATAAATTAAAGATAAGCCTTGGTAAATTCTAATCTTGCCAAGCGGCAAGCTTAAGACATACCTGCAATCTCGTTGACTGAGCATGGCCCATCAACCTCTTGTCGACCAAAGCTGTCAAGATAGGCTAAGGGTCCGTTCTTGTCAGCTTATCTGACTTATCTGTTTATTTAGTTATCTTCGTTTATTTGGTTTTTATCTGTCAGCTATTTTGTAGCGTAGTTCTTGCCGTAAACGCTACGGTGTGTGCGCCGAGTGTGTTGTTGATAGAGTAGCATCTTGTAACGTATCTGTTGTGCATGATATATAGAATGATCTCTCTGTGAGAGGGATTGTTGATGTCAAACTTTCAGCAATATTAACAATGGTAGCTGTGGCAGGCTTCCGTTTTGTCTAGGTCGTACGTGCATGTGCCACAGCTCGAAAGTGTAGTTGAATATATATATCGGGTCAGCTTCAGGTAGGTAGAAATGGATATTACATGAAACTTTTGCCCTTTCCTACGAGGATTTTAACTGCTTTCATATTGACAATTAGGAGTCAGGCGTCCGTGCGTGATTCATGAGACCGAAAAAAAAAAGTGACTGCTCTTCGTTAAAAAAAAAAAAGGGTCAATATGTGATAGAACAAAAAACAAGGGTCTAGACGAGATGTCATATGGTGAATAATTTTAATACTGATGAATGATTTTACGGAATGTCATGTGGCAGATAATTTTTGTGAAATTTAATACCACTAATCACCGTCATCCATCGCAAGGAAGTTTTGAAAGTAGACCATGAGATTTCTTGTTCTCCAAACAATCCAGTTTGCTAGCTCAACGTTAGATAATCTTCAACGGATAATCTTCGAGGGCTATTATATTTTTCTTCGTAAAGAAATTTTGGTTTCTCGAGATGTCCCAACAGAATTTCGTGGTTATCTTCAAAAAAAATTTCTTCATGCATTCCCTTGAGAATGAAATTCTCTCTCCATTTTATTTACAAATTTCTTCGAATGGATGATGTTGGAGATGGTAGGAAATATATGGATGGAAAGAATGTGGGGAAGGGAATGAGGAAAGAGAATGGAATGGAGAAAAAATGGTTAAAGACGGTTTTAGGTTATATTTTTTTGAGCTATCTGAACGACTGAACGGCTGAACGGACGAAATGGCTGAGTTTTGAGAGCTTCTCGTCTCTAAGGTACTCTCGAGATTCGGATCCATTTCGTTTGACTTCTTTTTAAAGCATTAGGACCCACCTTCGAAATAACGAAAGAACAAACTAAAAAATTATAAAATATGCCTTTTAAATGTAGATAAATCATTGAACCATTAGAGCATCCCCAGCAGCTCCTGCATCCCAGCCTCTATCAATCGCGATTTACTGTAGCACGAGCGGGAGATTCAAACCCTAGAGACAGCACAGGATCGCAATTTACTGTAGCTCGCGACAAAAATTTGAACCAGATGACTGCGTACAGGAGGCGGGCGGGCGTACAGGCGGGTTAGCGCGTGATGCAGGGGCTTGATGCCGTGCCTGATGGGCATGCTCTTAAGCTGAAAAGAACGGAGCCATTAGTTTCGTCCCTCCCTCCGTCCAAAATTTGTGGTCACGCCGTCCGTACTTGTACAGCTGATAATCAGTCAGAATCACCGGATTAGTACATGATCGATCGACCCAGCAGCCAATGTGTACAGCAGGAAGAAGATTTGAAGGTAGTATGAATCCAGAGGGACAGGACGAACACTGTGCGTCACTGCGCGTTTGTTGGCCGCTGCTGATCGCCAAGAGTAGTGTTATGATATAAATGTAATAAATGTACAGCCAGCTGGGCAGGCAGCAGTGCATTGATTATGTATGTCGTCCTTGCATCTGGTCTCACGCTCGGGCGAGCTTGGGTCAGAACTTCAGATCAGGCCAGGTCAGCGGCACTGCTATTTGGAGCTGGAACTGGGCGGTCCTTCTCCTCCCAAGCCACTTCCCAATTCAATTCCCCGCAGCCTGCCATCATCTGTCCAAGAAATCAGTGCGACCATTCAAGTCTATGCTGCCCCAACAACGAAGTGCCATCCATTTCGGTTTTAGTTTAGTCTCCCTCTTTGCTTCGCATTTGGTTCGAGTAAGTTGTGCCAAAATTTGTTTTTTTTCAGCTGGGTCCATAGCAATTAAAAAACTAGATGCTTTATGTAGGCCAATGGAGAAACATTGCTTTACATGCACTAGTGTCCGTGATACATAGCCATATACGGAGTATAATTTTATATACACATCGGTAATGTCAATCTAAATATTACATAACTTAGCTCTTCCTCATAGGCTCGTATTAACAGTTTGTCAACCGGTTGTCGACAAGTGTAACCTTGGGGGTACTTGTCGGCAATAAAATTTAAACGGGTTACGTAAGATCTTAGCCATATGGTAACACAAGACAGAGAGACTTTTTCAGACAGGTTCAGGCTCTCAAGGATGAGGTAACACCCTATTACTGTGTTCTTGGGATTATGAGGATGTCGATTACAATGGAGGTCTCAAGATCATATGCTGTGGTTAAGTTTAGATGAGATGATCATACTACGGCCCCTACCCCTCCCTTTATATAATGCAGGGGTAATGTTACACAATCATATCCGGTTTGTTATACCGAATCATATCTCCAGAGCAGAGTTTACAAAACCGCGAAGCACCTCCGAACCATCTACTGCGTGGAGGCGGTTAACCGCGGTTAGCCGCGGTTTTCAACCGGTGTTCACCCTAAATGCAAAACCACGGTTCCTCGGTTTTGTTCGCGGTTAGCCGTGGTTTTTGGCCGTTAACCAGCGGTTTTCCGCGGTTAACCGTGGTTTGTGAGGAAAAAAAGATGAAAGTCGATAAAAATTGTTAAAATTCTTTAAAAGATACATTAAAATTTTGTTTAAGCCAAAATGCTTAGAATGATTAATAGTATTTTTAGAAATTTTATGTGTATTTTACATTTAGAATTTATTTGAACGAATTTTGACCAAACCCTTAAACCCTAAACCGCCGGTTTACCAAACTGGGCCGCCACGGAGGTGAGGTTAGCCGCGGTTAACTGGCGATTTTGGAAACCCAGCTCCAGAGTGTCCAGCACGTATAAGCACCGATGTTTTATAGATACAAATCTCCTAATCAAACGGGATCAAGCTCTATCCTCAGAATTATCCTTGACATCCAAGTTATTTGTAGTCTGAGTGGTATCTATCCTTTCACAGCCGGCTCGGGCCACCCCTGTTTGCCACTTTATGGGCCTTCTATGAAGATACCCGAGGCCCATGTAGTCCATACCGACTATAACACCATATTACAAAAAATTCATTAGAATTCGTGAATGACAGCGAAACATAGCGTAAACCAATAGTGTCTCTAATGCTTATGCACATCTGCAAACGACTAGAGTGACCACTGAATCTCACTATGACCGTCGTAACTCAAATCGTCTTCTTCGTGACACTCAGAAGGATCTTGTTCTCCATCTAAAAGAGTATGATTCGGTGTCATCTAAACACTGGCTAGTTAACACTCCACCTAATGCATTTAGTGATAATGGCTTCAAGATAAGGGAAGAGGTTCTTTTATTTCCTTAATTGATTCCTTTTTGATTGATCTGTATTTGAATTTTCTTAAAATCATTCCAGGAACTCAAAAATAGCCTTTGCGTCAAGTTTCGCTGACTTTCATATCGGACTATCCGATGTGTAACATCGGACTGTCCGATGTTGTCAACAGCAAACTGCTAGTTGGTGGGTGGGAATATTTATTCCCCTCTTGTCCCACGGCTAGGGTCGCCTTTCACATTCATTTCAGCTGAACACTTATTGCAAACCCTAGCTCCTCATCTTCCCCCTTCACGCCAAGTCAAATCTCATTTATTGCATCTTTGTAAGAGTGAAGAAGCTAGATATAAGGGCTTTGTGTTGATCAAGCTTCATCCTTGAGCACTTGGTCCCACCTCTAAGTTTGTTTTCCGCCGGATTTGTTACTCTTGGAGTTTGAGGGATCCAAGATGGCTCAAGATGGCTCACTAAGAGTCGCCCTAGAGCCATCGGTACTTGGTGTGATGGCTCCGGGCCGTTTGTGAAGGCTAGATTCGCCTCCGAAAGGGAAGGATCCAAAGAGTGAAACCGGGAGTGCTTGGTGCAACCCTGTAGGCAATGGGTTAAGGGGGACCTCGACTCAAGTGTGACCGAGCCACCTCAACGGAGACGTAGGATCTCCTCAAAGATTCGAACTTCGGGAACAACTTCATCCAGTCTCCTTGTGGATTTGGGTCTATTTCTCTTGATTCACTTGTTTATTGCTCTCTAACCCTATTTGGTGTAGGTGGTATCCTTGTTTTGCTTAAGAGCTTCAAACCCTAGTTTTAGCAATATCGGATAGTCTGATTCCATATTAGATAGTCTGATCCATATCGGACTATCCGATATATCATCGGAATATCCGATATTTTTACTATTCCGCTGTGCTTTATATTTGTTAAATTTTGTAAAGCCTATTCATAGCCCCTCGAAGCTACATCTTGATCCTTCAGCGGGTTAAGGGAGTGACGTCAGCATGACGTCCTTTGTTTTCCTCCGGTCGACGCGGAGGTCATGATGGGAATATGGATGGTGCCGGTGCTATGGGGTCCATTCATGGTGTGCTTGGGCACTATGGAACCAAAACAATGAGGCAGTCCTTATTAACGACGTGCATGTCAGTGCCAGCAACGACCTTGGACAGTGGCGCGGTGTAGGATTGCGGCGTGGACATTTGCTAAACATGGCATTCATGCATGCAAGGCTTAATTTAGCAAGGGGGTGTGATTGGGAAGCTAGGGGGACTAGGCGGTGCTCACTGTGAGTGCGGCTTAGGTAGGCGAGGCATGGGCAGCATTCGGCGAGGTTGTGGCCAAACAATGGCGTGGGCGCGACGGGGAATCCTTGACGATGATGGCCCTCAGGTCGTTAGCGTCTCAGGGTAGAAGGGTGATGCTCTGGGAAGGGCATGGGCATGAGCGCATTGGTAGAAAGGCTGCCGACAACGAGAAATTGACTGAAAGAGGAAATTCCCGGGGTGGTAACGGCGAGCTCGGCCTAGGGGCGAAGGGCATGCGAGTCAAATTAACTTCGGGAGAATGAAGAGGGAAAAGAGGGGAATCATTTTCCCAAAGTGATTGTGGTCATGACTCACTGGGACAGCGACACGTCAGTATTGGCTAGTGGCGGACTCTCGGTGATGGGCAAAATGTCCAAAAAATAGGGAAGGAAGGAACTATATATAGGGCAATCAGTGTGGTTGGGCAGGACATGTTCAGGGCTAATGATGGTCATGGGTTGGGCTTCACTGGCACGATGACGTGACGAGGCGGCACTGGGTGGGAGACAGAGAGGGAAAGGATTGTGCTGGTGGTTGGCTTGAGTTGGGGTGGTATAGTTGGGCCATGATAACAACGCGAAAGAGAGAAAAGAGGGGCGCAGTGATGGGCCGGCCCAAGAGCGTGGGGGCGAGAGAGGGGGAGAAATGGGCCCGAGGAGGAAAAAGGAGTCGGAATATAATTTAAATAGGAGGTTATTTTGGTTAAGGCTTTAGGTTGCTAGGCATGGAATTATTTTTAGGGGAAAACAAATCAAATTAAGTACAAGGTAAGCATAGGTGTTCATAACTTCATATATCCTAGCACTACAGGTTTCCAAAATATAATTTGGAAATTTTAAGACCCCTAAAATGGGGTGTTAGAACGTTGCGACACATCCGACCACAAGGAGGTGCCAGCAAGGTGGGAATCGAGCAGAGGTGTACAGAGACAAATGAGTGGATAATCCCTTTTCTCTATTTGTATAGAAGATTGCTCAATGTAAGATGAATAGTTTTAAAAAATAGAGTGATTTGCTGCGGATTGCGCATGTAATAATAAGATGGAAATATATTGACTTTGAACAACCCTTGTGGACGCCACGTAGAAAATTGATAGGGAAAAAAATGAAAGGCATCAATCGAGATCAACAAAGAAGGAAACAAATTAGTGCTTATTGCTGAATCAGGGGACATGATGTACAAGGAAGTTGATGCGCTCACGGGTTTGCCCAATCTTCCGATGAGGGGATAACTTCGATTAGGTGAAGAATGACTTTGATGATCCGGCTATGAACCACATAAGGATAAGCGTTCGCAGTCGCTAAACCACACTCCTGATTATTATCAACCGTGCCAAGACACATATGACCTGGCTACGAAGGTCTATCTTTGAAAGCAATTGAAGAGCTAGTAAGAACAAGGTTGAAGCACACACATAAACTGAGAACTTGAACTTGTTTACTGTAGCTCTAACCGAATCAGGAGAACAAGTGATAAAGTTCTACACATGAGGGCAACTCATCTAATAAAACCTAAGTAAATGAGAGGGAGCTTGTCCACAATATATAGCCACGAGATGGCGGCTAGGAGGTGTTCTCATGTAGCATTAGTTACATCGGAACTCGTCCCCAAAAGTAATGGAGGCACAACACCCGAAGAGGTAGAGACTGGTTGCTGTGATCGGATCCAAACGGATCTGTTGGAAAATGTGCGAAGTAAGCTTTCCAACAGGTGCTCACACACCCCAAATGAAGTCCGTTTGCATTCTTTATGATGTTTTGAAGTCAGACTGATTATTGGAGACCGAATTGAGTCCCTTTGCGTACACACCTTGCTTTATTTTCTTGATTGGTGATTTAATGCCTTCTACTTGGTTCTTTCCCAAGTTCCTAAACATAATATTATTTGGTAGCGGACTATTCTTCAAAGTAAAATTATGCAACCCCTAAAATGAGTTTACCAGATAGTTTAGTTGCCGCGCATGGTGTCGTGTAATATGTCCTTGAATATTAGTCTTTGCTCTCATGGTTGTATCCGATGTGGAGATGTCCTCATCATACTCGTCTCTTTTATTTGGAGTCGCCATCGAGTCAAGTTGATATTCTTGTATAATGTATGGCATGAATTCTTAACATATTTTTGAAGGACGAATTGAATTCCATAACAAGGAGGACTTCTTTGTCTTAGCTTGGGCCACCTATGTCATGATGAACTTCATTATAATGCTTCATAAAAAATTTTTGTGTTTATTTTTAGTTTTTAGCTGTGACAAATGTTAAGAGTATAAAATTTGGGGTTGTGGATATATGCGTAGGTGCCATGGACGTATCAGAAGTTTTCAGGGAAAGAAAAGAAAAGTATCGACCAAGATCAAAAGAGAATGAAACAAATTAATACTGTTGATTGCTAAATCCGGGGACGTGTGAAACAAACTAATCTCCTCTAATCTTGTACATACGATTGGATGGTAGACGCATGAAATGGATTGGCGCACGTGGGGCAGGGATGATTTTGTGGATTGTGAAGCATGGAGGATCAAGATTATTGAAGCTTATGAATCGAGATCAGACTGTTGGGTTCGAAGTTGGCAGCACCCTTACAATTACTTAAATTCTTAATTTTCTAAATATGATTGCTGTTGATTCGTTTTCCTCTTTTTATTATCATGAATTATATTTATATTTTTAATGTTATTGTTAGATGTCAACTTATTTGGGTAGTAATTATAGACATGATAGTTGATTTTTGTTAACAAAACCTGATTCGTTTTCGCTCTTTTTTTAGCATAAATTAAATTTAGATTTGAATGGTTAAAAATATATTATGTTGTAGCGGAGAAATAAATTAAAGCATAAGGATTTTTACCATATCTTCTATATTTTAAGATTTTTCTTTCTTTTTTTTATTTTAGTCTCTATTTTAAGGTCAAGTTTGGACACAACGCATGAACACCGATCATCGTTGCCTCCTAAATTATCTCTTATAATTCCATATGTTACTTCAGCTTATGTTTTCACTTGTCCTTTGGATTCATGCAATACATAGGCATTTGCTAAGTTAATATTCATACGTGGCCATGTATGTTCGTATCCAACGCTGCTCTGAATCCGAATTCGTATCAAACCTTCCAAAGAAAAGAGGGAGCCCTACAAATATAACCCTACCTAGCATCTCCAATGATGCCATGTTAGCTAGCTATAAGATTTTCAACTCAGCTTTTTGCTTATGTGGAGGAGAGAAGAAGAATGTGCTAGCTACTATCTTACAGCCAGACTATAGCCGATTACAAGACACTTACCATCTATTACATATGAGATCACATTTAATCTTGTAAACAATGTTATAGCTAGTCCATTACAAAGGTTGTCTATATACTAACTATAGATGATATGTTCACTTTGTATAGCCAGTAATTAGCTACACTGTTGAAAATGCTCCGAGCACATCACAACGTTGCATCTACAAAGCAACCAACCCGCGGCCGCGCACACACCGAGGGGGCATTCCGGTAATTATTCCCCTGCTCTGACCGCGCCCCGTGCACCGCGTCCACGCGCGCGAACTCACGCCGCCGTCACCTCCGTCTCCGTTCCACCCCCTCCGCGGTGGTTGGTGGTTTGACCACGCCGCCGGGTGCGCCAACCCCACGACTCGCCACCCTATATAAGTCCCCGCTGTGCTCCCACCCACCCCCTCTCAGGTAGGAGCAAGCAGTACGAGTAACCGCGCGCTGCCGTCGCCATTGCCGCGTCGCGCTCGCGCTCGCCTTTACTGCCTTGGTCTTCCACCGGCCACCTACCCACGAGCTGCTCTGCTCCGTCGCGATGGACTCGGCGGCGGGGCCGATGGAGCTGGTGGCGGCGCTGCTGCGGGGGGTCGCGCCGGCGGACCTGGCCGGGGGCGGGGAGGAGCGGGCGGAGGTCCGGGCGCTCGTGGCAACCGTCGCCGCCGCGGTGCTCGGCTGCGCGCTGCTCGTGCTGTGGAGGCGCGCCGCCGGCGGGAAGAAGCGGAAGAGGGAGGCGGATAAGGTGGCCGCCGCCGCCGCGGGCCAGGGGAAGGCGCTGGGCCCCGCCAAGGAGGACGCCGGGGACGACGGCCGGAAGCGGGTCGCCGTCTTCTTCGGCACGCAGACCGGCACCGCCGAGGGCTTCGCCAAGGTTCACCAGCTCTCTCTCAATTCTCTCTCTCTCACCCTTCCTTCTCAATGTGGAATTTTCGAAATTGCTCATGGCGTAGGTGAATTGCTGCTCCTGCTGGTGCTGAAAATAATTTTGTATGGAAAAAAACGCGTTTTTTTGCTTCAAAACCAAAATTTAAGGGATTACAAAACACAGTGCTAGTTGCTAGACATAATTTGGGAAAAAAAATTCAATCGATTTCATGCCGGCTGTTGGGGCCCACTTTCGCGGGAATGGAAATATCCCGGTACGCGACTCCATGGAAATTACCGCGATCTCTCTATAATTTAACAAGAAGTGCCGTTCCAAAAAAAAGAAGAAGCAGATTTAATTCATTTTTTCTGGTCTAGTTTGACTTAGCAAACGTACTTATTTGCCAGATATAACAATTCAAGTAGGAATTTTTCATGTGCTAGCACCAAGAACATGTGCGATAGCGAAATGTTGACCAAAGAAAGATTACACGCATCAGGTAGAGAGAGTAGGTGGGATTAAGCAGACCGGCGATCTTATTTCTGGGCCCCGCTCATGACATCACTGGAGGCTCATGCCACGCCAAAGAGAAAGTGTAAAAAATATGGGGAATTGTTTGGTAGGTTGGGTGGGAAGAAGCTGCAGTCTTTCGTACCTTAACCACCTAGTACTGCTAATCTCGTGTAACCATTGTTTCCTGTAATAACAGGCACTCGCCGAGGAGGCCAAGGCAAGATATGCCAAGGCAATTTTCAAAGTTATTGACTTGGTAATAAATTGTTAATACCCCCAATCATGCAATTTAGAACCTATGATCAGTGGAACAGAACATCATCCCAAATGATCTTATGCTCGGAGGTTTGTTTTCTATAGGATGATTATGCGGCAGAGGATGAGGAATACGAGGAGAAGATCAAGAAGGAGAAGCTAGCATTGTTTTTTGTTGCGACGTAAGACATTCACACTTCTGATTGCTTTTCTAATATTATAATGTTTCGATGGTACACCTTAATAATACAGGGTAAAAAGATCCATCAAGTACTTTATACATGCATTGTTTTCTGACTAAAATTGGAGTCAGGAGCATGCTTTCATCAATGGAGTAAAATATAAAGACTCAAACCCTGATCCTAGAAAGACAAGGGATCTGAACTTTTTTTACATCTGCTCTTTTATTTATTTGGCATGTTATATTGTAGGAGCCTTAGTAATATCAGTTTACATTTCAGGTATGGAGATGGCGAGCCAACTGACAATGCTGCTAGCTTCTATAAATGGTTTACAGAGGGAAATGAGAGGGGTGTCTGGTTGAGTGATCTCCAGTATGCTGTTTTTGGTCTTGGCAATCGGCAGTATGAGCATTTCAACAAGGTACTCACACATATCACTTATCAGAAACCTTCTAATATTTGGATTCCTAAACTGTGTAAGATCTTGTTAAGCCTTTATACACTAACATTTTCTTCCATTGATTCTGACTACAGGTTGCGAAGGTGGTAGATGAGCTCTTAATCGAGCAAGGTATACCTCTTGACTATACTGTGTTACATATTTTCCATTAACTGATTTGTTCATTTTGTCTAATGTGTTCGTGTTTGTTTAGGTGGAAAGCGTATTGTTCCGGTTGGTCTTGGAGATGATGATCAATGTATTGAGGATGACTTCAATGCATGGTATACAAATATACATTCTATATTTCTTTCAAGCTGAAGCTTTTGCCATTTTTTTTGCATCGATGTTTTCATGCTGCCAACTGAACTCTGTTGTGCCTACAGGAAAGAATCTCTCTGGCCAGAGTTGGATAAACTACTTCGAGATGAAAATGATGTTTCAACAGGCACTACATACACAGCTGCCATTCCTGAATATCGGGTTGAATTCGTTAAGAATGAGGAAGCAGCTCATTTGGATAGAAACTTCAGCCTTGCGAACGGTCATGCAGTCCACGATGCTCAACATCCTTGCCGGTAAGAATGATGCTACAAAGTTCGTATTGTTTGCTGTAATGACTCAAGATTGACTCTAACAGTGGTGTCATAAATTAATAAATTGCAATTTTTATGAATCTTAGGGCTAATGTGGCGGTACGACGGGAGCTTCACACTCCTGCTTCTGACCGTTCATGCACTCACTTGGAGTTCGACATTGCTGGCACCGGTCTTACGTAAGTCATCTCGTGATATGATGATTGTTATCATTTCAGCAAAAAATTGGTTCCGATAACAAAATCTAGTGTAAGATTGCTTATGAAATTATATGGTGAAAATTTTGTTCTATGGTTTTATTTATATGTAAATTATTGAACATTATAATGTGCTTATGGGTGTAAATCCCCTGCTTTGTCCATTCTAATTGCCTATTCAAATAGTAGTTTAAGAGATTATAATTCTGATTTTTTTAAACCATTCTATTCTTTTTTTCTAAAATTTTTTATCATAATTCTTGTCAGGTATGAAACTGGTGACCATGTTGGCGTCTATACAGAAAACTGCCTTGAGGTTGTAAAGGAGGCAGAGAGGCTTTTAGGTTTCTCACCAGAAACATTCTTCACAATCCATGCAGACAAAGAGGATGGTACACCATTGGGTGGTGGTTCTCTTGCTCCTCCTTTCCCCTCCCCAATCATTGTGAGGAACGCACTGGCTCGATATGCCGATCTTCTAAACTCACCGAAGAAGGTGAACATTTCAGTTCACAATACTATGCGACTTTTTTGTATGTTAATGAAAGCGTCCCTGACTTGAAATTCGGCATATGATTTGCAGAGTGCTTTGGTTGCATTAGCTACTTATTGTTCGGATCCTGCTGAGGCTGACCGTCTAAGGTTCTTGGCCTCTTCTGCTGGGAAGGTCAGTTTCTCTCTCAGAGATCTTTGCAAGCTTTCTTCATTCTATTGGATTCTTAACATGTTTATGTTCATGATGCAGGATGAGTATGCTCAATGGGTTGTTGCGAGTCAGAGGAGCCTATTGGAAGTCATGGCAGAGTTCCCTTCTGCAAAGCCTCCATTAGGAGTCTTCTTTGCAGCTGTTGCTCCTCGTCTTCAACCAAGATACTACTCGATCTCGTCTTCGCCTAGGTAAATGTTTCTATTCATATCTTTTTATCATTCTTTTAATTTTTTTTCTCATTCTTTTCAAATTGTTCTTTATTTATTGATTTACATTTTCTTGTTTTGTCATCAGCATGGCATCCACCAGGATTCATGTTACATGCGCGCTTGTGCATGAAAAAACTCCTGCTGGAAGAGTACATAAGGGAGTCTGCTCAACTTGGATCAAGGTAACATATTGAGGACACGAGACACCCTGTTTTTTCTCTCTACCTGAATGTTTGTTGATATGATTCAACTACTTTAATTTTCGGTGTATGTGTTCTCATATTAGATGTTTTCCGAATATTAATTGCTGATCAAGTGATTCCTTTAAACTTTGCACCAATAAGTTAATCGCATGATTGTTTTATAATTTTGGCATTGCCGGTTTCCCCCTTTAATACCATTATCATAATTTTAACATCTTATCATCTATAGACTATAGATGATTTATCAATGGATCATTGGAGCCAAAATCTTGCAAGTTCTTGTTCCAAATTTTAAAAAAAGGTTCTAATGGCCAATTTCCCTGCAAATTAAGCTTATGGTATTTAAAACTTGCTTGCCATAGCTTGACTTTTGAGGTGATCATGCCCAAGTTATATAACTTTCAGAAAAATGTGTATAAAGTAATCCTTCAAAGCATAAGCACAAATATCTGAAACTGCTCTATCATTACAATTATATTTGTAGAATGCTATTCCATCTGAAGAGAGCAAGGATTGCAGCTGGGCTCCGGTTTTTGTGAGGCAATCAAACTTCAAACTGCCTGCCGATCCTTCAGTGCCGATTATCATGATTGGCCCAGGAACCGGTCTTGCACCTTTCCGTGGCTTCTTGCAGGTTTGTTGTAGTCCGATGATAGTTTGACATCTCTACTGTCTATTGTTCGTTGAATTACTAACTCATAAACTACATTCTTGACATCAGGAGAGGTTGGCTCAAAAGGAATCTGGAGCTGATCTTGGTCATTCAGTTTTTTTCTTTGGATGCAGAAACAGTAAGATGGTACGCACAAACTACATCTAAAAGCGAAGATCTTTTAATGACAGGGTCCTTTATTGTAGCTGACATAATTTTGACTTTGTAGGACTTCATATATGAGGATGAGCTGAACAACTTCCTTGAGCAAGGAGCATTGTCCGAGCTGGCTCTTGCCTTCTCCCGTCAGGGCCCTACTAAGGAATATGTGCAACACAAAATGGCACAAAAAGTAATTAAACTAAGGCCTTTCTGATGAATTTCTGTCAGTTTGTTGTCTTAATCCTATTGCTCATGTTTCTTACTATGACTATTTCCAGGCATCAGAAATTTGGGATATGATCTCCAAGGGCGCTTACATTTACGTATGTGGCGACGCCAAAGGCATGGCCAGAGATGTACATAAAGTTCTTCACACCATTGTTCAGGAACAGGTACTACTCCTACGCCTTATGTTCTTGGATAAAAAAAATATTTCCGTACTTTAATTTTGTGGAAATATGTTCATTTGTTACTCAATTTTCAATGATTTTGCCATTACAGGGATCACTTGACAGCTCCAAGGCCGAGAGTTTTGTGAAGAACCTCCAAATGGAGGGTAGATATCTGAGAGACGTGTGGTAATAGGAGTTCCTTGTCACACCAATATTCATTCATATTTACAGGGAGTACAGCTATTGCTGGAAGAGTAATATTTTGACGATGTACTTGACATCAAAATGTTTTTAGTGGATCTATGTTTTTTTCTTTTTCATTTCTATTTTATTAGATTCTTGTGAGGTTTTGGCACCCTGTATTATAAATTCTTTATATATATAACATGAGGACAATTTTGGCAATAAGCCTGTGACAATGTCATGCTATTGATTCTAGCTGATGTACTCTCATCGAGGTCTTAAGGCCATCCATAACAGCATCCCCATTTTTCAGTGTTATATGAAAAACTAAAAGAAGCCTAAAATTTTTAGCAGACGAACTAAGGTCCACAAATCAAATTGATTTAAACATAAACCCAGATGCCCTAAGCCCAAGCAAGATGTTGTGCCACATGAATTCAATTGGAACATGTCATAAAAAACAATCTCATTCTCATGGGAGTAAACCACATGATGCACCAAACAGCTTCTCTCTTTAAAAGCTATCATCTATCAAACCAACCAAAAAAGCACATTATTTGCCTTACAGCATGCCTTTTTATAGGGGTTCCATCCAACATTCCCCAACTTGCACACTTCGAGTCGCCAGACATGATCACGAGCATCACCAACAAAATCTCTACATTTTCATCTGTATATCCTATCTCCAAATTATTGTTAATTCCCTGTATTTTCATCCTCTCTAGCATATGAAAGATAGAGATTGGAGAGAGTGTCTCCAAACATACATACATACGTAGAGGCGAATGCTATAGAGATTGAGATTGGTCTATAATAGTGAAATAGAGATCTTGCTAGCACTGGTTATTGCACTCACCAAATTTACTTGATCACTTGGGACCTCACCTCCACCCTGAGCTGATGGCCCGGTTCACATCGTCGTAGGTAGTTTATGTTGAATTCAATCCTTGCACACCAATAAAATTTCTTTACACACAATTTCTTTCACTCACATTAGCTTCAAATATGTATCGTGCAAGACACTCAAAACAAATGTTTATTTAGTAAATGACTATTTCACCTATTCAATGAGGATGGGGTTTAGCAGACTGTACTAAGAAATAAATATTTGTTCAATAAATCTTCAATAGAGCCCAAAAAGGTCCATATGGCACCCAAATAAGGATATTGTCAATGAGTTAAGAGCCAAAGCTAACTAGATGTCAAGCTTACTATTGAAATGAGAATCGATGAGCCCCTGCATTTGCAGATGAGAGAATCCGTGGAGAACCCAAGCAAACAACATAGGAGAACACGACACCTTTTTACCCTATTTTAGGCCTTCCACCACCGATGTAACAACTCTACGTCTAGTTATTCATCACTAAGATGGAAGAGTACAAGGGGAAGGACTCCCGAGCAAGACGGAGCTTGCTCTAGGAACTAGGCGTTTGTTACAAAAAAGGAAAAAAAATCCTCGCTGTGCGCGAGGAGCTCCATTATATGGTCGCCGAAGTAGAGAGGCTAGCTTCCTCAACAAGGCACCAGTTGTCCCCTCTTTGACAGGCTCGTCTCATCTTATTGGCCGCTGTAGCTCTAGTCAAAAGTATGTAGTGGATTGGCCAATTTTCCTCAGGCACCACGTGGCTAGCCTCCATCCAAAAGCTGGTGGATGTAAGCAAGAGAGATAGGTTCAGGATTTTTTGGCCCATGAGACCAAGTGTTACTGGCCTGTACATCCCAATCCCCCAACAGCTAACCCTCGAGACTAAAATGAGAATAGGAGACATTTCCTTAAGGCTAGGAACCATATAAAGGAAGGGGATTGGCCCTGCCGCTAGAATTACTGACTGCGAGTTCGGGGGGTGAACTTAGTCAGGCATGAGCAGAATCGCGTCCCCGCTTCCTGAGTGGTGATTAGGCACCCAAAAAACCTATAGACAAGACAAACTTGTAATCGCTGCATTTTGAACATTAATGGGATGTCTTGAAGGAAACTTAATTGAGCATGAGAGGAATCGTGTCGCAACCTCTAGGTAGGGATGGAAACGAGCCAAGCCCAAGCGAGCCTGAGTCGAGCCTGAGCCGAGCTGAGCAAGAGGTCAGAGCTGAAAAACAGGCTAGGCTCGGTGGTAGCTCGCGAGTTGATCGCGAGCCCGAGCCACGAGCCCAAGCTTGAGTGAAAATAGGCTCGGTGACTGATGAATGATGATGTACGAGCCACGAGCCGAGCCCAAGCAGAGCCGAGCCTGTGAGTCATGAGCCGAGCCCGAGCCAGCCAGCATTTGGTTCGGCTCGGCTCGGTTGGTTGCATGAGCTGAAAATAGTGTTCAGTTCGTGTTCGTTTCTAAACGAGCCAAACCCGAGCAGCTCGCGAGCTTCTGGCTTGTTTTCTAGCCCTACTCCCAGGTGATGATTAGGCATCCAAGGAACTGATAGACAAGACGAGATTGTAACTATCATATTTCGGACATTAATCGAATGTCCAAATAAATCTTGGTCAAACACAAGCAAAATCGCGTCACCACCTCCTGAGTGGTGGTTAGGCACCCAAGGAACTGACAAACAATATGAGCTTGTAACTGCTGTATTTCGGACATTAATCGGATATCCAAAAGAACCTTGGCTGTGCATGAGTACAACTGCATCACCACTTCCTGGATGGTGATTAGACACCCAAGGAAACGACAGATAAGATGAGGTTGTTAGTGCCGCACTTTAGACATTAATCAGATGTTCGAAGGAAACTTTGGTTGACCACGACCAGAATCGCTTCGCCACCTCGTGGGTGATGATTAAGCACCCAAAGGAATGATAGACAAGACGAGCTTGTAACTGTTGTATTTCATTTATAAATCGGATGTCCGAAGTAAACTTGGTCAAGCATGAGCATAATCGCATTGCCACCTCCCAGGTGGTGATTAGGTACCCTAAGGAACTGACAGACAAGACGAACTTGTAACTATCACATTTTTTACATTAAACAAATGTCCGAAAAAAAACTTGGTGCAGCACAAGCAGAATCGCATTGCCACGTCCTGAGTGGTCATTAGGCATCCAAGGAACTGACAGACATAATGAGCTTGTAACTGCTGCATTTCGAACATTAATCGGATGTTTGGCGGAAACTTGGTGTGCGTCTTGAGCAAAATGCATGCTTGGGCAAGTTAGAAAACGATGTCTTTAGCTAAGGACATGCTCAAGAGGGTGTTCTCTTGAGCGTAGTATGTGCTCAAGAAAAATATGACGCGCCACTGAGCAAAATGCATGCTCGACCGAGTTAAAAAACGATGTCTTTAGTGAAGGACTTGCTCAAGGGGGTGATCTCTTGAGCATAGTGCATGCTCAAGGAAAATAAGACGTGCCCCAAACGAAATACATGCCTGGGCGAGTTGGGAAACTGTCTCTTGAGTGAAGGACATGCTCAAGGGGGTGATCTGTACATGTTGAGTGTAGTATGTGCTCAAGAAAAATAAGACGTGCCCGAGCGAAATGCATGCTCGGATGAGTTAGGAAACAATCGTTTGAGCGAAGGGCATGCTCCACGGGGTGATCTCTTGAGCGTATTACATTCTCACGAAAAATAAGACATGCCCCGAGTGAAATGTATGCTCGAGCGAGCTAGGAAACAATCTCTTGAGCGAAGGACATGCTCAAAGGGGTGATCTCTTAAGCGTAGTACGTGCTCAAGGAAAAAATGATGCGCCCCGAGCGAAATGCACGCTTCAACAAATAAGGAAACGATCTCTTGAATGAATGACTTGATCAAGGAGGTGATCTCTTGAGCGAAGGACATGCTCACGAAAAATAAGACGCAAATTAAACCGAGCAAAATGCAAGCTCATACGAGTTGGTAAATGATCTCTTGAGTGAAGAACATGCTCAAGGAGGTGATGTCGTGCCTTGAGAGAAATGAATGCATGGGATGACATCGAAGGGGCATAAATGGCTATGCGAGTGCATGTAAAAGCCCGCATGCACTGGATTTTAGACGCATACACCCTAGCTCTCTTCCCAGGAGCGCCAACTTTAATGCAAGGTGGAGTGCGCGTGATGCACTGATGCTGGTGCATGCGCACTTTTCAGGGCCAAGCGCTGGAGCGACCCTTCGCGCGAGGCGTCGCTAAAACAGCAACCGTGATTACTAGTCTCCTCGAGTAAAATACGGAGTAGTGAGGTGCATCACCTCACTCGAACTCCTCACTGATACCACCTAGGACTTAGTCCCCGCGCCATGGTCTCCCCCGAAAAGCGAAGCAACAACAACGAGCTCTCGCACACCGCCATAAGCACAATGCTGGTCAAGGACCAACTTGACGAGCTCCACCACCGGGAGCAGATTACGGCTGACGCCACGTACGCCCGAACCTTGGCGGCAGAGCTCACCGTGGACAAGAAGGAGGAAGAACGGCAGCTAAGTGAGACGTCCATTTTCGCCCTTCGGGGTGAGCAGGACGTCGTTGTCATAGATGTCGTCCAAGGCGGCGGCCCAACCTAGCCGTGGCGGGAGCAGCAGGAAAGGCAGCAGTGATGGCGAACACCCTCATCGTAGTGGCGGTGTCGGCGATGGCTGGCAGCTCGGTGGGAGTTGTTGCCAAGGTGGAGGAGGGCTCCAAAGCCGACGGTGGCTGGTAGCACCGTGCTCGGGCTCGAAGTGGCCCAGGCGTGGGACGAACTGAACTGAAGGGAATATGCCCTATATCAACCATAGTGACGATTGTAATACGTCTTTATTCGTGTACTTATGATAATATTGATTATCGGTTCCCTGAATAAATGTCATGACTTTGTTTATTGGGTACGACCTCATTGTGAAACACATTGTTATAGCGACGCTATTCTAAATGGGTCCCTGATCCATATCATGGTGAGGGGCGATGATGATTTGATCAGTACATTTATTGGTTGATGGTAATGTTTCACATACTATAGATATGTAGATATTGAACTAATAATGTGGACACATGTTAGAGAACATGGGCAGTCGAATAGACCCACTCCGAGACATTGTGAGCTGTTATCTCTTATAGTGCCATCAGCGTATAGTCTTGAGTGGTACGCCTACATGGTCCTGATATTGTCATGGATGCGCAACATGTTGACTCGTATGCTTTGGTGTCATCAAACGCTACACCGTAACAGGGTAATTATAAAGGTGACCACTATGTATACCATGATACATAGCTAAGGGTGTGATGATCAAGATGGAATTTTCTCCTTCTAAATAATAGGAGAGATATATGTGGGCCCCTCATGTGGATGGATATCGAAATCGCATGGCCGTGTTAATGTGGCTAAGGAGTTAGTCATGATTTGTATCCATCACACCGTCGAGTGAAGTGGTCGAGCTATCAACAAGGGTGGCACGCATCTCGCCTTGAACTTGATTGGTATCGTATGGTAGAGCGATCGGTATGTGAGTGTATCAAGGTTCAGCCGAATATTGATTCTATGCATTCGGGGCTCAACAGTTCACACACTTAACGGGTTAGAACTGTTTAACGGATTTGTGCGTGGATATGATCCGCGTAGGAGATGAAACCATAGCGGGTCTTGGCCCACTAGCTGTCTACAAAAGACGAGGCCAGGGGAGGCATGCATAAGGAGTTGAGCCCTCACCACACCTAGCAGTCGCGCGCCCCTCCCGCTCCCCAAAAACCCTAGCCGTGTGGCAAGGTGCTAGCACACCCCATTCGACGTTCTTGCTCGGTACGTGTGGATACCGGTAGAGGTGCTGCCGTACGTGGACGCACTGTTAGGTTGGATCTTCGGTGACCTCCCCGAGCAAGCGGCAACCTAACCTGAGCAAGCGGAGAGCCTCCTCGAGCAAGCTTGACCAGGCGGCTATCGACCCCGACCATCTTGCGAGTTGTTCGGTGTTGATCGGGGATGCGAACGACTACTTTCTCTATTCATGCATCTGCTTCCACTGTATCAGCGCATCAAGGGTAACTATTTGTGATCCCCTACTTGCATGTGATCTTAGGTGAATCGCGGTAAAAAAATTTTGAATTTGTACTCGCATAGCCTACCCGTTTCCCAGCACGGACTACCAGTGGAACCAGCGGTAGTGGCCACACCGACCCCAGCCCCCGTGTCTCCGGTGAGCAGGGCCGACATCAACATGGGGTCTTCCGACAATAAGGCCTAAGGGTTAGCGCGCGCCATCTTCATTAGAGGACCACCCTTGATGGAGACCGATGATAGACGCCAACGCGCTTCTTCCTCTTCTTTTTTTCTTTTATTTATAAGATAACAGGAATTTTAATGAAGAAAAATATATGTTTCTTCCTCCATCTCCACTGCAGTGCAGCGTATCGCGGTAGACTTAGCTTCCGCATAGTTCGCTCTAGGGCTATTCTTCCATAGAAGAACGAACCCGTAGGGCGGCGGACAGATTGTGTGCCGTAGAGGACTTTTGTTGCGGAGCAGTAGTCGAGAACCCCACGAATGGCGCCAATTGTCGATGAATTTGGTGCCAGAGCATGCTAGAGCTAGATGTAGAGCTTACTTGTTGAAATGCGCATCAACAAGCCCTTTTCTGAACCGTACTAGGGCATTTGTGGGCGAGAGAATACATGGCAAGCCCAAGCAAACATCATAGAGAACACAACACTTTTTTTTAACCTGCTTCAGGGCTCCTAGCGCCAAGATAACAGCCTTACATCCAGCTAATCATCACTAAGATGGAAGTGTACAAGGGGAAGGTCTTCTGAACAAGACAGGGCTTGCTCCAAGAACTGGGTGTGTGTTACCAAGAAGGAAAAAAATCCTTCTTAATGTGTGTGAGGAGCTTCATTATATGGCCACTGGAAAGAGAGTGGCCAACTTCCTCTATAAGGCACCACTTGTCCCCTTTTTGGCATACTCGTCCTATCTTATCGGCTA
Source organism: Raddia distichophylla (assembly GCA_005191435.1). NCBI lineage: Eukaryota > Viridiplantae > Streptophyta > Magnoliopsida > Poales > Poaceae > Raddia > Raddia distichophylla. Next base: position 1,444,772 of record SPJY01033365.1, on the reverse strand, counting down.
CTGCAACTCTGGTCAAAGGGATGCATTGGATTGACCAGGTTTCTCACGTGGCGCCATGTGGCCAGCCCCCAGATGAAAGCTAACGCATGTAAGAAGGAGAGATAGGTTTGGTCTTTTTATCGGCCCATGAGACAAAGTGTTATCGAGCCATATAGCCCAATCCCCAACAGGTATTTATGTCAAAAAAAAATAGGTCTGATTACACCTATTCCTAATCCTAAATAGAATGTAAGGATGTAAGGGTTTCAATGTAAATGGAGCATAATATTTTCATAGGCCTAAATGAACCCTTCTCATAATAAGAATGTGCACGGCCTGGTTCGATATGAAATGAACTTATGATAATATAGTCGATTCCATGATTATAAGTTCATAACCCTAGCACACATTCTCATTTTGGGTAAAATAGACCTACTAATTATTTTATTCTAGTTAGTAAGAGGGATCTAGAATTAAGAAATAGACCTAGCAGCTAAAAGAGGACAGCAAGTGCAAATGCTGCCAAAGGATTCATATTTTTGGAAATGTCTGATGAAAGTTAAGGATGACTTTTTCTCCTATTATGCTTTCTAGCTTCATGATGGAAATAATCTAATATTCTAGAAAGATGTTTGGCTAGGGTCCTCTCCTCTTAGGAATCAATATTCTAGATTGTTTTCTATTGCGAGGGAAAAAACTATCCACTGTGCCTGAAGTGTTAAATTCGCAACCCCTACATGTCTCCTTTTGTAGGTCCTCATTGGGGCATAAATTATTGGACTAATATGATTTAGTGTCCGGGGCTAGTAATTTACATCTCAGTCAAGAGAAGGAAAGGATTATTTGGAAACTTGTTAAAAATGGCTAGTTTTCGGTTAGCTAATAGGCTGTTTGGTTAGCTGTATTTATAGAGATTTGCATATATAGATGCAGAATCTTGCTTTTTTTGTGTTTGGTTGCCTGGATCTGGTTTTGAGCCTGGCTCTGTGGATGCAAGATTCTCCATACAGCTTGGCTCCGGAGAAACATAGAAAATGGGCGTTTCTCTAGATGCAACGCATGCCAGCCTCGTGTTCTGCGCATAGGGCTACAGTCAGTCACCATATCAAGCCATGCATGGACTGCCATGTAGCAGGTAAGTTTTTCTTTTTTCTTTTTTGTTTGTATCTTTTTATTAGCATATCTGATTACCGAACCGATTATAAAAAATGATTTCTGACATTTTTTCGAACAAAACTAGACCACACTCGCAATATAAATTTCAAAATATTCGCCTACTAAACACTCAACCAAACACTGTCAAGGTTCTTGGCCTCTTCTGCTGGGAAGGTCAGTTTCTCTCTCAGAGATCTTTGCAAGCTTTCTTCATTCTATTGGATTCTTAACATGTTTATGTTCATGATGCAGGATGAGTATGCTCAATGGGTTGTTGCGAGTCAGAGGAGCCTATTGGAAGTCATGGCAGAGTTCCCTTCTGCAAAGCCTCCATTAGGAGTCTTCTTTGCAGCTGTTGCTCCTCGTCTTCAACCAAGATACTACTCGATCTCGTCTTCGCCTAGGTAAATGTTTCTTTTAATATTTTTTTCTCATTCTTTTCAAATTGTTATTTATTTATTGATTTACATTTTCTTGTTTTGTCATCAGCATGGCATCCACCAGGATTCATGTTACATGCGCGCTTGTGCATGAAAAAACTCCTGCTGGAAGAGTACATAAGGGAGTCTGCTCAACTTGGATCAAGGTAACATATTGAGGACACGAGACACCCTGTTTTTTCTCTCTACCTGAATGTTTGTTGATATGATTCAACTACTTTAATTTTCGGTGTATGTGTTCTCATATTAGATGTTTTCCGAATATTAATTGCTGATCAAGTGATTCCTTTAAACTTTGCACCAATAAGTTAATCGCATGATTGTTTTATAATTTTGGCATTTCCGGTTTCCCCCTTTAATACCATTATCATAATTTTAACATCTTATCATCTATAGACTATAGATGATTTATCAATGGATCATTGGAGTCAAAATCTTGCAAGTTCTTATTCCAAATTAAAAAAAAAGGTTCTAATGGCCAATTTCCCTGCAAATTAAGCTTATGATATTTAAAACTTGCTTGCCATAGCTTGACTTTTGAGGTGATCATGCCCAAGTTATATAACTTTCAGAAAAATGTGTATAAAGTAATCCCTCAAAGCATAAGCACAAATATCTGAAACTGCTCTATCATTACAATTATATTTGTAGAATGCTATTCCATCTGAAGAGAGCAAGGATTGCAGCTGGGCTCCGGTTTTTGTGAGGCAATCAAACTTCAAACTGCCTGCCGATCCTTCAGTGCCGATTATCATGATTGGCCCAGGAACCGGTCTTGCACCTTTCCGTGGCTTCTTGCAGGTTTGTTGTAGTCCGATGATAGTTTGACATCTCTACTGTCTATTGTTCGTTGAATTACTAACTCATAAACTACATTCTTGACATCAGGAGAGGTTGGCTCAAAAGGAATCTGGAGCTGATCTTGGTCATTCAGTTTTTTTCTTTGGATGCAGAAACAGTAAGATGGTACGCACAAACTACATCTAAAAGCGAAGATCTTTTAATGACAGGGTCCTTTATTGTAGCTGACATAATTTTGACTTTGTAGGACTTCATATATGAGGATGAGCTGAACAACTTCCTTGAGCAAGGAGCATTGTCCGAGCTGGCTCTTGCCTTCTCCCGTCAGGGCCCTACTAAGGAATATGTGCAACACAAAATGGCACAAAAAGTAATTAAACTAAGGCCTTTCTGATGAATTTATGTCAGTCTGTTGTCTTAATCCTATTGCTCATGTTTCTTACTATGACTGCTTCCAGGCATCAGAAATTTGGGATATGATCTCCAAGGGCGCTTACATTTACGTATGTGGCGACGCCAAAGGCATGGCCAGAGATGTACATAAAGTTCTTCACACCATTGTTCAGGAACAGGTACTACTCCTACGCCTTATGTTCTTGGATAAAAAAAATATTTCCGTACTTTAATTTTGTGGAAATATGTTCATTTGTTACTCAATTTTCAATGATTTTGCCATTACAGGGATCACTTGACAGCTCCAAGGCCGAGAGTTTTGTGAAGAACCTCCAAATGGAGGGTAGATATCTGAGAGACGTGTGGTAATAGGAGTTCCTTGTCACACCAATATTCATTCATATTTACAGGGAGTACAGCTATTGCTGGAAGAGTAATATTTTGACGATGTACTTGACATCAAAATGTTTTTAGTGGATCTATGTTTTTTTCTTTTTCATTTCTATTTTATTAGATTCTTGTGAGGTTTTGGCACCCTGTATTATAAATTCTTTATATATATAACATGAGGACAATTTTGGCAATAAGCCTGTGACAATGTCATGCTATTGATTCTAGCTGATGTACTCTCATCGAGGTCTTAAGGCCATCCATAACAGCATCCCCATTTTTCAGTGTTATATGAAAAACTAAAAGAAGCCTAAAATTTTTAGCAGACGAACTAAGGTCCACAAATCAAATTGATTTAAACATAAACCCAGATGCCCTAAGCCCAAGCAAGATGTTGTGCCACATGAATTCAATTGGAACATGTCATAAAAAACAATCTCATTCTCATGGGAGTAAACCACATGATGCACCAAACAGCTTCTCTCTTTAAAAGCTATCATCTATCAAACCAACCAAAAAAGCACATTATTTGCCTTACAGCATGCCTTTTTATAGGGGTTCCATCCAACATTCCCCAACTTGCACACTTCGAGTCGCCAGACATGATCACGAGCATCACCAACAAAATCTCTACATTTTCATCTGTATATCCTATCTCCAAATTATTGTTAATTCCCTGTATTTTCATCCTCTCTAGCATATGAAAGATAGAGATTGGAGAGAGTGTCTCCAAACATACATACATACGTAGAGGCGAATGCTATAGAGATTGAGATTGGTCTATAATAGTGAAATAGAGATCTTGCTAGCACTGGTTATTGCACTCACCAAATTTACTTGATCACTTGGGACCTCACCTCCACCCTGAGCTGATGGCCCGGCCCGGTTCACATCGTCGTAGGCTAGCTTATGTTGAATTCAATCATTGCACACCAATAAAATTTCTTTACACACAATTTCTTTCACTCACATTAGCTTCAAATATGTATCGTGCAAGACACTCAAAACAAATGTTTATTTAGTAAATGACTATTTCACCTATTCAATGAGAATGAGGTTTAGCAGACTGTACTAAGAAATAAATATTTGCTCAATAAATTTTCAATAGAAGCCCAAAGAGGTCCATATGGCACCTAAATAAGGATATTGTTGACGAGTTAGGAGCCGAAGCTAACTAGATGTCGAGCTTACTGTTGAAATGGGAATCGACGAGCCCCTTTCGTAGTGTACAAGGGCATTCATGGACGAGAGAATCCATGGAGTACCCAAGCAAACAACGTAGGAGAACACGACACATTTTTACTCTATTTTAGGCCTTCCACCACCGAGATAACAACCCTACGTATAGCTATTCATCACTAAGATGGAAGAGTTCAAGGGGGAGGACTCCCAAGCAAGACGGAGCTTGCTCTAGGAATTAGGTGTTTGTTACAAAAAAGGGGGAAAAATCCTTGTTGTACGCGAGGAACTCCATTATATGGCCGCTGGAAGGAGAGAGGCTAGCTTCCTCAACAAGGCATCAGTTGTCCCCTCTCTAACAGACTCGTCTCGTCTTATTGGCCGCTGCAGCTCTGGTCAAAAGTATGTAGTGGATTGGCCGGTTTTTCTCAGGCGGCGCCATGTGGCTAGTCTCTATCCAAAAGCTGGTGGATGTAAGCAAGAAAGCTAGGTTCAAGCGTTGTTTGGCCCATGAGACCAAGTGTTATAGGTCCGTACATCCCAACCCCCCTCCCCAACAGCTAGCCCCCGAGACAAAAATGAGAATAGGAGACATTTCCTTAAGACTTGGAACCATATAAAGGAAGGGGATTGGCCCTGCCGCTAGAATTTCTGACTGCAAGTTCAGAGGCAAACTTAGTTCGACATGAGCAGAATCACGTTGAAGGAACCTAAGGCCGAGAGGGGGTGAATCGGATTATTTCAATTTTTACTTTTGTTGAACTTAGTCAATTAGGCAAGTTAAGGCACACAGTTAGCGCGTGGATTCCTACACAAGTCTAGTAGGCGGAAGCAACCAAAGTACAAGTGTAGGAGGCACGAAGGCACTCGCAGGCAGTGAATATCAAGATGTGGTATGTAAATGAGACAGAGAGACGCAAACCGATCTTTTTACCGTGTTCGGTGCAAGCACCTACTCACATTGAGGAAGTTTCCGGTCAAGGAAGCCGGGACACTATCGTCCCTAGCCCTCAATCCACTCGGTGGTAGCTCTTCACCAACACATGGTAGGCGAGCTCCAAACCTTCACACGAATCGGCAGCCTCCACCCGCGAAGGACCCCAAAACACCAACTTCACACGCGAAGCCGACCTCGAGCACACCGATGATTTAGCACATCTCCGACGCAATGGAGAAGAGCACCTTGGAAAACAAGGTGGCCGCCGACGTGATGGTGGGCTTTGCACACCCCGATGGACGGAGAGGAAGCACCGTAGGAAGTACAATGACCTTTATAGAGAAGGATTTGATTGTGGTATGCTTGACGGAGCTTGGCGGTGACGACGTCTCCCGGTGGCAAGAATCCCAAGAGTACAAGACCGGAGACACCACCTCACCCAATCCTCATCCTATCATGGAGGATGAAAAGACAACCATGGGAGAGGGCACGGACCTTGGGGGCGATGAGGAGGAGACTAGGGGTGCTCTCTTCTTCTTCCTCAATCTCTCTCACTCAATCTCTCAAACCCTCATGGTGGATTTGGATTTGAGAGTGAAGAACACCATGGGAGGAGCTCTCTAGGGTGGCTAGGGCAAGGGGTGGCTGCTAAATGAGGCTCTCTCAAGTTTCCCGTGCTAGTACCTCCTATTTATAGGTACAAGGCGAAAACCCTAAGAATGGACAGCCTAGATTGAATTTCCTGTGATGCAGTCAGACTCAGTCCGATGGTCATCTGTTTCACTTTGGAAGTGGCCTGGTCGGACCCAGTCCAACCGAAGGTTTGCATTTGGGACTTTGTAGCTAGGAGTCGATGGCTTGGTCGGACCCGGTCCGACAGTGCTCGGACCCAGTCCGACGGAGCTAGATTTTGCAACCCACTACGTTTTTGGCTATCCCTTTCTCCCTTGATGTCTTGCCTAGGGTTTTGTGTCATGATTGTCGACTTGTGAACTCGACGGAAATATTTGGACACTTAGGTGAGAAGTTTCGCGCACATAGAAAGTATCTGGCTTTGAAACTTAGCGGCTACGAAACTTCGGACAGCTGGCTATCCCCGGAGTCCCCTGAACCTATCCCGAACTCTCTCGAAGACGAATAAGGATAAGAGACCGAAAATGTGCTCTGTGAGACCCTGCAGTCAGAGATATGACGATCGGCAGGCATGTTAGCCCTAGGCTACACTAATGCAAGAAATAAAAAGAAGTAGGAAACAAATGTCTTTAATCTTTGCGTGATCCAGCTCTTACGCACGTCCCCTCTTCCTGAGGGTGATTACGCACCCAAAAAAACTATAGACAAGACAAGATTGTAATCACCGCATTTTGAAAGTTAATGGGATGTCTCGAAGGAAACTTAATTGAGTATGACCAGAATCGTGTCGCCACCTCCAAGGTGATGATTAGGCACCCAAGGAACTGATAGACAAGACGGGCTTGTCATTGCCATATTTCGGACATTAATCGAATGCCCGAATAGAACTTGGTCGAGCACGAGCAAAATCACATCAGCACCTCCTAAGTGGTGATTAGGCACCCAAGGAACTGACAAACAAGATGAGCTTGTAACCGTCGCATTTCGGACATTAATCGGATATCCAAAGGAAACTTGGTTGTGCATGAGTACAAATGCATTGCCACTTCCTGGGTGGTGATTAGACACCCAAGGAAACAACAGATAAGATTAGACACCCAAGGAAACAACAGATATGACGAGCATGAAAGTGTCGCACTATAGACATTAATCAGATGTTCAAAGGAAACTTGGTTGACCACGACCAAAATCGCTTCGCCACCTCGTGGGTGATGATCAGGCACCCAAGGGACAAACAGACAAGACGAGCTTGTAACTATCATATTTTGGATATTAATCGGATGTCCGAAGAAAACTTGGCCAAGCATGAGTAGAATCGCATTGCCACCTCCCGGGTGGTGATTAGGTAACCCAAGGACCTGATGGACAAGACAAACTTGTGACTATCACATTTTGTACGTTAAACAAATGTCCGAAAAAATTTGGTCAAGCACGAGCATAATCGTGTCGCCACGTCCTGAGTGGTCATTAGGCATCCAAGGAACTGACATACATGACGAGCTTGTAATTGCTTCGTTTCGAACATTAACTAGATGTTTGGCGGAAACTTGGTGCGTGTCTTGAGCAAAATGCAAGTTAGAAAATGATGTCTTTATTTGTGTTCTTATGATAAAATTGATTATCAGTTTCCTGAATAAACGTCACGACTTTGTTCATTGGGTACGACATTATTGTGAAACACATTGTTACAGCGATGTGCCGATGTTATTCTAAACAGGTCCCCGATCCATATCATTGCAAGGGGTGATGATGATTTGATATGTACATGTATTGGTTGATGGTAATGTTTTACGTACTAAAGATATGGAGATATCGAACCAATAATGTAGACACATGTTAGAGAACATGGGTAGCCAAACAGACCCACTCTGAGACGTTGTGAATTGTTATCTCTTATAGTGCCATCAGCGTATAGTCTCGAGTGGTACGCCTATATGGTCCTTAGACCTGAGATTGTTGTGGATGTGCAGCATGTTGACTCGTATGCTTTGGTGTCATCAAACACTACATCGTAACAGGGTAAATTATAGAGGCGACCACTGGGTATGCCAGGAGTGTAGGGGATAAAATCACGGCCCATTGCCATGGCCCACTCCCTGACTGCCCAATCGAGCAGCCTACCAGGGCCAGCTCCCTGGAAGGTTCTATCAGGCCCATGTGCATCCTGCCGAACAGCTTTCTGGCTGGCACGGTGCGTAACGGCCTAGACTTCGTGTTCGAGTCCAACTCGAGCAAGAGTTCTGCATGGCTACGTGAAGACCCGGACGTGGTTTCCCGGATTGGAATAGGAGTCATGATCCCCAAGAATTGGAGTTTACTTTATCTGCCGTGGGATGTATTTGGCATGGTACGAGTTCGTTACGTATTCGTACTTAGCCCGGCCCGTTTATCCTCGGTAGGTCGGTTACCCAACACTATATAAACCGAACCTCTACGGCGTGTAGAGGGGAGGTCTAAGATCATCGGACGACTTATACGCACGAGGTCCTTGCATATTACTTCTTGTATACCCATATTCTCGCCGAGACCTGTTCGTCTCATCGAGTTCCACCTTGTAATCCTCTTTGATATAAAGAAAGGCTGGACGTAGGGCTATTATCTCTCTCGAGAGGCCTGAACCAGGATAAAAACCCCTGTGTCTCCCTGTTGCTCGTTGATTGCTGTTCGCCCTGCTCGGCAAGTCTTCTATCTCCCTTTTTCAAGAACCTTAGTTGACTTGAGATCGATATCTCAACCGTCGACAAGGAGTGTAATGATCAAGATGGAATTTGCATCTCCTATATAACGGGAGAGATACCTTTGGGCCCCTCGTGTGGATGGATATGTAAAGTGCACGGTCATGCTAATATGACTAATGAGTCAGTCATGATTTGTATCTATCATACTGTCGAGTGAAGTGGTCGAGCTATCAACAAGGGTGGCACGCATCTCGCCTTGAGCTTGACTGGTATCGTATGGCAAAGCGATCTGCATGTGAGTATATCAAAGTTCAACCGAATATTAATTCTATGCTTTTGGGGGTAAATACATACTGCTAGGTGCCGCTGTTGATCTGTGGATCGAAAATGGGTTTTCGGATCCATGACCGACTTGCACATAACCTAACAGGTCACACACTTAAAGGTTTGGAACTGTTTAACGGATTTGTGCGTGGATATGTTTGCGTAGGAGATGAAACTCTAGCGGGCCTCGACCCACTTGCATGTCTATAAAAGGCGAGGCCAGGGGAGGCGTGCATACGGAGTTGAGCCCTCACCATGCCTAGCCGTCATGCACCCCTCCCGATCCCCAGAAACCCTAGTTGTGTGGTGAGGTGCTAGCACACCCCGCTCAGCGTTCCTGCTTGGTACGTGTGTATACCGGTAGAGGTGCTGCCATACACGGACGCGCTGTTCAGTTGAATCTTCGGTGGCCTCCCCGAGCAAGCGGCGACCTACCCAACCAAGCAGAGAGCCTTCCCGAGCAAGCATGACTAGGACGCGATCGACCCTGACCATCTCGCGAGTTGCTCGGCGTTGATCGGGATGTGAACGACTACTTCCTCTACATGCACGCATCTGCTTCCGTTGCTTCCGCTGCATCGGCGCGTCAAAGTTAACGATTGCAGTGCAGCGCCTCGTGGTATACTTAACTTCCGTATAGCTCTCTCTAGGGCTATTCTCCCTTAGGAGAATGAACCCGTAGGGCGGCAAACACATTGCGTCGAGCCTCTACCCCGGACTCCTTACCGCAGAGGACTTTTGTTGCGGAGCAGTAGTCAAGATCCCCACGAACAGCGCCAGCTGTCGACGAGTTTGGTGCCAGAGCACGCTAGAGCTAGATGTCGAGCTTACTTGTTGAAATGCGCATCAACAAGCCCTTTTCCAAATCGTACTAGGGCATTCGTTGGTGAGAGAATACTTGGCAAGCCCAAGCAAAGAACATAGAGAACACAAAACTTTTTTTAACCACGTTCAGAGCTCCCACCGCTAAGATAGCAGCCTTACTTCCAGCCAATCATCACTAAGATGGAAGAGTACAAGGGGAAGGTCTTCCGAGCAAGACGGGGTTTGCTCCAAGAATTGGGTGTGTGTTACAGAGAAGGAAAAAATCCTTCTTGCTATGAGTGAGGACTGAGGAGCTTCATTATATGGCCATAGGAAGGAGAGTGACCAGCTTCTTCTATAAGGCACCACTTGTCCCCTTTTTGGCATACTCGTCCTGTCTTATCAACTACTGCAACTCTGGTCAAAGGGATGCAGTGGATTGACTAGGTGTTTCTCAAGCAGCGCCATGTGGCCAACCTCCAAATGAAAGCTAGCGCATGTAAGAAGGAGAGATAGGTTTGGCCTTTTTTATCGGCCCATGAGACCAAGTGTTATTGAGCCATATAGCCGAATCCCCAACAGATATATATGTTAAAAAAAGTCTAATTACACCTATTCCTAATCTTAAATAGAATGTAAGGATGTAAGGGTTTCAATGTCAATGGAGCATCATATTTTCATAGGCCCAAATGATCCCTTCTCATAATAAGAATGTGCATGGTCTAGTCCGATATGGAATGAACTTATAATATGATGATAGAGTCGATTTCATGATTATAAGTTCATAACCCTAGAGCACATTCTCATTTTGGGTAAAATAGATCTACTAATTCTTTTATTCTAGTTAGTAAAAGGGATCTAGAATTAAGAAATAGACCTAGCAGCTAAAGGAGGGCTGCAAGTGCAAATGCTACCAAGGGATTCATATTGTTGGAAAGGAAAAAGTCTATATTACATATTGAACTATGGCCCTTTGTCTACATACCCTCCTGAACTATCAAACTAGGTATTTTAGCCCATGAAACCGTGAAACCGGTGCAAATAGCCCTTGAGAGTAGTTTTACAAATGGTTTCACCACATGGCTGTCCACCTGAGCTTATTCACAACCATGTCATCACATGTGGCATTAAATTAAACAAAAAAGGCCACCTCATCCGGCCCACATGTCATACACCTCTCATCTCTTCTTCTTCTACCTCCTCTTTCTTCCCCCTCTCAGATCGCTCACGAGCTGTCCACTGGCAGCGGCATGTGGAGGCGAGCAAAGGTGGGGCGAAGGCTGGCGACGGTAGGGGAAGGCAAGGGAACCAGCACCTCCAGCGTCCGCGCCGCCTCCGATGACTTGAAAGCCGCCGTCCTCTGCATCTGGCGGCACCGCCAAACCAGAGGACATCCCCTTGCCGCCCTACGACTTGGCGTTCGCCATGCTTGTGAACTGCCGGGGCAGCGCAGCGACATTGACAACGCTTACTGGCCGAAGGATGGTGGCGTGTACGCCAGCAGCGACGACAACGCCGACGCCGTCAAGATGGAGGACCTCGTCAACAAGCCATGGGAGATGTCTCTGCGCCGGGCCACCACGTGGGAAGGAATGCGCCACCGGTTGAGCTGCCATGTGAAGGGGGGAGGCCGCACTGCCTCGGGCATGATGAGCTAGACGCCGCTGGTCGTTGGGCCGATATGGAGGAGTTGAGGCGGTGAGGGATTGACACAAAGGCACGAGGAGGAGGGGCAGCTGTGAGGGGCGGGGAGGGCCGGCGCGTTGAGGGACCATCATGGGGAGAGGCTAGCACGGGGAGGAGGCGGCAGTAGGGTGTAGTGAGGAGGAGAGGAGGGGAATCGAGGTGGATGGGAGGGAGGATATGAGATGGAGAGAGAGGAGAATTATTTTAATTTTAATTTTCTGATCGAATTGCCACCTCACCTGCCACATGGAAAAACCACGCTGAAAACTAGTGTAGGGTGCTATTTGCACCCCTTTTTTTTCCCTAGTTTTAGGGGCCGGAATACCTGGTTTTGGAGTTCAGGGGGTTATGTAGGCGAAGGGTCATAGTTCAGGGTGTGATATACATTTTTTTTCCTTTTGAAAAGGTCCGATGAAAGTTAAGGATGAATTTTTCTCCTATTGTGCTTTCATGATGGAAATAATTTAATATTCTAGAAATATGTCTGGCTAGGGTCCTCTCCTCTCAGGAATCAATATTCTAGATTGTTTTCTATTGTGCGGAAAAAACTTTCCATTGTGTCTGAAGTGTTAAATTCACGACCCCTACAAGTCTCCTTTTTTAGGTCCTCAATGGGGTAGAAATTATTGGACCAATATGATTTAGTGTTTAGGACTAGTAATTTACATCTCAGTCAATAGAGGGAAATGCTTTTTTGGAAGCTTGTTAAAAATGGCTAGTTTTCGGTTAGCTTAATGTATGATAAATTGGTGCATATAAATGTGGCTAATCATAAAAATTAATGTGGCATGTTTATCTTCCTCTTAAATTAAAATTTTCTCTAGTTTCTAGGGTGAGGTGTCATTTTAACAAAGGACAATCTGACAAATCGTAATGGGCTAGGCACTTTGAAATGTAGCTTATGCATAAAAAACTTATGAGCCATTTGGTTGTGTCGGAATGATACAGTCTTTGATATAAGACACAATATCTCCTATTTTATAGGTTATTTTCAGGGGAACCCACTAGATGCACAACTAGGCGTTGCTACAAAAGGAGAATGAGTAAGAGAGCGAATCTTAGGATTACTGCTTATTTCATTTTGTATTGTTGTTTCTACGACAACCTTTTTGGATTACTGCTTATTTCATTTTGTATTGTTGTTTCTATGACAACCTTTTTGTAAGTTTAACATTGTGTATATTTTTTGAATTGTAGTTGACTGTATACGTCTTTGGTGTAGAATTCCTTTATTAAAAATATATATTATGCAAAAACGTTGCCATCGTCACAAACCCTAATCATAATTGTGTTTTACCTTAAAACAACATTGTGCGCCAAAACCTCAAGATCGGTGAGCCGAGCCACAGGATCATCTGGCCTAGGCCGGTCATCAAAGTGCCAATACCATGCACGACACCTTCGGACATTCCGACCGTCTTCATCATGCACAACAAAAATATGAAATTTCACTCCCAGTTGTCTCCAAAACTCTAAATACCTCATCAAACTATAGATTATTATCAATTACAAAGACATGGTACAACAAATATATCGGCCTGTCAGACGCGAACTAACTTATTTTATTGTCTACGCCACGTGCTTCACCTTAACACACGCCGACACATACGGACATAACTCTCTCACACACACAAAAACACACACAGAAACACACACACACATCACATGTTAAATTATTAACTAGAAACAAAAGCTCATCTCACGAGGCCTATAAATATCCATCAACTCAGTTTCCACTGCTGTGTAATGTGTGTAATGTGTTCCATTGGGTTGCAAGAATTTGTCATGTTGCTACCAGCATTTCAGCAGCCGGGTGGTAGACGAGGCTGGCCGGCTGCTGCTGCTGCTCCTGGGCGTCCTGGAACGGCGGGAGGCCCCACATGGCAGGGTCGAAGTCGAGCAGGGAGCCGAGGACGTGGTCGGCTCCCCGCCGGAACGACGCGTCCAGCCTCCCGTCAGGCACCATCACCACGTGCCTGCAATATTGACCGCTGGTTTACCATCACATCACCGCTCCTAATTAATTAAGCATAATACTAAACCCTGAGGTAAAATGATCAGAGGAGTTTCATATTAATTTTACATGGAAGTACGATCGATCGAGGGCCATATATCTTCAACAGCATATATTCCCATCCTTTTATTTATTTTTTCCATAAAAATTTGACAATAAAGGCTCCCTAAATTTGTTTTCCTTTTAGTTTAAACTAAGGAGAGCAACGTGTGGTACGCTACGTAGTGGACAACAGACTACTTACATTCCAGCACTTTTAGCAGCTGCTACTCCTGATGGCGAGTCCTCGAAGACCAGCACTTGGCTGGGATTCACGCTGCCCTGCATACAAGACCGAAACACAAATAAACATGCATGCAATATTATAAGCAGAGTTAAAAATAAACACAAATATATAGCTTGTGCAGAAATAAACACAAAAATAAACACAAATAAACCGGGTGTTAAAAATGATAGAATGATTCCAAGTTATAAGTAGAGTTAGGTTTACAATACATAGCTTTGCAGAAAAAAAATATTAGACACTTCTGCAGTACAACCACCTATATAAACATGTATCGTTCGTCTAATTAATTCTTACCACCTAGCTAGTTAGACTAGGATAAGGTTTTTGGATTGTTGAAAATATTAGGAATTTTCTCAATATTTTAATCCACAAAATTATGTAAATCATAATTAAACAATTGCCAGTTTCCAGTTCAAGACCAAAGGTACTAGATATAAAAATATCTATCTCATACGCAAGGGCTAATGAACAGAAAAACAATAAGACAAAAGCACGGTATAAACAAATATACCCTTGAGCCGGAGCCGCAGCCACTACAGGCGCAGGCGCCGGCGCCGGCGGAGGAATGACTTGCATATTCTCAGCAGCCATGACGGTTGATGTAGACGATCACAAGTTGTTGCAGAGAAGCGTTGATGCAGTGTAGAGGTTGATGCAGTCGAACGTCGATGCCGTGTAGATGTACAGGCGCCTCCTCTCAACGATCCAGGGACGAAGAACTCGAGCAGTCGCGTGAGAACGCTCCCCAAAAACCTTATCGGCCTTCTGTCCAGAGCAGGACCACGAGAAGGACGAGGTTCCGGAGGCCTGCTCCCTCGGCTCCTTGTGCGCGCAAGGAAACAGAGGCGGGAACGCAAAAACGGCAGCGCTACAGATGGAATTTCTCGAAGGAGAAGATGATCCCTTGAAAGCGAGAGTGTGTGTTACACAGGGCGAGGTGCTCATGCTTTTATAGGCGCCAGGAAGAGAAGGTTCGTCGAACCTGGACGTCATCAAGCACTAGTAACGGACGTTATTAATCTGGCCATTAAGTCGTCGGTTACGTAACGGACACCATTTACTACCAGTCATCAACCATGTCGGTTACTGGTACTAAAAGAGGCAAAAAATTACCAAAAACGGTAAAACGCTCCGCATCCGCCCAGTGCGCAAGTCACGTCTAGTCATGACACGACACGACTCGGCTCAGCGCGCACGTGGCATGCCCTTTCTCTTTTCTCACTTTTCTAATTGGGAGAACCACAATCCAACTATTTAAGTTGAGATATTCTCCTCCCAATTTTCCGTACGGTACTAAACCGTTTTCATAACTCCTAGTATTAAATGGGCCTCTTGGAATTTCTATTAAAATAATTAAATGGGCCAACCCCATAATTATTCTAACAACATTAGCACATAACTCTCCCTCTCACACAAAAACACACACACACATCACATATTAAATTATTAACTAAAAACAAAAGCTCATCTCATGAGGCCTATAAATATCCATCAACTCAGTTTCCACTGCTGTGTAATGTGTTCCATTGGGCTGCAAGAATTTGTCATGTTGCAACCAGCATTTCAGCAGCCGGGTGGTACATGAGGCTGGCCGGCTGCTGCTGCTGCTCCTGCTCCTGGGCGTCCTGGAACGGCTGGAGGCCCCACATGGCAGGGTCGAAGTCGAGCAGGGAGCCGAGGACGTGGTCGGCTCCCCGCCGGAACGACGCGTCCAGCCTCCCGTCAGGCACCATCGCCACGTGCCTGCAATAATTGATCCCTGGTTTACCATCACATCACCGCTCCTAATTAATTAAGCATAATACTAAACCCCGCGGTAAAGTGAAGAGGAGTTTCATGTTAATTTTACATGAGAGTACGATGGCCATCTTCAACAGCATATATTCCCATCCTTTTATTTTTACCATAAAAAATCGACAATAAAGGCTCCCTAAATTTGTTTTTCTTTTAGTTTAAACTAAGGAGAGCAACGTGTGATACGCTACGTAGTGTGCAACAAACTACTTACATTCCAGCACTTTTAGCAGCTGCTACTCCTGATGGCGAGTCCTCGAAGACCAGCACTTGGCTGGGATTCACGCTGCCCTGCATACAAGACCGAAACACAAATAAACATGCATGCAATATTATAAGCAGAGTTAAAAATAAACACAAATATATAGCTTGTGCAGAAATAAACACAAATATAAACACAAAAATAAACACAAATAAACCGGGTGTTAAAGATGCTAGAATGATTCCAAGTTATAAGCAGAGTTAAGTTTACAATACATAGCTTGTGCAGAAAAAATATTAGACACTTCTGTAGTACAACCACCTATATAAACATGTATCGTTCGTCTAATTAATTCTTACCACCTAGCTAGTTAGAGGGGTAAGAAAACTCTAGACTGATATCAACGCAAGGTTTAAGTCTTGAATTAGTACAATATTAAAAAGGCATGTGCCAATATGTGTATTCTTTTAATAATGAAACTGTTTCTGGCCTCTATTCCAAGGAGATGTCCATCGTTCAACCCAAGTGTACGAGTCAACATAAATTGGTGGAGCTAGTGCATGCCTGGAATCTCCTCATGGCGGTGAGGAATATATCAGGGCGTGGCTTGCCGGCCTTCACCTCGGGGTCATCTCCCATCACAACGTGGTGCATCAGCGAGAAGAGCTCCACGTGGCGCCGCGTCTTCAGCTCAAAGTGCTCCTTGTGGCTCCTGCAACGATCCATGCACCGATCCATTGAGCATGTGCCAGAGTCAGTCGAGTTGCTCACACAGCACACACAAGAATCCATTAGCTCTCGATCACGACAAGACCGTTTGTTTGTGCGAAAAAAGATTCATTATTCGTGCGTTATAAATAAGTGGTCTGCGCTAGCTCTGCTCCTCGTTTCTTCCCGTACACCCCTCATTCCCCAGCTCATCCGCTCTACCCTGCCTGCTATGTCGCCCTCTCACCTGAGTTTCGCCGCCACAATTAAGATTAGAGTTTGTGTTTACCTTAAGTTAGGTTAGATGAGGGGCTTACATGTGTACCCCGAACCTACGGGGACACCTAGGAGCACGATCCGACGATGCATGGGTTGCAGCCAAAGTTGCAAATTGTTAGAGAGGTGCTGAGTAACGGCCTTACAAGATCGATAAATGACAACCTAGGGTTAGGATGGGCATAATCAACATGATGACAGTAGGAAAGGGACAAAGCGATGAGGGTACCTTGTTGGGGCGTGGATAGGTGGGGGACCAAAGCGGTGAAGATGGAGTAGGTGTGCACACTCTAGCACGAGAACAGAGAAGGGGGAGGAACTAGGCTGGCGCTAGTGATGAGGAAGAGGGGTGTGTGTGTGTGTGGTGGGGGGGGGGGGGGGGGATACGACGACATGACTCGGAGTTAGAACATACAAGATCGGCATAGCGATGGGAGAAAGGGGGCAAAGCAACATGGGTACTATACTATGGGGGCATGGATAGGTGGGTCGGCTAGGGCGAAGGAGGTGGAGCTGTGCATGTGAAGCACTCTGACAAGAGGAAAGAGAAGAGGAGGAGGTACAACGTTAGAATTGACTGGGAATAGAAAATGCGGGAGAGATGGGTGTTGTTGTATAACTAAAGTATCGTGTTTTATTGTTTTCGATGCATACCCGGTTGCGACACAAATAGGTATTCCATTGGCACGCAGATGGCTCACCAGACGCTTCACCCCTGCAATGTAGTATAAAAAAAGGAAATTATATTGGGCCCACATGCAAATAGCCAGCTAGCAGAGACGTCCCTCGGGCGCTGGAATCAAGCACGTGGGGGTGCACGTGCCGAGTCAATTGCAAGCTCGAGCTCGATATACCAGGCATGAGGTCGGCGGTGGGGAAGAGGTGGCGCAGCATCTCCTCGCGGTCACGGAGGAACTGCTCCGGCGAGAGGACGCCGGCGAGGCCGGCCTCGTCGACGAAGACGCGCGCCGCCTCCGGCGCCGTCTTGCCCAGCATCTTGGCCCGCACGGACCAGTCGAACGGCTTCCCGTACCTCTCCAGGATCCGCCGCTGCGCCACCGCGCAGAACTCCTCCGTGTCTGCACCCCACGGCGATCCACGTTAGAGCAGAGAGCAAGAGCAAGCTTCGTGTGCATGCATGCAATGCAAGCATTTCATGGCGAGCGAGAGATGGGAGAGGAGGAGGGACCGAGCAGGAGGCCGTCCATGTCGAAGATGACGTGCGTGATGGCCGCCATTGCCGGAACGGAAGCAGCTCCCTCACTAGGGACTAGCACCAAGTTGAGCGCCGTTCTTGGAAAGCTTGGCTTCAGCGATCGATGGATGCGTAATACTAGCTACCTATGGCTCCTATTTAAAGGTCTCCAGCTCCAGGATTCCCGGGTTAATAGTGACGTTTACATGTACTCCTAACTACATTGGATCCATGAGATCTGTTGGCCGTCAGATCCATTAGATGGCTCGGATCTGAAAAGATTAAAACCTCTTTTCTCGTTTAAATGTTTTCACAAAAAAACCTCCTGAATTTCTAAGTGAAAAAAGACTTCCACCTCTTCAGGTCTTAGCCGCTCATTATGGATTTGATAGTACAGATCTGATGTTAGCATGTTAACACAAACTAATTTGGTTAATACACTTAAAAATTAAATCTAGTAAGAGTGCATTTTTCCCCAAAAAAAGACCACGAAAAATATTATATATAACGAATGCTAGGTAGCTGCAATATTCATGTAAATAGTACCAAAATTAACACCGTTAAATTAGGACTGTTTTTAATATTAAACATTCAACCGGTAAGAAAGTTCAAATTGTCAAATTATGATAGTTCCAAATTCAAATTTAACAAAGGTGCAAACACCAAATTTGAAATAGTTTGACCACACGATCGAAGATGCTTTTTATTTAAAAAATATGGGTGGACCATGAACATCAATAACTCGTGATTGATTGCTTTCTTGACATATCAAGGTTTGAGTGCATATATAAGTGGCTGTGGCTATGACTATGTATCCACGGATGAAGAGGAAGATTTGCAATGTGTGGAGTCCTCTGCTGCCATGTGGATGCATAAATTTATGGTTGTTTGGTCACCTCCAAGTTCTTGAGTGTTACAATGCGGTCCAAGGTTATAAATCGTCATTTCCGGTTTTATGGTGAGGTCCGAAAAAAATATAAAAACTACCATGGAAACTATCCTATACAATGTTTTAATATAAAATAAATATATTTGCATAATAATAGTCACATGTTTAACAAAATAAGAAAAATATATGTTATTTTATGTCACTATAGTTTAATGAATGTCCATATGACCATAATTAACGTATTGAATAAGTTATGCAACCTATTCTTCTGCATGTTCATTATAAATAAACAATTTTTAGTAATCATTTATTAGTTACACATCAATAGTATATCCATTTGGAGGTTACATGATGCATGAATGAGGTAGAGTGTAACAAAAACACAATTGATGATTTGGTTTTTGAAGAAAAAAAAGTAGCATAGTAGTGGTATAGCGGCTACAAATATAGCAAAAATACCAGTCAATTTAGCAGCTAGCTATAGCGATCATATCTATGTTCGTGGAATTTTTTTACAACTTTTGATAGTTCGGTTGCACGATGGTTGCACCGTAAGTCTAATTGCACAGGATATGCACATATCCTGTGCAATCAAGGTTACGGTGCAATCATCGTGCAACCGAACTATCAAAAGTTGCAAAAAATTTTAAATTTTTTTTAAAGATATACTATTCAACTTACTCTACCTCTTTATAAAATTTCAAATTCAAATTTATCCAATATTGAAAGTTACAAAAAAAGATAAGTTTTTATCGGTTTTGAACTCACCAAACATGTCAGTTTTTTTTCTTTTTTATAACTCTTAATGTAAAATGAATTTTTCTTTGAAACTTCATACATAGATAGAGTAAATGATGAAGTACGTCTACAAATTTTTTCAGAATTTTTTACAATTTTTAATAGTTCGGTTGCACGATGGTTGCACTGTAAGTCTGATTGCACAGGATATGCTCCCGTGTTTTAGGGGAACATATCCTATGCAATCAAGATATGCTCCCTTTAGTCTGGTCCCAAACGCTGTGCTTAGAGGTGCCATTGTGGAGAGATAGCTGGCTATTTGGAATCTTGATTCAGTGTACAGGCTATCATGCATTTTGTGTAATATAATTTGTCAGCTTTGTCACCATCTCGGTGGTTATATAGAATCTCAGCAGTTGTTGCACAAAATTTTGTTTTACCACCACCTGTGATAATTCATAATGTCGTTGTCTTCTGGATCGCGAGCAGCGGGACATGTGGCTATTAATTTGTGGTTGGGCACAGATCAGCCTCTTCACTTTTTGTTTAATTAATCTATTATTGAAACATACTTTATAATTAGATTCACGTTGCAATTCATTAACTTATGGTTTGACCAGATCTCTAGCTACTGACAACACAGACGATCATCTAAATTGTATGGTGGGTTACTACAATTTAGGACCAAGAGCCACACCTCCTCCACTCGCTGGCATCCTCAAACCTGTAATGGTGGGAGAAGCCTCGAACAGAAGAGGAAGCTGCTGCGACCACTAGAAATTGGATTGTGATTTGATTTTGATTTCTGAAGTTGTGTAAGGTGAAGTGTATGAGGTTGTGTGAACTGATGATATATGGAGAACATTTGTTTGGTTGTGGCATATCACAGATAATTGAAACAATGCGCAAATTCGTTCCGAAATTGAGCAGAAGGTGGCATATCCATTCAGAATTTGAGCATCATTCCAGAAATGTCTTCCATCGCACCGCAGTGCATGCCACTTTAGTCCAGAAAAAATGCTCATACGTTCATGACCCTCATTTGCCATTCAGTTTTACACTACGTTTCAGAATACTACAGCTAAAGTTCATCAAAAGCACTGCAGTTAGATTCACTCCACAGATATTGTATTTACATTTCAGAACTCAACTAAATAATTATTACAATTCAATTCACAAATCCATACATTACAAGGAGACAAATTCAAACACTCCAGTCTTTCGCACAGCTTCAGGGAAAATGCAGTTGCCTCGGATAGAACAAGCTAGTAGCTCCTGAAGTCGAATCGAACTGCTCAGATTTCCTGCCTTGTAACTGCTCAAAGCTCCATAAACACTGCGAGTGATGTTTTCCTGTTACTGAATATAGAAAGCGTTTTAGGCCTTTCTAATTGAAGCGAGATGCTCTATAATTAATGGTTAGTTGTGTCCTGACCACACACTACACATGAAGCCAAGATTGGTTTGTCAGATTTGTGGGAATGCAATAATGTGGTGACAATTTCAACGAAGTTGTCCCCATAGATAGCTGCATGTGCCTATATATATGTATGATGTATTTATATTGTTGAAAATGACTTTCCTAATTGCGAGTTGTTGATAAATTATTCATGCCTGAACTGTGGCGGAGATGATTGATTCTGAGGAGCAGTTTCCACGATGGCGACTTGTAGAGCTAGCTGGCTGGTTCAGAGAGAGATTGGTGTGGTATATGTGGCCATTGGCCCAGATGCATGGCTTGGAGGGCATGTACCATGAGCCATCACATGGGTTGCCAACATCAATTCTAAGAAAAAAGTAAAAATTATTGGAGCGTCCTCCACAAAGATCACAAATGCAAGATCCCCTTCACTGTAGCTGATCGAGCTAGCCTTAATTTTCACACATGTCCAAATTAATCGCTAGCAAGAAATTTTGATTTCCTGCATTATATATCTTGGATTTTTGGTTGTTTTCTTGATTTGATCTTTGATCTATGTAATGTATGGCGCATAAAATATTGCATTAATTTAGATTCTCGGTGATTCTGGTATATTACATAATTACTGAAGTTAATCATGATATCTCAATTACTACCTCAAATACCTATAGTATAAATATATCCAGATAGGCAATTCAGTCCCTGCACTATTAGAGGGGGCCCAATGCTAAGTGTCATTTTTTTCGTCTTATCTTCCCATCTACAAAGTCAATAAGAAGATAAGTTAAGAAATGACACCTAACACTACATAATTAGGCAATCAGTTTGTATCCATTCTGAGGCTCAATCACTAAATTTGCACCCAATATTTGGCGGTTGCCAACTTAGCCCCTATTCCTTTTGAGCTGATCTAAGCCAACACATCTCCATCGTCTAGAGGTGTCCCCATCAGATTCATGCCAAAAAAACTGACCGGTCGAACACGAGATTCATCGGCGAGAGCTTGGGGGACGAACGCGAGAGCCGTCGCCGAGAGCCTGGGGAATGAAGGCGAGACGTCCGCCATGAGCCACTGGCCGAAATGCCCTCACTTTCTCTCTTATCCGAATAGAAGAGGCTGATGAGTTGCAAAAATAAATGTGCGGGGCACAATAAAAAATGACGACTGTTTCAATACATATCCATCTTTACCCTTTAACCAGAACACAAATCACAAAGTACACGTGTATGACGGGGAAAATCGCCTGCGCGCAAGACCAGAACGCAGGCGCCTGCTGTGAAGCAAAATCGTATAAATATATCCAGATTGTAATTCTGCTGCCCCATTGTAAGGGGATGGAGCATGGGGCTCCTTGCTGCCCCATTGTAATTCTCTTTTGTTTTCCTAGCCGCGGCTAGGTCTTTGTACAGTGTACAGTTCTCTTCTTCTTAATAAAATGGTAGAGCGCCTGCCCCGTTTTGTTCAAAAATAAATAAATATATCCAGATAGGCAATTAAGTCCCTGCAATATTAGAGGGGGGCCAATGCTAAGTGTCATTTTTTTCGTCTTAACGTATCTTCCCATCTACAAAGCCAACAAGAAGATAAGTTAAGAAGACACCTAACACTACATAATTAGGCAATCAATGTGTATCCATTTTCAGGCTCAATCACTAAATTTGCACCGAGCAGATTGGATTAGCCAATATTTGGCGGTGACCAACTTAGCCCCTATTCTTTTGAGCTGATCTAAACGGCTGAACAACTGAACGACTGAAATGACTAAACTTCGAGAGTTTCTCGACGTAGTCTCGAGATTCGGATCCATTTCGTTTGACTTGTTTTTTAAAGCATTAGGACCCACCTTCAAAATAGCGAAAAACGGACTAAAAAAACTCAAAACATGTCTTTTCAAAGCGTAGATAAGCTGTTAAGTGAAAAGAATTGGGCCTTAGTGCACAAGTAGCTCATAATAGCATGCAATTGAGTGAATTTATTTTGGAAGGAGGGGCTAGGCCCTGGCCCCAATGAAACTCCACCCCTGGGCCTAGGTAGCCCTATTTAGGTCTTCCCAGAAATTAGATATCCACCTAAGGTGACAATCATATGTTTACATAGCTGATCTCAGATTCAAGTCTGCTAAAAGTTAGCTCACTACCACATCATTCCCTAAGGTGATGGTTTTTGCTATTTTATCAATGGTCTTCAACCATGAGGGATTCTCTATTTTGTGGTACCAGCTCATCATGATCTGTTCAATATAAATCTTTCAAATTTGTAAAGCAAAGCAAATAAAAAGGTTTAAGCACATCTCATGGTGGTGGTAGATTCTTTATTGAAGGGAAGTATTCAGTAGTTTGCTGTCACAGAATCAGAGGCAGCAAGAATGCTCAAAGTGTTAATACTAATTCTAACATAAATTCTACCTCCTTTTTAATTAGTAAAAAGAGAAGTTCCAAGATGCAAGTGGGACAGACAAATTTTGAAATGATGCCCCAATCTAACAAAACCTGCACAAAGTATCAACTCATGCCTGCTGTCTGCCTATGCTAGCAATACTAGCCTAGGGCTAAAAGTTTCGGAAAGAAGATTCTGCTAGCCATAGTAGATCGAAGCATTCTTTTTCTGAAGAATAATATCCCACCCGCTGCCTTTTTTCACATTTTTATTGCTCACCAGAACCTCCTGATTTTCAAGATAATTTTCTCTATTCTTTAAAAGGTGGCAAGCCCCATTCACTAGGATTAAAATCCAACAGCGAACTAAGAACTTGGTCAGCTCCTTTGTGATATGAAACATCCAGCCTCGGATCTGGGACCATCACCACAGACCTGCAAAAGTACAGTTTGTTCTTAGTGGTCAAAAAGTGAGGTTGTTTGCGCAAATGCAACTATAATGATCACTTACATTCCAGCATTCTTAGCTGCTGCAACACCTGATGGTGCATCTTCAAAAACCAAGCATTTACTGGGTTCTACATTGCCCTGAAAAAAATGCAATGCAATTGCATCAGGTTAAAAGAGGGAGTTGGCAATATTCGAAAAGGACATGACGGTCACAAGTGTTACTATATGGTCGAATATAATACCTCAAACCTCCTCATAGCAGCAAGGAAAATATCAGGAGATGGCTTCCCAGTCTTCACCTCTGGATCATCTCCCATGACAACATGATGCATCAGGGCAAACATTTCCTGGTGGTTTTGCGTCTTCAGTGCAAAATGGCGCTTATGGGATCTGAAAGCCGTCACAAAGAAAAACAAATGGCATTTTCTATTTTAGTGAAGAACAAAGAATATTGGTGAAAACAGAAGAGGAAAAAAATCAAGGCCTAATGTATCGATTTAGATAAATTACCCTGTTGCAACACCCATTGGTATTCCATTTGCATTGAGATGATGGATCAAACGTAGTACCCCTGCAAGACAAGCATTGAAAAATATAACACTGCAAGCTAACCATACACAAATTTAACTAGGAATGCTACACTAGAGAAGTTATTTTCTGTGGCAAAAATACTTCAGGTAAATAACACAACACAATCACATCACACTTCAAAATTAGCAGCCAATAAAAAAAAATAGCAGTGTTAAAATATTTGAACTTTCAACAGAGATGCCTTCAGTATGTCTTATACAGTGAAAATTTTGCCAAAATAGCGGGTGGTGTCTGAGAATTATAAGTATGTCTGGAGAGGAAGAAATGCAAATACAATCCACTCGTGCTCAAAGGTTTCCAGTTCTTTAGCTTCTCTCTTATTACTATATTAGCTTTGCTATATGCCGGCTCTCAGATAGGTTTTTACATGCTCAAGATGGAGAACTGCAGGTTGGACTTCATGAACCAAGTTAAAAGATAATCATCGATTCATCATGCTTCAGTGTAAAAGTATTGAATCTCATTCTGCTTTCTATACTCTTCCTGTCTTCCATGCCAATTTGGATGTTTTTATCTAGTTCCATATATTTCGCAACAAGAAACATTGAAAATATGGTCTTTGACTACAGAAACAAAATAATTTATGCCTTGTAAATCCATACATGGACAAAGAATCAGCTCATTAAAAAAACTGAAGATAGCTCTCAAGGCTACCCACGCTGTTAATCTGTTATTTAATAACCAAAACTGACGACCTTAAATGCTCACAAAATTTTCTGTTCCCTTCCTTTCTCCCTTACTGTCCACATGTTAAGGACTGAAGGTAACAACACATTGCTTTAACAGTAGGTAGTATTACGCGACAAGGTTTGAGAATACACTAATACATTTTATAGCACAAGTTAGCATATTCTCTTTGGTTTAGAATATCAGTAATGGTGATAGTATAATGCCGCAAGAGAAAATCTGAGAAATAAGTCATCGACGCAACCTAAGCAATGACAGCTTCTTTGGCGGCTCAAATTCTTCTCTTTGTTTGAGAAAGTTTTCCAGACCACATTGCAAGTACAGGCACACAAACAAAGGCTATCTTTCAAGGGGGGAGACATGTGGCTCTCACCGGGCAAGACGGCGCAGGAGGGGAAGAGCTCCTGCAGCATGCTCTCACGCTCCTCGAGAAACTGCTCCGGCGTGAGCAGGCCGGTGAGGCCGCAGTCCTCGACGAAGATGCGCGCCGACTCTGTCGCCTTCTTGCCCATCATCTTCGCCTTCAGGGACCAGTCGAACACCTTGCCAAACCTGGCTAAGATCTTCTCCTGCACCTCCGTGTAGAACCCCTCCGTGTCTGCTCCCATAGAAAACGAGGCCACCATCAGTAAAAAAAAAAAACCATGGAATTGGGCCAAGAACATCGAAATTCGAGCCCCACATAGAAAAAAGAGAAGCAGGAGAGAAAAAAGAAGCCATTTAAGGGAATCGGGAAGCCGCTCAGACGAAACCATCCAATGCCTACTGCAAGTATGAGCATCCAAGAACTAATCTGGAACGCAAGAAACAGGGGAGCAGACATGGCATTAAGGGAATCGGGAAGCCGCTCAGACGAAACCATCCAATGCCTACTGCAGGTATGAGCGTCCAAGAACAGATACCGAGCAGGAGGCCGTCCATGTCGAAGATGACGTGCGAGACGGTGGCCCTAGGCGCCGCCGCCTTGGCCTCGTCGGCGGGAGCGGATGCCATGGCGCGCGGCTCGGGCGAGGGAGAGAGATCTGCCCAATTCCCGGGGAAATCTCCAGTACGAGTGGTGTGCCGTGTGCGCTTGCTGGCTTGCAGCCGACGGTGTTCTTCGTGGTAATCGACGGGCCTCGCGGGGCAGGCCTACGTGGGCCCACATTCAGGTTTTTCTCCGTGGGCTCAAAAGCATAAATCATCTTGTACTGAAAATAGCCTTCCACTTGGGCCTTCTTCTTTACAGATTAAATTAAAATTAAAAGTAAAATTTGTTATTAAATGCAGTATGTTGTAGTTATATTTGTGAAGATTAAATGGTTTTTCTTAGAGTTCATGAGACTCTTCAAGACCTCGAGATCATAACTTTTTCAGATTATAATTTTGACCAAAGAATAAGGCACAGTGTTATGCTCCATCATTCCATTATGTTGCCAGATTTATGTGTCCCTCCATTTTTTAGGTATATTTCATTCTCCGTCAACATGACAAAGTTTTAGATTTGTGCTAATGAACTCGTTATGACAAGACTTTTCCTTTCAAACAGTGAAGTGAAAGTGGTGATAGTAGACCTTGCACAATCTACCCAGATACAAGGATGCCATTGTTCCCAATTTCGATCGTACCAAGTCAAAGTTTCTATGGCAAAATGCTACTAAGGAAAAATATGTTCCCTCGGAGTGGCCACAAGGATGAGCTACCTCCATTGCTTACTTGTTCATTCACTTGATTAGCAACAATCAACACATCAATGTGGCAGATTATCTCATTAGGAAAATGGAAGAGATCATAAGAAAGGACCTGGATAAAAGGAATCTCCCTTTTGCAACTTACATTGGGAGAATCATGAAACACTTGAATATTTTTTATGCAAAATGTCTATAAAAACCTATTCAAAAACATACTCTCATCCTATAAGATACCCATGCTCTTCAAATAAAAGAATGGATAAGAGAGTATCGGTGCTAGGGCACAACCTTCTTAACTTTCTACTCAGCAAGTGCAACGTCCTCAAGATCAGGCACAAGGTGTGGATACTCATGTGTATGGCACCAATTATCCCTCAGGCGGAGAACAACCTTTTCCACCATGTGATTATGATGTTGAAGCCGATGGATTTTTCTTTGTACCACCTCACCTCAACATACTCCACCGATGTACTCTTTCCCATGGTGGGATGACTATCTTCATCAACAGCAAGATATGCACAACTTTGTGGCTCTTGAAGCTAAGCGATCCAAGGAGCATATGCAGTGATTCAAGGGCGATCATCGCCATATGGACACCCACGTTGGTTAAGTGTGGACTCATGAGGGTTCTTTTGTGGGAATCTTTGTGAGCTCAATGACACTAGAAAGAGCATCAAAATACTTAGGATGGGAAGACATTTCACTAACCTTCAAAAAGAATTTTGCATCTTTATGGAAAACGAAGTCAAACGGAACCAAGAGACCTCTGTGTGGCAAGACACTATAGCACACCCTGATTGCTCAAGAACATCAAGACATGTACTTGGCTCAGCAATACTGCATCGACGAGTTGTCCTCGACTATGAACAAAATGGGTGATGCAGTGCTTCCTTTTTTTTCCAGCGAAGACGTGGCTACCTCAAATTGGCGCTTTCTTTCAAAACAATATTTTCCAATCTATCTCCAATGTAGAATGCCACTAATTACATCAAGAAAATGTTGTGCAAGAAAGAAGACCAAAGATTTTCCTTCTGACACTTCCTCGCCATCTTTTGTCAGAGGAGAAGATCACTGGGATCTAAATTTATACTTCTAGGATCATGCAGATTTAATTGACCCCATTAACGAGCCATAGGGCGCCTCTTTTGTCCTTGATGACGGAGAGAGTGCTAGGATTAGATTTGTTTTTAGTTCCATGCATATTTGGATGTTGAACTTATGATTTTTGTGGACCCGTGGCTTGTGTTAAACTTGGGTTGTAATAACTCGTGCTTTATTATGCCCTTTTATTTATTGTTAACTTCTTTACGGGGAAGCTTCACCTTGCATACTTTCCATATTCCTTTTGTGCATAGTTTCAGCTTTTCGTATGTTGATCATGCTCATATCGTCTAATATTATGGATCTAACATGATTTATCTGAATTTATTGCAAAATCTAATCCTTCTTTGAGTTTCCGTGTAAGTGGTGTCATCTTACACTAAAAAGAGGAATTTTAAGGTTTGAAAACCCACATGCGCCTATTGGTATTTTTATGAAGTTTTGAAATGAGGACAGTTTGAGGCATTGTCCAGAAGTATCGAACTGATGTGTCCAGACGCACCTAAGGTCTTCGCACACTGGACGGTCTAGCACGAGCCATATGGTTATGCCCAGGAAGCTAGGTTTCTTAGGTCCTGGGCTTGTGGCATATCGAATGGCCCGATAGGGCTAGATCATTTGGTATGCCTCTGTGCCGAATGGTTCGAGGCTTACCAGACTTTCCAACGCCAACAGGACACGACCCTGATGGCTAGTTTTGTTGTGGCATATATAAGAACTTAAGGTACTCCTTTTGTTTGGTTGTGATTCACTTCAAAATCTACTGCAAGGTCCATTTGAGTGAAAAACATGAAAAACTAGGATTTCCAACTTAGAGGAGTTCATCAGAGCTTGAGTGCCACGTCCTCTTGTGTGTTCCATGAAAGGCTTAACTCGGCAAAATCAAGTCATCCTAGACTTGTTACTCAAGATATTTGCTTTTGGTGATAATCTCTCAAGGAGGAACTTGGGAAAGATTCCAAATGTGATTGTACAGGTTGGAGTCCGCTTATGGGAGTGGTGAATGACTAACTTGAGTGCAATCGGAGCAATACTCCTTTTTGTGAAGAGTGGCCCAATGAGTAGGAAAAGGGAAAGTCTTGTCCATACTTAAGGAAAAACGCTTGTTCCCTTGCCTGCTTGAAATTCCTACATTTTTTTTATTGCATGTACATTGTGTTATTTCCCTTACTCTTAGTCGTATAGAACTTTTAACTTTGCTCCTTAATCCATGCCTAAAAATAGCTAGAACTTGGGCACTAAAAGGTTCTAGTTGGCCTAGAGGGGGGTGAATAGGCAACTTTTAAAACTTTTCTGTTAAAGTTCAGGCCTTTAGCAATTTGTTACCCAATCTAGCTAGCAAGTCCTAAACTAAGCAAAAAGAAAAGAACACAATTGAAGAACAAACAAGGCACATATGCTTACGGTAAATAACAGGAATGAAGTGCAGGGAATAAGAAAGGGACACAACAAATTTTTTTTACCAAGGTTTGGAGTCCTCCTCCTACTCCCCGTTGAGGCAAGCCCTTCACTAAGGACCGGCTCCCTCTCGAGCCCGTAGCCTCATTCCACTCTTGATTGCTTTTCACCACTCTGGTAGGCAAGCACCGACTTCACAAACCATCTTGAAGGTTCCCACAATCACCATGGCAAGCTCTTCAAGAACATCACCACCAAACCGTCTAGGATTGATAATCCAAGAGTAATAAGCTCCAAATTATAACTCAAGTGGATAATACACTCTCAATCAGATCAGGATATAGTTGGAGCAATGGAAATGTTGGGCCTTTTAGTGACAATATGATGTAGCTGAAGAACTAGGTTCAAGAACTGGCTGATAGGTATGAGAATGATATTCTAAGGCCAAAGCTCACCTTGGAATGAGGGTTCTGCGTCCTTTTATAGGCTAAGATGCAGATAATAGCCGTTTGAGTGTAATCCTAGCCGTTAATAACACGACAAAATACTTTTGCAAAAGCACTGTCAAAGTTGCTTTAGCAACGGACGTATTTCAACGGTAGAAAAATTTGAACAGAGAAAATTCAGTTTGTGACGGACAGAAGTTCAGAGAAACTCTTCACATGACGGATTGTCCGGCGTAAACGTTGTTTTGTCTGCGTGCTAATCTTCAGAATTCCTGTTTATGATAGACATGTCCGGCACAAGCGGTAAACTTACTGGATGGAGCGAGAGGAGATTGATTTGCAACAGTGTTCACGTAGAGACCGTCCGGCATGAGCTAGATGTTTTCTGGAAGCGCTGCCAGACCAAGGACACGGCTAAGGATAAGATTGTCTAGCATAAACTTGTATTTCTTTGGTGGATCACCGGATGGAAAAAGATGGAAAAATAGGCTTGTCCGGCGAGAACTTGAATCTTACTAGAGAAGCACCGGACAACAAGGAGAGTAGTTGATGACTTGTCCGACGCTCACTTGAATTTCTATGGCAAGGAAGAAATGGCTAAATCTTTAGGATTAAGTTGCTACAAGCTATTTTCATATGATTGAGAGATATATCACCCAAATAAGTAATGATGTGAAACCCCCTTAATAGTACGGCAAAAAACAAAAACCTAGTTACAAGCTTGATACTTCTCGCAAGCTTAAACTAGCAAAACTGTCCTTAATCTTGTCTTTGAGCTTGATGCCACACCACCAAAAATAATACTCACAAATTTGAGCCTAAGTGCTCTGAAGTGAGTCCACTTAAGATTCTTGAGGTCATCATCACCAAAACCCTTTAATAATTAAAAAATTAAAAATTGGAAGGCCTAGATGCCCCCACCCTAGTCCGGCTTGACTGAGCTTTTCTAACTCCCCTTGGGACCTGCTCTAACTCCTCGCGCTCTCCTCGTCGACTTCTAACCACTGCCCTCTTCTTCACATGGCCGAAGTCCCGCCTTGCCCGGTTCGGCGCTTCCGCTTCGAATATTTCTGAATCAAAATGCCCGGGTTTGTAGAAGTGGCTCAACAGGCTTGGTGGGAGGCATCCCCTTCCCTGCCCGCCCACCCCATGCTCCGCTTTAAGGCCAAGTTGATCCGAACAGCGAAAACCCTCAAGCTCTAGAGCCGTAATATAATCGGCAACACAAAGTTACAACTCGCCATTGCCTTCGAGGTCATTCACTTACTTGATGTTGCAATGGATGTGCATCCTCTTTCTCCTGCCGAGATTAATCTACGGAGAGATATCAAACTGAAAATTCTTGGCCTCAGCGCCATTGAGAAGATCAAATGGAAACAGCGTTCCCACCTCAACTTGCTGCGTCTGGGCGATGCCAACACCAAATACTTCCACCTACGGACCAACGGCCGTCGTAGGAAAAACTACATCCACTCACTTCAGACCTCATTAGGCACCCTAACCGAGCTCGCTAAAAAGGCCTAGGCTCTCCACCATCACTTCAACTCCTTCGGGGAAGACACGCCACCTCCGACACAACCCTTCACCTGCTTCAACTGGATTTTTATTGTCCTGCTATCCCTGGATCTCTCCTCTCTCAAGACTCCACTCTTGATGGATGAGCTCAAGGAAGTCATCCAAAAGCTCCCAAGTGATAAAGCCCCTGCCCTGACGGCTTCACTTGGGACTTCAACAAATCTTGTTGGGACTTCATCTCGGCGAACTTGTTAGCAGCCCTCCACTGCATCTTTAATCCTGAGGGTCCCGGCCTGGAAGCTCTAAACAAGTCACAGCTAGTCCTCCTCCCCCAAGAAGGATAACCCCTTGTCCGCCTCTGATTACTGTCCAATCAGCCTCATCCACAGTCTGGGGAAGCTTTTCGCAAAGATCCTTTCGATGCGCTTGGCTCCTTTCATGGACGAACTCATTTCTCTTTGCCAGAGCACTTTCATAAAGAAAAGACACATCCAAAGAAACTTCCTCTTCGTCCAGGATAAAGCCAAAACCCTCCACAGAAGACGCATTCCTTCTTTGCTCCTCAAGCTCGACCTTGTGAAAGCCTTCGATTCGGTTTCCTGGCCATACCTCTTGCCCTATCCATTAGTATTCCACATAAGAAATCCATTATAGAAACTAATACAATTAGTTCTTCAAAGACAAACTTGGGGTTTGCGAGCCAAGGTAAGACCGGCTCGGGATCATGGGACCCTTTTCTATCAGATAGGAGGGGCTCTTGTACAAAACTTGGATAACATCCGGGCCGCAGCTTCGGGATACGCTGTAGAGAATGGATCTCTATCTTGCTTGCTTCTTCTTCTTCGCGAGTTCTGATCAATGGCCACCTGATGGAAGCTATTTGCCACAGCATGGGCCTTCGTCAGGGGGATTCCCTCTCACCGCTCCTCTTCAACCTGGCTATTGAACCTCTCTTCGCGCTCCTCCTGCGCGCCACCGACGCGGGGGCCCTTTCCCTCGTCAGAGGAATCTAGACCAACCTCCGCGTTTCGCTCTTTGCCGATGACGCCGCAATTTTTGTCAACCCCACAAAACAAGACGTCTCAGCTCTGGCGGCTATTCTCCTCGCTTTCGGCAACATCATCGGTATTCGGACAAATTTCTCCAAGAGCCAGGTTGCCCCCATAAGATGCGAGTCCCTTGACTTAGACCCCATCCTTCAGGACATGCCGGCCAAGCAGACCTCCTTGCCCATTAAATACCTAGGTCTCCTGCTCTCCATTAAATGACTTCTCCACGTACACTTTCAACATCTCTTAGACAAAATTTCCAATTGTCTCGCTGGCTGGAGGGGGTCGCTTTTGTCCAAAGATGGTAGGCTGACCTTACTCAAAGCCGTCTTTTCGCCACTTCCAATATATGTGCTTTATGTCATCAACCCTTCTTCGTCAGTGCTAAAGAAAATTAACAAGGTCAAACGTGCCTGGCTTTAGAAAGGGACCAACTTCGTTGCAGGGGGACACTGCAGGGTCAATTGGGGCACCGTTTGCTCCCTAGCTTCCCTTGGGGCCTGGGAGCCTTAGACCTCACCCGTTTTGCCAGGACCTTACGTCTTCGTTGGCTCTAGAACTGTAGACTGTCGGGACCCGAGAACGGAGTCGAGTCCCTGTTGTGTTTTACCAGTTCAAGTCCCTGGATCACATAGCTTGAACACACAACATATAGCTCTTGGATCACAACCATCAAACGAACAAACTTTATTACATCAGAATAATAGCCAAGATGGCCTTTACATCAGAGTGTGAGCCAGCATGGCGTTTATTACAAAAGTTAGGTACAGAGACCTTAATTTAGCGGAAGACTAAAATACAAGTTCAACTTCAAAAGAGCAAAACAAGACGATTCCCACAGGCAAGCTGTAGTTGGCGCTCCTACGTGTCGCATAATCTTCATCTTAAATCCCGTTAGTGAAGCCTTCATCCTCGTGCACTGTAAGATCAAGCCTCCCATGGGCTGAATGATTTTGGTAATTGATGGCAACTAGGCCGTACAGCTGGATCACGTCAAGATTAAGGACATTTGTTTCCTAATTCTTTTGATTTCTTGCATGTGTGTAGCCTAGGGACAACATGCCTGCCGATCGTCGTATCTCTGGCTACAGGGTCCCACTGAGCACATTTCTAGTCCCCTATCCTCGTTCGTCTTCGAGAGAGTTTGGGATAGGTCCAGGAGACTCCAGGGGGGTAGCCAGCTATCCGGAGTTTCGTAGCCGCCAAGTCTCAAAGCCAGATATTTTTCTATGGGCGCGAAACTTTCCGCCTAAGTGTCCAAATATTCCCGTCAAGTTCATAAGTTAACAAACATGACACTAAACCCTAGGCGAGACATGAAGGGAGAAAGGGGATAGCCAAAACGTAGTGGGATGCAAAAATTAGCCTCGTCGGACCGGGTCCGACGGCCGTCGGACTGGGTCCTATCGATGAGCGTGTCAGCGGCTAAGTCACTCAAAATGCAACCCTACCGTCGGACCCGGTCCGACCACCGTCGGACCCGGTCCGACCAGGCCATAGGTTCCTAGCGACTAAGTCCCCAAAATGCAACCCTTCTGTCGGACCGGGTCCGACCATCGTCGGACCGGGTCCGACCAGGTCATTCCCAAGGTGAAACACTTCATCGGACCGGGTCCGGCGGTCATCGGACCGGGTCCTACGGTCATCGGATTGGGCCCTACTGCACACGGGAAATTCAATCCGGGCCGTCTATTCTTAGGTTTTTTCGCCTTTAGGGTATAAATTGGAGCCTCTAGCTCAGGGGAAACTGGAGAGAGCCTCATTAGCAGCCACCCCTTGCTCTAGCCACCCTTGAGAGCTCCTCCCATGGTTCTCACCTCCTTCTAGGGTTCCATGTGCTTGAGAGATTGAAGGAGAGAGAGAGGAAGAAGAAGAAGAAGAAGGTGCCCCCTACCTCCTCTCATCCATCCCCAAGTCTTGCCCCTTCTCCCATGGTGTTCTTGCCCTAGTTTCCATGGTGGGAGAGAAGGTGTAGTGGTGAGAGACGGTCTCCGATCTTGTGCTCTTGGGACTTCGCCGCCGGGGAGATCGTCGTCACGCCACGGGGGTATTCCATTTGCATTGAGATGATGGATCAAACGTAGTACCCCTGCAAGACAAGCATTGAAAAATATAACACTGCAAGCTAACCATACACAAATTTAACTAGGAATGCTACACTAGAGAAGTTATTTTCTGTGGCAAAAATACTTCAGGTAAATAACACAACACAATCACATCACACTTCAAAATTAGCAGCCAATAAAAAAAAATAGCAGTGTTAAAATATTTGAACTTTCAACAGAGATGCCTTCAGTATGTCTTATACAGTGAAAATTTTGCCAAAATAGCGGGTGGTGTCTGAGAATTATAAGTATGTCTGGAGAGGAAGAAATGCAAATACAATCCACTCGTGCTCAAAGGTTTCCAGTTCTTTAGCTTCTCTCTTATTACTATATTAGCTTTGCTATATGCCGGCTCTCAGATAGGTTTTTACATGCTCAAGATGGAGAACTGCAGGTTGGACTTCATGAACCAAGTTAAAAGATAATCATCGATTCATCATGCTTCAGTGTAAAAGTATTGAATCTCATTCTGCTTTCTATACTCTTCCTGTCTTCCATGCCAATTTGGATGTTTTTATCTAGTTCCATATATTTCGCAACAAGAAACATTGAAAATATGGTCTTTGACTACAGAAACAAAATAATTTATGCCTTGTAAATCCATACATGGACAAAGAATCAGCTCATTAAAAAAACTGAAGATAGCTCTCAAGGCTACCCACGCTGTTAATCTGTTATTTAATAACCAAAACTGACGACCTTAAATGCTCACAAAATTTTCTGTTCCCTTCCTTTCTCCCCTTACTGTCCACATGTTAAGGACTGAAGTTAACAACACACTGCTTTAACAGAAGGTAGTATTACGCGACAAGGTTTGAGAATACACTAATACATTTTATAGCACAAGGGAGCATATTCTCTTTGGTTTAGAATATCAGTAATGGTGATAGTATAATGCCGCAAGAGAAAATCTGAGAAATAAGTCATCGACGCAACCTAAGCAATGACAGCTTCTTTGGCGGCTCAAATTCTTCTCTTTGTTTGAGAAAGTTTTCCAGACCACATTGCAAGTACAGGCACACAAACAAAGGCTATCTTTCAAGGGGGGAGACATGTGGCTCTCACCGGGCAAGACGGCGCAGGAGGGGAAGAGCTCCTGCAGCATGCTCTCACGCTCCTCGAGAAACTGCTCCGGCGTGAGCAGGCCGGTGAGGCCGCAGTCCTCGACGAAGATGCGCGCCGACTCTGTCGCCTTCTTGCCCATCATCTTCGCCTTCAGGGACCAGTCGAACACCTTGCCAAACCTGGCTAAGATCTTCTCCTGCACCTCCGTGTAGAACCCCTCCGTGTCTGCTCCCATAGAAAACGAGGCCACCATCAGTAAAAAAAAAAACCATGGAATTGGGCCGAGAACATCGAAATTCGAGCCCCACATAGAGACTAAGCACAATCTAGAGAAGCAGAAGAGAAAAAAGAAGCCATTTAAGGGAATCGGGAAGCCGCTCAGACGAAACCATCCAATGCCTACTGCAGGTATGAGCGTCCAAGAACAGATACCGAGCAGGAGGCCGTCCATGTCGAAGATGACGTGCGAGACGGTGGCCCTAGGCGCCGCCGCCTTGGCCTCGTCGGCGGGAGCGGATGCCATGGCGCGCGGCTCGGGCGAGGGAGAGAGATCTGCCCAATTCCCGGGGAAATCTCGAGTGCGAGTGGTGTGCCGTGTGCACTTGCTGGCTTGCAGCCGTCGGTGTTCTTCGTGGTAGTCGACGGGCCTCGCGGGGCAGGCCTACGTGGGCCCACATTTAGTTGTTTCTCCGTGGGCTAAAAATCATAAATCATCTTGTACTGAGAATAGCCTTCCACTTGGGCCTTCTTCTTTACCGCTTAAATTAAAATTAAAAGTACCATGTAAAATTTGTTATTAAATGCGGTATGTTGTGAGGACCGAACATAGCTCGGTTGGCAAACGTCCCGGTTGTGGGAGCGGCCGGTCACGAGTTCGATTCTCAAAATCGATACTCGTGAGCCTCACCGGGACCGAGCATGTGTGTGTGTGTGTTGCTCGGTAGACGCGTTCCGAGATTGCTCGGGCAGCCTCAGCTGCGTTTGAGCGCGCGGTCAGCATGGGTGCCCACACGAGTTCTTACATGACAGATGAAGTAGGGAGCTGCGGGAAAGAGTAAAAACAAGAAAAAGCGGTGCAGGAGGCAAGAAAAAGGGCAAGAAAAGGAAGGAGAAGCAGCTGCGGGAAAGAGTAAAAACAAGAAAAAGCGGTGCAGGAGGCAAGAAAAAGGGCAAGAAAAGGAAGGAGAAGCAGGGGCAGGGAGCTGCAAGAAAAGGAAGCCGAAGAACGTTGC
This sequence comes from Raddia distichophylla, assembly GCA_005191435.1. Taxonomy (NCBI): domain Eukaryota; kingdom Viridiplantae; phylum Streptophyta; class Magnoliopsida; order Poales; family Poaceae; genus Raddia; species Raddia distichophylla. Next base: position 1,408,166 of record SPJY01033365.1, on the reverse strand, counting down.
AGGGGGCACGAGGAGAAGTAGGGGCAGGGAGCTTGTCGAGAAGGGCATATGTTCGGAGATCATAACTTTTTCAGATTATAATTTTGACCAAAGAACAAGGCACAGTGTTATGCTCCATCATGCCATTCTGTTGCCAGATTTATGTGTCCCTCCATTTTTTAGGTATCTTTCATTCTCCGTCAACATGACAAAGTTTTAGATTTGTGCTAATGAACTCGCTATGACAAGACTTTTCCTTTCAAACAGTGAAGTGAAAGTGGTGATAGTAGACCTTGCACAATCTGCCTAGATACGAGGATACCATTGTTCCCAATTTCGATTGTAGCAAGTGAAAGTTTCTATGGCAAAATGCTACTAAGGAAAAATATGTTCCCTCGGAGTGGCCACAAGGATGAGCTACCTCCATTGCTTACTTGTTCATTCACTTGATTAGCAACAATCAACACATCAATGTGGCAGATTATCTCATTAGGAAAATGGAAGAGATCATAAGAAAGGACCTGGATAAAAGGAATCTCCCTTTTGCAACTTACATTGGGAGAATCATGAAACACTTGAATATTTTTTATGCAAAATGTCTATAAAAACCTATTCAAAAACATACTCTCATCCTATAAGATACCCATGCTCTTCAAATAGAAGAATGGATAAGAGAGTATCGGTGCTAGGGCACAACCTTCTTAACTTTCTACTCAGCAAGTGCAACGTCCTCAAGATCAGGCACAAGGTGTGGATACTCATGTGTATGGCACCAATTATCCCTCAGGCGGAGAACAACCTTTTCCACCATGTGATTATGATGTTGAAGCCGATGGATTTTTCTTTGTACCACCTCACCTCAACATACTCCACCGATGTACTCTTTCCCATGGTGGGATGACTATCTTCATCAACAGCAAGATATGCACAACTTTGTGGCTCTTGAAGCTAAGCGATCCAAGGAGCATATGCAGTGATTCAAGGGCGATCATCGCCATATGGACACCCACGTTGGTTAAGTGTGGACTCATGAGGGTTCTTTTGTGGGAATCTTTGTGAGCTCAATGACACTAGAAAGAGCATCAAAATACTTAGGATGGGAAGACATTTCACTAACCTTCAAAAAGAATTTTGCATCTTTATGGAAAACGAAGTCAAACGGAACCAAGAGACCTCTGTGTGGCAAGACACTATAGCACACCCTGATTGCTCAAGAACATCAAGACATGTACTTGGCTCAGCAATACTGCATCGACGAGTTGTCCTCGACTATGAACAAAATGGGTGATGCAGTGCTCCCTTTTTTTCCAGCAAAGACGTGGCTACCTCAAATTGGCGCTTTCTTTCAGAACAATTGTTGAGACCCATATGGAGGGTACCCCGATTTGATGATGAATATATGTGACAAGATGGAATTTGAAGTGTTTTGAAGAATGTTAAATGGTGCATTTGTGGAAATTGCCGTGGAATTGGTACCGGACCATTGTACTGAGCTTGGGCTAGGTAATAGCTTTGATCGGATGTGGTCCGGTGGAATTTAAGCTGACACGTGGTGTGTTAGGGCTTCCTAATTGTGATGTCATGTAGGGATTATTGTGTTGAAAATTTTGTAATGAACTAACCTTGCAGGTGAGGTAAGGTGTGTTGGTTTTGTGTGTGTTTACCTCAGTGATGCAGGTATCGGCGGTACGTGGCTGACACTTCGGGGGGACAACTGGAGGCTGGTCCGTCCGGAGGCGTGCAAACGACCGGGTTTGATGACCTGGCGGTCACATGAGGTGGTGCACTCGAGAAGCTTAGCATCCGAGGCAGCTGGAGGCTGCGGCGTCGGTAATCTGGTGGCGAAGCTGGTTCTGACCGATGGGCCCAGGCATAGGCTGGCGACCAAGGAAGCTGCGAAGATATTTTTCGGAGGAATGTGTGGAGAATATTCCCTCTCGGGAGTGTGTCTTGTAGTGTGTGTGTTGTACACCACTCATCCTCAAATGAAGGGTGGAGGTGGGCTCTAGTGTGTAGGGCATCTCACTCGTGGGCTATAAATAGAGGGGGAGGGGAGCACCTCCTCCTAATCCCCTTAGAGCTGAAAATTTCAGAAATAAAGAGGGTAAGTTGGGTGTGTAAGGATGGCACTTAGAGTGCTTGTGACCACATGGAGTATGGTTTGTAATCTCCCAACTCCTATGCAATGAAATTTCTCATCTTCATGATCATCTTGTGTTGATTTGCTTCAAGTTCTTCTTTCTTTTGTTTTTTCCTTTTGGAGCTCTTATTTGGAGATGAGTCTTGGTGATTTCTTGCTGGTTCTTGATGGTCTATGATGTCTTAAGGTTGCTAATACGATTTACCACACTCTTTGCAACCATATGAGAGGCAAGAGATCAAGTTCTTGACTTGTTACAAATCTGTGCATAAACTTTCATCCGCGCATCAGTCAGTAATAGATTTTTATAAAAATGTAGAAAAATCATTTTGGGATGATTCTAGTTGAAAAAGATGCGTGACTCATATACCCATCTATGGTAAAAATTTGAAGTCCACTGATTTCTCTATTTGGGAGCTATGAAGTGAAAACCGAGCCCCAAACTTTCTGCTCGAAGTTCTTGATAGCTCGTAGTGTTTCATTTTTATTTTTTTCTGTGGGTGGATTCTTAAGATGATTTTTGGTGGAGTGCTTCACGACTCATTTTTCCATAGGGATAAAAATTTACACAAGTTTTGAAGCAACAGAAAGCCATCATCTCTCTGCTCCAAGTAGAAACAAACTCTGAAGAATCTGCTTTTACTTTCCAGAAAGCAGCTTGTGTTTTTTGAATTTTAATTTTTTTTTGTAAGGAGTTTTAAGGAGATTTTTGGTGGAGTACTTCATGACACATTGACACATAGGGAGAAAAATTCTCATGATTTTTAGAGCACCTTAAATCCACGAACCTCCTACTTCATGAGAGGACAAGTTTTGAAAGAATCTGCTTTTTGAAAGTTGCTTTGAGGTTTTGTCATGATCTTTTTTCAAAAGTAAGATTTGAATTGATTCCTCTTATTTGGACACTTGACAATCAGAATTGTGGCTCTAAAATCTCCACATATTCATATGGATATCATCCATACAAGTCATGGGTACACATAGTTGTTATGTTGTCCATTGCGGTTTGATCACCGACACGAAGCAGTTTTTGCGGAATGCTTAGAGGGGCTGCATGTGCGAAAAGAAAGCGTTAAAATTGATTGGCGTCTATTCACCCCCCTCTAGCCGCCTAGCTTGGGTCTTCAACAATATTTTCCAATCTATCTCCAATGAAGAATGTCACTAATTACATCAAGAAAATGTTGTGCAATAAAGAAGACCAAATATTTTCCTTCTGACACTTCCTCGCCATCTTTTGTCAGAGGAGAAGATCACTGGGATCTAAATTTATACTTCTAGGATCATGCAGATTTAATTGACCCCATTAACGAGCCATAGGGCGCCTCTTTTGTCCTTGATGACGGAGAGAGTGCTAGGATTAGATTTGTTTTTAGTTCCATGCATATTTGGATGTTGAACTTATGATTTTTGTGGACCCGTGGCTTGTGTTAAACTTGGGTTGTAATAACTCGTGCTTTATTATGCCCTTTTATTTATTGTTAACTTCTTTACGGGGAAGCTTCACCTTGCATACTTTCCATATTCCTTTTGTGCATAGTTTCAGCTTTTCGTATGTTGATCATGCTCATATCGTCTAATATTATGGATCTAACATGATTTATCTGAATTTATTGCAAAATCTAATCCTTCTTTGAGTTTCCGTGTAAGTGGTGTCATCTTACACTAAAAAGAGGAATTTTAAGGTTTGAAAACCCACATGCGCCTATTGGTATTTTTATGAAGTTTTGAAATGAGGACAGTTTGAGGCATTGTCCAGAAGTATCGAACTGATGTGTCCAGACGCACCTAAGGTCTTCGCACACTGGACGGTCTAGCACGAGCCATATGGTTATGCCCAGGAAGCTAGGTTTCTTAGGTCCTGGGCTTGTGGCATATCGAATGGCCCGATAGGGCTAGATCATTTGGTATGCCTCTGTGCCGAATGGTTCGAGGCTTACCAGACTTTCCAACGCCAACAGGACACGACCCTGATGGCTAGTTTTGTTGTGGCATATATAAGAACTTAAGGTACTCCTTTGTTTGGTTGTGATTCAATTCTAAATCTATTGCAAGGTCCAATTGAGTGAAAACCATGAAAAACTAGGATTCCCAACTTAGAGTTCATCGGAGCTTGAGTGCCACGCCCGCTTGTGTGTTCCATGAAAGGCTTAACTCGGCAAAATCAAGTCATCCTAGACTTGTTACTCAAGATATTTGCTTTTGGTGATAATCTCTCAAGGAGGAACTTGGGAAAGATTCCAAATGTGATTGTACAGGTTGGAGTCCGCTTATGGGAGTGGTGAATGACTAACTTGAGTGCAATCGGAGCAATACTCCTTTTTGTGAAGAGTGGCCCAATGAGTAGGAAAAGGGAAAGTCTTGTCCATACTTAAGGAAAAACGCTTGTTCCCTTGCCTGCTTGAAATTCCTACATTTTTTTTATTGCATGTACATTGTGTTATTTCCCTTCCTCTTAGTCGTAGAGAACTTTTAACTTTGCTCCTTAATCCATGCCAAAAAATAGCTAAAACTTGGGCACTGAAAAGATCTAGTTAGCCTAGAGGGGGGCGAATAGGCAACTTTTAAAACTTTTTAGTTAAAGTTCAAGCCTTTAGCAATTTGTTACCTAATCCAGCTAGCAAGTCCTAAACTAAGCAAAAAGAAAAGAACACGGCGGAAGAACAAACAAGGTACAAATGCTTAAAGTAAATAGCAGGAATTAAGTGCAGGGAATAAGAAAGGGACACGACAATTTTTTTTACCGAGGTTCGGAGTCCTCCTACTCCCCGTTGAGTCAAGCCCTTCACCAAGGACTAGCCCCCTCTCGAGCCCGCAGCCTCATTCCACTCTTGATTGCTTTTCACCACTCTGGTAGGCAAGCATCTAACCTTCACAAACCATTTTGAAGGCTCCCACAATCACCATGGCAAGCTCTTCAAGAACATCACCACCAAGCTATCTAGGATTGATAATCCATGGGTAATAAGCTCCAAATCATCAATCAAGTGGATAATACTCTCTCAATCAGATCAGGATATAGTTGGAGCAATGGAAATGTTGGGCCTTTTAGTGACAATATGATGTAGCTAAAGAACTAAGCTCAAGAACTGGCTGATAGGTATGAGAATGAGATTCTAAGGCCAAAGCTCACCCTAGAATGAGGGTTCTGCGTCCTTCTATAGGCTAATATCCATATAATAGCCGTTTGAGTGTAATCCTAGCAGTTAATAAGAGGACAAAATACTTTTGCAAAATCACTGTCAAAGTTGCTTTAGCAACGGACATATTTCAACGGTGGAAAAATTTGAACAGAGAAAATTCAGTTTGCGACGGACAGAAGTTCAGATTAAATCTTCACATGACGGATTGTCCGGCGCAAACGTTGTTTTGTCTATGTGTTAAGCTTCGAAATTTCAGTTTGTGACAGAATGTCCGGCACAAGCGACAAACTTACTGGATGGAGCAAGAGGAGATTAATTTGCAACAATATTCACATCGGACTGTCCGGCGTGAACTAGATGTTTTCTAGAAGTGCTGCCAAACCAAGGACACGACTAAGGAAAAGATTGTCTAGCATAAACTTGTATTTGACCGGATAAAAAAAGATGGAAAAATAGGCTTGTTCGGCGAGAACTTGAATCTTACTGGAGAAGCACCGGACAACAAGGAGGGTAGTTGATGACTTGTCCGGTACTCACTTGAATTTTTATGGCAAGAAAGAAATGACTAAGTCTTTAGGATTAGGTTGCTACAAGCTATTTTCATATGATCGAGAGATATATCACCCAAAGAAGTAATAATGTGAAACCCCCTTAACAGTACGGCAAAAAACAAAAACCTAGATACTTGATGTTGCAATGGAAGTGCGTCCTCTTTCTCCTGTCGAGATTAATCTGCGGAGAGATACCAAACTGAAAATTCTTGGCCTCAGCGCCATTGAGAAGATCAAATGGCAATAGCGCTCCCGCCTCAACTGGCCACGTCTGGGCGATGCCAACTCCAAATACTTCCACCTACGGGCCAACGGCCGCCGTAGGAAAAACTACAAGCACTCACTTCAGACCTCATCAGGCACCCTAACCGAGCTCGATGAAAAGGCCCAGGCTCTCCACCATCACTTCAACGCATAACACACAATATGCTACAAGACGGAAGCTATGGTTGCTTGGCTTAAGACGCGCTCCATGATGGACTGATTGCTGTTTTCACAATGTGAGAATGGGCCAAGTAGGCAAATGCATCAGCTGAAGTAACGTACCAAATAGGCCGAAAGCCGGAATTTTGGTATTACCGAGTCGGGCGTTGCTCTCAGCACAAAAACTTAAGATTTCTTGAGTTCTTTACAATCTCTTTTCAGATTACAAGAGCCATCCAACAAACCAATCGGTCAGGGATCTGACTCGATCGCAAAGCACTCGGGGGCTACTATGGACTATATGGGTCCCGGGTATCCTCTAAAAGGCCCATGAGGTAACAATTGCAGGGCGACCCAAGCTGGCTGGATAAGGATGAAGACCACTCGGGCTACACATAACTTGGTCGCCCATGATGGTCCCGAGGATAGAGTTTAGCTCCATGTAATTAGGAGATTTGTACTTGTAAATGTCGATGCACATCATTCGCTGATATAACAAAATCTGGTATCACATACTGGATAGGACCATGTAACCTTATCCCCTCTACACTATATAAAGGGAGGGGTAGGGCACAAGACTAAGGTATTACCTCTAAGTTGAGGGCCTGAACCTGTATAAATCCTTGTCTTGTGTTACCATCTAGTTTAATTCTAGCGCACAGCCCCGCAACAAATTTATTGCCGATGGTGACTCTCGATTAGCCACCAGTCGACACCGTCCAATCAGCCTCATCCACAGTCTAGGAAGCTTTTCACAAAGATCCTTTCGACACGCTTGGCTCTTTTCATGGACGAACTCATTTCTCTTTGACATAGCGCTTTCATAAAGATAAGGCACATCCAAAACGACTTCCTCTTCGTCCAAGATAAAGCCAAAACCCTCCACAGAAGACGCATTCCTTCTTTGCTCCTCAAGCTTGACCTTTTGAAAACCTTCGATTCGGTTTCCTGGCCATACATCCTGGATAACCTCCGGGCACACGGCTTCGGGACACACTGGAGAGACTGGATCTCTATCTCGCTTGCTTCTTCTTCTTCGCGAGTTCTGATCAATGGCCACCTGATGGAAGCTATTTGCCACAGCATGGGCCTTCGTCAGGGGGATTCCCTCTCACCGCTCCTCTTCAACCTGGCTATTGAACCTCTCTTCGCGCTCCTCCAGCGCGCCACCGACGCAGGGGCCCTCTCCCTCGTCATAGGAATCCAGACCAACCTCCGCGTTTCGCTCTTTGCCGATGACGCTGCAATTTTTATCAACCCCACAAAACAAGATGTCTCAGCTCTGGCGGCTATTCTCCTCACTTTCGGCAACATCACCGGTTTTCGGACAAACTTCTCCAAGAGCCAGGTTGCCCCCATAAAATGCGAGTCCCTTGACTTGGACCCCATCCTTCAGGACCTGCTGGCCATGCAGACATCCTTACCCATTAAATACCAAGGTCTCCCGCTCTCCATTAAACGACTTCTCCACGTACACTTTCAACCTCTCCTAGACAAAATTTCCAATTGTATTGCTGGCTGGAGGGGCCGCTTTTGTGCAAAGGTGGTAGGCTAACAAGGAAAATTAACAAGGTCAAACGTGCCTGGCTTTGGAAAGGAACATACTTCGTTGCGGGGGGACACTACAGGGTCAATTGGGGCACAGTTTGCTCCCCAGCTTCCCTTGGGGGCTTGGGAGTTTTAGACCTCACCCGTTTCGTGTGACATCCTAATAAAATTATTAGGTGTCCCAATATTTTTCCAAGATAAAACCTAGGTAATTCTTTACACTTTTTGTAGCTAGCATCAGCCTAATTTCGAGTTAAATGCTAATGGGCTATTAGTGCATGTGATTAAGGGCCCATAAGGGGTGGATTAGCACTTTAAGCTCATTAGGAGGAGCCCAAAGGACCCCCCTGCGCCCTACACCCCCGTGACGAAACGGCCCGATTGGGTGGCGGCGACGAAACGGCCGGGACGAAACGGCCGTGTCGCGGCGCGATTGGCGAAAGGCGGCGGCGCGGTCGGAAACGGCTGCGGCCGGTGGGGTCCACGGGGACGTGTGTCAGGGCTGGGTTCGCGGCGTCGCCGGCGAGGTCCTGTGCTGACGCTGTTTGCGGACCCCGCGGCGACGCGCGTCGCACGGTGGTTGGTGCGGCGCGTGTGCGGCGCGCCCGTGTGGCGAGGTGAGCGGCGGCGCTGAGGGCGACGTGGCGGCGCGCGATTGGCTCCGGATCTCCCTCCGGCGGTGCGAACGGCGAGGATCGCCGGCGGCCGTGGGATCAGCGAACTACGGCGAGCTCTAGCGGGCGGAATAAAGCACCGATTCGGGCGATCCGCATATGCATTTTATTCGTCTCGACGAGATCTATCTATTGGTACCATCTACACGACGAGCTACCTATGGGAAACGGAGATTTACGTCGAAAACGCCTCGGGATAGGGGTCTTGAGCCGTAGGGTTTAGGTGTGGGGGTGGGGAGTGGAGTGGTCGGCGAGGAACAGTAGTGTAGGGTTTTATAGGGGTGTAGGGCGCAGGGGGGGTCCTTTGGGCTCCTCCTAATGGGCTTAAAGTGCTAATCCACCCCTTATGGGCCCTTAATCACATGCACTAATAACCCATTAGCACTTAACTCGAAATTAGGCTGATGCTAGCTGCAAAAAGTATAAAGAATTACCTAGGTTTTATCTTGGAAAAATATTGGGACACCTAATAATTTTTATAGGATGTCACATTTCGCGAGGACCTTACGTCTTCGTTGGCTCTGGAACTACAGATCCTCCCCTACCGCTCCTTGGATTGGGGATCCCCTCGGAGCCGACCTTGACCTTTTAAGGGCTGGTACTGCTATCACTATGAAAGAAGGTCAACGCCTCCTCTAAGAAGAATAGATCTGTCAAAGAGGCTTTGCAAGGGGCGGCCTAGCTCTCCGACCTACGAACAAACCTAACCCCGCAGATGATCCCAGAGGTCATCTAGTTGCTCCTTCGGGTCTCGCAAATCACGCTCTCTACAACCGATGCGGACCTGCTCTCCTAGTGTTTCAACCCAAATGACACCATCACAGTGAGCTCCGCCTACAAGATGCAATTCAATGGTCAATGCGCATCGTCCCACCTCCAACAGGTCTGGAAGCATTGGGCAACCTCAAAATGCAAGTACTTCCTCTGGCAACTCCTCCACAAACGCGTCCTTACAGAAGACGCTTTAATGAGGCGGCAGATACCAACAACACTTGTTCTTAGACTATGAGTTCAGCCGCTTTATCTAGTCCCAGCTTGCTCAACAATCGAACACCCCCTTTTTCAGCCAGGCAGCTGGGAACACCAATAGCTTTGCTCATTGGTGCGCAGATGTAATCCTCTGGGCTAGGCCACAGCAAGGCTCCCTCTCGCTGGTCTCCAGAACCATTTGACACATTCGGCTGGAGCGTAACAATCGCATATTCAGATAAGCAAACCGCCAACGTCCCATCTTCCTCCAACTCCTGCTCGATGACCTACGGTTGTGGATGGCTGCAGGAGCTCCTTTTGTAATTACCTAATTAATTGCTCCCAGGGGAGGGTTTGTTCCCCAAATTTTGTACTCCACTTCTCTTTGATCAATAGAAGGTAGTTTTCGTGACCTTTGCTAAAAAAAAAGAATTGTAACCAGTAGACCTACCAAGATTCATTGGTATTGAGGTGAATACCCATTATTGGTTGCAAAAAAATCTAGTATATATGAGGTATATAGCATATACATGTGTATACAGTTGAAATAGTCAATTTCTTAGTTAAAAAGGCCCAAAGGAAAAAAGGCAAAAGGCCCAGCTAAGACATGATCAGCACCCCCCACCTCCATTTAGGGGTGAAAACGGGTCGGATCGGGTCGGATAATGGCTAAACCATATCCTTATCCTACATTTTTCTTGGAACCGGATACGGATACAGATAGCACGGTTACAGATACGGATACGGGAAATGCCGGACACGAATACGGAGCGGATTCAGGTCGAATCGAATACGATCACGGATATTTGTCGAAACATATAACACTCAAACTATACATCCGAGTTATATTTTAAATTTCCAAAGAATTTCTTTATTTTTGAGAATTTTTAAAACCCCATTCCTATTTTTGTTCTTTCTAAGGAAAAGCTTCTTCTATTTTTAGGAAAATTTATCCTATCACATGTAAAGTATTATTCCATATTTGGACTCTACTCATTTTTTTTGGATTTTTATAAATTTATTTCTCATTTTTCTAAGCCATATACTATTTTCTACAAATTTAACCATTTTCTGATAATATTAAATACGAAAACAAAAAAGGAAATTCCACTTTGGGCTTGGGGATTTGGGCTGGTGGGCTGGTGCTAGTGGGATGGGCTCGGATATCCGATTAACCTTATTCTCAGATATCCGAGTCCGAATTTGAGTCCGACGGATATGGTCATCCCGTATCCGAATTCGTATCCGACAAAAAAATATCCGAGTTCCGATCCGTATCTGAAAAATACCCGATCCGAAGATATCCGAATCCGAATCCAATCGGTCCTGTTCGAGCATTATCCGATCCGTTTTCACTCCTACCTCCATTCTCCAAGTTGGCTTGTAGGCGGTGACCGATGGCACCCCGTGCCAGCGCGCCTCCTCCGCGGGCCGCGAGTCTTCCAATCCACCTCCCGCCGTACGAGCACTTCAGCGACAAACAGTCTTGGCCGGTGTGGCTGCTGCCTGACTAGTGGCCACAGCAGCGGTGCCCCATGCCCCACGCAGCTACCGCCACACCCTCTCCAACATCCGATTGCTCACATTAGACCCTCAATCAGTCCGAAGTGAATATATGAAATCCCCATTCCCTAACTCTAAGGCCAATCCATGTTTCTCTGGTTGAATAATACTCCTTTCTTTTTTTTTTGTTTGACGCCTTTGACTATTCGTCTTATTAAAAAATTTAGTGCAAACATAAAAAATATAAGTCATGCTTAAATTATCTTTAATGATAAAATAAATCACAACAAAATAAATAATATTTGCATATTTTTTGAATAAGACGAATGATTAAAGACGTGTCCAAAAGTCAAAATCGTCAAACAAAAAAATGAAGGGAGTATTCAATTAGTGAATGTTGCGTGATTGTGTGTATATTTATGGAACAATGAAGAAGAAAATTATCGATTATGGGGAAAAAAAGAAGTAAGCCATAGAAAGTAGCTTCCTCCTCGCGGCCAAATTCCATAAGCTCATAAAATTGGTGCTAATTCTATCCGTCACCCCGTCACCACAACTAATGTTGAGGGAGTATTTTTCAATGAATTATGTGAATAATAAGCTAAGAAATATAATGGGAGACCAATATTTCAATGTTGCTTGTTTATGTTTTTTAGTGTTAACCTTTTTTACAAATAAAGGGTAGTGATATCATCAAGCGTTTCTAATCCATGAACAACATCGAATTAAATTGTAATTTCCACAATTTGTGCTCTGAAATGCATACTAATTATACAATTATGAGTTTGTGATATTTTTTGTATGACAATGTGTATTTTTGACTTGGAATACCTACTTGCCAGATCCTATGTCCTCCACTGGTTGTAACGACGCAAAGACTACTTCCCAAAGTTACTAAAGAGTTCTATTACTATTACTTTAGGAACCTATTGCAGACTCGAGTGCCTATGTATCTTTTGACGGTTTGAAAAAAATCGTCAAGTGGACATCAATACTCTCAACGGCCACCACAAAACCGTCCCTTGTGCAATTATCTCGACGGCTCGAAACGAAGCCATCGAGACTCCTTCACTGCCTGCCACCCAGCTGGCCAAAAAGTAACGGAGTCAGTTACTCTTGACGGCCCACCGTCAGGCGGTTGAGAGTATCTGACACCGGAGTTGCAAAATGGGAATGCTCTGAAGCAATCTCGACGGTTCTAGGCAGAACGGCGGGAGTACACCGTCCAGGCCTCAAAAGGTGTCCGGGGCAGTATTTTCGACCGTGTATCGCTAAGCAGTCGAGAGAAGCTTTCTCGATGGAGCTGAATCGACGATAGTTTCTCGACAGCCGACCATCGAGAGTAACCACTCCCAACGGCTTTATATGGAACCTCGACGATTTTGGCCGTCGAGTCAGTTGTCAGTTCCCGTAGTGCTTTCACTCCACTTGTCCTTTTTGTAACATCGGATCAATATCCATAGCCACTGAATCATTTCGATCTTGATCAAGATCCACAACGACTTTGCTAGGGTTTCCCCTGGCGCTTGCCCAATTTGGAGCGATTCTGCTAAGTTGGGTGTCAAGAAAACAGACCTCGATCCATATGACCACCATGCAATTGCCACCAAAAACCCTCCTTCAGCTATAAAAACCACCTCTCCCCTCACGACCCTCCATACTCCAGAATCTCACAGGAGCAGGCCCGCAAACTGCTTCAGCGTAGGACTTCATTGTCATAAATAAAATCCTAGTTCTCAAATCAACTAAACTAGAAGGGGGAAGAAGAAGAGACGGTAGAAGAATGAGCAGATCTTGCCCAGAAGAGGCCAAATATCTTCCTCGGATCCGAACGCGAGGATAACTTTGGAACTCCGCAATTCTCCCCACCAAAACCAACTGCATCGGAGGGCAAAGGAGGAAATTTCATACCAGCGCCATGTACATCCACCCCATTCTCCTCGTGCGGCAATCCCTTCCTCTCCTGAGCAAGGCGTCTCTCAAGGAAGAAGTCAATCCATCACCATGCCGCTTGCTCTAGGTTTTTCGGCTTTGTCCACCAGGCGAATTTGATATAACTTTGATTGATAAATTGTTCTTTCTTTATTTGGGTCCGGAGTTGTTTTGTCATGACCCTCAATATTTCTACCAAATCATTGTGATCACTGTGATCGTTTACTAAGCCCAGAATATCATAGCTAATACATCACAACAAATAGTTAAATTGGATATCATCGCACCATAAATAAACTAATAAAGTACCAAGTTACATTAAATATGATCAAGTTTACATAGACAATATGGTCCAATATTGAATAGTAAATAAAGACAATAAATAAGAGTAGCAATGACAGATAACAACGATCGGTCAACTCATAATACGCAACTAGTAGTCCTCGTCACCTTGGGAAGGTACCTCCTAATCCCAAACCAGATCACTTGAACCGTTGCCTAACTCAAATTATCTGTCGTCGATATAATGAGTACACGACTGCCTAGCAAACAGTCCTTAATATGAAAGCGTGTAACAAATGATGGGATGATTGTTTAGCCAAAAAAACATCTATCTACTCAATTTGTTGTAAAAGCATTATTATTAATTAAACATGAGGTGAACTCCCTCTAAAGACATGAGCTTAGACAAAGGAAGGCTAAACGGCTCAACATGCACTTCTTGCCTCTAACAACACGAGCTAAGGCCTTGTTTTTTTTAGCTTAAATTAAATTAAATAAAAATTTGTTATTTTGTATAAGCCAAATATGATGTAATACTTTGTAGTCATTTTTGTGTAGTTTCAAATAGTTCTTCTTAGAGTTTGTAAAATATTTTTTTCGTAATTTTTTGAACACTTTCAGACGTCTTTTGAGTGATTATAACTTTTTTAGATTAAAGTTTTCAGCAACTTTCAGCTCTAATAAACAAGGCCTTAGCCAAAGGATGGCTAATCGGCTCAATGATAGGAGACACGCCGAACAACACGAACAGCAATCAGCGACGAACAGGGAGACAAGGGGTTTTTATCCTGGTTCAGGCCTCTCGGGAGAGATAATAGCCCTACGTCCAGCCTTTCTTATATATCAGAGATGATTACAAGAGGATCCTCGACGAGACGAACAGATCTCGGCGAGGCTATGTGTGTACAGGGTGTAGTATGCAACAATACGATGATCAGGTGCTAAGTCACCAGCTTCTGGCCAGGGGTGTAAACTCGTGCCAGGTCCCTCTAAACGCCGTAGGGGCCCTGTTTATATAGTGCTGAGCAAACCGACCTATCGAGGGAATATCGGGCTGGGCTAATCACGAGATCGTAACGAACTCAACATGCCAAATATATCCCGAGGTAGATAAGGCATACTCCTAATCTTGGGGATCACGACTCCTACTCCAATCCGGGAAACCACGTCCGAGTCTTCAAGTAGTCGTGCGGAACTCTGTTCGAGTAGGACTCAAACAGGAATCCTAGGCCGTTACGCACCTAGCCAGCCAAGAAGCTGTTCGGCAGGATGCATATGGGCCAGATAGAACCTTCCAGGGAGCAGGGCCCTGGTAGGCTGTTCGGTTGGGCCGTCAGGGAGTGGGCCATGGCAATGGGCAGTAATTTTATCCCGACACTACCAGAGAGGCAGCTCCCCGTCGTCCACCCTTGACCTTGGGCAAGGCTATCATGATAGTTGTACACTCTGTAGAGGTTGCGCGCTTTACCCACGAGATAGGATTTCCTGAGCCAAAGGGTCTTCTTGACAAGGCATTTGGCAGTCTTCCTCTTAATTCGGTAACCCTGCTCCCAACAGCACAACAGTGGGTGCCATTGGCTACGGCTTAGTACCACATTCGACTGGCTGCAGATTGCACCATTGGCCTTAGCATAGTACAATCCAGACCATTGCCCTCAGGATAATCCCACCGGATGGACACCGAACTAGGATTCCAAAAGCTACTAAGCCAGGGCCTACCCACACAGACACTCAATGGTCGCACTATAGTACTTAGCTCGACTACCTCAAGGAATCAGTTCTTAGCGATCGGGGTGGGTCCTACACTTGACCCAATATCGTGCAACATTAGCTCATAATGCACACCACCTTACATCCAGCCACCCTAATCAGGTTTTGGAAAATACTTTTATCCCGATAGTTCTCCACTATCATCTACACCCTTTTCAACAGCCATTTATCAAATCACGCAATTTTATCATTCCGACGGTTAAATGAGTGTAGACCAAGATTATGCAATCTAAGCAGTTCTAATGATGGCAAAACCTAAAATTAAATGGATGGCTATACTAGGATTTTAAATAAACCTATGGCAGAAAGGTAGGGTATAACAAAGTCTAATTCACTAATTGGTTTTAGCTACTCTAACTTAAACAGTTGATTTTAGGTACAACGTACATGCATAGTTTTACAAACATCTAATCAAAGAGATTTGCATTTGTAAACCAGTAGGGTACAAAGTTTCAGCACTTCCTTGTCAAGCACAGTGGACACACTCCCTCGGTGCGTCGGCAAATCGTTCCTCGTCGTCTGATCCTAACGTACGACAATAACGGAAAGAAATTCAACAATGCGAGAAATCCAAAATAGATGAATGAAATGCATATGCAAATTTTACAGAAGGTTTTTTCTGTTCAAAATAAATTTTTACAATTGGTTTCACAATTTTTCAATTTTTATTTTATTTATAAAAATTGTTACAACAGTTAATTAACAAAAAATTCTTCAAAAATTAATTTTTTTAACAAAACAGTGCCAAAATTTTATGACAGATACTAGGCAGTATTAGGAACATGAAAAAAAATTGATTTGGTAATTTTTGAACTAATATTTTAATAACTAAAAATGCTACTAGATTGATTATTCAATAAATCATACAGAAATTAATATGAGTTGAATCAGCACCAAACTGGGCAGTAAAATAATACACAATTTTAGGAACATAGAAAAATTTGTTTCACATGTTTATGAGCTACAAATAAGTTTAACAATTATTTAAAATTTCAGCCTTTTTTTGGAAAATCGGAAATGGGAGAAATTAGGGTGGGCCAGCCCATTCTACTGCTTCTTCAACCTGGCGGTGGCCAGAGCAGGGGAGGGAGGCGCGCGGGGAGGCGGCGCTCCGGCGAGGGGGCGGCGACGGCGAGCGACGGCGGAGGTTGGCGGCGGCGCGGCGGTCCCGGCGGCGGCGGCGGCGGTGCAGCGGGATGCGGCACATAGCGGCGGCGGCTCACGACGGCGGCGCAAACGGCGACGGTGGCGGCCAAATTGAGGAGGTGGGGAGCTTCGTGGGGGTGAGGGGAGGCTCTTGGTGGCGGCGGCATGGCCGGGGAGGCAGTGGCGCGGCGGCGCGGCGAGGGGGCAGCGGCGGTGGCGGGAGAGGCCGTGGCGGCGCTCCGGCGATGGCGGCGGCTTGGGGCCGGGCTAGGGGAGCTCTACAGAGGCAAGAAGGGCACGAAAACTGACCGGAGATGATCAATTTTGGGCGAAACAGAGGAAATCGGGAGTGGCACAGTGGAGCTCGGGATGGGTTTTTATAGGCCAAACTGGACGAACTGGCGGCCAAAAATGGATCAATTGATGGAGTAGCAACTGATGGAAACTGAATTGTAGTAATTGGGCAGCGAAGTGGCCATGAATTTGCATTTTCTAGCCTTTGATCTTCACAACAATGGAGGTTTCAATGGAGTATTCATGGTGGCTGCGCAAGGGATGGTGGCAGGAGAGAGAAATAGGTGAGAAGGTGAATGACAAGTGGGCCCCACTCTGATTTGAAGAGTTTTGGTAATTCTTTCCATAAGAAAAGGGGCAAAACAGGCTTAAAATATTATTTAAAAATATAATTAGGATTTTTTCACCCACTTAAAATAATTTAACAATTAATTATATTTAATAATCAGCACCATTTACATTTTTACCAAATTTTCCAATCAATAAATTATTTTTAAGAAGGTACTTAGTCATTTTCTAGTTAACTAGAAATATATATATTTTTAAGTAACATACTCATTTTTGTAATTAAAGTTATTCTTAATTCATAAAATAATTTGGATGAGAATGCAAAGCCATGATTTTTTTTTTGAAAAAAAAATGAGGATGTTACACAGACCCTCCCCTACCGCTCCTTGGATTGAGGATCCCCTCGGAGCTGACCTTGATCTTTTAAGGGCTAGTACTGCTATGACCATGAAAGACGGTCAACGCCTCCTCTAAGAAGAATAGATCCGTCAAAGAGGCGTTGCAAGGGGCGGCTGGCTCTCCGACCTACGAATAGACCTAACGCCGCAAGTCATCTAGTTGCTCCTCCGGGTCTCGCAAGTCACACTCTCTACAACCGAGGCGGACCTGCTCTCCTAGCGTTTCAACCCAAACGACACCTTCACAGTGAGCTTCGCCTACAAGATGCAATTCATTGGTCGCTGCGCATCGTCCCACCTCCAACAGGTCTAGAAGCATTCGGCAACTCCTCCACAAACACGTCCTTACAGAAGACGCTTTAATGAGGCGGTAGATACCGAACAACACTTGTTCTTAGACTATGAGTTTAGCCGCTTTATCTAGTTCCAGCTTGCTCAACAATCGAACACCTCCTTTTTCAGCCAGACAGCTGGGAACACCAACAGCTTTGCTCATTGGTGCACAGACGTAATCCTCTGGTCCAGGCCGCAGCAAGGCTCCCTTTGGCTGGTCTCTAGAATCATCTGACACATTTGGCTGGAGCATAACAATCGCATATTCAGATAAGCAGACCGCCAACATCCCATCTTCCTCCAACTCAGTGGCGGACCTAAACCTTAGGCTTATCATTTAATTGGCATGCTACTTAGGCTTATCATTTAATTGGCAAGCCTAAACCTTAGGCTTACCATCTCTTATTCGGAGGAGAAAATATTTTCATATATAGAGTATGTTCATATTTTTCTACCTCTCATACTCATGAGAAATCTCTTTATTTAAATGCATGTTCATCATAATTCTATGTTATTTAATGAGACTTTTCTCATGCATTTTCTATATTAATCGAGTGGGAAGGTTTTTTCATGTTCTCTTAAAAAACGAATGGAGAGAGAGAAAAAATGTAGAAGCAGCAACATTTTTGCTTCAGTAGGGAATCGAACTGAGACCTGCAGGTCGCAAAATAGCTAGCAAATCAACTGAACTAGCAAAGCAAGATAAACTCATTCTTAGCTCTTTCATTTTTAGCAGGATCAGAGCATGTACTCTATAGAGTGACACCAAAATTGAAGCCTGGGCAGTGGCCCCACCAGCCCTGGTGGTGGATCCGCCCCTGCTCCAACTCCTGCTCGATGACCTGCGGTTGTGGATGGCCGCAGGAGCTCCTTTTTAATTACCTAATTAATTGCGCCCGGGGGGAGGGTTTGTTCCCCAAATTTTGTACACCTCTTCTCTTTGATCAATAGAAGGCAGTTCTTCTGCCCTTTGCTAAAAAAAGAACTATAACCAGTAGACCTACCATGATTCATTGGTATTGAGGTGAATACCCATTATTTTTTGCAAAAAAATCTAGTATATATGAGGTATATTGTATATACACGTGTATGCAGTTGAAATAATCAATTTCTTAGTTAAAAAGGCCCAACGGAAAAGGGCAAAAGGCCCAGCTGAGGCATCATCAACAACCCCCAGCCTCCACTCTCATTGCTGGCTTGTAGGCGGTGACCGATGGCGCCCCGTGCCTGCGGGAATTTTTAATTTTTTATATTTATTTTTATTCGTTTATGCAAAATTATGTGTCGGATTGAAATTTAGACATAAATAGGCGCCGGTCGCACTTTCAATTAACGACAGGATGGCTGTCGTGCGTTGAATTAACGATAGCTTGGTGAGAACAGGTTATAGGAGAGAGAGGCAGCCGATCCTGCCTTGAATTAACGACAACCCTCTCGTGTACAGTAACATGCACTGTTCATTCAACTTCTTATATCTATTAACCTTTCATACCATATCCAACTTACACGAAACAAATTTTGAAATTCATGTAAAATCCTAAAGAACCCATTTTTCAAACTTTGAATTTTTAAAATTCAAAAATAAAAAATTCAACATTTCAAATACAAATTCAAGTGTAAATTCAACATTCAAAAAAATTTTAAAAAATGAAAGTTAAAAAAATGGGTTCTTTAGGATTTTACATGAATTTTAAAATTTGTTTCGTGTAAGTTGGATATGGTATGAAATGTTAATTGATATAAGAAGTTCAAACTCTCTAGAATTTACTGTAGCACCGGAGCCTGTCGTGCATTCAGTTCATGATCGCCCCAGCATCCTCCGCGACGGTATTCTCCAGCAACCTGCCGTGCACTCAAAGTGCGACAGGTACCCTGTCGTTTTTTGAAAGTGCGACCGGCGTCTATTTGTGTCTAAATTTCAATCCGACACATAATTTTGCATAAACGAATAAAAATAAATATAAAAAAATAAAAATTCTGCCTGCGCGCCTCCTCCGCGGGCCGCGGCTCTGCCAATCCACCTCCCGCCGTCCGACCATTTCAGCCTTGGCCGGTGTGGCTGCCGCCTAACTAGTGGCCACAGCAGCGGTGCCCCATGCCCCCACGCAGCTGCCTCCATACCCTCTCCAACATCCGATGGCTCACATTAGGCCCTCAATCAGTCCGAAGGGAATATATGAAATCCTCATTCCCTAACCCTAAGGCCAATCCATGTTTCTCTGGTTGAATAATACTCCTTTCTTTTTTTTGTTTGACGCCTTTCACCATTCGTCTTATTCAAAAATTTAATGCAAACATGAAAAATATAAGGCATGCTTAAATTATCTTTAATGATAAAACAGATCACAACAAAATAAATGATATTTGCATAATTCTTTTGAATAAGACGAATGGTCAAAGACGTGTCCAAAAGTCAAAATCGTCAAAATAAAAAAATGGAGGGAGCATTCAATTAGTGAATGTTGCGTGATTGTGTGTATATTTATGCTATGCAATGTTGATTGTAGAACATGGAAGGTTTGAACAACAAAGAAGAAAATGATCAATTATGGGGAAAAAACAAGTAAGCCATAGAAAGTAGCTTCCTCCTCGCGTCCAAATTCCATAAGCTTATAAAATTGGTGCTAATTCTACCCGTCACCCCATCACAACAACTAATGTTGAGGGAGTATTTTTCAATGAATTATGTGAATAATAAGCTAAGAAATATAATGGGAGACCAATATTTCAATGTTGCTTGTTTATGTTTTTTAGTGTTAACCTTTTTTACAAATAAAGGGTAGTGATATCATCAAGCGTTTCTAAGCCATGAACAACATAGAGTTAAATTGTAATTTCCACAATTTGTGCTCTGAATTGCATACTAATTATACAATTATGAGTTTGTGATATTTTTTGTATGACAATGTGTATTTTTGACTTCGAATACCCACTTGCCAGATCATATGTCCTCCACTGGTTGTAACTACGCAAAGACTACTTCCCGAAGTTACTAAAGAGTTCTATTACTACTACTTTAGCAACCTACTGCAGACTCGAGTGCCTATGTACCTTTTGACGGTTTGAAAAAATCGTCGAGTAGACATCAATACTCTCAACGGCCACCACAAAACCGTCCTTTGTGCAACTATCTCGACAGCTCGAAACGAACCCATCGATACTCCTTCACTGCCTGCCACCCAGCTGGCCAAAAAGTAACGGAGTCAGTTACTCTTGACGGCCCACCGTCAGGCGGTTGAGAGTATCTGACACCGGAGTTGCAAAATGGGAATGCTCTAAAGCAATCTCGACGGTTCTTGGTAGAACGACGAGAGTACACCGTCCAGGCCTGAAAAGGTGTCCAGGGCAGTATTTTCGACCGTGTACCGCTAAGCCGTCAAGAGAAGCTTTCTCGATGGAGCGGAATCGAAGACAGTTTCTCGACGGCCGACCGTCGAGAGTAACCACTCCCAACGGCTTTATATGGAACCTCGACGATTTTGACCATCGAGTCAGTTGTCAGTTTTCGTAGTGATTTCACTCCACTTATCCTTGTTCTAACATCGGATCAATATCCATAGTCACTGAATCACGTCAATCTTGATCAAGATCCACAACGCCTTTGCTAGGGTTTCCCCTGACGCTTGCCCAATTTGGAGCGATTCTGCTGAGTTGGGTGTGAAGAAAACAGACCTCGATCCATATGACCACCATGCAATTGCCTCCAAAAACCCTCCTTCAGCTATAAAAACCACCTCTCCCCTCACAACCCTCCATACTCCCGAACACAGGAGCAGGCCCGCAAACTGCTTCAGCGTAGGACTTCATTGCCATAAATAAAATCCTAGTTCTCAAATCAACAAAACTAGAAGGGGGAAGAAGAAGAGACGGTAGAAGAATGAGCACATCTTGCCCAGAAGAGGCCAAATATCTTCCTCGGATCCGAACACGAGGATAACTTTGGAACTCCGCAATTCTCCCCACCAAAACCAACTGCATCGGAGGGCAAAGGAGGAAATTTCATACCAGCGCCATGTACATCCACCCCATTCTCCTCGTGCGGCAATCCCTTCCTCTCCTGAGCAAGGCGTCTCTCAAGGAAGAAGTCAATCCATCACCATGCCGCTTGCTCTAGGTTTTTCGGCTTTGTCCACCAGGCGAATTTGATATAACTTTGATTGATAAATTGTTCTTTCTTTATTTGGGTCCGGAGTTGTTTTGTCATGACCCTCAATATTTCTACCAAATCATTGTGATCACTGTGATCGTTTACTAAGCCCAGAATATCATAGCTAATACATCACAACAAATAGTTAAATTGGATATCATCGCACCATAAATAAACTAATAAAGTACCAAGTTACATTAAATATGATCAAGTTTACATAGACAATATGGTCCAATATTGAATAGTAAATAAAGACAATAAATAAGAGTAGCAATGACAGATAACAACGATCGGTCAACTCATAATACGCAACTAGTAGTCCTCGTCACCTTGGGAAGGTACCTCCTAATCCCAAACCAGATCACTTGAACCGTTGCCTAACTCAAATTATCTGTCGTCGATATAATGAGTACACGACTGCCTAGCAAACAGTCCTTAATATGAAAGCGTGTAACAAATGATGTGATGATTGTTTAGCCAAAAAAAACATATCTATCTACTCAATTTGTTGTAAAAACATTATTATTAATTAAACATGAGGTGAACTTTTGTATAAGCCAAATATGATGTAATACTTTGTAGTCATTTTTGTGTGGTTTCAAATAGTTCTTCTTAGAGTTCGTAAAATAATTTTTTGTAATTTTTTGAACACTTTAAGACGTCTTTTGAGGGATTATAACTTTTTTAGATTAAAGTTTCCAGCAACTTTCAGCTCAAACAAACAAGGCCTTAGCCAAAGGACGGCTAATCGGCTCAACAGGCACTCACTGCCTATACTATTCCAGCAGATTTATTTATTAATTGTAGTGAGATTATTATGTGAAAACTTTTCTCCTTGTTCATAACAGTGGACACGGATATCATGATAGTTTTAACTTTGCAAAGTGTGTACACATTCCCCACAAGCTTTGTCTCATGTTTAAGAGAGAAACAATAAAAAACTATTCACTTCACTTGTTGCACCTAGCAATATATGCACCCTATGTTTAGGTTTCATGTCTCACTCGGTATACTTCGACCAGGATAATTGCCATGTGCAATCTACATTCGACCATACCATGATAACATATTCGCATTGAAGCAATTTGGATCATTGATAGCTAGTCACACCTCCATCAAGCTATAAGTACACGGTTACATAGGTTTCACAATCTATTAAGTTAGGTGCAGAAGACACAAATGGTTGTACTATTTATTTTGGTTCGCTAGTCACAAGTGTAGAGTCCTTAATTGCAGAGACTTCCAAATCATTCACAAACCCAAAATCCGCCTCTTATAGGTCTGCTGAATTCAACACATCCCGTTGATTTTAGTTGATCAAAGCTAAATCAACACCACAAGGCAAATCTTTGCAATAAATCATTAATTTATGAGTGAAACCTATTATCTACAAATCCAAAAGAATGGCTAGTCATCTATTCAATGATAGGCTAAGAAAATCAATAGCAGGGCTATCAATGACAGGCAATTCATGTTAATGAAGGATTGACATGATAATAGGATAGACATAGACTTACACACAAATATAGATTATGCATGCAATAAGTCAATAACAACGAATAAAGATTTAGCAAACTATGAATTCAATATGAATCTAGTTAGTTTGTCTTGGAAGAACTCTGGTTCTTGCGGATCTCCTGTTGGAAAGTAAACCCCTAGCTCCACAAACACCCGTTTGGTCTAGACAAAATAAAAGAAATACAAGAATAAATAAACAATGCATATATATACATATAATATATATACATATAATATATGTGTGTATAATATTCTTGTGAAGTTTTGTGATTTTTGGGCTCTAGAATCATCTAAATCGGGTGGATTTTTCGAGGTGTCTCAGATTGGGGTTATGGGGGATGACTAGAGAGGTATTTATAGTGTAGGGGCACCTCAAAAGTCGTTTTGGGGGCAGAAAAGAGATTAGGACTCCTAATTAGACTCAATGTAGAATTCAGAAACTTTCTATTAAGGAAATGGAGTTCCTTCCAGATATTGCGTTATAGTTTCTAGATCACTCCATAATTTTTGGAGAATTTTCCTATTTGTATTACTCATTACTTTATGCAGAAGACTCATTATTTTATGAGTTGATTGGGCTAATCCGAATTTCCAGTGGCCTATAAAATTAGGAAAAAGGGTGGAACCGATTTGGTTGGCTTGGGAACTTGAGCTACATTACTGAGCACTACCCAAACACTATTTCTAAAGTTAAGGCCTAAAAAAATAATTAATAGAGCTTTTTATAATTATATATAATAGGGTTTTATCATAAAAATAATAATACACTTTTTTAGTTTTACTTTTATTTTTAGATGACATAATAATTTTATTACGATGTCCAATGGGGAAGGGCACTGCTCCGCAGCTCCCAAAAATCTGACTAATAGTAATTAAATTTACTTTAATAAATTAAAGACACATTACAAGCATCCAAGACAATCTTGATTCGTGGAAAACTATTTTGAAATGAGGGATTCAAAAACCAGATACAAAATTTGAATCTGAAGGGGTACCTTTTCCTTTTTTTGGGTCATTTGCCTGTTTGACCTTTCTATTATGGTTGATATGTTGTGTAACCTGCAACTATAACAGAATAGGGCTTACCCACGTAATTGCACGACTATGTATTACGAGTTTACAACCCGTCTATTTTCATCGTATTATATATTAACTACATGGAGATGGATGAATACATCTAAACTTTACCTATTTGATCCAACTCTTAAGGATAAGACGGAGTTGGCAAGAAATTAACAATACTTAAAATCATCTGCTAACGTGTGCTTGACGTGTCTCGGCTCCTCCCGTGGTGGCTTGGTGGGTGATCGCCCGTCCTCAGCGGCATGTCAACCCTTGTTTTCTAGCCTAGTCCCATTCTCGTCCACCTTGCCCTCCCCTCCCTACGAGGTGCTCGGTGGTGTGGGTTGGCCTCTTCTAGGTTAATGGCAGGGTCCGGCTTGTGTCTCGTGGGTGGCGCGGTGGCCGGTCTCCTACGCTTCCCGTGCGCTGGCCCCCCTTCTCCCTCGTCTGTATCTCTCTCCTTGTTCGGTCTGTGGCTTAGGTGGCAGTGGTGGGGCGGCTTTCCTTTCTCTCTCCCTTGTAGGTGTTGTGTCCGGCGGTGGCCGGAGGTGTGTCTGGCTTTAGTTAGGGTTGTAGCAGAGCGCTGTGGTTGTATACCCCGTGCTTGCAAAGCCTTTTTATTTTATTTTCTCCTGCTAATCAATGAAATAGGACGGCAATTCTCCTGCCCCTCTTCCAAACAAAAAAATCATCTGCTAATTGAGCGATCAACAAATAACCAAGTCACAGAAGCATGTACAATAGTTGAGACAACAACCATCTCTATACATTGCCATGTCACTTGTAGAGATGACATAAAGACAACTCATATAATGGTAGATATTGCTTACAGACAGCTGCACCTTTTTTCATTTATGCCACTTAATCGCACACAAGATTTTTTAATTCGCGTGTAGAGTTATATCTTACATTGGAGACGGCTCAACGTACTCTCTATGCATGCTCTCTCTCATTCACATCATTATTTATCCTACATAGCAAACCTTATAAACGGCTTACAGACAGTTGTTATGTACCATTATACATGTTCTAATACGAAAACCAAGTACGGAGTTAATTCTCAAGCGTATACGTGCAGGATTGAATGGACGCATATCTAAACAAGAAAGAACCATCCATTCAAATAATGATATATTGATATCATGCTTATGATGGAGATGTTTGTAAACCCATTTCGTTCGCTCGGTCAATGGCCATCCTTCCAGAAGAATTTATTAGTTAAGAAACATTTTGATCTCGAATACAAACTCGGGTCCAACCGTGACCACCAAGTCAAAATTCTTTAATTTGTTTGCTCCCGTTCCGTACCGGTTTCCAATGGGATTTGAAAGTGGCTCCATTATTTTACCCCTCTACTCCACTGGTATATGCAGAGATACATCATGATCCCCTGTGCCAGTGGTAGAACGATGTATCCATCATTTTCACCGTTCCGGTGATAGGGATTGATACATAGAATAGAGACCGGCCATATGACGTCATCTACCTAAAAACAATATATATGAAACGTTTCGTACCATTGACACATTAGTACCTTTAAATTTCGTGGGACTACAATGATTTTGTATACGATGAAACTATCTCAAAACTACTAGACTATTTGCTTAAAGATCAGTTTGATATCTCAAGTACGTTCTTTCCCATATGATCATCGTGTATCTCAACGCACATCAATGATGGTTCGTGTGGCTATATATGTATGTACCAAGGTGCATGAAAGATATTCAAACACTGCAAACAAAGTCACCATTTTAAATTTCAAGCTTTTTTACGGAAAGTCATTCCCACAAGTATATATATGTGATTCCATATATCTCCAGGATCATTTAATTTGTGTGGATATTCATGCTAATACCAACTCTCTCTTCACATGAATATTTTATAAAAAATGACCCTATTTTTCTTTTACAAAGCAATTAGGTCCTTCATGTACCTCCACTGTCCCCCAAGCGCTGGCGACCATTGCGTCGAGTAGTGTGCACCTACACGGGCTCGTGCTCGTGCTCGTGTTTCGCACAGTGCCACAAGGAGCGGTGGTCGCGAGCCGTGGTCAGATTAGGAGGAAGAGAGAGAGGAGAAGGAAGAGGGAGAGAGAAGGATGTTAGGACATGCGCCGACGCAAGATCACGAACGACACCAGGAGACACGATGTTTGGTAACGCAGTTCGGCTTTCGCCTACATCTGCGGGACTCTGATTATGGGTGCTTCTCCCCAATCCATAATACCACAGCACACCGGCTGATCAGGTCATGATCACATGCCAGCCGCTGATCACCTCCTCTTGCCTATACTACTATTATATATGAGGTCGTTGTCTTGGTTACACCAGGGCTGCCTCCCTTTATATAGTGGAGGCATGGATAAAGTCCGAATCTAACACTAACCAACCCTGTCTATTACAACACAAAATCCATGTAACCTACTCGTATACATACTCGACACAATACCTAACAAAGGATCTGATTGTTTTTTTATTAGAAAAAGTCCTGCCACTTAAGGGTTGTGAGGGGTTGGGCTGAGCATAGATCTTGGCAAGAATCGGACATCCGTAGAGGTATATAGAGTTTCACGTAGGTTTGGAAACTCTGCTATGTTTTTTATAGCACCGCAAAGTTGCATACTACTGGATGGCTTTTCACAATTTTAGAATACATTATATTATATGCGAGTTTATACAGTTTTTTTTATAGCACCGCAAAGTTGCGTACTATATTGGATGGCTTTTCATAATTTTAGCATACATTATATTATTGGCGAATTTGTACAGTGTCGTCTAGCAACGAAACAAGACAAGAAGTTAGAAGGAGACTTTTCCAAAGCCTTGGTGAAAAAGGGTCTAATTGGCGCAATCGTACTGTACATCTCTCGCTCTCTCTCTCTCGTCTTTCACTTTTTTCCTCTCTCAACGAGTCAAACCATCTAGAATCCATTGACACGAAAATAACGGTTAGCTAATCATGCATACGTGTGCATATGTACGTGTTTTGATCAAGCCCAGAAATCCTATGGAGCGCCAAATTGCCAATTGTACGTATCAGCCAATTTTTCAATGAAATAATTACGCGCTTCATATCTTTGTTCGATTAACCTTCTATTGCTCAATTGATTATGCAGATTTGTTTTGCTTTCCATGTTAATAATGTGGCGACGTCACTGCTACTAGAAGTTGTGTCGGTGGTGGAACTATGGCCGACGTCAAAGACCTGCGTTGGGGGCACCAGAAGGGAGCGCTGGGGAGGGCAGTGACGTCGGCCTTAACTGTGGCCGACGTCACTGCTTCTGAATCTGTATTGGCGGTATACTGATGGCCGACGTGAAAGAGGAGGGGCTTGGGGCAGGGGAGCAGGGAGGGGGACGGGAGATATGACGTCGGGATTTTGTTGGCCGCCGACAAAAGTGAGCAGTGTCGTCCAAGCAGTGTCGGCGGATCTTTGTCGTCGGCCAGCCGCCGACATATGCCTATAACGTCGGTTTTTTGGACCAATGACGTCGGTTCTGGCCGCCGACACTGAGTTTGATTCCTGTAGTGTTTGACTCGGGTTTTATCATGTGATTTTCATATTTTCCAGAAATGTCTTTGAGGAATCAAAGAGTTCAATTAATTAATAAATAGTTCGAGATGATTAGTTTTTCGGTAATGCTCATGTTCGGGCGTCCGACCCGTCGGACGCCACACGGCTCAACGCACGGCCCAGCACCGCGCAACGCACGTCCAGCACGCAGCTCTAGCAGCTAGCAAAAAACTTGCGTTTCATTTTTGGCCTATTTAAATTTCTCATTTTTGTCTCTATTTCATCGATCTGGAGTCCGAAATGCATATAACAAATTTCATAATTCATCTAAATCCTAATTAATTCATTTTAAATACTTTTTTATTTTTTTTATTATTTTCATTAGCCAAATTGTTTCAACAGTCTATACAGATTGTTTCCAATAGGCTAAACTAATTGTTTCAGCAGACTAGGCATATTGTTTCAATAAAAAAATCTAATTGTTGCACTTGCCTAGACATATCGTTCCAGTAGGCTAAACTAATTATTCCAACATACCAAAAATATTGTTCCAATAGGCTAAACCAATTGTTTCAACAGACTATATAGATTGTTTCAACAGGCTAAACTAATTGTTTCAACATGCCAAACATATTGTTCCAATAGGCTGTACAAATTATTTCATCGGGCTAGATAAATTGTTTCAATAGGCTAAACTAGTTGTTTCAACAGTCTATATATATTGTTCCAATAGGCTAAACCAATTGTTTTAGCATGCTATATATATTGTTCCAATAGGCAAAATCAACTGTTTCACTTGGTTATACGTCCACTAGGTAAAAGTAATTGTTTCAGTAGGCTAGCCATATTGTTTCAACATGCTAAACTAATCATTCGATTAGTATAACAAATTTGTTTCAGCAACTTTTTTATATCAACATCGGTCTTGTTTTGTTCGTAAAAATGCGAGGAACGCAGCGGTGCAAACGGTTTGTGCATTGGAGCAACCAGTCAAAATTTCTGGCCGTCGAAATAGAAACTGAAAGAAATCTGTTCGCTGACGTCATTGCTGACGTCATTGCATGCATGCAAACAGGGGAGCTCTCTGCGCGCTGAAAGGAATCTGTTCTATTGCTGCGCTGTGTTTGGGCTGGGCCGGCGCAGCGTCCGACGCGCGCGCGAGTCTCAGGCGTCCGTCCCCAAGTCTGCGCCTTCTTAGTTTTTTTAGAAACCTTGAATTCTGTATTTTACTACTAGCTAGGGGATATTTTTAAAACGTATACTTGTGTGACAATCCCCTATATTCTAGGGGTATACTAGGTGTGTCTAGGTCAGGATAAATCGTGTTAATAAAAAATAGAGTATATTGCCCAAAGCCTAAGATTTTGTGGCACAAGTTGCTTGATCCGCAGTGTATGGCATAAGGTTCAACGAAACAGCGAGCAACTGAATATATTACTACTAGTTAGTCTGAAACATATGGTTTTTTTATTTGGTCTTGTTAACGCTAGCTTTTTTCTGTGTTCAAAAGCAAAAGGACATATTTACATAAGCTATTATAGAGTTACAGTAGTTTCATCGTGAAATTTTATAACTTTATAATGGCTATTATCTAAAAAATACAAAACAAAAAAATGCCTAGTCAATACGTTTGCTTGTTTGCTTGGCAAGGTTGTATTTTTATAGTTTGGGGGCAAAACTATGGTTTGTAAAAATACCATAGTTTAAAAACCTATAGTTAGGTTTGATGTAAAAAATATGTTCAGTTTCATAACACTATATTGGTTGAAACCATAGTTTTTCTTAAGAATTTTTTTAAGTTTATGGCTAGAACCAAAATAAATATTTTTTTGTATTGGTTTGTGGTCGAAATCAGCACAAATATTGACTCGTCTACGTCGGTTCTATCCATGAACCGACAAAGGTGTGTATTTTTAAAAATTTTATATCTTTCAAATTTCATAACTTTTCATACAAGTTCGAATGAAAACAAACTTTAAATTGTAGTTCTTGAGTAGATATATTTTGTAGTTGACATATTTTTCATTTAAAGCGATATAGATGGATAAATAATCATTAGTATAAGGATAGTTTATTTATACCTTATTCAAATGAAGTCAGCTAGAAACTAAATTTACATGAAAATTGTAAGCTTCAATAAGATTTGTGATTTTGTAGTTGAAATCCTTTCTATTTAATGCCCATTTGCATGCATAAAAAGTTGTTGAAAGATTTTAAAAACAAAAATCAAAAGGTTATAAATACTATTCAAATCATAAAATGATATGGAGAAGGGTAATGTTAGAGTTAAGATATCTCAAGTTCGATGATTGGTGGGTGGTAAGGGTAGATATTTAGGGTTGAAAGAATAGTTATCCTATTTTTGCTGATTTTTATGCCAGAAATGATGTTTTGAAAAAATCCTCATTTGAGCTAGTTCTAGCTACAAATCAGCATATATTCGATTCCTAGGTAAGGTAATGATTGTGTTACGTGTGAAAAATGGTGTTTAGTGTGTATAGATGGTTGGTATCTAGTAGGATAGATATTTTGGGTTGAAAAAAATATTCCCCC
This sequence comes from Raddia distichophylla, assembly GCA_005191435.1. Classification (NCBI taxonomy): domain Eukaryota; kingdom Viridiplantae; phylum Streptophyta; class Magnoliopsida; order Poales; family Poaceae; genus Raddia; species Raddia distichophylla. Next base: position 1,378,000 of record SPJY01033365.1, on the reverse strand, counting down.
CTTTTCACTAATTTTTATGGCTAAAATCATTTATTCAAAAATCCTTATACGTGTTTGTTCTAGTCACAAACTGGTACAAATAATCGACTATCAATGCTGGTTCAGGATTAGAACCGGCACCAATGACCTTGTTTTTGTGTTGATTTCAAAACCAACATATAATATAGCTTTTTGTATGTGTCGGTTAAAAAGGGGCACAAATGGCTGGTTTTTGAAATGGCTCTAACATAGTGAAGGTTTTGCTTTCATAAAATTGTGCAAACAAACAGGGGATACTTAAAAAAACAGAGTTAACTGAAACTATGCTTTTGTATGCATATATAACCAAACTTTGTATGTTGTGTAACCAAATTTTCTCTAAATTTTGTTGCCAAACAGGACCATATTGTTTACTAACTTCTCGCCTATCTCACTAGGCATTTTGCAGTTAATTAAGAATAATCAAGGTTTAATAAATTGTTAATCGTTACCGGATAGTGAGTTAGGGATTACAAAAATAATGGTAGACATTAATCGGTAGATTTAGACATTTACCAATTCTTTATCTTGCTAAACTCACACTTTATTTTCGCTTTTGTCTAAATACCCACTCGTCTCACATCTCCTTTATGGGTCTTCCTGTCTAGGCCTAACCAATTTCTCTCCCTAACCGTATTACCTAGCTATTTTTGCTCACATCCTACACATATCTGCCTTAGTCTTCCAAGTAGATCAGGAGAGCTGGCCAGGAAGTGGGAGCAAAGCGAGACGGAGAGGCGCACTACCTTTGAAGGAGTAGCTAGGTCGTAGCCAGGGGGCAGAGAGCAGATGACGACTGAGAGAGAGAAGTGGTGGTTACCTAATGCTAAGTGAGGAGTAGATAGTGGCAGGTAGCAAACCGACATTGTCCTCTCTAGCACCGAATCGACGACAGTGAAGATGCAATGGACGGCGGCAACGTCTCCTCCCTAGCAAGCCAATCCGACAACTATAGCCAAAATATCCATCTGCTCTCTTCTTGTGCTTGTGTGGGGGTGCAAATTTTAGTTTGGATTGACTATGTTTAGCATATGATTAGTTGGTGCTAATTGGGTTTAAACGGATTTGACCGATTAATTGGGATGACCGATTAATGGCTGACTAGGGGTAAAATCGCATCGGCTCACCACCGACTGAAGGATTAATCGCTGATTCTGATTACATCAGGGATTAATCAAGATTTTCAGAACTTCAAGAATAATTAATATCCTTGTATGGCTAAACTAATACTCCGTCAGTTTTTTTTGTATTTATCGTTGTTGATTTTTGGACGTGCCCTTGAACAAGACGAATGGTTAAAAGGCAGCACGTCTAAAAATCAACGACAATAAATAAAAAAGAAGAAGAAGAAGGAAGCAGTAAATTAAGCACCCTTCCAGTCGGCCGGTGCTTCCGTAGCAGTAGCACCATCAAGAACAAGTGAAGGCATGCCATTCCATGCATGATGACTTACGAACAACAAGCCCAGAGAAAAGGCAGAGACAAGCATCGATCACCACGCCTCTCTCTCTCTCACACACACACCCCTGCTCATCACCACACCTTGTACTCTCATTTTCCTCTCTCTAGAAACCCTTCAGGCGACGCAAAAGGGCATAGCTGCGCCACTACTATATACACGCACAACGGCACAAGCAAAGCATACTCACGGCGCCGCTTCACTCTCTCTCTCTCTCTCTCTCTCTAGAGAGAAAGAGAGAAGGAGAGGGGGGAAGGAACAAATGGGGCTCACGTCGGCGCCGCGCCGGCGGCCACCGTCTTTCCCCACACCGCCTGTCACCGACCTCTCCACTGCCGCCCACGAGCATCGACACCCGTGTTGCCCGGACGACGACGACTTGGAGCTCGCGCCTCTCCTTCCCAGGCGCCAGCACGGCGCGCGTCCCAGAACCGCCGGCGGCGCGCCCCACCGGCCCCCAGCGCGCGCGCCGCACGCCTGCGCCGGCGGCGGGAGCGCGGCGGGTGCGGTGGCACGAGATGGCGTTCGGGTCGGTGCGCGTGCCGGCGGCCATGGACGTGCGCGAGATCAGGAGGCGGCTGCAGGCGCGGCGGAGGGGTGACGCCGTCGAGCCGGCCGCGCGGTGGGCGCCGTGGAGGCTGCTACGCTCGCTGAGCTGCAAGGGCATCGAGGCCGTCGCCGTGGCGGCAGCGGCGGCGCCGGTGAGGCTCGCTTAGGCGCCGCGCGCCGGCCGGCGAGGTAGATGGAGCTGTGGATGGTGGCGTCACGGGGATGGAGCGCGCAGGTTGGTGGGGGTTGAAAGCCACGAGATGGAAGCGGCGCCTATGAATGCTTTATTTTAGTTTTAATTTAGTTCTCACTTCTTTTCATGAAGTTTCGTTTTTCGGTTTCGATTTAATGTCAGGCTAGTTGGTTAGACATTATAGTTGTTGGATGATGTATACATACATATACAGTGATCTAATAAGAAATACTCTCCCTCTTCTTTTTTATTCGTCGCCGTTGATTTTTTAACATGCTTTTTATCATTTGTTTTATTCAAAATTTAGTGTGTGTATATATATAAAAACGTAAAATACCATTAGTAATAAAACAAAGCATGATAAAATAAATAATATTCAAATAGTTTTTTTAAAATAAGACGAATGATCAAATAACATGTCTAATAATTAACGGCGACAAATAAAAATGAACAGAATGAGTAAGATCTTGATGTTCACTATGAGAATGCATGTGTCAACAATGCAGAGTAATGATGTTGGAGTGTTTTTTATTTGGTTAAGTCCAATGATCTTTGAGTTTCCCAATCCACGTATGCGGTTCTGCTAATTATGTTGTGCTTAGCATGCACGATTTTCACACGATTACAAGAAAAAAAGTTTAGCTTATGTGGAAATAAAAAACTGGCGCATTAAAATTACAAAAACTATCCACTCTATACATGAATTTATGTACGAAATCGCAGAGGGATATCAAGCGAGGTCACCATGACTAATATGCATCAGTGTTATGTTTAATTAAAATGGGCGACGTATATAATGCTAATGCTCATTAGGTGTTAACATGCTAACATCATATCTGCGCCATCAGATCCACAAAAAGCGACTCAAATCTAAAGAAATGGAAACCTTTTCACACTTAAAAAGATTGGTGTTTTTTCACGAAATCGTTAGCCTTATGGATCTGATGGCCTGTATCTAAATTTAGATAGAGGTATGGAATTTGTTTAGTATTTTCTTCATTCTTTTTTATTTGTCACAGTTGATTTTTAGACGTACCCTTTGACCATTCGTATTATTCAAAAAAACTATTTAATTATTATGTCAGCGTCTACATGACATTTTCCTTTTTCTTTCTTATTTTTAATGTGTTTAATGTGGGACCTACTTGTCAATTGTCATCTCTCCCCCTCTCACCTCTCTACCTCTTCTCGCATGCATGTATGCGAGAGCTCTCACATTAAAAGTAAGAAAGAAAAAAAATGCCACATAGGTGCTGGTATGACAGTTCACACCATCAAAACAGACTAAAAAACTAGTTTATGAACCTGATTGTAACGGTTTCGCAAGTTTGGGTGACTAAATAAGCAGTTTCGATACTTATGAATTTATGTGCACAGGCGGGACAAATTTAACGACTAATTGTACAATTTTCTAAAAAAAGGGAAGTACTGAACAAATTCCATACATCTATCTTTCGGCACATCTTTGTTACAACTAAGCGATGCTACGCCGCGAAGGATCTGTAGCTTTCAGGGCGAAGCAATGTAGCCGTACCAATGACTGTAATTACAATACACACGGCTTTGTTAGCATATACCCCTTCGGGTCACGAAAAAAACTTATCACTTTAAACATTGACTGTATTTAAAATATAACTTTTACCGATATAACTTTTACCATCAACTACCACCGCAATTTACTATATGTATAATTTACATTAGGTCCATACATGGACGGGTGTGTGAGGTGAGTGACCGAACAAGGGCCCCGAAATAAGGGCCCCAAAATTTTATTAAGTAAATATACATAGCAGTAGTTAACTATATGATTTTTTTTTTACATACATGTCATTACAAAGTTCGTTTGTTTCAGATATGCCATGGTAAAGTCGATATTATTATAGATGCCACTAGATTTGCAATAATCTATCACAGATGCCTTTTTAGGATTTTCTAGGGATTTTTATGTTTTACGCAAGCCGAATACACTAAATACGAAAGAAATACAGCCACCTTGGGAGCCCGAGTTACGCCCGTTTGAAGTCGATGGGCTGCTGGATGGCCGAGACGGGTTCTCTAGCATCTTTGGCTTCCATGTGGGCCTTCCTTGGTGCTTCGTGCTTCCTCGTGGTGCATGCTTGACGCGCTGATCCTTCTTCTTGGGCTTGAAAGGTCGAGCTCCTGGGTTTAGGCCCCTAGGCGATGACGGTGCGGTCGGAGAGGAAACAGACGAAGTAGAGGCAGCGGTTATATCCTTCATGTTGATGTCCTCATCACATCTCCAACTTCGGCGGCAGCTAGCGGCTGCTTCAGCAGCGGCGGTGCGACGGCAGCGAGCTCCGACGAGAGTGCAATGGAAAGGAAGGAGGAAGAAAGGGCTGAGTGTATGATGTGTGGGTCCCACATGTCATGGTGTATTTTTGCTAATATTTTGATCTTATTTGGTGTATTCGGCTCGAGTAAAACACAAAAATCCTTAGAAAATCCCAAGAATGGCATATGTGATAGATTATTTCAAATCTAGTGGCATCTATAATAATATTGACTTTGTGATGGCATATTTGAAATAAACAAACAATGTAATGGCATGTATTAAAAAAATATTTAATTATATTAAATGAGAGAATTAGAAAAAAATCAAGATCTTTTTTTTTCCAGGCCTCTTTCCATTCTCTCTTTGTGTAAAGTAAATTCCCGCTTATTTTCTTCGATTAAGTTACGATAGTTCCTGAAAAGTTGTGCCATTTGTTACAATGGGTCCATCCCTCCCCAATCATTTATTTAAGCAATGTTTGTTCATGCGCTCAATTTCATAGTTTGGGTGGGGCGTTAGGTTGTCTCCAACAACATCCTGTATACCTCACTGAACCTGTAAAAAAAGGGTTGAACTCCTCCCATACAACATCCAACAGCACCCCTTAAAACATCCTCTATTTTATTGGAGAGGAGAGAGGAACGGTATACGTAGGGGACCTCTCTCCCTCCCGTATCCTCAACTTCCTTCGCTCCCGCGGGAGATCGGAACGAGGAACGACTTTTAGGGGATCAAATTTAAGGGGCCTTGTTGGAGACAGCCTAGGGGATGTGCTACTATGGTGTCCTTGACATTGCATCAAGAGTTGGGGGCCTCAAGCACAAACAAGTGGTTTCTTTTCTGGCTAAGTATGAATTTGATGTTATAATTTTTGAATATTTAGTTTTGTTCTTAAATTTTTAAGCCATGCTAGTCATTATCATTTTTTCTTTTTATTGTACTTTTTTTTACACTACAAGGTGTTGTATTATTTTCTCATGATGTCTTCTAGAGTCATGAAATATGATTCCGATTGTGAAAAGTGTAAAAAAGGGAAGAAGCTTGAAGCGCTAACCGAGATTAAAACGGTTGCTATGGATGGATTTATCGTAAGATGATCTTAAGTTCCCCAATAAATAATTGACGGTAATGTTAAGGAGACTCATGGTGATGATGGATGATGCTTTTTAGTGGAAGATATAGGTTGTTAGAGTCCGCTGCGATCCGACCCATCTCATGACCCACAACGATTCGTCTCCCCCGAGACCTCGGGCCCAGGTGCCCACATCTATTGGCCCAACTGAAAGCACAACCTAGGTGCTGGCCCAACTCAACGCAAAAGACTAGCCTGATAGAAGAGGGGTGGCTCCACCTTTTAATTTGTTCTCTCCCATCACTGCTAACCAATTTGGCACTAAACCCAACAATCTCTCCCATTACACATCGGATCATCTGTGCTACACCGTGCGATCTTCTGAAGACGTTCCGGGTTACTGACCATGGCTTTGATACCACTTGTTAAGATTTACGCCAATGCAAGATCTTATGAGATGGTCCGGGTCACAGCGGGCTCTAACAAGTGGTATCAGAGCCATGGTTGGTAACCCGGAGCATCTCGAGGCGATCGCACGGGGTAGGAAAGATGGTCCGATGTGTGATGGGGAAGGTTTTGTTAGGTTTAATACTACATCGGATATTGGTGATGGGGAGCACAAATTAAATGGTGGAGACACCACTCTTCCATCAGGCTAGTCTTTTGAGCTGAGTTGGACCAGCACCTGGGTTGTGCTTTCAGTTGGGCTAATAGATATGGGGACCTGGGCCCAAGACCATCTGTTCATCTCAGGGGAGCCGAATCGCTGTGGGTCATGATATGGACCGGATCACAGCGGGCTCTAACATAGGTTATAGTGTTTGAACATTATATATGTTCTCAAACATAGGGTCTCGTTTTACATTAGTACCAACACTAATTTATATGTGTCCAATCCATATAGTTTGAAATGTTTTTACATATATAAATTTTAAAAATTTTGAGTTAGGAGAGGTTAAAAATCAACGTGCTTTCGTTGACCAAGGGAATAAACATATGTCTAGTATCAACAAGATCGATCAAGTGTTGTTAGCCCTTAGCAACCCAAGGCCCTTACCACCTCTTTTCGTAGATCCGCCACTCAAGCGTACGCATAGCAGCAATGCACGGGCAAATCGCACCTCTCCAGTCCATCACACAGGAGAGAGCCGATTCCAGTAGTTGATCATTTCCAGCGTCCAGTCGCCTTCGGCCGCTGCTTTCTCGAAGTAAAGGCGAAAAGCTAAAGCCAGCGGTAAGAAGAAGAAGAAAAGTGAAAGGTGAACGGTAAGAGAGAGAGAGAGGAAGAGGGTGAAACGAGAAAAGAAAGTCACCTTATCACACTGCACTACTTGCTTGCAGCTGGCTCCGGTGAAAAGCTGCGGACTGCGGTGATTCGCTCGCTGCCACCGCCACTGCTGGCCTCGTTGGCCGTGGATGGACTGGAGATACGTCTCCCTCCTTTGCAAGCTTCTTCGCCTAGCTAGCTGCTCCATACATGTTTAACATGTACTGCCGTCGCTTTGCTCGCAAGCCAAAACGCATAATGCAGCAGCCAGCAGGATGCGAGCTATCCACCCTTTTTACCCCCTTGTTTCAACAAGCTAGTATTCCATAGGCGAATAGGACGTATATTGCCAATGCCAAATTCTCGAGATAATCTGTTATTTCTTTCGGCTGCTTTATCTACTAACTTGTTGCTACCCCAGCATGGTTTTTGGGTCGTTGTGCTTGGCAAAAACTCTCCTCGTTCAGGTTGATAATGGTAATTACATTCGACACCCATCCTTGGAGACATTGTTGTTGGTTCCATCCTCCCCAAAGCATCATCGGATGAAAACCTAGTCCATACGGATGGGTGACGGTGACATAATAGCCGCTACCTTGTTGAAGGCTCACCTCTCAGGTTGTTGACTAGATACTAGTCAGAGTTTCTTTTATTGATTGGTCGTCGTTTCGGTGTTACTAAGGTAGTAGTCTTGGTTGGATCGACTGTGTCGCCATGGGGTTAATGTCCATGGTGGACAGCTGTTGTTTTCCCATCGAGGGGCGGTCGGTGTGGTCGGCTTTAGGCTAAGCTGGCAGTGTTATTTTGAGCCTTGTGTTGTGTTGTTTTTATTTTTTTTCTTTATTTTTATTGTGCTTTAATGAATTTGTAGATGACCTCGCAATTTATAAATGCTAGTTTGTATTATTGTATAAGAGCATGTATAATTAATGGTTTATGTCAAGAGTCTCTAAGTCGTCTCTAAGTTGTGCCACATCAGATTTGTGCTTAGGTGGGAGCAAGAATAAAAGAGAGAGAAATGTATTCTCTCTTCATATAGAGTTGTATGACCTTGATGTAATTGTCTTGTTATCACTAAAAACCCTTTATCGAAAAATATAGGGTTGGCTTTATCACGGAAACAAAAACAACTCGGAGACAATTAATATGCACTGGTGTTAGCGATGACCATTGTATATGGTACTAGTGAAAGACAGGATATATGTATCTACGGTACTATAGAAAGCTTCATCACTGACGGTTCGGAATTGCTATCACTAGCAGTTTTTTAACCGCTAGTGATTTAGTGACATTGATAATCGAGGATTCTCATTGTGGTTCTAGAACAGCTAGTGATGACTATTATCACTAGCAGTTCTTAAACCCAACCACTAGTGATGACAAGTATATCACTAGCGGTATGTTCATCATCACTAGCGGTTAGGGTAACGAACCAATATTGATAATAAACATATCACTGGTGTTTCTCTAACACAACCGCTAGTGATGACAAGTATATCACCAGCGGTTTTTTTACCCAAACCGCTAGTGATATGTTTATTATCACTGGTGGTTCATTATCTCAACCGCTATTAACAATTATTATCAGTAGCGGTTCTCTATCTGACCCCACAGTGATAATTTTAAATCACCTATAAAAATTTGATAGCCTAGTCATGCCCTTTGTAAACACATTCAGCAACACATATTTTACTCATCGAAGTGAATTTGTAGATGACCTCGCAATTTATAAATGCTAGTTTGTATTATTGTATAAGAGCATGTATAATTAATGGTTTATGTCAAGAGTCTCTAAGTCGTCTCTAAGTTGTGCCACATCAGATTTGTGCTTAGGTGGGAGCAAGAATAAAGAGAGAGAAAGAGAGAGAAATGTGTTCTCTCTTCATATAGAGTTGTATCACCTTGATGTAATTGTCTTGTTATCAATAAAAGCTTTCTTTATAAAAAAATATAGAGTTGGCTTTATCACGGAAACAAAAACAACTCGGAGACAATTAATGTGCACTGGTGTTAGAGACGAACATCGTATATGGTACTAGTGAAAGACAGGATAATTGTATCTACGGCACTATAGAAAACTTCATCGCTGACGATTTGGAACTGCTATCACTAGCAGTTTTTGAACTGCTACTGATTTAGTGACATTGATAATCGAGGATTGTCACTGTGGTTCTAGAACCGCTAGTGCTGAGTATTATCACTAGCAGTTCTTAGACCTAACCACTAGTGATGACAAGTATATCACTAGCGGTTTGGGTAACGAACCAATATTGATAATAAACATATCACTGGCGTTTCTCTAACACAACTACTAGTGATCACAAGTATATCACTAACTGTTTTTTACCCAAACCGCTAGTGATATGTTTATTATCACTGGTGGTTTATTATCTCAACCGCTAGTAACAATTATTATCAGTAGCGGTTCTCTATTTGACCCGACAGTGATAATTTTAAAATCACCTATAAAAATTGGATAGCCTTAGGTTTTGCTAGTGCCCTTTGTAAACACATTCAACAACACATATTTTACTCATCCAAGCTCACGTATACCACAAAATCATAGACATAATGCTCTCACATACAATCATTTATACATCTATTTATCAAGATCCGTTCATATAGACATCACAATATGAACAGAGACAATGATCATATAAACATCCACAAGAATTAACATCAAAAGACAGAATGAGATACACATGAGCATCATAAGTATCAACATTAATAGAGATACAATTAGATCCACATAAGTATCGACATTAATCACTTTATATCCACATGAGTACATAAGTTTCACCATTACGTTAAGATTCATTCCGCCACAACAACATAGAGATAGTTCACAATATAGACAAGTTCAAAAGATTATATCCACATGAACACACAAGTCTCAAAAGTTGAAAACGGTAAGACATGCAAATAAGTTCACAAGCGGACCTTGTGATTTTCAAGCAAAAAATAATGTGTGCCTTGTCATAGGCGAAGCAAGTAAGTCCACAAACTGCAAATAGGTCACAAGCAAATACATAATAGCTATTAAATAAATAAAAAACATTTAGATTAGAATGAAAGTGTTCAATTCATGCATATCAGTCATCACCAACTAGAGTAATCGGATCCTCTCCATATAATATGAGACACATATGTAATTATCAGATCCTCTCGCAATCTGACAATATTTTGATCATTTAAAGTGTACAAATTCATGATAGGAGTTAGGAAATTGTGGATGCAGCTGGTTGTTCATAAAGTCGAACAAAAACTCCCGTAAGTATATCATCAACAATATCATAAATTACAAGATTTGAAATCGTACAAACAAAAAATTAGGATAGAATCTGCAAACGTGTGTCGGAGAGGTCATGTGGTTAGCTCTTCATGATGATCGATGCATGCATATCTTGCTGTGTTAGGTGTTTCCATTAGATCCACCTGGATGCCAACTTCGAATGGGGAAATTTCGTCGAGCTGGTTGTACTCCTCCTTATCCGCCATATTGTCGACTCCAACTATTCTTTTTTTCCATTGAGAAGACATGTTTCTTCTTAACAATAGGGTCGGCTAGGTAGAAAACCTATAAAACTTGGTTTGTGAGCACAAAAAGGTGCGCTCTATACCCAACTCGCTCAAGATAGACGGTGGTCACACCATAGTTATCGCATTGCACACCCCCGGAGTATGGACCCATTTGCACTGAATATGGGAATTTTGAAGATTACATAGCTGAGCTCCCAAATTTTCTAAATGAATCCATAGTATGAGCTTTTACGATGCGTTATCTGACCTTTGTTGTGCTCCTCTTGGTGCCCTGTCTTGGCGCCCACCGACTTCGTAAGGGTTCGCCCGTGGCCCACGGGTCATCGTCATTGATGTCGACCTCGTCCTCCTCACCGTTAACTTCCATCCCAGGCACATGTACTGGATGCACACCGACTACTTCGTCTACTGGGCGCACCCTCACCAGCAAACCCTGTCCCAAGTTGACTTTCAAGTACCATGGACCATATGAAGTTCTTCACAAAGTGGCAAAGCAGCCTATCATATGAAATTGGCAGGATCAAGTCCAATTACAGTGTTTCATGTATTCAGTTAAAACCGTTTACCCCTAATTTCACCTCAGTGTCCTCTCAATTGTCTAAGCCGGTTACATTGGACATAGATGATGTTGAACCAAAGATGATCATCGACGGGCGCTTAGCGAAGAAAGGTAATAGTGCCTGTACTCAAATACTGGTGAAATGGGAATTTTTCCCTATCTCAACCGTCGACACATGGAGTTGGCAACTTGGGAAGATTATGAGGTGCTACGCCAATGCTTTCCTCATGCCAAAGCCTGGGGACAAGCTTTGTCTCAAGGGGCGGCACAGTCGCGGTGGCGGGCGATACTGATAGGATCTTTTAGAGAAGGGGGTAAGTGGCGTGAAGGTGTAGGAGAATGAAACAATGAAATTGTAAACGCTGAAGTATTGTGGGTTTTGTGTTGAGCCTAGGAGAGTAGTTATGTGCGTGGGGTTTTTACCAAATGATGCAATTGGAATCGTCTTGTCAAAAGAAATGAGATAAATCTATTATCCCCAAAATTATTGCCCTGTCTCCATTGTTCTTCTCCAATCCTCTCTTTGAGAATTGTGATCAAAACAGTGGAAGGCCGGCACCCTCGTCGAAGGCGCTAGAGGCTAGGTCGACCACTAGCAGGGCATCCTCTCCTGCAACATGTTCGGAAAGTTCCGTGCTCCGCGACCTGTTGCTGGTGACCAACAACTAAGCGGCTACCTCCGAGGTTTTCCCTATTAGAATTTTTAATTGTCACGTAAGATCTAGATAACAAAAGAGGCACAATATTTGGTAATTCAATTCAGCACGATTGCCTACATCTATGAGGCTCGGACTATGTGTGTTTCTCCCCAATCGGCACATGCACATCGGGCTACTCGGATCGCAGCCACCGGCCATCTACAAACATTGTCCTACCTACGCTACAACTATGTCATCATAACCGGTTACATCAGGGGTGCCTTTCTATTTATAGCAAAGATCAGGATACGAGTCCGACCTTGACACGACCTACCCCTATCTATTACAACTCGAAGTCCATGTAACCAACTCATCCACATATTTGACACAAACTTTTACAAACTCCACCTTGACGAATACGACTTCACCACCATAAGCTTGAAAATGTCCCGTGCGAACACTCATATATTTGAACTTGAGTTGATACTTCCTAGGTTACTTCGAGCCGTCCGACGAGTCTAACTTGACACGCTGCCCTTCTGGAACAAACATCGTTATCTTGTGAACTTTGGCTTCATCATGACTCTACCGATAACAATACTCACTGCACTTGAAATTCACAACTCCCCTGCAGCCTATACAAACATGACATTATTCTCTCCTCAATCATCACAATCTTGCTTCCTTTTATGATCACATGACCCTTCCAACTGTAACAGCTTGGAACATCATCCCATCATATTAAGGTCCAAAGCAAAATCATATTTCTCCATAATCCTGACACAAGCTTCATAGCCTGAAGAATCCGGTCAATTCTGTCATACACTTTCACAAAAAGAACTACTTCCTTTTGTGTGTCACATGAAAAGAGACCAACCAAATCCAATATCCATGCTCCAGTTGCCTGCATATGTGATACTTGAGATAGCATCATCACTGTTGTCTTTTGAGTCAACTTCAGTCACTGCCACATTAGCACTAGTTCCTTCCTTTTTCTTGTCCTAATTTTGTTGACCATGGTTTGCACTGTCAGATCTATCTACCATCTAGAACAGATTCCACATTTCATCACTTAACCCGTTCTTCACCTTACATAGATTTTCATCTGACCGCTTGATCCGCTCCCCTCCTGGCACAAATCATTGTTGAATTCACCATTCAACTAGGCAGTCTAACCTTAACATGTCAGACTATCTCACAACCTTTACAAACGGCCCCTTCAAAACCCCTATCCCATACCTTTGCATCCCATGACTCGTTCAAAGATTTTCTAGCTCTCAATCTAGCTGCTCCTTCAAGCTTATAGATCTGAATTTTTCTTGGCATCTGAAAAACAATATTTTGCTTGCCTCCTGGCTCCTTTTGAATCTGACTATTCAGTGGTGAGGATACACGAATCCATCTTGAAATTTGAGTCTCAAAAGAATATGTATTCGTATCGGTCTTAGATACCTCAATTTCTCACAAAATTCAAGCAAGAACGTTGCATCCCAACCTAGATTTGGCCTGTCACAACCTCCACACTTCACGACTCGCACGACCTCACATCTGGCACACGTGCAACAGGCAACTCAGCCCACTGCGCCACCACGTAGCTGCGTAGTCGCCCTGGCCCAGCTTCCATGGGCCAGATTGCATTTTAGTCTACAGACCAGGTGTGCATAAACCTTGACCTCAACAAGGAAAGTGGTGCAATTTTCTAGAAGGCTTGGGGGGCTCCTCAAATCAAAGGGCCTACGCTACGCGCCTCCTCAAGGCGATATTCCAAAGTTGGATTTGGTATTTTTTTTATTTTATTGAATTTGATATATGCTATTTTGATTGAAAATGTTCTTTCTTTATTGATCGATAGAGTTTACAACGAGGAGTTGAACTCCTTTTATACAAGGTGAACCAATGCATCTCTTTGTCCAGGAATGCGTCTCCTCACCCACTGTCGCGTCCGTTGTCGTGCAGTCACATTGGTTGGGATGAGGTGCGCCTCCTCTAATTTCTTCTAGGAGTGATAATGAAAATATTTTGGGACCTGAAGTTTCATATCTTAGTGCAATTGAAGCACTAATGTATCTTGCGAATTGCATTCGACCGGATATTGCATTTGCAGTTAATTTATTAGCTAGATTTAGCTCAGCACCAACCAAAAGACTTTAGCTGGTGTTAAACATATCTTCAGATATCTTCGAGATACACATGATCTTGGTTTATTCTATAGGAAAAATAAAGAAATAACCATGATAGGTTATACTAATGCTGGCTATATGGATGTCAGATCCCCACAATGCCATACCTCATCTCTTTCTTGGAAGTCTTGTAAATAGACTTTAGGGCCACTCGTACTAATCATTCTAAAATAATTGCATTATATGAAGCTTTGCATGAATGTGTTTGGCTTTGCAGGATGATTAACCACATAGAGAAATCACGTGGAATTAATTCATGTGAAACCCACACAGTTATTTATGAGGATAATGCAACTTGTATAGCTCAAAAACAATCGGGTTATATAAAGAATAATATGACTAAGTATATTGCTGCTAAATTCTTTAATCCTTACGAACTCTAGAAGAGTGGTGAGGTGAATATCTTGCAAACAAAGTTTTGCGAAAATTTGGCTGACTTATTCACTAAGTCTTTAGCTACTTGTTTAAAAAATATGTTCATGAAATAGGTATGAGACAATTGCGAAACTTGCAAGATTCAGGGGGAGCTAATCTCTTAAATATAACCAAATTTGTACCTAATTAATACATGATCTTTTTGCCTAAGGGAGAGTGTTACAATTAATCATTCTTAATTACTAATTAAAGAATAATTAAGATAATGATCAAAATGGAAAACCTCTCTTTGCTATTTGACGTACAGGAAAAGTGGAGAGGCACAGGAAAAAGCGGAGAGGAAATTTGTTCCGCGGGACAAATTAGAGGAGGTGCGCTTCATCCCAACCAACGCGATTGCTGCGACTGTTGGCGAGGAGACGCGCTCCTGACAAAGAGACGCATTGATTCACCTTGTAAAAAAAGGAGTTCAACTCCTCGTTGTAAACTGGTTCGATCAATAAAGAAAGAACATTTCAATCGAAACAGATAATATGTTTTGATGTGCTATTGTGCTTGGCATGATTTTGTTGTGCGGTGTGGATATAGAATACTTAGGGGAGATGTTGTTTAAACTTTCAGGTAAGGGTATGTTTTCATTTGCTTAACTTATTTGCTTATCTAACTTATATCTTGACTTCAAGAACATTTTGAGATAAAATCAAGAATCGTGTGTGATTCATTTTACATGTGTTTTAGAGCTCCTAGACGAGTAATCGAATAGGAAAAACTTTGTTCAAAAAATCAAAGTATTTTAAATTAAACGAATTAAATGGGTAAATAGATCAGATAATCAAATTAGCTAACAAGAACATGTCCTAATTAAGTATTTTGTTAGTAGCATCTTGGGCTCGAAGAGGAGCAAGGGTATTACACTAGCCTGTATATAAACTCCTAAACCATGTTTTTTTCTTAGGTTTTACTTAGCTTCTGTTCTTTTGGACAAATCTAAACCACTGAACAACTGAAATGACTGAATTTTATGAGTTTTTTGAGATAGTCTCTAGATTCGGATCCATTTCGTTTGACTTGCTTTTTAAAACATTAGGACACACCTTTGAGACAGCGAAAAAGGACTCAAAAAACCTAAAATATGTCTTTTCAAAACGTAGATAAGTCGTTAAGCTGCTAAGCCGCTGATCTCAAAAGAACAAAGCCTTAAAATAAGATTACCTTGTCATCATGGTACAACTCATCGATATTTGATTTATTTACAATTTCAGATTGCTTCTTCCTCGTCCTTGCTTGCATTCTCGATTTGCTTAAAAAAAATAAGCCTTATAGGCAAAGTTTACTATGTTCACGTGTGGTTGATAACTAATCAAGCAATGCTGTAGTAATTGTTGGATTCTGATCTAATCTAATTAAAAGTTGGATTTTCAACGTAGAAATCTCCACATATCGACTTATCCTTACCCGTTGAAAGCTAGCTTAAATAAAAGGTGGTTCCTTTAAACACACAGAAACCATACATATGTTAATTACTATTGAACATGTGCTACCTACTTTAAATCACAGTTATCAAAACTATGGAATACGATAGCAGAACAGCACGAGGAAATACAGATCACATGGCATTTTCATCAATGGCAGTACAGATCACCTTGGAAGAATGCTACATGCCCTCAAGCTGGTATCTTGTCAACAAGTGCTAGAACCTGCTGCAACGGATAATGATGCAACCACACCCACACTCTCACTAGCATATGCAGTCGTACTTCCAGAATCTATCACACTTTAAATGTCCTGTCAAGTAAAAGGAACAATTAGGATAGATCAAGTTAAATAAGACAGCAAAACTTGTAGATGAGTAATTTACAATAATGAATTGTCTTCACATCCATCTAGTCCCCCAAGAGTGGTAAATTAAGTTCAGATAAAAATTCAGCACACCCAGACTTATGCTTCAGCTGTACACTTAAACTAACCACTATCATGCTAAATGCACCAGGGTTGCAGAATAAAAACAACATACATCAACCAACACATGTTCAACATGTCGTCAAACTGAAAAGACATCAAACAGAGTTGACAATCAGGAGCTCTGGTTTTGTTGCTGTTAGGGACAAAAACTTGTATGCCATGGCACGATATTTCAAAACACATGTTCAATAGATCGTCAAATCGAAAACACATTCCGTCCTAAAAATAACAAACTATTATATTAAACAATGCATACTGGATAGCACTATTGTTTTTCAAAATTTTTTAGAATGTTTAATTTATACAACAATTTTTCTCCATTGTCATAAATGGCAATAAGAAGGCAAATGTGATAACACGGAAGGGAGAGGTAGCAAAGTGATGGAATGCGATGGATTAGGAGCATCTCCGGTGGCATTTAAAAAATCTGTCCCTTGTTATTACTCTTGACACATAGTTGTACTGCCGCAGTAATAAGATAAAACAGCTAATTCAAAGTCCTTACTTCTTACAGGTGCAATAGCCATTATAATAATTAGTAAGAATCAATGGAACACACTATAGAGCTCTTAGAAACAAGTTAAACAAAGTGGACCAGAGTTTCTAAGCTACCTCGGAAAGCCATCAATGTTCATCTTATAAGCAAAGATAAGTTGAAGAGAAAAAAACCCTAAAAGTAAAAAAGAATGATCAAAATCTGGATTAGTAATTGACAGGAAAGATATTAATAGATAAAAAAGGCCTAAATCACTCAGATAAAAGGGAAGAGCAAACTTATATAGCCAGGTTAGTCGACGAGGATGGAGGAGGGGTGATCGAGGATTCGAGAGTTAGGGGCTGTTTGGTTGGCGACCACGCCACGCCAATCCATCCATCGGCGCGCCATGGAATTTTGGCGGCCGTTTGGTTGCCCGACGAGCCAGGGCGCGGGCGCGCGGACGACGGCGAGCCGAGCTACAGTCAACGCGTATGTGCGAGATGGCGAGGGCACTCGTTTTCGGCGCCATCGCTTGCCACGGCGCACCCTGGATTGGCGTGGCGCGTGAAGGCTCCCATCCAAACAGCCCCTTAGAGTCGGTTGCAAACCTTGGTTTGGAGGAAAAATGGCACAGGGACAGCGAGCCAACTGGGTGCACCCGTGAGGATCTGCAACATGGTTTTTATGTTTTACATTTATTTGAATTGTATTGAATTTTTTGAAATTCATTTATCCACAATTTGAGAAGCCAAATATTCTTTTTTTGGCATCTCATATTTTTTCTGATTTACTATGAATTATTTTTATTTGCGGCTCAGTCACACTTGAGCCGGTGTTAGTCTTGACCCTTTGTCTCCTGGGTTGCACCAATCACTTCCAGTTTTACTCTTTGTATCATTTCCTTTCAGAGGTGAATCTGACCTTCACAAACGATCCCCGTCCACGACACCAAGTCTCGGTGGCTCTAGGGCGACTCCTAGTCGTCTAAGAGCCCTCAAACTCCAACAGTAACAAATTCAACGAAAAACCAACATGAAGATGGGACCAACTGCTCATGGATGAAGCTTGATCAACACAAAGGACTCAGACCTAGCTTCTCCACTCTCACAAGTGCTCAGCTGTAGTTAATGTGAAAGGCAACCCTAGCTCGTGAGGGAGGAGGGAAATAAATACTCCCACCCACCAACTAGTTGTTTGAAGCTGACAGATATCGGATAGTCCGATGTGACATCAAATTGTCCAATATGAAAGTAAGTGAAACTCGAAGCAAAGGCTATTTTTGTGGTCCTGGAATGATTCTAAAGATATTGAAATAAGAATAAGTCAATATGGAGTCGATTAATATCGGATAGCCTGATAATATTATCGGATAGCCCGATATTTTTGGATTTTGAGATAGAGAGGGGTCGATCGGACCAAGCATCGGATAGTACAATCCACATTGAAACATTCTGGAGAAAATATCGAATAGTCCGATATTTTTGCGACTACAAGACAGAGAGGGGTCGATAGGACCAAGCATCGGATAGTCCGATCCACATCAGAACAATCTGGGTGAAATATCGGATAGTCTGTTTTTTTGCGACTTCAAGAGAGAGAGGGGTGGATAGGACCAAGGATCATAACATTCTGATATACATCGGATGTTCCGATTCAACATCGGATAGTCTGATATGTTTTCGAACAAAACACCCTCGAATTTGAGTGGTGGATAGAATAAGTCAAGGTTCACCTACCATGTGCACTGGGACCATCTAGAAATGATTTTTTTGTTGCATCCCTCTTAATAGTACAACATGTCCTTAGACTCAAGTTAAATAAAAGATCTAGGTCTAAACTCTACACACCATTGACTCCGTGACTCCGTTTGCATACCATATTCTTTTCATAAGATTAAAATCTATTCATAAACTTATTAAACACATTAATTCTTTAATTGCCCGTCATTTATCACCAAAACCCACATAGGGCCTAGATGCACTTTCAATCTCTCCCTTTTTGGTGATTGATGACGACCCAATTGAAGCTTACAAAATGATTTTAAAAAGAATATTTCTTTTGAATGATCAAGAATATAACGAAGCTCCCCCTAAATATGTGGCAATATTGGAAATATGGAGGCTCCCACTATATCCTTGCATTCGTGGGGTCCAAGGGAATAAACAAGTGCAATAGAGAGCCAATGTACAAAAAAAACCATTTACACAACAAATGCATATGACATGGCATTGGGCACGACAACACTTCAACACATCATTCACATAATGCAATAAACAGCGTAAACGAGTTTAAGCAGTTTCAACCACAGTTTAGAGTAAAGATAACTAGAGTTTTAAACTACAAGATCAAGGGCAAGGGTCTTACAACATACAGAATAAACAAACATAAGTAGACATAGATAAACTATACTTTCTCCCCTTTGGCATCAACACACCAAAAAGAGAGAAATAAGCTAACTAAGACTGTCACGATCACTCTTCACCATCTCCCTACTCGTCCTCAGAGTAGTAGTTTCCCTCACTACCACTCTCTTCATCATCTTCGACTTGAGGGGCAAAAGCGGCTTCATAGCCCTTAAGCTTTTCATCATCGTCACTGCCCGTAATTTCAGAATCACGAGAACTGGGAATCTCCAAGTGCCTTTGAATCTTTTTCAGCCTCATAGTGTTCTTCTTGATGCGCTCGGTGTTCTTCTGACGGGCTCGCCTCTCATCTTTGCAAATGCAAAAGATTGCCCTGAGCATAGCCTTGATAGAAGAGGAGGATAAGGATAGACATGAGGAAGAGGCAGGGGCTACACGGGAAAATGGTGGGGAAGCACGGCCACGGTCCTGAGTAGGACAAGAGGAGCCGCGAACTGTAGCCTTGATGACTCTAACTTGATAAACTGAGTGCTCCACATCCTTGAAAAAACCCGAGCCTATGACCTCCTCTATCATCTTCATGATATAGGGAGCAGGAGTGCAGCTCCTCCTGGGGTCCAAAGAGCTAAGACGTATCTCACTCCAAATGAAGTCCACAACATCTAACGGGCGGGACTGGGAGCCGATCCAATAGAGATTGTTTCTCGAATAACCAAGAATGCTCGATGCATCTCCCTCTTTTAGAGTCAACGTCTTCTTGATCAGCCGGGTGAGAATAACATATTTTGGAAGCAAGCCCTTCACCTTGCCCAGCTCAAAATCCTCTGTCTCATCATAGACACAGTCCAGCTTGTTGATATCCAGAGGGTCATACTGATGCAGCTTGTCTCTATTTGAACAGGATGCAGCAGAAAAACCAAGAAAACTGACAAAGCAAGCCTTGGTCACACTGTAGTAGGAACCACAAGTCAACCACTTTAGTGACACAAACTCATCAGTACCAAAGTAAAAAGTGCCATAAAACTGGGCAATCACTTAATTGTTCCAATTGCAGCGAAGGCCCATGATGTCCTTAAGGTCGAACTTTTCACAAATTTCTCTGACCTCATCGAACACTAGGTCCTGTTGACATTCTAGATAATCCCAGTTGATTCACTGCATCATGACAACTGGTGTCTTCTTAGGGAGAATCACCGTGTCGTAGAAGTCATGCTAAAAGTAGTTCGAGAAACGACGATCAGTGTTAGGTTGTTTCTCGTACTCCTCTGGATCTATTCTCCGCTCTTTCCTTATCTTGGTGGAATTGCCCTTGAGGTTCATCTGCTTAGGAGGGAGGAAATTTACACAAGATATCCTAACAGATTCATGCATCTCCAGAGGTCCAATGAGGGGTCGGGGGGAGGGGGGTTGCCCTTCATGAAAGCCGTTGCTGCCTAGAGGCGCCAGGAGATGACCTGGACCACACATTGGTCTTGGAAACAGTCCTCCTCACAGGAAGCTTTGAGCAACTATAGGAGAGGCAGGCTCTTCAGATATCTCAGTCTGAGGAGATGGCCTCTAAATCGAGGGAGATGAAGCATGAGCCCTGGAGTGATGAAAAGCTACCTCGAGTTTATAAAGGGTGGAGGCTCGAGCGGGAGCCGGTCCTTGGTGAAAGGCTTGCCTCAACGGGGAGTAGAAGGAAGACTCCGAACCTCAGTTAAAAAAATCTTTGTGTCCGTCCTTTTATTTTCAACACCTACTTTTAGCCCTTACTTGTTGTTTTATTTTCACCGCATACTGTTGATTTAGATTGCTTAGAATAGGACTTGCTAGTTAATTTAGGTAACAAATTGTTAAGAAGCAAACTTTTGCAACGTCTTGACAGTCGTTTAAGGGTTTATAAGAACCAACATAGAATGGCAGGTCAAGAGTTTCAGTTGATGGTGGTCCGAGAGAACTACAGTGGCGATGTGGTGATTAGGGGGCATCAATCATGACTGGGCGTGGTTATGCCTATGGATGGCAACGGGGACATTCCCCGTTGGGGGGTGCTTCTCCGTCCATGTCCCCGTGACCTAAAGTTTTTCTCGTTCCCGTCCTCATTCATTGTCTTGGGGATCACAATTCTCTGTCCCTATCCCTATTTGGGTGGCGGGGCCGTCGGGATCCATTCCGACGAAAATTACACATAAGAGAAAAACACTTGTCACCATTTTTACCCTAAAATCATGCCAAGAGAGAAGAAAAATAGAATGAGTATGCTTTGAAGATTTGATTAATGCATATATATGAAAATATAGATATAATGGGCTAGATGATATGTTTACGGCCTAACAATTCATAGAGTAAACTAATTTTGGGTCTCCGTGGGCAAAAATTTCCACATCCCCGTCCGCACAATACCTGACGGGGAATAGTTTTTTCCCATTTACATCCCCGCGTGGTTAACTTCTCACCATACCCGTCCTCCGATAGAGGAATTCCCCATCGGGGATCAGGGAACGGGTCCCCATCACCACCCTTAGCTAGCTACACCATGTCTAAGGTCTAGGAATGATCTCTAGAACCAGGCGATGTCGAAAGGTTGAATCGGGTCGACGAGGCACGGATTGAGATGGCTATGATGCGTTGGAACTATTCCGGGAAGGCAACATCGGCGAGGTTCCCTTGGGATGCACACGTAAATCGGCTTCAATAGCATAAAGGTGGTCAATAGGGGAGAATGTGAAGGGGAAGAAAGCATTGTCGATGCTCGGGGCTCACCGGAGAGTGCGTTTCGTCGGGACGGGCTCTAGCCATCAATGGCGAAAGAAAGAGGGATGGAAGGAGGTGCAGCAGCTCGGGGATTTACTAGAGGGGAGAAGAGTAGTGGGCGACCATGAGGAGGAAGAGGACCAAGTGGGAAGGTTCTTGTTATAACCCTAGGGGTATTATGGTCAAAACCAAATATACCTATAAGGAGTTTTCTTAGTTGCTAAGAAACTGTGCACTATAAATATGAGAGGCACCCCTTTGTATTCTGGATATGAGATTAAAAAAGATCTGTACCGTGGCTTTCTATCTACATCTCTGTGTTCATGACTCTGATTATTCATCTCTGTGATTGATCTATGTGATTGTGTATGGGCGACAACTGTTTATATTATAACACGTTATCAGCATGAATCACTCTTAGGTTTGTCACCGACGGTATGTCGATTTCGCAATAAGATCTATTAAATTTCTATCTACTATTTTGCTATTTGATCCAGTAGATCGTGATTGTTTATTTCAATCTATTAGTATTTTTGGCATTAGTAGATTGAATCTGGAGCCTGTAGCCGCACCAGGCGTGACCGGTCGCCGCCGTCCCGGCCTCGCGCTTGCGCCGCTACCTCGAAGGCACGGCCGTGCCAGCCTTGTGCCGCCCGCTGGGCACCGTCGGCCACGACCGCGCCACCGTCCAACCAACGAGCGCCTAGCCGAGCCGCCACCCCGCTGACGAGCGCCGCGCCGCCGTCCCTTGCGCCGCGCCGCATCCCCATGGCGCCGAGCCGGCCCCGCGCCTCGCGCCCAACGGTGCCACACCAAAGTGCCATGCCCGGCGCACGCCCTGTGCGCCCCGCTTGCCGCACTGTGTCCCTGCGCTGCTCCGTGCCCGCGCCGCCCTGATGGCACCATGCCGCGCCACGTCTCCCTGCGCCGCGCCATGCCACGCGCTCTGCCGCGCCGCCGCACCCGGACGACGCCGCATTTCCCTGCACCGCACCGCGCGTCGCTTGTGCCACCCAGGAGGCGGTAGCGCCGCGCCGCCCCTTCTCGCTCCATTGCCGTGCCGCGCCTGCAGCCGTCGTCACGCCGCCCCATGCTGCACCTGGCTCCACAGCCGCCACCAACCGGTGGTTAGGGTGGAACCCTAGTCGCCTGGGAGAGGTGAGGTGTGGTGGGCTGATTGGGCCAGCCCATGTTTGGGCCGAAAAAGTGATGGGGGAGGAAAAAAAAAGGCAAACCGAGTTCTGTTTGGGCCGAATTAAAGAAATCCCGCAGATTTTGTAATTGTTTTTTTGAGAATTAAATCCTGTAGATTTAATATTTGGTAGTATTTTATTGCCATGTTTAGTAGTAAATTCACTATTTTGCATATATCTGAATTTAAAGCCTGTAGCTCATGATATTAGAAACTCTTGATAAAATATTAGAAACTCTTGATAAAATTTTGCATACATCTGAATTTAAGATTATTACAAACTCTTGATATTGCTAGGAAATTCTGAAAAGCTTTAATGACTCATGTAGAGTTTGGTTTTGCTCATGATGAGTAGTTTACATCTTTTGCTTGATTGTTTCGCATTAGATGTTTATTTCCCGTATGCCATAATATGGTCTGAGTTGTTCTATTTCTAGATTCTCTCCTGCAGTAGAGTTAATTATCTGAGTAAAAGCTAAATAGAACATAGTGTCGAAAGCACATGTTATAAAAAAAATATACAGTTAATGGATTATGAAAATCCTTGTTGTGATCCCAGTAGGATTCATTATTCCTTGTGATATAAGATGACAAAATTGCGATACATTAATGTATCTCATATCTGATAATCCCTTTCAGAAGTAATGGTTCTTTCCTGAAGAAGTATGAGTTCCCTGTAGGAATATAAGCACTTCCCTGAAGAAAGATTAATTACCAGTAGATATCTATTATACACCAATGGTCCCCTCAAGTGGACGATGACCCATTGATACCCGATACTGGAAGTTCGCCACATGAGCACTAGTGCTGTGCATCTCCTGCCAGTAGTTGGGAGAGTGGTGGTGTTCTTTATTACCCTGAAGGTATAAGTTTGTACCCTGAAGGTATGATGTAAATTGGTGATAATCGCAAATTGAATAATCCACTAAATGCCAAGGCAAGACTGGTTATAGTGGTACAACTATATGTGTAAGACCTGCTGAATAGGTCATTTGGTTGCAATTGAACCACTTGGGAATAAGTGCAATAATGAGACCCAGAAGGTCTGATTTGTTATATCCAGAAGATATATGATATTGCAATTAACCTTACCCACATGGTAGTGTTCCCCTGAAGTGGAAAATATTTGTTTTAACCTAAGGCGGTATAATGAGATTTTAGGACCAGAAGTTCCTTTCCTTTGTAAGCACTTAGTGCGGCATCAACCAGAAGTTTGAACCGGTATTAAATTGTCTGTAGGGACCTGCTGGATAAGCAGGACCTCGGGTTACTTGCTAACCGAGGGCCATGTTGGATTATATGGATGTGGGATTCATGTATAACCCGCATATGGCTAAATCTCATATTGTGCTTTGAGATTAGCACTTCAAATGAAGCCTCACATGTGTGTATGGCTGAGAAGGATGGTGACCACATCCAGAAGTATGTGAATATCATTCATACCCCAATGATATACATGAGGATAATGTTGCTTGTATTGCATAATTGGATAGTGGAATATTGTTCCCAAATTATTTCTGATCACATTTTCCAGAAGCATAATGTGATGGATGTTCAGAAGACATTGAAATGTCGAAAGGCATTTGGGATGTCGTCCTGAGGGGGAGCATGAGCTAAATACTGATTCGGTTCATATGAAATCCTGAAGATTTTATTTTTGTCTAACCCGGTAGGTTGACATGATGATCAATTAAATTATTTTACCACAGCATGACATAGATCTAAAAGAATTATAACGCAAAAGTCCAGTAGACCGTATTGATCCCGAAGATCAGACCCTGGTGATTATATATTGTACTCTTTTCCCTTATATGAGTTTTTCCCATTGGGTTTCTTATAGAAAGGTTTTTAACGAGGCAATATTGCAATACAGCATGCGCGTGCGATGTACTCTTTTCTCCAATCCTTTTTTCCTACTGGGTTTTTGGATGGAGTTTTTGACGAGGCATTGGCATAGCGCAGTTTTGCCCAAGGGGGAGGGGGAGTGTTATAACCTTGGAGGGTTTTGTGGTCAAAACCAAATATATCTATAAGGAAGTATCTTAGTTGCTAAGAAACCCTGCACTATAAATATGAGAGGCATCCCTTTGTATTCTGATATATGAGATTAATAAAGATCTGTGCCGCGGCTTCCTCTCTATATCTATGTGTTCATGTCTCTGGTTATTGATCTATGTGATTGATCTATGTGATTGTTTATGGGCAACTACCGTGTATATTATAACAGTGCCAATGTTTAGTACTCCATTCGTTCTTTTTTATTTGTCGTCATAGACTTTTGAATATGTCCTTTGATCATCCGTCTTATCTATAAATTTAGTGCATATATGTAAAAATAAGTCATGATTAAAATACTTTTAATGATAAAACAAAACATAATAAAATAAATAATGCTCAAATAATTTTTTAATAAAACAAATGGTTAAAAAACGTGTCTAACTCGAGAGTATTGTTGGGAGTTTTGGTCGGACCGTCTAGGCTGGCCCGAGCACGGTTCGAAAAAGGCAATCCAAAGCACGGCACGACACAAGAAAAAACAGGTTGGCATGACCTGAATAGCATGTTGGGCCTGGCCTAAAAACCAGGCACGATGGGCCGCCTGGCCCGGCCCGGCCCGACTATCCGGGCCGTGCTCGAGCGGCACGGCTTGAAATAGAGCACAAGTCAGCAATTTGCGTTTTTCGTGTTCTTTCGCTACTCAGATGGATTTCTGTTCAACATAAAAGTTGTAGATAATTTCCATACGCATCTTTTTCATGTAGATAACTTTTTCATATGAGCAATTTATCAATTTATACAAATTATTTTCTTTTTGCGTGCTTTAGGGAGGACGACACAGTCCTTGGTAATTCGCCCTTTTTGAGGTGTTCTACTGCTCATATGAATTTCAGTTCAAAACAAAGTTGTAGATAATTGTGAGGCACATCTTTTCCATATAGACAACTGTTTCATTTGAGAAATATATGAATTGATAAAAATATTATTTTGTTCACTGCCTACATTAGGATGGACGACGCAATCCTAGGTAATTCGTCTTTTTCGAGGCCTTATTCTGCTTAGATGAATTTCGGTTGAACACAAAAGTTGTAAGAGAATTTCAAGACGCGTCTTTTTCATATAGACAACCTTTTCATTTGAACAACGTACGAAATTTTAAAAAATAATCTTGCCTGCTGCTTTGTCACCCGTGCCATGCTCGTGCCGGCCCGAAGTCGGTTCGACGTGCTTTTGGGACCGTGCAAGTCTAGATTTTGGCACTCCGCCCAACACAACCCGAAGTGCTGACCGAGCCGTGTCAACCCGTTTTGTACCGACCCGAAGCACCACGGGCCCGGACCAGACCGACACGGCACGACCTGGTTACCAGCACCCGGATTTTCCCATAATCCGGGAACGAACAATAAAGAAGGAAGGGAGTGCTACTTGTGCTGACTAGTTTACCACCTCGATCATGGACAGGGGATAATCCCGCACCCCAACCCTATTCCAAGATTTGCGCCGCTGGCTGCCGCCCTTCCTCCTCCGAGCCGGGGATTCGCCGCCGCCCCTCCACTTCGCGAGCGTTCGCCGCGCCCCTCCTGGCCAAGCGCTGCCGCCCCGCTCCGCCCCTTCACCGGCGATTGCCGCCGCGCCCTTTCTCCTGGCCGAGCGCCGCCGCTTCGCTGCCCGTCAACGGTCGCGGCCGCCGCCTCGCTCCCCGCTCCTCCTGGCCACCGCGGCCGCCCCCCGCTCTGTCCCACCTCCTCGCCGGTGCCGACGCCCAACTCCTGCCCAGTGCGGTCTCCCACCTCGCCAAGTCTCCAACGAACAAGCTTGCGAGCCTAACCGACCGAGCCCGAGCTTTGGCCGAGCGCGAGCCGAGCCTCACATCTAGCTCCTGAAATCCAACGAGCCCGACCCGAGCGGCCGAGCCTCGCTTCCGGCTCGTTCATCATAACGAGCCCGAACCGAGGTAGGCCTGGCTCGCTCGAACTCGAGCTCGGCTCGTTGCTACCCCTGGTTGAAAGTTGAAACCAAAACTTCCATCCATTTGCCGCCCACCTCCTCACTACTGCCCTCTTTTTCTGTGTTGTTGCATACTTGATTACTTGCTCAGATTGTGGCAAGAGAAAGAGCGAGGGATCATGATGGAACAACAATCAGCAGCATCAGAGCAGGAGCTCGAGGACGATCTCCTCCACCAGTTTGAGCGAATCCTTCATGATGATCCCATCATGTAAGCAAGGCCAGCCTTACAAGATCTCCTTATTTTTTAAGTTCTTGCTATTTTCTTACTTATTTCTTCATCCATATGGTAATGAAACAAGCCCCAACTTGTTCCATTCTCTTTAAGCCAAGTAGCCAACCCTTAATTCACCCATTGAATCTATTGCAAAATTGTCCATGACCCACCAATTTAGCACTCTACTCTTGCAACATATTCCTTTTTCTACCAATTTCTACTTCATTTCCTTCACTGTGAACTGCTTCGTCCTGCCTTATCTGTTCTACTGATATCCTTGCAAAAACATTTATGCAGAGATGAGGTTGGATTCTTGCACCCATCACACTTCCAATCACTAGATTTGTGCGGCCAAACCACCAATTCCACATCCCAACGGCCGGAAGACCATCACAACTACTACTGGTGCAGAGACCACAAGCTTGCCATCTCTTCGGACATCCTACCCAAGCTCTACCGTGCTGCACGACATGCATATTCCAATGGAAGTACAGCTCACTTTGATCTTTCCTCAGCAGCTGATTTGATGAGGCACAGCAAGGCACTGCTCATACTTTCCCCTGACTTTCTTACTGCATGGAACTCGAGGTAATTCTGACTCCATAATCCACATCAGTTGCTAAAAGCTTGGTTTGGTCATTTCATTGTGTTGACAACAAGCTCCATACGTGAAAGGGTCCTCAAGCTCCATGAGATCATGCCTAGGTCGGGTTAATCTGTCCCATTGCAGAGTCAGGTTCCTCGGCGGACTAGACGCTAGATGGCTTTGAAAGAAGCGAGAGCACTCGAGTTCCATCTGATCATGATCAACAGCGGCCCCCGTGGGGGTGAGGAGGGAGTAGATGAAGTTCTTTTTCCTTCTGTTGGATGCCCTCAAGTGGAAAAATTTGGTATTTGCATCGCCAAGCCGGAGCCACGCAAGACGCGCTCTTTGCTTGATGCGGATTTTCTGAATGGTTGCCAAGCCTGTGACCCTTGCCTTTAGGGCAGATCTGAGGTCCCTCTCCAGGTCCGTCAAAATACGAGTTTCCTGGGCCTTGTCAAACAACAAAATGAGCTCACTGACTATTCCAAGTTGGAGCCTAATGCATGGGACTTTTGTGCGAGCCCATAAAGCAAGGGCCTTCGCCGTACGCTCTAGCTTTATGTGAAGACGCTTGTAGGGGTCGGCGGTGGCAAGAGGCCGCTCCCAAGCACGTTGGACTGTGTTGAGGAAGCCTTCCAAGGTAACCCAATAGTTTTCAAATCTGAAAACACGAGAGGCATGCTGCTTCGGGGTTGCCCTGAGCAGGAGGGGAGCGTGGTCCGAACTCAAAGACGGGAGGCCCAGGAGAACCGAGTCCGCGAAGGCAAGCTCCCAAGCCGCGGTGCAAAAGGCCCTGTCAATTCTTGTCAAAGTCGGGGTGGCGCGCTCATTGCTCCAAGTGAAACGACGGCCCAACAGACGGAGTTCCCTAAGATGCAGGGTGTGGATCGAAGATTTGAAAGCATCCATCAAGACCAAATCCACATTCGAATTGTTCTTGTCATCCCGGTGCATGATAAGGTTGAAATCACCGATAACTAGCCACGGACTGTCCGAGCGCCCCATGTGGTTTTTGAGGCTATCGAGGAAGGCTAGCTTTTGCGCCCGCACCTGAGGGCCATAAACCACAGTGATCCACCATTCAAACGTGTCGTTGGTCGCAGTAATTTTTGCGGAGAGTGAAAACTCTTCGAGGGAGACGTTCGAGATGACGAACTCACTGCTCTTGACCGCTAGCAGGATACCACCCCGCGTGCCCACCGCTGGCCGGTGCACAAAGGATGTCGGGTCAGCAAAGGGATGACCAAGGCACTGCATAGTCAAACCGTTACCCCATGTGGCAAGTTTTGTTTCTTGAAGGCACACAATATTGGCTCCGGAGCTAGCAACAAGGTTTCTGAGAACATTACAATGCGCTCCCGAGTTAAGTCCTCTCACGTTCCAGTTGAGCAAACACAATTGATCAGATCTATTCATGGAAAACTAGATGGCAGCGGGTGACAGGAATGGCGAAGGTAACATCGTAGCCTTTTCTTTGAGGACTTAGGGAAGAACAAAGCCACATACATAAACGGGAGCACAGCCTGCTGCCTAAAGACAATAGTCCAAGCAGGCAGGAGACTGTACGCTGCAGCTGTGGCACATCCAAGACAAGACGAACTAATAAGGGTGCCATCCAGACGGCGAGTTGGATACACGACGCAGATACATCGGGCGTTGCCCGAGCCCTAACAAAATGAAGCCTTGTTAACATGGATCACTGGAAGGCGCCAAACAGAGCCACCGCTGGACTGATCAGGCCGTGGCCTGAATCTGAGCAGCAGGAGAGCTCGCAATATTGAGATTTGCGAGGGCTGCCATCGCCAAAGCCGCCGCTTCCGGGAGCGGCCTCGCAAGGATAGTGGAGAGGTCGCGTGGAGTTGCTTCCGGTGCCCAGGGCGCCATGGCCTGGGCAATGCGCTGACGAGCTCGAGCTTCAATCGGGGTGTTGGAAGCATTGCCAGCAGCAATGCGAGCGCTGCGCCGGCTTGTGCGCTCCTTCAGCTTGAGGCGGCGACGAACATAGACCTGCAGGACGGGCCGAGGAGCAGGGACAGTGACTGATTGAAGGAAACCCGGTAGCTGAGTCACAGGTTGATCGGGATGACTTGCCATTACCGGGTTGACAGGCTGCGGCGCTGGGCGTTGGGCCATCGGCAAATCTGGTTGGACGACGGCCGAAGGAGGAGGCGTCGCCCCCTGACCCAGGGCGCTGCCATCCCCGTTTGGCGATGGTGATCGCCCACGGAAGGGAGAGGCTGGGGCGCAGTCACCAGCCCGCAAGAGATGAAGGCGGCCACCCGCGCTATTCGGCCTCCCGCGTGGCGAGCGCGGTGATCGCGAACGCAGCCGCACGACTGGCGAGTGCGAACGGCCAACCCTGAGCGGGCTCACTGCGGTCAACGGAGACTCCGTCTCGGAGGATACGACATCGTTGTTGGAGTCCCTCCTGACCGGCTGATTGGAGAGCTGCAAGACGGGCGCCTTTCGCGGGGAAAACTGAGTCGCGGAAGAAACTGGCATGGAGGAGGACTGGACGTCTTGGACGACGACCACAGATTTGAGCTTGGGCTTGCATACCAGAGGGGGCTCCTCACGGTTGAGGTAGCGAGTGTGTGACTCGCCAAGCCGGGGGGGGTCTTCATGCTTGCGGTAGCGGCGGTTGGGCTCGCCGTTGTCGCGACGGTGGTGATCGCGCCCTCTGGACGGGGCACGGGGCGCCACCGTGCTGCCATTGCGGCGAGGCCGGGAGCTTGACCGATGGCGACGGCTGGTGCGGTCGTACTGGCGATGGTGATCATCATCGTCGCGGTCACGGTCTTCATGGCGGTGATGGCGCGGGGGGGAAGGAGTCCTCTCACGACGGTGGAGGCGTCGAGCCGGCTCGTCAACTAGCCCCAGCGTCCACTCGAACTTGATGACGCGCGTCCTTCCGCCGTAGTTGCCTTGGCGACGAAGGTCTTCCGGCGTTTCCAGCACGTCGAGGTGGATAATGACGAAAGCCGAGCAGAACTCCAGTGGGCGCAGCGCTGCAGAGCCGACTTCACCGCCAGCCGACGAAGTGCGCGCGATGGAGAGGCGATGGGTCTTGGGGATGGTGTCCGGGTTGGCCGTCCACGCCCAGACGTTGAGGGTGGCGGTGTCGAGGAGGCGCGATGACTCCTCCTCGACGCACTGGAGCACACAAGCCGGGCCGATGATGTTCTCGACGACGCGCGGACACCACGCATGCATCGGCACACCTTCCAAGCAAAGGCGTACCCGATGGCGAATTGGCGCCGGTGCAGAGGTGAACCGCGGTGACCATGCCTTGAAGAGGATGTCGAAGGAGGCATGGCAATAGCGGCCGCGGTTAACTGCTTGGTCGCGCTGTTGCTGGGTGTCGAAGCGCACGAGGAAGTCCTCCGGAGCGTGGTTGGAGACGTGCACGTTGGAGTAGCTGCAATCAGCCGCCCCCATGGCCGCGAAGTGCACAGTGGTGAGCGCTGCCGAAGACTCCGGTCGAAGTCCGCCGCGGAAGGTGGCTGTTGCCCAGGTCGAGGAAGCCGTTGCCCATTGCGTTTCCAGGAGGCTGTCGGAGATCACGCAACTGGCCCATTCCCTTGGACGGTTCTCTGGTTCACCCATGGTGAGCAGCGGGGCGTGGGATTGCTTGGGCGCGGTGGGACGTGGAGGATTGGAGGGGACCGGTGGGGTCTTGGAGCGGCGACAGCGGGCGGCGATGTGTCCAGAGCGGAGGCAGGCCCGACATTTAACGGGGTCGCGGCAATCGGCGCGCAGGTGGGAGCCAGAGAGGCACCGGAAGCAGCGGCGGGTGTTCTGTTGAACTGCGGCGTAGCTGGGAGATGGGGCGCCGAGCTTTCGAGCACGCGGGGAGCGCGCACGCCACCAGTACCTCGGCTTAACTGCACACCAACCCATCTGCTCATCCTCCGCTGGTTGAATGCGCCCAGCAACTCCTCCCTTCTGTCGGGGGCGCTTCGAGGCAGCCCCGGCCTTCAAAGCACCTTGCACCAACCGGAGTGAATCCGCCATCTTGTCCAAATCGGTTGAGGCGACAGCAGCCGCAGGCGAATCCCTTGTAGATCTGCACCATGAAGGCGAGGAAGCAGCCGGCGGGCAAGCAAATCTCACCTTTCCATGTTCCGCGGCGACGACATCCCTAAAGCTTCGCTGGCCGAGGCAGGAGCTGCCCAGCGGTTTGAGGCAGGGCTTAGGGGGCGGTGTCTGGGCTACGAGCGTGGCTGGGGGTGCCGATTTTGGGTGCTGGCTTGGTTGGCTTAGCTGGGTGAGCGGCGGCGGCGGCGGCAACGGTGGCGGCGGAGCGGGGCGAGCGGGGCGAGCGAGCAGGGCCATCAAAAAGAATAAACACCCTATCTGAACACGACCCACCAATTTAGTACTCTACTCTTGCAACATATTCCTTTTTCTACCAATTTCTACTTCATTTCCTTCACTGTGAACTGCTTCGTCCTGCCTTATCTGTTCTACTAATATCCTTGCAAAAACATTTATGCAGAGATGAGGTTGGATTCTTGCACCCAACACACTTCCAATCACTACATTTGTGCAGCCAAACCACCAATTCCACATCCCAACCGCCGGAAGACCATCACAACTACTACTGGTGCAGAGACCACAAGCTTGCCATCTCTTCGGACATCCTACCCAAGCTCTACCGTGCTGCACGACATGCATATTCCAATGGAAGTACAGCTCACTTTGATCTATCCTCAGCAGCTGATTTGATGAGGCACAGCAAGGCACTGCTCATACTTTCCCCTGACTTTCTTACTGCATGGAACTCGAGGTAATTCTGACTCCATAATCCACATCAGTTGCTAAAAGCTTGGTTTGGTCATTTCATTGTGTTGACAACAAGCTCCATACACAGCCTGCAATGGATTTATTCCACATGATTGTCTTGTGCCTCTTTTCTTTCTTTCTTTCTTTCTTTCTTTCAGGAAGAGGGTGCTATCAGTAATGGATTATGATTTCGCAAAACTCAGGGATGAGCTGCAGTTGTGTGCCTTGATCCTTTCGTACTCGCCAAAGAATGAAAGTACCTGGAGCCATAGGTACAGCTCATGTTGCGCTTGTGCATGTGTCAAATCAGGGGCATTTGGTAATTATTTCAGGCATTTGTTTTTTCCTTCAAAATAATGTATCACTACGACCAAATAGTGCCATAGATAACCCTTTTTCCTTTTATGACACTCAAATTCATCATTCTCCTTGCGCAAACCCAATTGTCTTACCAACTGGTCAAAGAAGGGGGTATCTAGAAGATGATGCCAACATTGTAATTTAAGGTCTTCAAAGGACCTGATAGTGTTCCTCTTTAGAGCTGGACTTCATTTGTTTGGGAACAAAGGATTTGTTTAATTTGTTAGTGCTAGAAAAAAAATAGTTTAAATTAATTGTCTGCTACAGGAGATGGGTGATCAGAAAGGTTGCAGAACACCATCAGGATGTGTCAGAGCTTGTAGAGAAGGAATCTATTCTTGTGAAAGAGATAGCAGAGGTCATAACTCATATGCAGCATGTTGAGAGCACCTTTCCCATCTACTTGTCTGAGTCATCATATTATAGTTTTCATTCTATTCTTATGTTGGTTATTAAATTAATTCAGCACATAAATAGTTTTGTTCTTTCTTCAGAAATCAAAGATGAACTACCGTGCATGGAGGCATCGATGCTGGCTTATTCCTTTCATGAAAAGAAAACAGGTGAGTTTAAACAATATCTAACTGAATAAAATTCACTCATTTTTTAAATCTTGTATGTGACCTTCTGATCTTTGAGCATAGCTTTAAACCATGATGGTCTCAACTTTTCTGGAACCTAAAGAATTTCTTGTGAAGTATCAGTTCTTGCACTCATCCCAACCATCATCTAATTTCTGTTTCTTGAAGGTGATGGATGAGTTGGAGAAGTCAACAAGATGGAGTGAGTTTCATATTGCTGACAACTGCTGCTTTCACTACCGTAGGGTGAGGCCCTTATCTATGTAGCTTGCACTAGTTATTACTTTAAAAGAAAATTATATCTTACTTGAAGATTTGTTATATGGACCTTTGGCATTTTCTGAGAGCCTGTACAATATGTTTGTGTACAGTTTGCAGATCTTGAACTGCTCACCATGCTTGAAACCTCATGTTATTTTCAGATTTGGAATTTCCATTCTCGCTTTCCAGTATTATGTACTTGCATGCATACCCTGTCTGCTAACTATTCCAAATGATAGCGTATGCGTATTCTGGACCACTAATGCAAACATGCAATGTTATTGCTTGTTTACAGTCTTTGCTGCTTGCTTTATTAGACAATCATGATGCAAAGAGTGAAGAAGATTCCCTTAATTGGCAGTCAGAGGGTGATCAACTGTTGAAGGTATGGTATATTTTGTTAAAAGCTAATCACTTTGTGTTTTCTATGAACACTTTCAGCCCCTGTGACATCTTAGCCTCACTTTCCATTATACATCTGTTACATTCTAGAAAATAATAAGTGTGGAAACTTAGCTGTGTATTGCATACTTTGTCTTGGAACATTGACAAACCTCCTATCAGGAAAGAAGAGCATTGACTAACCTCTGTTGGTAGAAACTTTAAACTTTATTTGTTTATGATCTGACAGGAGGAACTCAGATGGAATGAGAGGCTCATCAAACGATACCAAGGAAGAGAGGTTTGGTTTGTTAATCCCCTGCACTGTTAACCTATCAAACATTGCTATTTTTTACCGCACAATTATGGTTGATTTGTGAATATGGTTTTGCCTATGTTGATCGTGGCGATTTACATGTCGGTTTAGTCCTTGTGGATCCATCGCCGGTTCCTTTCGCCATGTTGGGTTCAGCGCTTGATCAGCAGCGAGGATACCTGCCAGTCAACAGAGTCCCTGGTGGTTGTGTTCCTAGACCAGGAGATATACCTGGTGTTGGACT
Source organism: Raddia distichophylla (assembly GCA_005191435.1). Classification (NCBI taxonomy): domain Eukaryota; kingdom Viridiplantae; phylum Streptophyta; class Magnoliopsida; order Poales; family Poaceae; genus Raddia; species Raddia distichophylla. Next base: position 1,343,390 of record SPJY01033365.1, on the reverse strand, counting down.
GCCTGAATGCTGCTGCAGACGAGTTCGGCGAGGCACGCTCCCAGGCAGAGCTTGCAGCACTCGACATTCTCTGGATAGCAAAGGTAGGCAACCAACTACCTCCCTCTGTGCAAACCCAAAATACTGAGTTGTGGTGTGTGGTCTGCACAAGGTGAAGGTCCCCGTTCAGGCGCCACAGCATGGTTCCAATGGAAAAATAACTTCTTATGTTGCATGCAGCAAGTTCCGGCTGTGAAGCAGACGCTGGGAGAGAGGCTGCATTCAATGGGGAGCCTGAAGCTGGCTGAGATGTTGGCAAGGGCCTGCCCGGAGAAGAGCAGGCTGTGGACGCATCTACCTTGACTTGACTCCCTAATGGAACAGTAGATAGCATCAACATGGTTGATATATAGTATCTACATTCTCCTCTGTACTGCTGGAATTTTTAAAAAAAATCTTAAATCGGAGTGACCATTGACCAAGAGATTCCGTTTATGGATAGAGGAACATTTTTAACGGGGAAAAAGAACTGTGCACTGCCACGATAGCAAGTGACTGGTGAAATTAAACAGGCAGGCATTGTTTGTTCAGAATGAATGTCATAATCTAGTCTGCTGCCAGACATTGATCAGTCGATGCGTGCATAATTGCATATGATTTGCTTACTCATACGGTCATATCTCTCTTCTCAAGACGGCTCCAAGTCGGCAATGCTTCTTGGAAGGTGTATATTCTAATGATAAGATAATTGTCTCCTGCAGTATATGCATATCATTCATATCGGTGAATTATTTGATCCCATGCTAACAAGTTAAAAATCACCTTTACAGGAAATGTTGAAGGATATTTTTTTTTTAACAAGCTTTGCATAGTAATAAACAAAAGATAGAGGTGCATTAGTATAGGCAACAGCCGCAACACAGAGGTCACGGTAAGTAATAACTATTGAACTGAATAATAGCAAACACTAAAAAGTACAAATGCAGGCACAAACTCTCTTGAGCACAAAATGGGTGGCAATTGGCAAACAAAATTACAAACAAGTATCCAGTTTATCTCTTATTAAGTAGACATCAATACAATTAATAGTATATAGTACACAAGGACCAACTCCCAAATATTACATTTTGATGGATAGTGACCTACATATAACGAAGTATTCATTAGGAGGATCAAACGTACATATCATCAGGAGGATCAAACATATAATTACACTGATATGTTCTTTATTTTTCTAACTAGCAGCACCAGAAAAAATTTCCTTTCTGAAGAAATGATCCAATAGTGAACTTGTGGCTGAAGATTGGCATTGTCAAACAGGTGTCTTAACTTAATATGGACATATAACGAAGTATTCATTAGGATCAGATATATACAGTTCAGAATTTTTTGAACAATATTAAGGAACTAGTTGCAAGAACTAATCCAATGTCATGTTTTTTCAAGTGGAAGCAACAATTTCAATCAATAGAGCATGACCAAAAGTAAACAGCAAAAGCAATTGCATCATCGTATACATAGTGAAATGTCCAAAAAGTTGAGTAACGAACTAATGATAGGTTGATGATGAATATGGACAATAACCAACTGAAAAAACATGATACAAATTCCAGCCTCACAAACACAAATGAGCATCACTACTTACAATGGGAATTTCATACCCTGCTGTAAAGCAAACGGACAAAAAAGGGGGTAAAGTAACAGCTAGAATACAAAGAAGGTACAAATCAGATGCAAAGATAACTCCCGCTGGAAAACGTGTGTGCAACCTCATTAAACTGGGCAATGCCATCAGTGGCTGGACAGAGTTTAATACCAGACAAAGTGAATGGCCCTTGGTAAGCAAACTTCACCATCCCAACAACCTCTAGTTCACCATCCTTTGAATCCTGATCTACAGGCATCCGAGCCCTTAGTCGTCGAGCAGGACCTTTCAGGGGAATGTCTGGGATATGCCACCTAAGCTCCCTCTCTGCCCGGTTCAGCACAGCCTTTGGTGAAACATTTAGCAGAGTTGGATCAACAGGAAGTTTAACGATGAATGTAACATTGCTCAGCGGCTGTGGCAACATTGGGTTAGATGCATACTGTATCATCACTGAGAGCAATGTCCCGCTATGGCGTTTCACAAGGCGCATCCTTAAAGGCAGAGGTGAGTGTTTGGGCAGGAAGCTGTACTTCATGATGGGGATGGGCTCCTCCTTTGATGGTGCCCTGACATGAAACAGCCCATTCTCCAGGTTACTCAAAATGGAGCTCTGCAGAGCGGCCCTCTTTATTCCAGATGTGCCCTCAAGTCTGAACGAGAACTCTGTCTCCTTCCCAGCAGCCTTCTTTAGTGGCAATGTCCGCAAAAAGATTGTACCCTTCAAACCAACCCGCACAAGAATAGACTCCTTGAACTCAGCATTGATCTCCTCCACAATTGACAACTCAGGGGCAGTCATCTCTGTGCTCTTAGTGACTAACAAATTCTCCAGTGGCGTACCAGCATTTGGTGCCTGCCCACCACTTGTGGCTAGCAGCTCAAGACCAGTGATGCTCTTATCCTTATGATCCTTCTTCGTTGTTGTAACAAACTCCGAAGCATCCAGCCCACCCCCAAATGGAGCATTGAACCCTTCAAACGCCTCAGCCAGTGAAGCCTCCTCATTGCTGAACTCAATTCCACCATAGTCGCCCTCAAACCCTTCAACACCGATAAATGTCGGCTTAGTCGCCTCAGCAGGTGGCAAAGTTGTGACCTCCAACCCAGCAAGTGCAGCCGCGGGATCAGCAACCACAAGGGCAGTCTCTTTGTTCTTCTTGAACCCACCCACCAATGCCTCCTCTGGCTTGTTAACTAGTTCACTGGCTGCGAAGGGATCCTTCTCCGCGGGAGGTGCCTCCTCTGGTGGAGGCTCCTCCCCAGCAGTCACAGCAGCTGCAGGCGCAATATTAGATGCAGAGAACTCGTCGCCGGCGGCAAGGGTCTCCTGGGGAAGCTCAAATGAAGCGCCAGTGAACGCATCACGGGCAGCATGGCGATCATGGGCAAGGTGCTCAACGGCAGGCCAGGGATCAGCACCACGAGCGCGGGCCTCCGCGTCAGGGGAGGAGTTAACCATGCGAGCGAGGTTGTCTCCATGGATGGTGGCAAGAATCTGGGAGAGGCGGACGGAACCAACGCCATGGAGAACGAGGTCGAGCGCGAGGTAGACCTCGGGGTACTTGCGGTGCACCTTCTCAGGAGTGACTTCGATGCCACGGCAGGCGGCGACGACGACGGAAACGGCCTGGTTGACGGCGTCGGCGACGGCGAAGGCGTGGACGGCGGGGGACGCGTGGTCGGAGGAGGTGGTGACGCCAAGCACATAGATGGAGTTCACGAGGCGGTAGATGACGCGGTACTGCGACTCCACGCCCACCACGAGCTGCCCCGATCCGGCCGCGAGGGGGTCGTCGCCGATGGCGTCGAGCGAGGTGGCCGAGGCGGCGGAGGAGGCCGCGGCCGCGGCCGGCTGCTGCTTCCCGCGGGCGAGGTGGAGCCGCGCGAGCCGGAAGGCGGAGACGGCGGCGAGGGCGCGGGAAACGGGGAACCAGGAGCGCGTCTGGAGGAGGATGTCGGGGCCGTTCACCGGCTGCAGGGAGATCGCGAGGCACGCCATCGCGGCCGCCGGCGGCGAGGTCCCCGGCGAGGCGGATCTGCTTTAGGGTTCGGATCTGCAAGAAAGAGGGAGGTGAGCTGGTTTTGAGAGATCTGAGTGGGGTGTGGAAGTACGAAGGAGACGGTCCATGGGAGGAGGGGTGGACCGGATGCAGGGATTGGGACATTGGGCAGGGTTAACAAAACCGGCGGAGTTCTCCGAGACGGCAATAGCGCGGAGCTGGTTAACCGCGGTTAACCGCAGTTTACCGGCGGTTCCGTACGATTTTTGTCCTAAATTCAAAAGCCTGTCTCCCCGGTTTTGTTCGCGGTTAGCCGTGGTTTTGGCGGTTAACCGGCGGTTTCTCACGGTTAGCCGCGGTTTGTGACGAAAAAAAGTCAAAATCAATGAAAATGACTAAAATTCATTAAAATACATATTAAAATTTTGAATTTTAAAATTTTATTTAAGCCAAAATGCTTAGAATGATTAATAGTATTTTTAGGAATCTTATGTATATTTTATATTTAAAACTTATTTAAACGAATTTTGATCAAACTCGTAAACCCTAAACCGTCGGTTTACCGAGCCGGGCCCCCGTGGAGGCGCGGTTAGCCGCGGTTAACCGTGGTTAACCGGCAGTTTTTGAAACCGTGACATTGGGTTGGGCATCTCTTTTCCTTTTCTTTAAAAAAAAGCCATAATTTTTAATTAAACAAATACTCACTCCGGTCACAAAAAGAAATCGCCGTTGACTTTTATACACGCCTTTAACCATTCGTCTTATTTAACAAAGTTATTTCAAATATTATTTATTTTGTTATGATTTGGTTTATTATTAAATGTATTTTAAGTATTACTTATATTATGATTTGGTTTATTATTAAATGTATTTTAAGCAAAGGCGTGTCCAAAAGTCAACGGCGATTTCTTTTTGTGACCAGAGGTAGTAACAACGTAGCTTACCGGACTAAGAACTCAGCACATAGGTGGCAACAATACCCAGGTTCTATGTAGCCGTGCGTATCCAATTCGATGAATTCTAGAATCTAGTCTAAGGATGGATCCATGGGTATGAAAGTTCGAGTATGGAAATCATTATCATTCACACATAGGTACATAATATATTTTCTAATTGCTAATCTCCAAACCCGCTATGTCAACTCCGACTCCCTCTCGACTCTTGTGATCTCGTCCTTTCCTTCCCTCCAAACCCTAACCGCCGCCAATGTCGGCCACCACCACCGCGCACCACCAATTTTGTCAGGATCCCGCTACTGCAACGCCTTGACGGGTATCTGGATGGTTAGATGGATTTTGTGCTTACTTATATGCTCTTAAAATGCAATTAAATTGATACATATGTGACTGGTTGTAATGTATCTACAAGGTTATTTGATGTTCTTCTAAATTTTTGGGTCTGGGTAGACCCGATGGGTCTGAGTCTGGGTCTGACTTTGGACCCATGACAATTTTCGAGTCTTGGCCTAGGTCTAATCTTTGTGTCTTGGGTCTAAGTCCACGAGAGACTAGACATGAAGGACCCAAACCCATTGCCATCCCTACAGATGTGTGCATGTGGTGTGTACGTGCATTATGTGATGGGCAAGTTTGTGTGTGTTTTATTTTACCTTTTTAAAAATTTATTATTCGTGCTTACACCTTATATTATTCGCCAAAAGCAAACAATTTAACTTGTCAAGTAATTTTTAAAAAGATTTAATTACATATATGTCCTTATAAAGTTGTAAAATTACATGATAGTGCAAAAAATGCTACTAAGTAGCATATTTTTGTGCTACCATGCAATTTTCGCAACTCTATAACGATATATGTGTGTGTGTATGAAATTCAACCTTTCCTAAAAGTTTGAAATAATTTATCAAATATATCAAAATAAGTTTAAATAAATAAGTCTAACAGAAAATTGTGTTGTTCAACTGTGCACTTGCTACGAATCTCACTTAGCTCCTTGAACTTTGACTTAGTTTTATGGCCCCTAAACTTATTCCATAAGCACATTTGCCCCCACACCATGATTTTCCCATGAAACGATGACATGGCTAGTGACCTAGCGGTTTTTGGAATGATGGCACCACCATATCTATTTTCCATATAGGGCATGGGCGGGTAAAGGGTTAAGTAGACATTGTTCAATCACTCTCTTCTCTTCCATCCTACACTATCGAGGGTTATGTCTCTAGCGAGGGTTTCACACACCTGACTAGGAAGTCTATTCATGAGATAGCTGACTATGCTGAAAACCTCATCCCAGTATTTGAGCGGCACACCTGAGAAGGCTAAGAGCGCAAGTCCTGTCTCAACAATATGCCGATGTTTGCGTTCGGCGGCACCATTTTGTTAATGAGTATGTGGGCATGAGACAACAACTGCACGAGAGAGAAATAGCGGATCCAACTAAGGAAATGCAATACCTGTTCTGTCGGAGCTAATCATGCAAAGCTAGCATAGCGCCAGCCGTCGAAGTGAATGAATTCGAAAGAACGAAGAAGTAGGGAAATGAGACGACTCTTTCTTGAACAATTTCATAAGCAGATCTTCCCCTCCACACCAATCACGAGTTTTTTTTTATTCCTATCGTATATCGTCGTCACGCCCTTAATGATAGGTTTTGAAAAAGATTTTTCATGTCATTCCCATTTAGGTTCGATTCGGATCCCTCTATTGTTTCCCTTTCCTCCCGAACCTTTTCCTCGTCGCTACAGGGCTTCTTTTCGTGGTTATGCAGCCTCCTGTTAAACTTTTTAAGGTATACCGGTCAGAGTTGATCACAACACACATATAGCTGATGATGACACTTCAATATATGGTTTTGCAGCATCTAAGCCCACATGGCCATCATGGCTGCTCAATGCAACAGTGGTCCGAGAGTGAAAGGTGCTCCACCTTGCTTGCTCGGTCAAAACTGGCTTGCTTGACAGCTTTCTCTTTCGCTATCTTGCTTGGATAGCTTAGGCTTTTCCTCCCTTTCACGAGTCGAAAACAGATAAATCAACCTTGAGCTTCCCCTATCAGTGACACCGGGGCGAGGTACGAAAAATCTAAAACTCCCTTGTCTCACTCATTCAATCATCACCCGAGCATACATATCTCGCCGACACAGCATAGAGAACTTCTTACCAGGCTGAAGTAAGTGCTCCTTTTTTTTCATCAATGAAATAGGGCTGGTAGTGTATCCCGCAAAATATGCAACGAACAGTCATTGTTGAGCTCCATAAGGCTGATGAAAGAAGAGCAATTCTTTGCCCACGAGCCATACCAAGGAAAGATAACATCACTGAACCGGGTTTCCGATTCCTTGGCGACCTCCCGCAAAACGAAGAGATCAGTTCTATCACATCGAGTGTCTCGGCTCCGAAAGAATAGTTGCCCTAAAACTCCCATTATGATTCTTGATTGCCTGCTATTCCTGCTACTCCTACTCCAGTGTAGGCTTACTTCGCATAGGCGTAATAGGTCGAGCCAGGGTCAGGGATTCGGCATCGATACATAGATGTGTTCTTCCCGCTAACTATTCTTGGTTTGCTAGCAACCAATCCCAGGAGCAACGGTGACACCGGAGGCTGAGCCGGCGCGGCTCGGCGGCCCATCCGGAGGAATTGAGGCGCGGGGAGAAAAGAGAGAAGGGAAGGAAAAGAGATGGGCTGGCTCAGCTTCGGCCCAACCGGAGGAGATGAGGAGAAGTGGGGAAAGAAAGAGGGAAGAGAGGAAATGGGCTGAAACTTGGGCCGAGGGGAATAAAGTATTTAAATTTCTGGTTTCTTATACAAATTCATTTCCAGATCTCCTTTTCAAATAAAATTAATACTTAGGAATTTATACTTTGTTTTTCCAAAAATTATTGATATAACTCCAAATAACATCACATGGGCTAATTGTTTTTAAGAAAAATATTAATTTAAACAAATTACCACATTTTCCCCTCAAAGACCTAGACTTTTAAATTATTTTCTAATTTAGATGCATTGCATGCAATGATGATGTCATGATGCCATTTGAATATATGATTTAACATTTTAAATTATGCATTTAAGAAATTATTAACGTGCCAAATTAGTTTTAGAAATTTGGGATGTTACAGCAAAATACTGAAGAGCGCCAACAGCGCTACGATATCAGGTGGCATCATCAGAAAAGAGAGGAGTGCGAGCCGAAAGAAAAAGCTTCTCAGAGGAAGACATGGGAGCAGCGACTCCTTTGCAAGAAATCATTCCTACCCGGCGGAGCAAATCCTGTACATACTAAAACTATGAGAGAACCAAATGATCAGTGAACCGATGAACTGCAATACCAAGAAAGAAGTGCAAGGGGTCGAGATCCTTGAGGACAAAGGACTGTTGAACATCACGGAGGAGACATTAAACTGCTTGAGGAGAAGAGCCTGTAACAATAATGTCATCCACATAGACAAGAACATACATAGTAACCCCATCATGATTGTAGATGAATAAAGATTTGTCGGCACGAGACAACACAAATCCAAGTTCATGAAGACGAGGATGAGGCCTATGGACACACCCAAAAACTTTCAAAGAAGTATAGTCTGGTTTAATGTGAAACAAAATTTCAAGAGGACATATATGATGAGTGACCCGACTAGGAAGTCTATTCATGAGATAGCTGGCGGTGCTGAAAGCCTCATCCCAGTATTTGAGCGGCACACGTAAGAAGGCTAAGAGCGCAAGTCCTGTCTCAACAAGATGCCGATGTTTGCGTTTGGCGGCACCATTTTGCTGATGAGTGTGTGGGCATGAGACATGGTGAGAAATGCCAATCTGACTAAAGAAGGTATGTAGTTTTTTATACTCACCACCCCTCTCAGTTTGAACACGAAGGATTTTCTTTCCAAGTTGTCGTTCTACTAGAGTTTGAAAGGAAATGAATGTACGATGTACATCTGCCCTGCATTTTAAGGGAAAGAACCAAACAAACATGCTATAATCGCTGATAAAGCTCACATAGTATTTAAAACCACCAGCAGAAACAATGGCTGGTCCCCACACATCTGAGTAAATAAGTTCAAGAGGACTCAATGAGAGTTCATGAGAACTAGTAAAAGGCAACTTCTGACTTTTGGCCTATTGACAAGCGTCACAGATCAGCCCAGACTCATTAGAACTAGAAGAACATGGAAGTTTATTCTGACTAAGCAACTAACGAACTATGGAACTGGACGGATGTCCAAGCCGATGGTGCCATCGACCTTGGGTAGACTTGATGACAGAGTAGGCTGCTCTTGGAGATGTAGAGTGGAGAGGATAGAGACCCACCTTACATGCCCCGTGAAGAAATGCCTTCTTCGTGACCTGATCCTTTACAAGAAAATGACCAGGATGATATTCCGAGAAAACATTGCTATCAGAAGTAAAACGATGAACAAATAGAAGATTTTTCTTTGTATGTGGTACATGAAGGACATTATTGAGGAGGAGAGATTGTTTCAGAGTGTGAATCACATAATTACCAATGTGACGAATGGGCATACCTGTACCGTTTGCGGTGTGCACCTGAACTCGTCCTTGATATTGATCGCGTATTGTCAGCTTGTCGAGCTTGCCCGTGATATGGTCAGTGGCGCCCGTATCAGTGTACCAGTTTATGTCAACACCATAGGAGGTGGTGTTGACATAATTTCTAGTACGTTCATCCTCAGCCTGGTACGAGTGATTGAAACGCTCCCAGCATTTCAGTGCTCCATGGCAATCTTCCCATAGACTTGACAGACAATTTTGTTGCCGCCTTTCTTGTTGGAGCCTCTGTCATTGCCGTGACCGCGTTGGCTAAAACCACCACGACTAGCGTGGCGGTGCTGTGGACCACGGCCACCACCATGGTTTCCTCCATTGCACCCACCGTGCCCACCAGAACGGTTGTTTTGATGGCCACGAAAAGCTAGATTTGTCGATGTTGTCCCAGCCGATGCAGCAAGATGTAAGTTCTGGTTCTGATGTTCAAGATGAGCCTTTTATGCAAGGAAATGAGCATAGAATTCAGAGAGGCTCACATAATCAGGCCTACTCGTGATAGATGAGAGGATTGTACTCGACGTCGAGACCGGCCATAATCAAGATGATGAGATCATCATCACTCAAGAGATGGCCGACAGAAGCCATCTGATCTCCAAGAGTCTTCATACGATTGAAGTAATCCACAGCGCTAAGATCATTCTTGCATGTGGTGAACAGCTGCATCCGGATCTTCATGACCCGTGCCTTAGATTGAGATGACCAACGCTCCTGCGCGGTCCACACCTCTGTCGCGGAAGTCATACCGATGCCTTGCAACAGCACGTCAGGCTCGAGCGAGACAAGAAGCACCAAACACTTGTTGATCCTTGAGAAGTCAGGTGCTATACACGCGGTTTGGGGCAACCATCTCGGCCGCCTTCCCATCAACCGTCTTAGTGACAGTGATGGTTTCTTTCGGTGCAGCATCGGTGTTGTTGGCGAAGCCAAGAAGTTGGTGGACTCGAAGAAAAGGAATTAGTTGTGCCTTCCAATGGAGAAAATTTTCTCCGTTGAGTTTCACACTGACAAAGCTCGTGAGGTTTGATGTGAACGGCGCCGCCGGAGTGGACGATGACGCAACTTTAGTGCTTGAACTCATCGATGATGTGTATGGAAGAGAGTAGGCTCTAATGCCATATAAAACCTCAGAAGGTGTTTAGGCTATGGCTGCGGCTTCCATGATAGCCGAGTCCCTGCTGCTTTATTGTTTTATACATGAAATGGATTACATCGTATTGTTACAACAGAAAAGCTACCAATAATACAAATTCAGTTAGTTGGATCGGCTAGCTAACAAAGTTGCCTAGAATAGCGCTAATACAAAAAATTGATACACGACAATTTATCTAACACATAGGTCCCACTACAAATCGGATATTTGATTTGGGATAAACAATCGGTCACTTGTTTCAAATATAGTCAACTTGTTTCGAACATATACAGTTATAATGTTGGAACATTCATGATGTCGTACTAAAACATTTGGTTATTCCTATTAGAACATGATTAGGCATCATCGACGAACAAGGCATGGTCGGGAGCGCTACAATAAAGAGTGGCGGGCGGAGGGCAAGGCGAGCCACAAAGGCAATGCAGGACAAGCCTGGCAGTGATGCCAACACCTTGAGAGAGAGAGGGAGAGGGAGAGGGGGAGGGAGGGAGATAGGGGAATAGTGAGAACCGGGAAGACATCGTGTGGATGAAAGAAGAAAGGCACAAGGGTTCTTTTCACAAAAAGGCATATTGTTTCTTTGTGCTAGGGGGGCATTTACAAATATGCTAAGCATGCTCAAAGTGGATGATCTAAATGAATAAGTTGGTGAGCTGAAGTGACTTGAATGTTAAACTATATTTTAAGAGGTTTTTGAATCTGCTTCTCAAAGTTGTTCACAAATGGGCATATTGTTTCTTTGTGCTAGGAGGGCATTTGCAAATATGCTGAGCATGCTCAGAGTGGCTAAGCTGAATGAATAAGTTGGTGAGCTGAAGTGACTTGAATGTTAAACTGGACTTTAAGAGGTTTTTGAATCTGTTTATTGAAGTTGGTGCCTCGTTTATGTTATATTTAAGAATTTCTAGAGGTGGCTTTCATGATAGAAAAAAGGATAAAAAAAATCAAATTGGTTTTATGACTAAATAAGCCTAAGGCAATCTAAACATGTTGTCCATCCCCATCTGATGTAGATCCGACGGGTGAGATTTGACGATGGCCGCTGGCAAGAGTGCACCACCGTGTTGACTGCACAATAGTTATTGCCATTTACTCCCTCCATTCTAAAATATAAGGCCTATTTTGACTTGAGAAAAATTAAATTTAGTAGATTTTAAGCATAAATAAAAAATAATATGCATGTTAGTGTAGCAAAGTTGTACCAAATTGTTTATATTTCAAAGTGCTTTTGATACAACATTATATTGTAACAATTTCATAATATATAATAGATAAATCTTATGGCCAAAATCTACCTTAAAAGACTTTTGTAAATTCAAAATACGACTTATATTTTCAAACGGAGGGAGTATATAAGTCAAACGCTTTGTCATTGTGTAACTTTTTAAAAAAATTAGTGTTTCTTCTTGAAACTTTCAAAACTATTTTTACTAATTTTTACTTGTTCAAGCCTCGTGTTGAAGGCTCACAACAAAGGCCCACGACAGGTTTTTGCTAAAAGACTGTCCTAATTTCTCATGATGCCTTTTGTCAATGCAACTAGACAACATTAGGGTTTCTTATACATATACCCAACCTCTTTCCTATCTTCATAGCTGTCTTTCTCCACTTCTCAACGCCTCTTCTTCAGTCCCCCATCTCCCTTCCTTTATTGCAGCCATGGTTACACATTGGCACTAACAAATCGACGGCCATTCCGCGACTCAATTGAACCTACCAGCTTAATGTATTTCTATTTGGCATGACCAAAAGATACCCAAATGCCAAGGAAGGTATCATAATAGGCTTCAAAGGAGAAAAGAAGGCCATCTTTTTAAAAAGAATTATTTGATTATCATTTTTAACGCCTTGACCATTTTTACACCATTTCTCAATAATCTCTCGATATCACAAGATAAACATGCACAAATCCGGTTTTGATTTTTTAAGCCACCGGTAAGAAGAATAAAAATTCTAGCTGTAGTAAATAATTAGCAGAACACCTACGATGAGTTGATCCATGAGAGAGAAATCATATCAAATTTAATGGGACAACCATGTGCTTACAATGGATAGGGGGAATGGGGGATGGACCTACGATTTCATTACTTGAATCTTTTCATTCCTCGAACCAAACAAATGAAACCCAGACAAGTCAACTAGAGTTAGAATAGTAACATTCACTCTGTTACTCTTTTATTCAATCAACACTTTTTAACTTTTTTGTCCAAAAACCTGAAGCCAATTATCAAAACTCTTAAAAGTATATCGAGCAAAGAGGGCGACTGCTAGAAGATATCGTAATTCAGATTTTCAGTGATTTAATTCAACTTAAAAAAAGCCTGCGTGCTAAAAAATCTGATCTGGCAAGGCTCCCCTGTGTTCTGCAAGCTCTCCTGGTGAGGTTTCTTCATGCCCTTATACAGTACACACTAATATAGACAACAACGCATTCTTTTATGGACTATATGGGTGATATACATGTACAGTCATGTAAACGAGAACAAGGGTTGAACTTGTAAATGCGACAGAATGCAGCGATACAATTAACCTTCAGATCCTCCGAGCAGTTTATTTCACTGAAATTAGTAGCCTCACAAATCATAGACCATGCATCCGGTACTTTTTTTTTTCTTTTCTGACAATAGCTCTACATCTTTTTACAGTTGCCTTCATGGGGGGTACCGTGGAGAGACGAGAAGAGCCACCTCCTGCCGGCTGAAATCATCAATCGCACCACAGCTCAAACTAACAAATAGTTTGGCTCTATCTGAGGATGATTGTGTTGGTGACAACATGTTTCTGATATTGAAATTTGTATATGTCCCACATATGAAGTCCTTTCTTCTTCTACATGTAGCCCAGCCCTACGTGTAGTACAACGAGAATACGTTTCTGAACCACACAACCATGTTCAAATGTCCGAATGCTGCTTCACCAGCATACACTGATCTGAGCAGAGTCATGTAGAACAGACGAGAAATGGTACTGCAAAAGACATAATCGAATCATTAGAATGGGTAGAACTGAACAGAGATTCACATTCATGTCTGTTGTTCCTGCACAGAGTTCCCATATGATGCTATGAAAAGTTGCATTATACCCATTGGAACCGGAAGTACTGACACAAACTTTCATACCTTGTTATCATAGTCCATTCACTTGGATACAACGACCCTGCCAGAGGGTCCTAGTACATGATAATTTAGTGTGTTCATACACCAAGATATGCAAGGGCAAGGCACATGCCATGAACCCCATGGCCAACACTTTATGTGCAACTTACATGTTACCAGATAAGGAAAAATAACAAAATGGAACAATTCTAAGATATGGATGCAGAAGCAGTGTATGCTAGCTATTTATGGTATTAAACAAAAACATGAGACACAAACAAAAGCAACACGCCAAGGAGAAATCTATACAGGATAGGACAAATGCATGTTCTCAAAGCATATTAGAAATCTTTTCAGCTTTCATTTTTGCATATGTGGATACATACAGATTAGAGAAGACAAGTTCAATACTAACCAATCAGAAAGATACTCAACACCAGTAATAGGGTGATCCGAATTGAGCGACCTAAATGAGTGTTGTGTTGCTGGCCTTGTATATGAAGCCCACCCATCCTTCCAGGAATTCTAGAATTTTCCTTCCAACTGCTGAAACAACTTCTGCTTCTTTCAGTCAGCCCATTAAATCTCTGTAAAAGCATGGCCAACAAGTAACGAAAATGTTGGTAGAAATTAGCTAAACTAATAGCATGGGAAGCAAACAAGTTGGCTCATTAAAAAGAAAATCAAATTTCTTGTTTATAACTTGTAGGTAACGAAGGAAATAATCAGAAGTGCTATGTTCAACTTCAAGTCCATTAGTTCAAGCAATGCACCTTATAAATCAAATCATAAAGCATCAACTTCATTTATATTTATTTTGTCTATGACAGAGTAATATATAAATTTTAGTATTTATACCTGTGCTAATAACGTTATGCCCCTGAAGTCGAGATGATTTGCCATATCATATCTGAATGGAAGACGCTCATCACTCTTGGGTTTCCAGAAGCTAGTCCTGAACCATCTCGCTCTTGTTAAAGATTCTGTGCTTTTCAAGATACCAGATAAACTAGCTGTTTGATTTGATGCCTCTATCCTGTTCGGGGACAATTTTTTATCAACATCCTTGTCATCAGCAATATCAATCTTCCAGTGATCATCACCAGAAACCAAATTTATTCTGTGCCCATTTAGCTGCTCAGCTAGACCACAAGCTTCACTATCAACATTTGAAATCTCTCTGGGTGATGCGTCGAATTTATGTTGGTCTTTACTTATCCCAGTCACATCCTTGTGATCATTTGTGCCAACTAGTACATCCATTTGCTTGGATGAAATTTCGTAACAACTTTCTCTCTTCTTTTTTTCCGGAGAAAACTGCGCAGGTGCTGAAAGGAAAGCAACGAGATCATCTTGCTCATCATCATCTAACTTCACCCAGTTAAGTCCTCGCCTACCATTGTCGACTGAAGAATCATTTACTGCTTTCTCTACATGAGAAATCTTGTCTTCTATTGCTATAACAAACTGCTGACGTCTGGCCATCGTACCCTCTTCCAATGAATATTTATCATTGCTCAAACTTACAGCTCTCTCGAACTGCTCCAACTGCACAGCAACCATTAGCATTCAGCAACGCAATGTATTAAGTCAACAACTAAATTCTATGGCAATACACACCTGCCATTTTGCTGTCCCTAAAGCTGTCTGCAGCTCCCTCTGCAGATCGTTTACCTCCTCAGTACCAGCTCCGTTGCTGCGCTCATGCATCAAAGTTCTATAAACAGATTCCATCCTGAAAGAACAATTCACAAAGTTAAGTACTTTACATAGTGCTATCTGCCCCCAAACGTATGATGCAAAAAAGACTACATCATAACATGGTAACGAAAATTAATTATATCGTCGCAAGTACAACCAAAATATTTGTCATATCATCAACTATGAACTTCAACTCTTTTTTATACCGAACAGAACATGTACGGATGGGACGGGAAAGCAGCTCACCAATCAAACCACAAGTAATATGCAGGTTGAGCAACAAATCCAACAAAAAATTACCAACAAACAAGCATCAAAATCATAAGCTAACTGCATTTGTGAACACCTAATTCCTCTACATAACAAAGAGTAGCCAATCAAAATCCCAACTAACACAAAACGCTTCTCAAGTTGAAAAAAATAAGCCTACGAAATCCAACATTTCACCCACGTCATATCTCGAAACAATCCAAAGGGGCGCAAATTCGTGGCAAAAAAAAAAAAAAAGCAAACTAGTTTACAGAAAGCACGCATGAAAATCGAATCTTTGCTAGCCCACAATGCTCCAAGCAGAACCCAAGAAAGTACTCACAAGTCTGCCGACTCCTGCACCTCCTCGGCGGCCTGGAAGAAGCCATCCTTCTCCCACTGCTCGAACCCTCCCGGCGCAGCCATGGCGACCGCCGCAGCCGCCACCACCACCACCGCAGATCAAATCAACAGATACGCAGCTCCAAGTGGCAAGAACAGCCGCGTTTCTCCCAACCCTGCGACTCGAATCGCCCCCCAACCTCGCACGGCGCAGGCGGATCAAGAAACCGCGCAAGCCAAGGAAAAGGCGGCGAGGGACGATTGCAGCCGCGCTTCCTTTCGCCCTCGCTCGCGCTCGCCTTCCCGACCTCACCTCCCCGTTGCTTCACGGAGTGGAATCCGGAGGCGGAGGGAGACGTGAGGGCGGCAGAGGGAGGAGTAATAGGAGAGGGAGGAGCAGTCCGGGAGGGAAGCGAACTACTCCCCAACTAGACCTCGCCTTCTTCTCCTCCTCCTCCCCCCCTTCTCTGGTTGGCCTCCTCCTCGGCCTTCTTCTTCCAGTATTCGGAGTTCGGATCTGTGTTTCTTTTTGCCCCCAACCTATTTCCTTCCTAATAACAAGTAGATTATTTATCTTAAAATCTTTTTATATGTTTATTTATGCTAGCCTTTTTTGATGGAGAGTCCCATTGTATTTTTTACATGTGGGCCCATAAATTTTTAGAGAGAGGGCCATGATTCTTTTGATTTTTATATAGATCCAATGTATGTGACAGATGTCATTATCTTAGTAGCGGCCTCGATTTCCCGATGAATGCTATTGCTTTAACGTGCCAGAACAAAGGCGACAACTTTTAGACCAAAGCGTGCTAGAAGAAATATATAGTTCAAATTCAAATATATTTCTATTTTAGGAAAAAAACCAACAAAATTGTAGAACAAAACAGGGGCGAGAACTAAGAAGCATAATGAAGTAATGTATAAACAATGATATTATTAATACTCAGGGACCCAGGTGCAAAAGACGAATAATAAACAATTAAAAAGGGGTAATATATAATAAAGTAAGTGAGTGTCGGCTGTTGGCCTCATGAGCGACTGGTCTCGATGGCGACCGTGGTGGGGACCCTGACACGTGGGGCCACCCAGCAAATGGGGCCACACGGGGATGCGTGCATCGTTGGACGCTGATGCGCCCAGCCACCCACCTTCCCTGTCACTGAACATATGGGCCCACCGTTCTCTCTGTGCCTGTCCTTCCTTCCCCTGCTGTCGTGTAAAGAATGTTCCTTTTCGGTTTTAGAATTTGTTGCTTCGTATGATACGGTACAGGTCGTATTTCTGCCATGTATTATAATGATTATGATTATAAGCACCGGATTATAGTCATGAACTAAGGAAGCTTCGAGACTTCGCCATGTTTGGTTCTGTTTGATTTCGAGAGCTTTGCCGGATATCATTTTGAGAAACTACAAGCCGAGATTTTTGGCTTTATAAACAGCTAAAGATTAAAAGATATATTGCAATTGAACAGCTAAATACTATAAAGATGTAGCGTATCTCCATATGTCCATGAGACGGAGTTTTAAAAAAAAACTAAATTTTCTAACTCATTGATCCTGTTATAGAAAATATTGAAACAACTAATGAAAACTTTAAGAATATTAGAATTAATCATAACAACATCTTATATTCTGTTCTTAAGATGTAGTGTATGAGATTATCTACTAAAATACTTGGAAAAATTACGAGTGCATGTAGAAATGAATCTAAGAACTTGTTTCGCTTATTTCCTAATATTTTGAGAGCCTTAAGTAGCTATTCGAAGTTGTTTTCGTACTCTAATTCAAATGTTGCAATGATTTTCATTTAAATGTTGCAGCAACTACTTTTCAATGCTGCAGTGCTCTTATTAAAAAATTTGGTGCTTTAAATTCGAATGTTGTAGTGCTCTAAGTCAATTGTTGTAGCAGCTACTTTTCAATGTTGCAGTCCTCTAATTAAAATGTTTCAATGCTTTCACTTGACTGTTCCAATGCTTTAACTCAAATGTTGTAACAACTACTTCTCAATATTATAATGCTTAATTTTCAATGTTGCAACATTTGGTTTAACATACTGTAATATTTTGTTTAACATGCTACAACATTTTGATTTAACACGCTGCTTTATTTGGTTTAATATACTGCAACATTTTTGTTAAAAACATGGCAATGTTTGGTTTAACAGACTGCAACAATTATCCCGTCTTGGTGTAACATTTTGTTTCGCATTCTAAATATTACAATTTTTTGGTTTACCATGCTACAACATTGTCTAATTTTGCACAACAATTTGGTTACCGGAAACATTTTAGTCATTTTGGTGCAACCTTTTCTTTTAAATATGCAATATTTTGGTTTATATATACTGTAACATTTTAATTTATATATACTGTAACATTTTATTTACCTTATGACAATATTTATTTTATCTAACTGTAACATCATTTGATTTTATTTTTTTTTAGAAAATTGGACGTCCTATTTGTAGCAAAACGCTTGAAAAGATAACTATAAGCTGAGAAGAACAACAAAAGCACAAAAAGCTTGTCCGAATTCTTGGGAAAATTCTTGTATAAATTGAAATTGCTACTTTTTTTATATATTTTGCCCCTTCAAATAAACCCTGATGCTCGCTGCAGGCATGTACTCGAGTTCTGTCAAAGCCATCTCGGGCTCTGGCCTCTAGGTTCTGTATAGTACGATTATCTGTGATCTGTCAGAAAGGAAGTGTTTTAATCAGAATAACGCCATTGCAGCGCTGGTAATCTGGTACGGTTTGATCATTAGATATAACCGATAGATAATCTTGGGCCATCATCAGATGCCACGGTGTGGCCGACTAGTCCAATCATTTTTAATCAGGTTCTGCTTTGGAGGCACCAGCACACAGCTACACGCTGTCAGCCTTTGTTTACATCCCAGTAAACAACACAACATTGGTGACCTGTCTGTCCTGTTGATGGGCCAGTTCATGTGATCTCAGAGGCTCCGTCTCTCAGACCATGCACCGCCCATGCTGCTCGAGTTTTTCTTCAATTTGGCCACCTCATGTCCTTTGGGACCTGCATGACCCACTTACACAACTTTAGGTACTGGAATATGCAGTTTTCACGATTTGGGACCTATGTGATCGCTCGGAACAACTTTAGGTACCTACAGTGCAATTTACTCTTTAGATTTAACACGCTGCTACATTTGGTTTAATATACAGCAGCATTTTTGTTTAAAACACCGCAATGTTTGGTTTAACAGACTGCAAAAATTATCCCTTTTTGGTGCAACATTTTGTTTCGCATTCTAAATATTACATTTTTTTGGTTTACCATGCTACAACATTGTCTAATTTGGCACAACAATTTGGTTACCGGAAACATTTTAGTCATTTTGGTGCAACCTTTTATTTTAAATATGCAATATTTTGGTTTATATATGCTGTAACATTTTATTTACCTTATGACAATATTTATTTTACCTAACTGTAACATCATTTGATTTTTTTTTTAGAAAATCTGACGTCCTATTTGTAGCAAAACGCTTGAAAAGATAATTATAAGCTGAGAAGAACAACAAAAGCACAAAAAGCGTGTCCGAATTCTTGGGAAAATTCTAGTATAAATTGAAATTGCTACTTTTTTTATATATTTTGCTCCTTCAAATAAACCCTAATGCTCGCTGCAGGCATGTACTCGAGTTCTGTCAAGCCATCTCGGGCTCTGGCCTCTAGGTTCTGTATAGTACTATTTACCTGTGATCTGTCAGAAACGAAGTGTTTTAATCAGAATAATGCCATTGCAGCGCTGGTAATCTGGTACGATTTGATCATTAGATATAACCGATAGATAATCTTGGGCCATCATCAGATGCCACGGTGTGGCCGACTGGTCTAATCATTTTTAATCAGGTTCTGCTTTGGAGGCAGCAGCACGCAGCTACACGCTGTCAGCCTTTGTTTACATCCCAGTTAACAACACAGCATCGGTGACCTGTCTGTCCTGTTGATGGGCCAGTTCGTGTGATCTCAGAGGCTCCGTCTCTCAGACCATGCACCGGCCATACTGCTCGAGTTTTTCTTCGTTCAGAAATTTGGATTGATTCCTAATTGCCACTAGTCACCCTGGCCTTGTTTGTGTCAGTTTAAATTAAATTAAATTAAATTTGTTATTATTATATAAGACGAATGATGTAATACTTTTGTAGTCATTTTTTGTGTGGTTTCAAATATTTCTTTTTAGAGTTCGTAAAATAATTTTTTTCATAATTTTTTGAACTATTTAAGACGTCTTTCAAGGGGTCAGAACTTTTTCAGATTAAAGTTTTCAACAGCTTTCTGCTCAAACAAACAAGGCCCTTGTCTGGAATGAGTTCTATTTTTTTTAAAAAAAATGGCATGTAAAATGTGATTATGCTTTCTTGGTGGTGTATGACAGAGACAACAATCACACTTGAGTGGACACCTATCACATGTCCAACTAGCAATTGTGGCCACAAGGCAGGAGGTAATATGCTTTGTTCGTACAAAGATATGTCAGGTATCACCTCCAAGATGGACATCAAATGAAATTTATTGTAGTGTACACAAAACCTGGATCACCGAAAGTGGCCGTCCGAATCATGTCCCAATGGATTGTACAAAAGCAAAAAATGAAGTAGCATGTCAATAAATACACTCAACAAGAACAATAACTTTGGATCCGGACAAGTGTTTGGCAGTAGTGCTTGATCCCAATTTTTCTAAGAACAGCAAATCCAATATGCTATATGCAATGTGTTTTTTTTTGGGCCTTTTTTTTTTGGTGAAAAGCAAATCCGATATGCAGCGTGAAGAGTATATCCTTTAAAGCACTGCTCAGTCATTTTAGCATATAGAAACACATGTGACAAACTCATTTAGTAGAAACCCACATCCAGGTCCATAGTTAATAATATGATCTTCTGATAAACAATTTCAGAAAAAGTCGGTCTAATCGGTTGGCACCATCACTCCATCCCAAAAAATTAGTTCAAAAGTGGCTTTCTTCTACCAGAAGCAGGTTTGCATCAACAATCAGGAGCAACTTACTTAAATCTCAAGCCACAGAGGCACAAACAGATGACTGGATTTTGCGCAATCGTCGGATCAAACATCTGGTGTTGGAGCCTCGGTTGGGAGATGGGGTTAAGCACCATGCCAGTCCTTGGATAGTTGGATCCCTATCCTCCAGAAGAGAACAGTTTGGAGAGTGGCAGCTAACCCATGTGCAACAGCTTCACCATCCACATGTCAGCTAAGGCATTCCCAACATACTCCAGTGTGGTCTTGCATATTTAATAATGAAGGGCTTCCGACTAGGAATCAATCATGGTCAAACCTGAGGTGCAGGAGGTAACAACGGACGAAATTATCCTTCTCTGTAGATCTTTGTACTCCAGTGCTAGCTTAACATCCCAACTGCCGTTCTCCCTACAAGAAAATAAATATACTGTACTGAGTAAGTGACGCTGATGTTTGACATAAAAGGAGTGACACCAAAAGGCTACTGTAGCAGTGTAGTTGCACCGATCTAAGTCATCTGGCTCGCTTAATCCTTGAAGCATGGGATTAAATATGGACAGGATTGTTTCCAGCACCATCCTGTCATTTTCCTTGATCTGAGTACAGAGAAAAGGTAGGGTTAGCTGAATATCTCATTTTCAGCTATTTGCCAAGCAAGAATTGACATGCTTCACATCGTTCAGGAAAGCAAAGAAAAGAAGTACTCTTACATCAGCCTCTAGAGTGGATTCGTTATTATCACAATTGAGAACAGCACGGAGATGTGAAATCAACTTCTGAGGAAGGCCATACGTGGGAGGTCCTCCAGATCTGGACAACCATGTCCCCCGAACCATATGAGCGGTTTGACTCGTACTCACAGACTGTGCTGTGTCATCCTCTTCATCAATAGATGTATCAAGATCTGCAGACAATTGAACATCAAAATATGGTTCTGTGTATGTTTACTTGGGTTGAAAGAGAAGGAAAATTCATCCAAATATACTATAGGCCAGATTGCTAGGTCAACCATACATCGAAATTGTGCCTAGTGTCTCAGAAATTGCAAAGGACAAGGTGGCTGTGTTAAATTAAGATCACCAGGCTAAGCCATTTTAATGAATAAATTTGTGTCGTGGGATCCAGCACAACCACCACCACACGGAGAAGATAAATCAATGGCAACTTCTCTACTTAGAGATCTACACGTAGCTACGGAGTAACACTTCTGTACAACATTACCTAAGGGTACAACATCATAAGGGTTGTCTCCTCTTGGTAGAAAACCATAGAAAGTAATAAGATGTGATCCTGGATGTTTTCCATAACTGAGAAAACATTGCTCCCCTGCATCACACGGTCTAGACAAAGGAAACTTCAAAAATTTTGTAGCTTTATCCACTCGTCCATAGTTGAGAATGTGTGGAGACACCTACAGAAAATATTGAGAACGAAGACTTGAGAAATTTGTAGACTAACAAAAGAAAACTTACAAAGTGATTCAATGGTAAAGATACAAACCCAGTGATTCAGAAGTCCAGCAACAGGAACTAAGCAAGTTGTTAACTTCCCACTACTTAAAATAACCATCATACTGTTAGAATACCATAATTCACATGCCCATAGAAAATTATCCCATGTATATATGTCTTGTTTGAATATCTCATGAAAGTTTGTGCATAGCATAGGAAATAACTCATCATACTGCTGGCGTAAATGCTGAAATAAGGAACCCTCGATTGCTTCATATAAGTTGAATAGTGATTTACATTTTACAGAATTAACAGAACAATATCACAGTAATATTACCTGCCTAGCTTGCATTAACTCATCAAAAAGAAGGGTTCCTTCTAATTCAGCGAGTGCATCAATACTGAAACTCAAGCCTGGAAATGCACATTATGAAATAAGTTGAATACTTGAATACTGGCTTGCTTTACAGAAGAGAATGGACTACGAATACCTGTATTGAAATTTGTCGGGAGTGTCTCAAAGTATGTCTTAAACTTTGAAGATGGGTTATACCGCTCTCTCAAGCTCCATAACAATAGCTTAGTCTCCACAGTGATGTTATTCAAGTCTTTTAATGCAAGAAACTGCAAAGCACAGGAAAGTATTCACTAGGGACTCAAATGTTGCAACGTCAGTCTGTCAACAAATGGTAGAGTTTTGGCAGTAATGAACATATATACTGCACTTCAGCAAATATGGCCAGCATATATATTTTAGTTATACCTAGAGCCAGATTCACTTCATTTTGAAAATCTAACTGCAGTAGAGGAAGAGAAATAGCAAAGGGTTCCATGCTAGCAGTAGCAGAACTATTATACATCACCAAAAAGGAATAGTGGGTGCTTATGAAATGTGGAAATGGAACCAAAGAGGAGCATACCATGTCAGACTGATAGAGAAGTTCCTCAGATATGATAATTGACTCTGGAATTTCAAGAGCAATATCGCCCACACCTATATTTTCAGAAGCTACCATTCCTCTCCCAGCTCTTTCAAAAACTGAAATCCTCGTATCCGGATTTAAAGAAAGGTATAATTAAGACAACGCATATGTATGAAAAGAGCAACAGGTAGTTAATTAAAGCGAGGGTACGATAGACAAACAGTTCAAGTAGAATAACTGAGAACCGTAGTACATAGGAACAAATGATCAGAAGCATTTCCATGGCATCTGTCACTAATGCCAACTCAACTATTTGGTTGTTTGTCATGCAGACAATAAAACTGCAGTAAATTCTATATTACCATATTATATTAAAAAACATTATCATCATTTTTTTTAGAAACGATGAACATTAAAAAAAACTTCAGAAACCATAGATTATTAAAAAAAATTAGGAACAAAAGAAAATTTTATTAAACATGAAAATACTATATCATCCAGGTTGACTTGTCATAAATTATTATTTGTATGTTGTAAAATATACGATAGAAAACATATTTTCAATAGGTAGAAAATGCATAATGGAGCAAAGATGATCCAGTAAAGTAAAGCATGGAGAGTAGCACACTATGTATATATGCAACTCTTATGGGCACTTACATGCTATCTCCAATTTAGTTTTAACACCATGATGCTTCCCCCATTTGAGAAGAGAATCTTCAGGGTCATGATCCTTTTTCTGGACTACCATTTGGCCATTGTAGTTTAATCCCACAGATCTGAGCCTAACAACTACCTCATCCAGTAGGACTTGCAATACCCCCTTAGCACCATCAATGGAAGTTACAAGCAATGTGTTCATGATTTTGAACAGCATATTTAGAGATTCAAGTTCATTCCTCACAGAAAATGGCCCAAAATCATCATCCACATGAAAATAAAGCTCTATCTGCAGTTAAGACAACTCATCCTGTAAGAAACTCTAGATGTATAAGCTCTAGCCATTTCTGTTTTACAGAAAATCAATAATAAGCAATATAATATATAATACCTCATCCATATTAACTACCCTAGCAACTTGGATCATCCGATCCAGTAAGTTGAAGGCATCTGCAGCAGAACAGGAGATTGGAATTTGAAATAGACAGGATATGTTCTCACTATGCAACATTCTCTGCATACATAAAGAAGTGAACATAACATAAATTTTTAGGATACCTACAAAAGATTGCAACAATTGTGAGGATCACACATTCTTGTATATTAAGAATAAAGAGAGATTGGTTCATCCCATTCCAACCTTAGGTATGGAACTTTTGAATGGCAGCAGAAGCTAGAAGATATCCAGTGTTCGCCTAGACAGCACGTAGGAGCTACGCAGTTGCCTCCCATCCCGCTTTGGGCCTAGGCGGTGACCTAGGCGGCCAGCCTAGAGCCAAAACGACGATTAGGTGGTTTGGTGACATGATTATATAGAAGATTTGCTTTTTAAAATCTATGATTTAACCTCCAACATCTTAAATCTAGCAAATATGCATTTCTACATTATAAAATATCAACATATATCTTTGAAAAGTCAAACATTAGTGTCCAAACCATTGTCACATGTAAATCAGTTTGTCGTCTAGGTGCTAGGCGGATCCTTCCAACCTAGCACCTTGGATAACCTTGAAGATACCCAAAATGATAGCTTACAAAATGCAATCTAACGATCATCCCAACGCCACATCAAGAGATCACTAATAAACTACCATCTTACCTTCGTTTAACTTCGTACCTAGTGCAAATCACGACACCATACTCATGAACAATTATCACCGGATCCACATAGATAACCAATGCTTTCCTTCCTAACCATTACTCATGTACCAACCCATCTTGAGAAGATAAAACTGCACCACTAATACATAATGGATAAAAACCAAGCCTCTACATCTTGCAATGTATGTGGCTCAAGTACTTATTAAGCACTTTATACATCTTGCGATTGATAAAGCTGCACCACTAACGAAAACCAACAACATTTAAATTGGAAATGACTGATGCTTTCGAATCATCAACTCTT
This sequence comes from Raddia distichophylla, assembly GCA_005191435.1. Lineage (NCBI taxonomy): Eukaryota > Viridiplantae > Streptophyta > Magnoliopsida > Poales > Poaceae > Raddia > Raddia distichophylla. The sequence goes on along the minus strand of SPJY01033365.1, from coordinate 1,318,244 downwards.
AAATATATCAATTAAACCCAGACTCATGAGCTATTCAGGTGCAAAATATGGCTTATGCGCTGTTAGCAAAGACAGAATAAACCCTACCTACTATCCCAACACCTAATCGGACAAGCTATTCAGGTACAAATATGACTTATGCGCTGTTAGCAACGAAAGAAATAAACCCTATCTACTATCCCAACACCTAGTGGAACAAGACGTGATATTTGCATCACAACAAGCGAAGAGGGGGCTTCCATTCCAATAAACACATCAAAATCATGGCATTTCTTGCGTCTGCTAACTGAATCACTGTCACGGTAGTAAGGATGTGCGCTATATAGAGTAAGCCTTCAGCAAAAGGCATATATTCGACTGTTTCAGATAAACAAAATCCAGCGTTTCAATTTTCTTGCGCTCGTATATCAAGCGCTCGCAGTATTACACATGCGGTACCTTCTTTTCTTGCTGCAGTGGATCATCCTCCGACGGAGACGGCAGGCGGATCACCACCACCTCAGCCCCAGCGGTCAGCTCCGCCGCCGCCATGCCGCCGCTTTTCCCGCGAATGGGTGGTTTTTTTTTTTTTTTTTTGAGAAATCCAGCGAATGGGTGTTGGGTGGGACTTTGGAGGAACAAGCACACACAGCGATGACTGACCGATGGGTCCGGGCCAACAGATGAGATGCCAACGAGGCCAGGAGCCCACGTTGAGGCAGCCCACGGCCCATAAGATCCGTTTATCCAAAGCAAAGACGAGCCGGAGCTGTTCGGGGATTCGGGCTCGCCTAATGGCCAAGCCTGAGAGGAGGCTCGGCTCGGCCTCGGCAAAAGCTCGGGCTGCTCGTAAACGTTTCCCAGCTTTCACTGTAGGAATCTACGTATTTACGTCGTACGAAGCCGACGTAAATAGCAAAAAAAAAAAGACGTAAATAGTACGTAAATAAGCCGACGTAAACAAAGCAACGTCGATGGCCGACGTAAATAGGCATTATTTATGTCGTCCTCGCGGCTGACGTAAATAATGACCGTCGGGGAGGGTCGTCGCCATGGGTCGTTTATTTACGTCGGTCAGAGCCGACGAAAATATCCTCTTTCCTATTTACGTCGGCTTGCCGCCAGCCCGGCTGCGCCACATGGCCCTTCGGTTATTTACGTCGGCCAGGCAAGCCGACATAAATATTGTAGCAATGCTGCTGACGCGCAGCTCCAGTATTTACGTCGGCCAGCCTGACCGACGTAAATACTGGAGTTGCTGGTTGGCAAAACAGCCGCATTTTTCACCCAAATTACCATTTTTCAGCAAAATTCGAGCAACATCAAATACAAGCAATTTTATATCAATTACATAATCTCAAGACACAATCCAAACGATATTCAACACATAGAATAATCATCATATTTTTCATCAACTCAATATTGGCACACACATACAATATATTCCATTATTTCAATTGTCATACATATAATCCAAACGACGGTCGACACAAGTTTACACAGACATTCAATACATGTTCAACAATGGTTTTAGCATCTCAAGCGTCATCAATACAATACAAATGACATTCAACACACGTTCGCACATGTACATATATAGATGAAAAGATAGTTCAAAACATTAACTTGGAGGAGTATTATTAAACCGATATCTGCTACCAGCATCGCCTCCTGAGGCAAGAAAGTCTCCAACTGTCGGCGGAGTTCTCGAAGAAGAAGCGACTCCAACATTGCCATCTGGAGGAGCCACCGAACCCTAAGTAAAATTTATCAATTTTCATGAGTTTGGAATAGAATTGAACAAGTTTTAACGATTTACAGGTATTAGGTTAACCATGGAAGAAATGAGCAATAATTGGACTATTTCATTAATGTGAAGCAGTGATATATATAATGCATAACAAGGGAACCAGGGCAAACCATAATTTTGCAGTTCACATGAATATGGAGTAAAATTTAGCAATTTTCATGAATTTGATATAGAAATGAGCAATGATTTGAAATGAACAAGCTTCGATAATTACTTGCTTGTATAGCTTATTGTTGTTCTGCCTGCCATGGAACGGTCCATAAGATCCGTTTATCCAAAGCAAAGACGAGTCAAAGCTAGGAGGGGCTTCGGGCTTGTCTAATGGCCAAGCCGAAGAGGAGGCTCGGCTCGGCCTCGGCAAAAGCTCGGGCTACTCGTGAACGTTTGCGAGCTTAATTTGTGCCGTGCTACCATCGCACCATGCATCTTGGTCATGGTCGTTCTACCTGAACTCGAGCTCAAATACAACCATCACTCTCCCATCCAACCAAGCCTAGCATCACCATCGCCTTCGCTGTTTGGACCCAAGCTCAGAGGCTTCTATGGACGCTTCGCCTAACCCTATACCACACAACACTAGTTCATCATGGATGCGTGACCCTAGTAGGACAGGGATGAAAGGAGACAGAGGGAGAAGGAAGAGGAAGGGAGGAATCATGGAGATAGGGAGAAAAGCCAGAAAGAAAGACGACATATGGATATGTGCTCATAATTGGGGAATGGTCAAAGTATAAAGTGGCAGTATACGAGATATGTCATTATAAAATGGCTTATTTGCTAGGTGCCATTATAAAGTCACATTTCTTCGATATATGCCATTATGGCCATTTCAACCATTTTTTGCGGTGAAATACCTCTGAAATACGCCCTAAATACATGGGCCCCACATGTCATCTTCTATCTTCTTCCTCTTTCCCTCTCCCCTCTCTTCTTCTCTCTCCAATTTTCATCACGGCAATGAGGGCGAGCAGCGGCGACAACGGCGAGGGGCAGCAGCAGCGGCGAGGGGAGGACGAGCGCGAGTGGGAGTGACGGCGGTGGCGATGACAGTGAGGGGGGATGCACTAACCTTGAAAGTAAATAGGTCGCAAGATGCAACGCTCATCAAGGACTACTCTATTTCCTAAGGACTTCCATAAATAGATAACTCATATCCGAGCCTCGATTTTTCCCTAATAGGGGAAATATACCTTTAGTATTGAAAGTAGGGACTTGCCTAAAGCGCCTCCCTGAGACTTGGACTTGAGAGGAGGTAAGATCTATCCTTTAAACAGATTATTCTAAGCAATTGCCCTTAGCTCCTCAACCGGCCAGCTGTGTTCGAGATGAACCTTCTTAGGAATGAATCTTCCAAATCAGCCTTTGGAATTCTTTTTTGTTTATCGGGGGGTTCTGTTCCAGCCAATCCTAAGTGCTTTGATAGCGTGCCAGTTGAGCGAATGCCTACTCAACCTTGAAGTTCTTACCGATGGAATGAAGTTTCTCTATCTTTAGCCGAATCGCAAGATCTGGGAGGATCTCAAGCCTTTTACCAGTTATCAGTTCTTTTTTGTAGTATCCAAAGCAAGGGCTAGGAGTCCATCACTTGTTTCTTCCTTTTCACTAGAATTAAGATAGTGTCCTCCCTGAATTGAGACGGTAAACCCAGTTTAGAAAAGAAGAAAGGGCATATTTTTATGTTCCTTCATTACCCAACTCCTATTTCCTAAGTAGCATATTGGTATTTTCATTCGTAGCCCAACCAACTCCGATTTACCACAGTCAATGTCTTTGCTCTAGCTAGTCCTCCGCTTTCATAGCTTGAGCTTTTATAGCTTGCTTGCATTCCTATTTGAAAAACGAATATGACTAGCTTGCTTAGTGGAGCGTGTAATAATAGAGATTTACTTGGTGGCTAGTGAGTGCATATGGTGCAGGTGTAATATTAATTTTTACCCCTTTGAGATTTTTATGTGTGTATCCATTTTGAAACTTTTTCTATCCTGGACCTTCTGCTGCTCTCTCTGCACAAATTGCTTCTCCTCCAAGGCCTACTATCCCTCAGGTAAACCAACCGTTAACTTACATCTAATGTTGACCATCTTCTAACTGTTATCTTTTTCATGTTAAAGCAAAGCAACACTTAGTGATTCCATCAAAGAACCATTTGGCTTTGACCTAGTAGACTTGGATTCCGATATTGAAGCAGAATCAACTGTACCCAAGCCACCACCAAGCACAGCCAACAAGCTTCTAAGGCTTAAACAACTATTGACAGACTCATGGAGGTCTTTGCTTCAAGGTGAACACACTCTTCAAGAGCTCTTGGTCGATTTGAAGGATGATCTATCGGTGGCTAATTTGCCACCCTCATGAGTATATGTCAAGTTGGTGCCAACAAGCTGGCCATCAGGGATGTTGTCATCAGAATTGAGCGGCGCCAACTCCTCGAGAGAAGTCAAGTCAAACTTGAGGCTAAAGTGGAGACTGCTAAAAGAACCAGGCAACATTTTGACATCTTGAAGCAGCCGGCTAAAAGTATGATGGCCAAGAAGTTTCTACTAGAAGCCGAGCTGGCTAAACTCCAAGCTTCCATGCATAGAACAAAATGACATTGCTCTTCAAGCTGACAAGGAGAAGCTGTAGGCCAAACCTTGTCAAGGCAAGTAATTTGAAGAGATCCATGAAGAAGGTACTAGGCTCAAAAGAAGATGATCACACTACAATTGCTAAATACCATTCTTCATTAACTGATGTTGCCTCGAAGCTTGATGATCTTATTGACAAATAAATCAACACTTTATGTAACTAGTATTTTAAACTTTTGGTGTTATACTCTGCTTTTATCACAATGTTTGGTCACTATTTTATTTTGTTCTAAAGACGATATGTGTCCATACTGGCAATGACTCTGTTGACACAAAAAGTGAGCTTTCTGTGAACACACGTGCGGAAGCGTCAATTCTGGGATTGAGTCGCAACCAAAGACCAAGCGTGCCAGTCAATTTGACCTGTAAATTGACAAGGAGAAAATCGTTAGTGACTTAGCCCCAATCGGCTTTCAAAGTTAGCCAGATCAGGTTATATGCAATCGGCTTTAAATAACCCGATTACAATATCTATCGGCTTAATGCCTGATAGAGCAATTAAATATAAATAGGCATTCAATTATAAATCTTCTATCTCTTTTTGGTATTTTTGTATAATATCAGTAATAAATCTTTATATCAATTTATTAGATTAAACCAAGAAATAGATTGAACAGATTGGTCAGGCCAAGACAGTATTCAAATCTAAATCTAGATGTAAAACAATAAACCGATCTAAAGGCTTAAGACTAATATGGGTAGATGCAACGCTGATCGACAAATAATTTCACATGTAAGATCCTAAATGAGGCATACACAAGATTGAATAAACGAGACAGTTGTGTACGTCGGATTCAGAAAAAAAAGCATATGAAATACATGGCAATCGACATTGCAGGATAAACACACATTACAGATCGATTAAATCGAGACAGTGTAATATGCGAGAACACATTAAAGATCGGTAAATCCCGAGACAGTTTAACATGCTTTGTATACACGAGATCAAGATGATACAGCCATGCATACGTGTTACAAGAAGAGAATCGATTATCCCATCGAGATAGCTCTACCTACGAGTTGAAGCCTTTCGACGAGGTCGATCGGATTCGAGAAAGTAGTTGTGTTTGTGTATGATGATGATGTCCCTTTTCTCGAGACCTAAAGTCCTATTTATAGTATTACAAAGTCGATACCGATACAACCTATTTTACCACGTGGCTAAAGATATCTTCTGATCAGAGCGTATTCTTCCCAGACTGATGACCATCGGTATTCTTCAATAAACTCCTTCTTCCTCACCGATGAGGCCCATTTTCTGATTTGGCCCAATAATTCCGATACATTTAGCCATTTCACTATATCCGATTTCCCTGCCAAATTTGGGTGTCAACAGACTCAGGCGATTTAAGTAACTAGACTAAGCACCCACTCGGATACTAGGATAGTATTTCTTCAAGTATTTACCATTGATAGCTTTAGTAAATAATTCTCCTTCTAAAGTTTCCAATATATGAGAATTACTTGGCACTAGCCAATTGATGTGATATGACCCTTCCCATGTAGAAAACCATTTCCCATATCTGTTATCTTCTGATCCAATAGGTAAAATAATTTTTCATACTAAATCGGCTTCCTTAAATTGCTTAGGCACCACCTTTTTATTATAATGACTTGCAACTAGCCCTTTATTCCTTTCTATTTACTCAAGAGCTCTTAGTCGATTCTTTGCAAGGTCATCTATATTATCCATCATAAAAAAATTGTACTCATCGTCTGTCAACTCATCTTGCTTGTTAATCTGCAATGAACTGATGCTTACTTCTAGTGGCAATAACGCCCCCTGTTTGTAAACTAGCTGATAAGGAGATACCATAGTTGTTGCATGACAAAAAATCCGATGTGGACTACATGGGCCTCGGGTATCTTCATAGAAGGCCCATGAAGTGGTAAACAGGGGCGGCCCGAGTCGGGTAGACAAAGATGAGAACCACTTGGACTACATGTGGCTTGGACGCCAAGAATAGTCATGAGGATAGAGTTTGTTTCTGTTTGATTAGGAGATTCGTGCTTGTAAACACCGGTGCGTATACGTGCTGGACTTTCTAGAGATGAGATTTGGTGTAACATACCGGATCAGAACGTGTAACCTTATCCCCCTACACTATATAAAGGGAGGGGTAAGGGGTCGTAGAGGCATTAGCTTTTTGATCATCAGATTATCACCTTCATAATTCCACGAACACGAAATTAGGGTATTACCTCCACCGTGAGGGCCTAAACCTAGATAATCTCTGTCTTGTGTTACCTTCAAGCTTAAGATCTAGCGCATAACCCCATTCAAATCTATTGCCGACGATAACCCCCGGTTAACCACTCGTCGACATCCGATATGCCCAAAGTGAATTAATCAAAATAGTATGTCAAACCCTCGGCTTTTCGTCTATGTTCCACTTAATCAGCACAATTGATATTTTATTAGACGATTCGGCCTAACCATTTGCTTGTGCAAAATATGGTGATGAAGTCCACATTTTGATGCCCAATTCTGCTACAAACTCCTAAAAGGCATTGGACATAAACACAATACCTTGATTCGTCGTGATGGTTTGTGGAATACCAAACCTATAGATGATATGTTCTTTTACAAAGTCAATTACTTCAACAGTTGAAACCTTTTTCAAAGGAATTATTTCAACTCACATGGTGAAATAATTAGGAGTAGCAGCTAAGACATGTTATGTCCTTTAGATGATGCATGATAAATTTCTTCAATTACATAAATACCCCATACTCTAATTGGCATTGGATTGCTTAGCCATAGCATTAGCTACTTCATAATTGATCATGTTTGACGCTTTCTGCTGGGTCATGTAAGCTTCTCGTCGGCTTGGATTAACTATTTCAAGAAGTTGTCGACCCGTGTTGGCATGATCGCATGGTCTTGGTAAAGATTGAATGCATTGATGTCCTTATCTTTCTGATTTGATACAACTATGATGAATCGTGTCCCACTCAGCATGCCAAAAAGTATGTTGGGGCTAAAAAGTGTTCTAGCCAAAACAGACTTGGAGCTTAATTAGGTCAGAGTCCCAGACAACACCAATTTAGGGTTCATGATATGCCAGCTGATTTGATCCTACAATCGGTAAGAAAAGACGTATTCAGCTATGAAGAACCGATTAGATCTGTACAATGTTGAACATGCAACATAAGTAAACATATTCAAACAAGAGTGATAGATAATGAAATTACTAGCTCAAATATGATCTAAACTAATAGATTTCGGTTAAGATAATTCTTATTATCAAATCAACAAAGTCAACGAGACAATAAGATAAGGAGTAAACAGTCTACTATAAAGTCAAATGAGTCGACGAGATAGTATGAAAGGGTAAATAGACAACAAGCTGGTAGACATAATCAAATAGCAAGTAAAACGAAGGATAAATAATCTAACAGCAAGTTCTAACATGACTAGCCTATAGAAAGTGAAATCAAGCAAGAAGATCGAATTAACCGAAACAGTTCTTAACTGGGGTTTACCTAGAAATCAATCGAAAGATGTTACGCAACAAATTGATTGGAAATCTAGAATAAGACAAAATTACTTTAAACTAAAACTAATGCAAGAAAAGTAAACGATATTCAAAGGAAAAATTCGATATATGCAATTACAAAGTGACCAAATTTGAGATATGCCATTACAAAACGAGGTATCCAATACATGTTATTGCAAAGTTGAATTTATTAAAAATATGCCACTAGGGCCTTTTCTATCCATTTTCTCATAACATACCATTTGAAGTGCGTACTAGGCCACAATATTTATCTCCTCCCTCTCTATCTTTCCTCCCTCCCTCGATCTCTCCCCTTCTACTCTTTCCTCTACACTGGCAGGGCGGGCCACCACTGGTCGCTTTTCCAACACCACAGGTGGCTGGGAGGGCGCCCATATCGGGGTCGCACCGTTGTTCCCGCACCTCCCCACCATCGGTGCCCCGTTGCCGACCATACCGACCCGCGCCCCAGCGTCGAGCGGCATCCCGATACACCGTCCCATGCTTGCCTCGTCATTGGGCGATGTCCCGATGCTGACCTTGTCGATGTCGTACCTCACCGCTGGGCAGTGCCCCGTTGTTGGCCTTGCTGTCCCATACTATACCGCCGTCCAGGGTGCCACACCTTCAGCCTCGCCGGTCCGTTTCACCGCACCGCCACACGCCCGGCCCTGCTTGGCCTTTGTTGCACCGCGCGGCCTCCTCTGCCTCGCAAAGGTCACCATCGACCAACTCCGCCTTACCATGCAAGGCTCGTCACCGACTTGCTCTACCTCACCGTCGACTAGTAAAAGCATAAATACGGTATCAAAAGCGTAAATACGGCGACCCCGTATGTATTTTGAATCATAAATAGTGAGGAAATGGTCGAGAAGGGCCCTAGTGGCATATTTCGAAGAAACAAGACTTTTTAATGACATGTATCAAATAACTTGTTTTCTAATGGTAGTATTTTAGATTTGGCCACTTTATAATGAATATATCAGATCTTTTCTTGAAAAGTTAGATTTGAATTTGTTGATCTTACACTGCCTCAACACTTTTATATATGGGCACCATCGACGCATCTTGTTGTGTTTGCCACGGAATCACAATAATATATTTATGTTTTATCTCTAATTCCGACACAAACTCTTCTGTCTTCGGCGTTGCCTTCCTTTCTTGTCTGGCGCCAACCCAAAAACGACCCAAACCATATCGGCCCAGTTTCAATTTTTGGTGTCAACAACCAATAAAAACTACTGTATGATTAACGAAATAAAAATTGTAATTTAACTGTATTACAATTTATTTAAAAATGCAATTAAATTACAATATTAAAGAAGTTCTTTTCGAAACAAATATATATATATGATTATTATGTGCTCAATTTAAATAGATTAAATTTTTTTATAGATAAAGTTTTAAAAATTTTAACTTAAAACAAATGTAAAGTGACTATTACTTCAGAAATGGACTAACTGAGGGGGTACAGACTAACAAATCTAACCGGCTAAACGCATGAATCACCATGCTAGTTTATAAGATGATGCCCGTGCAGCGTGTTTCACGTACGTGTCCTTGCAAAATGCAAACCAGACACAAACCGATAGTCTCTTGCGAAAGAGTAACATAAATGACCTGGATTCGCGGTTCTAATCTTGGATCATCTGTCCCCGTCCACGCTTTGCAGTTTGCAGTTCTTTCCCGGGCTTATCCATGCACTGGCCAGTTTAATTCCCTTCTAAAAATTGTAATAGACACTGCAAATATGTAGAGATTGAGGTTCATGCCACCATAATAACAGAAAACTATGATGAGCTAATTATAACTGACATCAAGATAAGATATGCTGCAACATGAGGACCTTTTGATGTTTAAATTAAATGAAAAACAGGGATACAACCCTTATCTAAAAGATAACCACAAAAGTCATAAGGCGAGCACTAAAATTACCATCAAGTCAAATCTTTCACCCCGTTAAATTTTAAGAAAAACCATACACAAATGCCCTCATTTGCGCAACAGTCGCAACTGACGAGCAGTCTGATCTGTAGATCCAATATTTTTACAGTCAATATAGATGTATTTTCTTCATTGACGGCATCAGCAGCTTGACTTTGCATCAGGCACACCCTCGTTTTCCTTTCAGCTCAATTTTTTTTTCCCGTTCTTCCCGTCCAACTTCAACTTGAAGAAGACCTCCAATTGGAGCTCGTTGATGAGAAATTTTTGTTTTGGCATTCGTCATCACTAATTAAACACCGTTTTACTAGCTTATATCATGTTTAATCACTGATGTTAACTTGAATCGCGTGGTTAAAAAATTGGGAGTGTGTAGTGGTAGGATTGAGGTACATACCTTGCTGCGCGGCACCGGGAGGAGGGGCGGCCAGCGGATAGCGAGATGAAAAATAGAGAAAACAGAAGGGGGAGAGAAAGCAAAGAGAAGGAATTGCTAGACATGTGGATCTATTTATTTTTTTGTAAAAAAAGTTAAAATGCCATGTATATGAGTATACGTGGCAAAACCCTTCACCCGAACCAACATGGTTGCAAAACCATCCTCAAACCCGCCTGCAGGGGTTATTTGTAACACTTGAACTACTTGAACAACAATCACTTGTTGTTAGATGCTAATAACTCGTTCGCCACCCTAATTTCTGTTTCATTCCATTCCACTTCATCCCGTCTTACTTTATTCCATTCCATTCAACCATGTAACATTAACCAAACACACCCTTTGGGTTTACAACCATTCATCCGGTTATAAGCCAAAATTTGTGCAAATCACGTTGGGTGTTTGATGGAGATGGCACATAGAATAACTTGAAAAGCAAAAATACGAGTATAGCACAAAAACACATGCAAGCGCTTCGTGGAAGCCCTGGCAGTGATATGCGTCAAGTGATCCATCACGTTGCCTTCCATTCTAGCTAGCCATGACACACATGGACATCGACTTAGGCATTTCCCATGATCACATCTACAATATTCTATTTAATAGTCGAACTAAGGATGAAATCATGTCGCGCCGGGATAGTGTCGCAACAAGGCCGCCTCGCCTTCTTTGTTTCATCACGTCGGTGACTCACTCCCCTTTTTCTTCTTTTTCCCCGTTCCGCAACCTGCTCCGTGCGCCTCTCCCGTTGCCCCTGCTACCTACATCACCACCCGCGGCTGGCAGAGTCACCGCCGCATCAACCGCTCCATCCCCTTCCTTCCCGCTACCACATGTCGGCCCTGCGCACCATAACCCGAACAACACCGTGTGCCGTCTGCCGGCCGCCGTTGGCCCGACCGCCTTTGTCCACACCCATGGCTTTGGTGTCACCGTCGGTGCCCCGCTGCCTCCTACACAACCCCCAACCAACCACCGGTTCGTCACCACCACAGCCACGGTTTAAACCCGACGGGCACAAACAACCTCAACCCTAACCCAAGCCCAAATTCGAACCTAGTGGTGGTGGTAGTAACACCGGCAAGGTCGACAGTGGTGTTAAAGGAGGAGGAGGACGGTGCGGAGGGAGAAGGCGGAGCTTGGTGGTGGGTGCGAGCCGGGGGAGATGGAATATCATCATTCTGACTATTTAAACCCCTCCTGAAACTGGCACTTCACAAAAAGCCACCATTTCCTCCGACAAAGCACTCGTCGCTAGGCGCTCACTCGCTCGCCACGCTCCGAAAAATTCCGACTCACGCCACAGGGCAGCCTCCTCTCCTCCGTGACACCGAGCGATGGAGTCCACGGAGCAGCAGCCCGCCGCCGACGAGCCGGAGACCATCTTCCGGTCGAAGCTGCCGGACATCGCCATCACTAATACCCTTCCGCTGCACCGCTACTGCTTCGAGCGGCTGCCGGAGGTTGCCGGCCGCCCCTGCCTCATCGACGGCGCCACCGGCGCCGTCCTCACCTACGCCGACGTCGACCGCCTCTCCCGCCGCCTTGCCGCCGCGCTCCGCCGAGCGCCGCTGGGCCTCCGACGGGGCGCTGTAGTCATGAACCTGCTTCGCAACTCGGCTGAGTTCGTGCTTTCCTTCTTTGCCGCGTCCCGCGTCGGCGCCGCCGTCACCACCTCCAACCCACTCTCCACCCCGCACGAGATCGCCGCCCAGATCGCCGCCGCCGGCGTCACCGTCGTCTTCACCGAGTCCCTCGCGGCCGACAAGGTCCCCCACGGCGGCGACAACCTCACCGTCGTCCTCATCGACGAGCGCCGCGACGGCTGCCTCCATTTCTGGGACGACCTCATGGAAGATCTCGCCGGAGACGAAGGCGACGATCTCGCGGGAGACGACGACAAGGGGTTCGACCCCGACGAGGTGGTGGCGCTGCCGTACTCGTCGGGGACGACGGGGATGCCGAAGGGGGTGATGCTGACGCACCGGAGCCTGAGCACGAGCGTGGCGCAGCAGGTGGACGGCGAGAACCCCCACATCGGGCTCGCTGCCGGCGACGTGATCCTGTGCGCGCTCCCCATGTTCCACATCTACTCGCTCAGCACCGTCATCCTGTGCGGGCTGCGCGCCGGCGCGGCGCTCGTCGTCATGCGCCGCTTCGACCTCGCCGCCATGATGGCGCTGGTGGAGAGGCACGGCGTCACGGTGGCGCCGCTCGTGCCGCCGATCGTCGTGGCGGTGGCGAAGAGCGGCGAGGCGGCGGCGCACGACCTCTCATCGGTGCGGATGGTACTCTCCGGCGCCGCGCCCATGGGGAAGGACATTGAGGACGCCTTCATGGCCAAGCTCCCCGCCGCCGTGCTCGGACAGGTACGACCAGCCTACTTAGCCACGTTCTTCTTCTCCTGCTTCTTCTTCGAATGTAAGCACAAAAGAAGGAAAACAAAATGTTTTGCGTGTGTTTTTCAAAGGGTTTTTTTTGTGTCTATAAGCTGAGTGACGGTTTCTTGCAAGGGTTGAAACCGTTAGTTTGTTCGATAGTGAACACTCAACATCTAAGAGCCAGCATTTCAACATCACAGTTTGTACTAACAAGAATTAATTGATACAAGAATAAGAACAGTTCATATTCTCCAATATGCAAGCAGCTAATATCCTATGCCTTTTCTGCTCGTATATTCATAGACTCCTTGGACAACCATTGGTAGTTAGTTATGATCTCAAACATAGTTAGAGCATCCGCAGAGAAAGTCGTAAAATAAAGTGTTTAGAGATCTAGCCAGCATCTGGTGGAGAGAAAAAAAAATCTTTTAGAGTATAGTTTAAAGTGCAAAGAATTTTACAGAGATAGATATGAAGTAAATTGTGTTATACAATGTAAATTTAGAGCTACGGTACGTGAGTAGTGTTATACGGTATGTATCTCAAGCTTTTTGATGGAAATGCTCTTATATGCTATTTATATATATCATGCACACACCGCAATAATCTTCGTGGCCCTCTACGTGGCTTGCAGGGCTATGGTATGACCGAGGCTGGGCCGGTGCTGTCAATGTGCCTCGCGTTCGCCAAGGAGCCTTTCAAGGTGAAGTCCGGTGCGTGCGGGACGGTGGTGCGCAACGCGGAGCTGAAGATCATTGACCCCGACACCGGGAAGTCGCTCGGCCGAAATTTACCCGGCGAGATCTGCATCCGGGGGCAGCAAATCATGAAAGGTAAAGACAATCCTCCTCAACTCTTGGCATGTCAAACAGTTGACTTTATTACCAGGCTGGCTGGACCCCTAGATGACTAGATCAGATCTCACTTGGAAGCGTAGCATACGCAACGCACTACATTGACTTCGATCATAACTAACTACCAATGGTTCAAGATCTCACTTCGATCATGGCATGTAAACACCATGTGTTCAAGATAATGTGCAATATATATCTGGTCAAGAAAAGGTATGTTAGTTGCTCTTTGGAAGATGGAAAATGATGTAGGCCGACACTGTCGCACGTCCATTGGTTCGTTCTTCCATCAAGTCAATGGTAGGTGTCACTGCTGCGGATCGGGGTAGGCCAAGCGGCTCGTAAGGCCTGTGCAAGCGGTTTTAGAACCGCTTGCAGGCAACCGCGACTGATGCTGCCTCCAACGAGGGAACGACACCAAAGGTGACACCAACACCAGCCCGAAAGGGCAGGGCTTTCGCCCAAGACCTGTCCTACTAGAGCACAAGGCAGGGTCTACCGAAGGTCGATAGCACTAAGAGAACCGAGCTGCCAGCCGAAGATGTAGAGCCAGAGAGCGAGCACGTACGTCACCACCCGACGCGGAAGAAACCGCCCACGCCACCCAACACCTCGAAGAAAGGGAGGTCTCGACGGCGGGGACGGGACCAGGCCAAGAGGCAAAGAACGGGGACGCCGCCGGATCAAAGTCGCCAGCTAATGTCGCCGGAGAGGGGTCACCACACCTGGTGGCCTGCGCACGGGAAGCGAAGGAAGCCAGACGCCACGCCACGCCACCCAGGCGGCACAAGTCGAACCCTGACACTAACCTGAAAAGCACCAACCTACGCCACCAAGCACCTCACAAGGAGGGGAGGGCAAGGAGGCGACGATGGGACCAGGCTAGAGATAGGGGTCGCCGCGCAGCCCGAAGATGAGTGACGGCCCACCACGCCACCACGGGAGGAGCCGAGGAGCCACCGGACACACGCCCTTAGAGCCCACTTGCTCCTCCCACTCCGACAACTACCGAAGCGGACCCCCCAAGCGGCATCCATCGATGCGGGCTCAGGGGAAGGGGGAAGAAGGAGGAGAGCCGGTGCCGAGCTTCGCCGAGCTACGAGGCCACCGGACTCACAACCCTGGAGCACGCCCGCTCCGACCGCTCCGGCCAACAATGCCAGATCCGGGCCTCCTGCCTGTGGATCCGGCCCCCAACAGAGCTGCCCCCCAAGGCGGTCACCCGAGACGGGCCCAAGGGGAGGGGAAGAAGGAAGAAGGAGGAGGAAGACCAGTGACAAGCTCCACCACAACGTGAAAAGGCAGGGATGAAGAAGGGGAGCCGCGCGTCCAGCGAGAGAGGCGGACGGCGTGCCGCGCGTCCGAGGTGGGGAAGGGGAGCACCGGCGCTGTCGGATCTGACGGGGAGGCCGTCGGGCAAGCCGCTCGCGCCGGCCGGAGAAGAAGGTGCCACGCCGCCGCCACAGCCTGAGAGGATGGAGGGGGGACACCAGGGCTGGGGTTGGAAGGGAGGAGTAGGAGGAAAAAAAAAAAATGGTGTCAAACGGTTTGTGTTGCTCATGTACGTAATAACTTCGTATAGCATACATTATACGAAGTTATACGAAGATAGGCCAGGCCGCGCCGCCACCGTTGTCTCCCGCGCGGCCTAGGCCACGGCGCCGCCAGATCCGGCCACCACGCCGCCGGATCCGGCCTCCACTCCGCCCAAAAGCTCGCTGGCCGCCGCCGACGGAGCGCGCAGGCCGACGTCGCATGAGAGGGAGAGAGAGGAAGAGGAGGATCCCCGCCTTGCTGCTCCATGCCGGTGGAGGTGGTGCCGGCAGGGAAGAGGAGGCACCGGAGAGCCCGCCGGCGGCGGCCGGCCGGCGACGAGGGCCGCCGCCGCCGCCGGGGGCGGCTAGGCCACGGAAGGAGCCGAGAGGGAGAGGGAGCGCGAGCGGAAGGCCAAGAGGGAGGGAGGCGGCTGGGGTCGGCGGCGGCGGTAGCGGCGGCGGCTAGGGGGAAACCCTAGCCGCTTGCTGCGTCGCCCGCGCGCCCCATGTTTGTGCTCTCAGTTGAAGTTATTCCCCATGTCAAACAGTTGACTTTATTACCAGGCTGGACTTCTAGATCAGATCTCACACGGAAGCGTAGCATACGCACTACATTGACTTGCATGCCATTAGTTCTTAATCCTTCGATCATGGCATGTAAACTAATCATGTGCTCAAGATAATGTGCAATATATAAATCTGGTCAAGAAAAGGTATGCTAGTGGCTCTTTGGAAGATGGAAAATGATGCAGGCCGACACTGTCGCACGTTCATTGGTTCGTTCTTCCATCAAGTCAATGGTGGGTGTGCGATCCTTTGTGATTACTAGAACAAGTAAGACAAAATATAAAGTCGTTTAAATTTCATGAGTCAAATAGTGTAGACGTGACACTAATATATGTGTATACTCATTTTTTAATGGTTGATGTGAGCCACTCCATTCTCGTACAGCTATGTCCAGATTGGAATGAGATGTTTTAGATCTTGTTTGTTTTAGTTTAAATTAAATTAAGTTAAATGAAAAATTGTTATTTTTATATAAGTTAAATGTTGTAATACTTTGTGATTATTTTTGTGTGGTTTTAAATAATTTTTCTTATAGTTTGTAAAATAATTTTTTTATATTTTTTTGAACTCATTAAGACATCTTTTAAGGGGGCACGACTTTTCCAGATTAAAGTTTTCAACAATTTTCAGTTCAAACAAAAAAAAACAAACCTTAGCAAATGGTTCCTTTTCATCACTGCAAGGCAATTAATCCATCCAATTACGTAACTATGGGATGTTTAGTTTATGGATAGGGAGCTGAATTGACTAATTTCTTTTTTAAAGAAATGAAACGATTTGAGTCATCACAGTCTTAGCTATCATAAGCACAGTGCAGTACAAAACGAGTAATGTCACCGCAGAGCCCGTTACATCTAGGATTCAACACCACCGCACCCCTCCCTCTGGTCTCATGTTTTTTAAGGATTTATTTCTAAAAATAATTAGTAGTAGGTATGCATACATATTTGCCTTGATGTTAGGTCGCAGTTTCTAGCGTGTGTTGAGTTTACGTGTGTATTTCTTATACCCTCTAAAAATAAAAGCTAACTAGCTTATTACCGAAACCCTCAAATAAAACTATTAAGTTGTATGCACATATACTTTCCAACACTACCCCCTCACATGGAGCCTGAAGCCTCAAACACGTGGAAAATAGGAGCGGTATATTAAGCTGCATGCACTGATCAGTTCACCCAAAAATCTAAACTAATGAGTAAGGATGACCAATTCACTTATTCCAATGGCCACATTTTAAAGAAGGAAATTAAGACTCTTGATGGTGGCATCTTCAATCATTTCTACAACAACCTTGGGGAAGCACAAGAGATACCTTTTTAAACTAGGAAGAGCTTGTCCTCAACCACCCAAGTCTTGAGGGCCTCGAGGCACCCTTCCTAGAGGAAGAGGTAAGAGTGTCATTTACAACATTCCTAGTGACAAAGCGTCAAGGTCGGACGACTTTATCGGGACTTTTTACAAGTCTACTTGGTGTATCATGATATCATCAAAAGTAATATCCTTCAGGCGCTATAACGGCTTCATAGCTGTTATGGTCAGCATTTAGAACTCCTCGATTTGGTGTTCTTAGTCCTCTTCTCTAAGAAGAATGGAGCATAGGAAAGATTTTCTCTAAGATCCTCGTTGACCATTCGGCCCCTCAAATTCAATACATGGTGTTTATAAACCAGACTACCTTCGTCAAAGAGAGATCGATTCAGGATAATTATCTTGACACAAAAAACCTCCTATAAAATTTTCATTTATAGGAAAGCCTCGACTATTTTCACTAAGTTTGATCTAAATCTTTTGACTTGAGTAGCTGGGAGTACCTCCTACAGCTTTTGGAGGCCCTAGGGTTTGGGAGTTGCTAGCGAGTCTGGATAAGTGTCATCTTGGCTTCCTCCTCCTCTAGGGTTCTCTTAAATGGCGCTCCAAGAGACCCGGTTAGGGGTGGAAATGGTACGGATATTATCCGACCGACCGACCGAATTGATCAGATAGTGATTTGAATAGTTTTATGGATATCCTACTATTTTTACGGATAAGGATATGGATATGGATAATCTGGCTTGGATATGGATACGAATACAGGGCGCTGATTATTCGGTGTATAAGGAATATCCTAGTTTTTGTTCGAATAATATCTAAATATAAAATATGGATATTATCCGAATGTATTTCTGAAATTTTTTGAATGTATTTCTACAATTTTTTATTGATAGTTACCCAACTTTTAAATTTATTTTTTGATTTTAAATCTAGACTAAGTTAATAATATCCATGTATAGACTTTTTAATGTTTTGTATTTACGAATGTTATAATTTTTTACTTTTAAATTTAAATTTTGACCATATTTTGTTAAAATTTGGAACGGATTTTTGAAAATTAATTTTAACTATTCGACTAACAATATCGGTATCCTTGTCTTATCCGATTTGTGTTCGCTCCGTATTCGTAACCGATGTCATCCAATATTATTCGAATTTGTATCCATATTCGACACATTTGTATTCGAATCTGTATCCAGTAAAAAATACGGATATGGATATAGATAGAACGATATCCAACCTTATCTGATCCGATCACATTCCTAGACCCGGTAAGGCATGAAAGAGGCCTTTGCCACGGTGATCCCCTTTCGCCGATGTTATTCATCCTGGCCATGGACCCCTCACAATGAATGGTTGAACTAGCGGACAAGGAGCAGCTTCTACGGCTACTCAAATCGCCGTTAGCGAAAGCAAGGATTTCACTTTACATGGACGCCGTAGCAATCTTCGTCAACCCATATAACAAGGACCTAGAAGCGTTTTAACGGATTCTCCACATCTTTGGACAGGCTCCAGGGTTACACAACAACATCGGCAAAAGCAGTGTCTTCCCAATTCACCGAGATGATCTAAATCTACAGAATTCTACAGAATCAGTGCAGTTTCTCAAAAAATAAAAAATAAAAATCGAAACCGTCGTCCAAAACAGAGCATCATTTAGCGATCACGAGTTTGGCAACCGAAACGAAAACCGCCCCGGCTGATATGACGTCTTCAGTAGTTCAGCTCATGGAAACGGAATGCGATCTTCTGGGCCCCTTGCGGTGTGAGCGAGCGCGAGAGGACACACCCATACATATCATCACTGTCCGCGAATGAGGTGCTGTGCGCTTGAGATCCTGCAGCCGTGGGGTCTGAACTCTGAAGCAATGCTCCTTTTCTGGCTTTGCTGCTGCTTGCGCATCAATGGTGATGGCAACCAGACCGTGTGGCGTCGTCCAATGCTGTCACTCTCAGTTAGGTCACTGCCATTGCTTGTGTGTGTATCCAAGACATGGATACCTGATGAATCCTTCCAAGTCGAAGGTCCTATAGCGAAAAAGCGGCACAATCACGTCCACTTCTATGGCCTTGTTCTTCACGGCTTAAATTAAAGGGACCGACTAGAACGCAGGCGCCTGCGTTTTGCGTTTCGTATAGACGTTCCTTTTTTTCAGTACAATTGTACATAAATTTTACCGTACAGAAATACTGAAAAAACAGTATAAAAAAGTGAAAAAACTCTATAAGCTACCAATCGAGCAAATTAGAGAGGTAGAGAAGAGTAGATCGACAGGCCGTCGGAGCAGGCGATGACGGCGGCCTTGAGCAGGGCGGCCCGGCGTTCGCGAGCACTTAGCCGTGCACGGCGTCGCGTTTTCCGAGAAAGTGAAGGGAGGCTAGTAGCGACGTCGGCGGCGCAGCAGCTAGCAACGTCGGCGGCGGTGAGCAGCGGCGTCGGCGGCGCAGCAGCTAGCCACGTCGGCGGCGGTGAGCAGCGGCGTCGGCGGCGAGCGCGCGGCAGCGCCTGCGCGAGCCCGCGAGCGCAGGCGCCCGCGTGAGAGCAAAAGCGTAAATTAAATCATTGTTATTTCACAACCTAAACGACTTAGTACTTTACAATTATTTTTTGTATGGGTTTTAAATAGTTTTTTATAGTTACTAAAATATTTTTTTATATTTTTTTGGACTCTCTAACACCTCTTTTGACGAGTCACGGCTTTTTCATATTAAAACTTTTAGCAACTTTAAACTGTAGTAGGACGGCTTATTTCCTCCTCTGTTAAAAAGTACACGTTGTTTTAGATTTCAATGTGCTCTTCCAAATGTAGCTTCGATCACACTTTTTTTTACATTATATTGGTATGTTCATAATATAAAAAAAAAAAACTGAGGTACTATATTATTGAAATATTTTTATGGATAATACAATAACATTGTTTCTAATGTAGATAGTTTTACACATATATTGTTAGTTAAAGGCTCCATCATGTGCCATTACAAAAGTAGTGAAATCGCGCACATGTTTCGAGCGGCATAACACGAATTGTGCCTTCCAAAACGTGGTATATTTCTGATTAGCGGGTAGTACTAGGAAATAGGTAGAGCAAGGAAGAAACTGTAGTGCCCCAAGTGTTTTGAGTTTACATAGGTTGGTAATCATATGACTTCTTGGCAGTTGTCAATTTGTTTCTAGATCGGGATGCTCCTCAAGACTTTGGAAGAAACAAGCGATTAATTAGCCTATTGTCTCGACATGTATTCCTGATGTCATGTCTAGCTCGAAATTTAGGGGAAAATTACGTGGTATGGTAAATAGTAAGTAGTAACCTCGCTGCTAGAGTGCCAGTATAACAAATACACAAACTTTGAAAAATAATATATGCAAAAAAAATTAGAATTTTAGATATCTGAAAAAATAGGTTGCGCTGTTTTAGAAAAAAATCAACTTCAGAACACACTCTCCATATCTTAAATACTTGATATTTTAGACTTCAAAATACAACTTTGACCACTATTTACTATTATAATTTATTTATAAAATTCATAAAAAATACGATATTATAAAAGAGAGCTTCGAAATGAATCCGTACGTGTTCAAGTGTTCACTCCATA
The DNA here is from genome assembly GCA_005191435.1 of Raddia distichophylla. Taxonomy (NCBI): domain Eukaryota; kingdom Viridiplantae; phylum Streptophyta; class Magnoliopsida; order Poales; family Poaceae; genus Raddia; species Raddia distichophylla. Next base: position 1,297,706 of record SPJY01033365.1, on the reverse strand, counting down.
TACTTCAAAAAAATTCACGGGTAATGTTTTAAAACTTTTGACTTGCATATATTTTTGTGATATGGCGGGGGTATTCACTAACGTGGAAACATCGTTCAGACCGTATCCTATATTTGCACCAAACCTCCAATAAATTCATGTAAAGAATTGGCACCATTTGCTTCTGTTCAGGGTACCTGAATGACCCGGAGGCGACCAAGAACACCATCGACGCCGATGGGTGGCTGCACACCGGCGACGTCGGGTACGTCGACGACGACGACGAGATCTTCATCGTCGACCGGCTGAAAGAGATCATCAAGTACAAGGGCTTCCAGGTGGCCCCCGCCGAGCTCGAGGCCCTGCTCATCACGCACCCCAGCATCGCTGATGCTGCCGTTGTCGGGTAAGTTACAGTTACAGTTTTACTTCTTTCCTTTTGAGATATCAGGTGATTTACTTTTCTGATTCAGAATGTGTCAAATCAATGCACAAGGGTTAATTTGAGATTAAAAAACGAACAACCTTGGTTCACAGGCGTAGCTCTAGTAGTAGCTGTTGAATGCGATTAACCTGAAGTGTGTATTATCACTGCAGGAAACAAATTGAGCCTGAAATCGGAGAAATTCCGTTCGCCTTCGTGGCGAGAACTGAAGGGAGTGACCTCAGTGAAGATGAAATCAAGCAATTCGTATCAAAAGAGGTACCTCTACTGCTCAAAACACACACACAAAAAAAAGAGAGGATGGGCTAGGACTTGCAGACGATAAATGTGATTGGGAAAAGAGAAATTGTTATTTGGTCTTTTTTTTATCAAGCTTAAACCGTTTGAACTGTTTTCATTTCACTGTTTTCAGGTGATCTATTATAAGAGGATCCAGAAGGTGTTCTTCGTTGACAAGATACCCAAGGCACCATCAGGCAAGATTCTGCGAAAGGAGCTGAGGAAGCAGCTAGAGGAGCAGCAACAAGCCTAGAGTCTGTCGACCTGGACAATTCGCATGAACAAAAACATGGCTGGCACACACTGACTTGATGTAAAAAGGAGGTTTATTTGTTTGTATGGTTTGTGATGTTGATGTGCTCTGAGAGAGATATTCTTTGTCAAGAACCATTTTCCCATTTGTTTTCGGAAATGAATTGAATGCTATGTTGGACTTCGAAAAGATTTTAAAGCTACTTCTCAAAACTGGTCCAATTCATTTATCTTATTTTTAAAAAATTTTAGAGGTGGCTTCATGATTAAGGAAAAAACTAGACTACAAAAGCTAAAATTTATTTTTAAGCCAAATAAGCATAAGGCACTTTAAACATGCTCCTTGTTTACTCTTGTGAAATATTTGCACCTTTGGTTCGAAACATCTTTTAATAGCTGATAAAATATTTTCCATAAACGTTTGCTAACAAAAAAAATGTTTCATAGTACTTCGACGACGTTATAGGTAGGGTGTTCGCTAAATCACAACTAACTTCCTTTGTATCTTCAAGGTAAGTGTCAAAGCTCTAAAATACAATAATTCAAAGGAAGCGAGTATCAAAGTTTAGGCTTTGTTCTTTCCAATTTAATCCAGCTGAAAAATATAGGCCAAAAAAGTTTTGAGCCGCTTGGAAAGCCCAAAAAATTTTAGGAAAAAAAGCTTTTCAATGTTTTGGGAAGAACCAATGTCTTAGAAAAAATGGTACAAAATGTAACGACATTTGGCATACAGAAAAGACAAATTTTCAACCATACCTTTTCATTTTCAAGCCAACTTAGAACAGTAAAGAACACTAAGAACTAAGGCTATGAAATTCACCATATGGGAGCGATTGTGTGCTCGCCTGTGCGTTTTTTCTGGTTTTGAGGGTGGCGATGGAAATGACCATATGATGGGAGTTCGCAAAAGGCCTAAAATCAAATTCAACTTTAGGAAGAGATTAAAAAATAGTATAAAAATAGTATTAATATGTTTCGAATGGTTGACATAAATTTTCTTGAACACCTTTGGGCAGCCATCGCACCACCGCAGCCTTCCCCCGCCTGGCCACTTGGCTGTGCGTGCAAACTTGTTCATTTCTACTGCTCATCTTTGACTCGAACCGCTCAATATTTCGCAAATTTCAGTCGCCGTTTCGCAAAATACTAGCAAAAGACCGTTTCACAAATAGCTATTCTTGCTGGCGAATTCAAATTATCGAATAAAAATCTCGTCCTGTTTTCAATGTGATTTTGTCCAGGTTTCAGAATGTTTATCTCATGACATCCAGATCGTGGAGGGAAAAACGGCATTAAAAAGTCGAAGCGTTTAAAGAGGATAATCAAATAATTTAAGGAAGAAAAAATCTGTGCAGAACAAGCTCAGAAGAAACATTGTAACTAAAACATACGAGCAGTCTGAAACAAAAAAAAGTATCTTCATAAAGTGCTTTTATCTAATGGAACAAGTTACTCTTACGGCCAGAAACTAAGTTGGCATAGCCTATCTCACCCGCCTTGCTGTTTGATCGTGGCTACTCAATGCAATGAGTTGAAGCTGCAGAGTCTATGGTGCACCTTGTGGAGTAGTTCAGTGCAACTATCCTGAGTTGTGCAAGGACCGCACATCAGGTATATCACATTACCCAGGGGCCTTAAATAGATATCATCCTCTTCACGAAGTTGCTGGAGCAAGGATCTTGCATACAGTGATGCGTACCTGTGTGAATCAAAGTACAAAACATGTCAACGCGAGAGCAATCCAGTAATAGTATAAGCATGTCGTTGCATTGCAATTAAGCTGGGAAGATATTTTTTCACCGAATATGCAAGAGCTCCAGGCCTAGAAGAACAAATGACAAGACAATACCACACGGGCAAAATAAAACAAAAAAGATCCATCCAATGACAGCAGAAAATAATGAGTACACATTACTATGTTAAACTAAGGGATGATAATATGGTGGCATCATTGCAGCCTGGGATGCTGGCTCAACCATAAATTTGAATTGCTACATAGAGGTCAGATGTAAAGATATCAAAGTAGAAATAAATGACTCAAAAGTATCATACCCGGCATCAGATCCCTCAGCCTTGAGCTCAATCGCACACAGAGTTCCCAAGGAGACTACTCTTTTCACATTTGGTAGTGATGATAACTGGCTCACAAGTGTGCCATCCCATAACTGCAAATTTCAGAGTAAACTTTAAAAATGTCGAAATACATGTACGAATTGACACTATGTAGCAGTAACACTAACAAAAAAATACCTCTGTAAAAAGTGTACTGTTAGATTAAATATGTATTTCAGAGAAACAAAACAAGTGTCTCAAGAGAGTCACAAGAATTACATAAACATATTGTCTCAAAAAAAAAAAAAGAATTACATACACAATGCCTTTATCAACAAGCAAATTATGGAGTTAAAAAATTACATGATATGGTCCAATGGAAAAGCATGATCAACATGTTATAGCAAGGAAAGCACTGCTACCTCCAAGGTAAAAAACACATACAGAGAGCAAGCTAACCATTCCCCAGATCAATCTTAAGAAATATTACTGTAAACAAGTTCTACCAATTCAATTATTAATTCCGTTACCTCCTTCAGCTTCATATGATCAAAATCAAGATTTAAATTGGTGGATGGATCTCTAAACCATTGGATAGCTTTTACTGCCGCAGAGCAGCCCATGGCATGAGCAGTATAGGAATGACCATGTAAGAGGGCAGTAAGCTGGAGCAGGTAAAAGAAATTGTCAGTGTTAATCTCACCAGATCCACTGTGATGCTTTTTGACATAATATTATATTGAATATTTGATATTATTAAAGCCTGAGCATGCAAAATACACATTCAGGATATATACCTTAGAGTCACTTTTGAAGGCCTCAAAAACTGCTTCTGTTGCCAAAGTTGCAGCTAATGGCACAATCCCACCAGTCATCAATTTAGCATAGCAAGCAATATCTGGTAAGCAGCCGAGCAATTCTGAAGCAGACTGAAAAGTAGAACAGTTCTCAAGATTTCGAAGATTCAAGGTAACTTTTAGGATATGTTATCTATCAAGGTGAATTTGTGATAGATTACCTCCACACCAAGACGCCAAAACCCTGTAAATACCTCATCAAATATGACAGGGATTTTTCGATTCCTACACTCATTGACAAGTACTCGCTGGAAAAGTGGATCTATCATGTGCATTCCCCCAGCACCTTGGATTACTACATAAATGAGCTCATCAGATACACTAGCATAGAAAACATATTAAACAAAAAAAGACAAATATCCATTTGCATCCAACAAATGCATTACTTGCACATAAGTTAAAAAGGCAATGTTGATGCGATAAAAAGCAAGGAAACTTTCAATAAAAACACATATGATGAATTTTCCACAGAACTCACTATCAGATCATACATAGCACATACCAGGACAACTAAAGAAACTGTGCTTGTCTAAAAGGTGGCACTCAATGCGAATGAGAGAAATTATCAAATAACAAATACCCAAGCAGCACAATTGGGAACTGTTTGTTTACCTGGTTCTATAATCAGCGCTGCAATATGCCCTGAATTACTTTTCAGTGAATGTTCTGACAATTGATGTGATACGTAGGAAGAATATAAATATGCTGCAGCTGATGAGTCCCTAGACTTACAAAAGACTTCACTTAATGAAGGAAAACCTGCATTGTCAATCAAATAAAATTAAATAAAGATCCACATAGAATGTATCTGACACATCAAACACAAGTTACCGACATATATCGCTGAGAGTCAGATGATCATGCTGTATCAACTGGGGCAAAGAAACATTGCAGGTCTTGTTTCTTATGTACACTGTCGGAGGATCCAGAAAAAGTCCACGCCCTGAATACCTACAGAAGAAACCTCAGATAGCTAATACCAAATTCACCTTTCGGAAATAACAGCAAGATCAGGGTTTCAGAAAATGATGATTTCATTCCCTAGGAAAACCATACACTGTGTTTAAAGGGAAGCGCAAATAAGAAATTCCAATTAGGCCATCAAGCAGCAATATAGTAGAATAACAATAGGAGACAGTTAGGAGAGATAAATCACTGAAGAAGGGTACAAATATTTATAGGCATTTAGCATAGTAAATATGAAACAGAACTTCATGCATACCATGGTTGCTGAATAAACGATGTATAAGCTGATGGAGCTTGAGCTTCCATAGCACCCAGAGTATCACCATGATAGGAACCATTTAGAGCAAGGACCTACAAAGAATTTAATTAGTAAGTGCACAGATGGTGGTATGATATCTACTCTTGAGATTATAATTGTGGCTAGTGGCCAGTGGGTCGCTTAAATTGTGGTGAGATTATAATTGTGGCTAGTGGGCAGTTTAGATTGTGACGGCTGCGAAGATGAGACACCAGCAGACAGAGAAGAGATGCACCGTTGCACAAGGGGTGCATCAGCACAAGGAAAACAAGAGGAAGCAGATACGAAGATTTTCTTATTACCGAAAGTCAAAACACACACGGTTCAGGCTTATAAAAAGCATGGCACAGTGACAACAAAACAACAAAAATAATCTCTACCAAACCTTAGCTCATAAACATAAAGCTTATTCATCTAACAAAACAAACAAACTAAAGAGATAAGCATACTGCCGCAGGGCCGCCTGTAGCCATCAGGCTGTTGCTGAGCTGGCGCTGCAGCTGCAGCTGGTGTCACATGCTGGCTCATGTGGTAGCTGCAGTGCTTGCTGGTCTTACCAACAGATCAGCAGGGTTTACAAATCATTAATCCACATTGCCATATTTGTTCTTCTAGATATAGTTATTGAAGTATACTGAATGAGGTAGATAGAGGCAAGTTATATGTCCAACAAAGTTTGAAAGGGATGAATAAATGAAACAATGCAAAACATCCTCCATGATGTTATTCTCCACACATAATGAGATTTGAGGTGTCACTAGCCAGTGGAGTTTTTAGGGGTTTTTCACAGAGCTATTATCAATGTAATCATGCAAATCAGCAGTGTAAGACAATAATAGCACAAATATTGGCAACAAAGTCATGAGTTCCAACCATGTTGTCATAGAGCAAGAGTTAATGGCACTATGTCAGTGATACCTCAGTGCAACTAATTTACACCTGTTACTAATATCTTAAATAACCCATTTCCCACAAGTAGACCTTAAAGCATGCTGAGAGCCTAGTAAACCTAGTTTCAAATATTTTAGCAATATGTCACACTTGACCTAATACTCCATCTAACATAAGGTAACCAGCTACTTATCTACATAACCAGCCTGTCTAACCTTGTAAACTTATTGGCTTACTTGTTTTGCATTATCAAATTCAGGGAGGATACCTAGTCAAGAACTTAGGAGAACACTAGCCACAAGAATTTATAGTCAAACTATTATTAGTGATAAGAACCTCACAACCTAACTACTGTAAAATAGGTCTAGTGATCTACTGTAAACAATGTGAAAAAAAAAACTTGCACCGAATTTTTTAGTTTACAGTTGACAACAGAACAAAGTAATGAAGAATAGGGTGTTCGTAAAAGAGTAATAACCTTGAAGTGAATATTACTTTCATTTGTGGTAGTCTTGTCACAGTCCACTATAATTCCATGATCAAGTGAAAACTTACGAAATGCCATCTTCAGAGCAATTTCAATTGCTGTTGATCCATTATCTGAATAATAAACTCGGGAAGCCCAATCTAACCAACAAAATAAAAGGAAGCTGTGTGCAATGAATGAGATGTGCTTCGGCCTCAACAATGTAGCTTGAATAGCATGAAATAAATAACTAAACACAACAATCAAAAAATTATCAAGGCATAAAACAAGAAATAGTGCTATGGTGTGCAAAATTCAAAGTTCAACATGACACAAATAAGCACGTACTATTTGATTAATCAATTCATTTCACACATTTCCTTTATATGTTCTCCTTTAGAACACAATTATCTATCAGGGGCAAAAGCATTATATATATTTAAGAATTAAGATAAGAGTATGGAATTATACAGTGCAAAGGCACCTAAAGCTACTTGTCAATTTTCATAGTAATACATCATATCTTCATTAAGAGGGAACCTACAGTCCATTAATTTGATTGTGCATAAAATTATAATCAATAATAAACAAGTAAAAGCACTTACCTTTACCAACTCCCGCAAGCAAAAGCTCTGCACAACGAAGAGCAGGCTCATGAACATTCTCTGGAAACATTACATGACCATATCTTGCAGCAGCATAACCCATATCTCTTGCAAGTTCAATCTAATGAGCAAAGAGAAGTTTAGGCTACAAAAATTGCCTGTAAAAAGTTCAACGTGCAAAACTTTAGCAATAGAACACCTGTAAGGAGCTCCCTTAGTGAATCAAGGTAAAAGAGATTTCACAGATGCAGAATATGCAAGAATATTAACCTGCATTTTAGAATCAGGTCCTTGAGTCCACCAACTTGCACATGCATCGAACTGAGGGATAATCATCATTTTGTTGCCTTTAACCTAAATCAAAAGATTTCACACCAATGGTTAATTTTGCAGTCAAAACTTAATGCATCAGCAATGCTTCATACAAATTTCTTTTTTTAACCAAAAAGTTAGTAGACATTTGACAAACCTTGTATGCTGAGAAATCCTCACCACAACGAGAATCAATTACTGTTACACAATTTTCAGGGACAAGATTGTGTTGAGTAAAGGGCCACCACAGCAAATCCTTTGCTTTTCTATTCATAATATTTAACCTTTGAATTCTTCCCAAGTGAAAAGATTGCAAGAAACCTTTAAGCAAATTGAAAACTGAAGATGATTCAGAAAACCAATCAGTTAGGTCATCTGAAGGATCCTCCGGTATAGGTGGCAGCGCAAGCACAGGTACCCTGCTTAGCACAAACAATACAAAGATATAATACAGTTGTAAAAGACTAGTCAACAGGTAAAAACTATTTATCACCTGTTTCTCAAGTAAGAAAGAAGGAACTTGTTGTTTGACAATCCACGATCTTCCAGAATAACTGCACTCACATCATACCCTCTGAGCAACAGAGATTCATATGCAGATAAAGTTGATGAAATACCACCAAGACGGCCATCTCCAACAAGAATTGCTGGCAACCTAAAAGGCCTGTAAAGTTGGACGTAATCAAAATGGTGACAAAGTAAATCAATCACTAACCTAATATGCACAGCTGTACACATGTCAAGGAGATTTAACAGTAAACTGATCATAAGTACAGAGACTGCTACAGTAGTTCTACTTTGCAATTGAAAACATAAACTAACTCTGATTATAACCAGGATCTACGATACATGACTGTTTTCATCGGTCAGCACTTGAATTATTGAACATAGAAAGTTAGAAACTGTTCCAGGACATAAAAATTCATTCCATCCTTAGCATTACCAAAATGAAACAATCTAACACAGTTTTCAACATACAAGATACAAACCTCAGAAAAACTTCATACATCATAATAGCAAATCATTAATCATAATCTAATCAGACCGCATGCTTGTTAACCAACACCAGCTTACATGCTTACCCTTATCCAGAGCAATTTCCACGGAAGAATAATTGATTTTTTCTAGATTTTTTATAAGATTTTTTTTTTCTAGATTGAACCCTTTTCGATGAGGATTTCAAAGAATGCGCATTATACAAATTAGTTTTAACCAAAAGATTGACAATGGGCGCACAGCAAACAAATGCCAATTGAATCATGCCAAACTTGCACATCATTTCATTTCCTAGCAATAGAGTCTAGAGAAACATTTTGCATGGCATAGAGTCCATAGACCGTGCTCAAATTTGCCAACATTTAGTAAACATATATAGCATATATTACAATTGGGCGCTGAACAAGCAGAAAGCAAAACGCACCGGTAGAGATCGCATTGCAACGTGCCAGATGGACCAGGGCTGGCTACGCCACCGGCTGTCTCAACCAGCTTCCACACCTCCCCCTCCTCACTCCCCAGTTCGTCCCCCTCAGCCAGGCACGTCTCCAGGCGCCGCCTGACCTGCACATCCTCCACCACCATCCCCTCCCTCTCCGCAGCCAGGTGCGGCGACACCGCCTCCCGCCACGCGTACAGCGTCCTGCACGCCAGCAGCTTCCTCACCGCGACGCCCTCCCCTTCGTAGGCGAAGGCCTTCTCCTCGGAGGCAGGGAACGGGGGCTCCACGGAGGGGGCGGGGGAGAGGGTGTCGAGGGAGGCGACGAGGCGGGCGGGGTGGGAGGGGCGGAGGAGCGCGGGCACCCTGCGGAAGAGGAATGCCGCGTCGGAGTCGGCGGGGAAGCCGGTCTGCAGCGGCTTGAGGTAGAGGACGGCGGAGGGGGAGGCCGTGCGGGAGCGGAGGAGGGAGGCGGCGAGGCCCGCGGAGACGAGGGTCTTGCCGACGCCGGTATTGGCGCCGAAGACGGCGAAGGTCGGCGAGGAGAGGGGCACGGCGGGGGCTGAGGAGTAGCGCCGCCGGCGAGCGTGGCGGAGGCGGAGGAGCATGGCCGCGGACTTGGTTTTGAATGGGGGTTTTGGGCTCCGGGAATGAGGAAGCGATGAGTGCTTCTGATTGGTTTTGATTGCTGGACCGAAAACTGAAAAGATAAGATTTGAAATGCAGCTTCGTTCAGGGCGCAATATGCCACGTAGTTGAGACGGAATTGTTAAAAAAAAATTGCCTGTTTCCTATCAACTTGCAGCAATTCTTCTCAGAACTTTAGTTTTACTTTCTCGCCCCCCCTAGCTGCCTGCCTGCCACATGCCAGTTGAAGGCTAAGATGACAACCCATATAGCTATCCGTTGATGAAAAAATTCATAAAAAATAGAAACAAAAGACAAAAATCATAAATATCGAAAAAATAAAATTCAGACAAATTGAAAAATAATATAAAAAAGGAAAAGGCATTAAAATCCCAAAAAGGAAAAAGGGGAATTCAAAATAACCTAAAAACATTTTTTAATGATTTTTCTTTTTTTAAATTTTAATGATTTCCCTTTTTTATGTTTTTTCATTTTTTATGATTTTTCCCATTTTTCCAAATTTTTATGAAACTTTTCTAATTTTTTTGGATTTTTATGATTTTTTCAACTTCTTTAAAATTTTTATAAATTTTTTCATCAACAGCTAGCCATGTGGGTCGCAATGTTTGCCTTCAGCTGCCAGCCTACCATGTGGCAGCCACATCAGCGCTTAACGGCCATGTAATTGCCACGTCAGAACTTAACGGTTGCTCTAACGTTTTTGTGGCAATCGTGCAAACAGAGACAAGTTTAGAAATGCGAGAAAGTAAAACTTAAGTTCAGTGGACTACGTGAGAATCGCTGCAAGTTCATGGGGCAACAGTGCAATGTTCTCTTGTTAAAATATACCCCCTCTAGATGTATAATAGTTATCGTTTTGGACATTCACACAGTATTCAAAATAAAACTTTGATCATCAATTACCAATGAATTTATTTATAAAATCCAAAAAATATGATATTGTGAAAGTATTTTTCAAGACAAATTTATATGTATGGTTTTTATATACACAATCCAAATAGTTTAAAAGATTTTTATAGATAAAATTTTTAAACTTTGCCTTAGGACAAACCTAAAACGACAAGTATTATGGAACCAGAGAATGTAAGTTTTACTGATAGATTAATTGTCGCATACGCTCTTTTCAATTCTTTGAAAATAGGTAATTACCTCAACCTTTCACCAAAACTCTCATTTTCCCTTTTTCTATCTTTTTCTCCCTTTTTTCTCTCTTTTTTATATTCTTTCCTTTCGTTATCCTCCCGTTGTCTAAAGTGTTGACATGGGGTGGGAGGAGGGGTGGCTGGGATGTGCTTTTTGTCGGTCACCCGTGGGGGGATCACCCAACCAGGGACGATGGACGCGCCCTCCCTAATAGTAGGCAACAGTAGGGTATGGCCTATCTGCGGAACTAACGTCGGGGCTCCGTCGTCTGTGCACCAGGCGATTGCCCCCCTTCCCCTTAACGCGATAGACGCTTATTTAGAAAAACAAAGGGCATATAATTTTTTGAAAAATAAAAATAATGTAAAGTAAAAAATATCTTCACTGCTCAATGTACCTAGGCTCCATTAAAGACAATTATGTTGTTTCTCAATAAAAAAAAAGTGCAACTGCACTACACTACAAGGCATAGGCCTAGGCCCAGCAAGCTTCCACTAGTCACATTGTTGCAGGTTTGCAACGACTAGACCACGTCTGAAGGCCTAAGAGGCTAAGCTGACGAGGCAATGGCGCTTGGACCGCTCAAGGCTACGGTCTCGACTATAGCGGAACCAGGGCCGTGCGTCGGCCCATGACTAGGTGGCACGAAGCGGTACCCTAGCCGATGTACCCCCCTCAAGTGCCTAAACATTAAGAAATGTAATAGTATAAATTGAGGTGGATACTCATTGTTATATCAATATAAGAAATTAATAAAAGCAAAACTCCATATCTGCATTGTGCCTTCTTGTCTCCTCTACGGTGGCGTGTGATTGTTCTTTTTATACCTTAGAGTACACCCGATAGCAAGGTTTTACAACATGTTATTAGGGCGAGTGTTGTGGAACCACTCATTATGGGCTGTGCACCGGCCCATGACCAGGCGCGACACGAAGGTGTTCCCTATCCAGTGTACCTCGTCAAGTGGGTCCCACATTGGACCTATTCTAAACCCTAAGCAATCTACTAGTATAAATAGAGATGGAGACTCAATATATTATCAATCAAAAAATTAATAACTCCAACCATAAAAATACATAATATAAAATAGAAAATGGATTAATAAAAATATATATAATTCTTTTGAATTTTATGATTACCAGGATCTGGAATTATCTAAATTGAAATTTGTATGCTCCTTAAATAATTTAGAAAAGTTTTGAATAAATCAAAAAATCTCGCGAAATAAATAAACCGGTTTCCACCAGCTAAACCGACGGTTAACCGGTTCGACAGCGAACCGAGGACACGCGTCAGCCGGGGATTGGCACCGGCTGGAGCTTGTGGGCCAGGCGGGGACAACGGGACACACGACAGCGACAGCGGTGGGTCGGCGGGTGACGACACTGACGATGTGTGGCGCGGGGGCGGGCGCTGGTGGGAACGGGGCACGTGGCAGCGACGGATTAATGGGCGATGGTGCAGGCAAATTAGCAAGTGTCAAGCGTCGACGAGGTGACGCATCCGCACGGGAAGGCAGTGACGGGCTGGCGTGGCGGTACCAGATTGGCCGGCACTAAATCTCAAGTTGGGTGATGTTAGCAAGTTCGGCGGCGATGATGGCCCAGTGGCGGTGCTCCGAGATTGCAGCAATATTCGGTGTAGCATTTCTTCCTCGTTTCTTCACCTAAATACACGTTCCTTCCATATATCCATTTGGCCATCTCGGCGAGATCTACAGAATGATGCAATCTAATCCAGAGTTTGGAGAACAAAGTATGAGCTTTACTTTGTCTTAGGTTTAGGAAAGATGGGGTTTGGTGGCTTGTGTTCCTATCCCAAGTAAGGATTAAAATCGCGGGCTATAGGTCTTTTGTGCCACTAATGCAGCTATATGCGCTATAGTAGAAAATAGTGACGCTATTTAGCATAGCGCGCAGCAAAAAATAGCGTCGCTATTTCTCATTTTTTCAAACACCAGCTATGAAATCAACCAACGACCCAAAACTTTAGACCAAATGGCTCAAACCTCACTCCCCTTCTAAGGTGCCTTACTCATCTAGAGGATGATACAATTGCTATGGAATTGCTAAGTGATCATGACTCTCCTTCTGATGAATATGGAGAAGAATAGATTGTTATGATCATCTGGTGTCATGACTTGTGACCTATGAGGACATACTACGGTGCTAGTATTTGGAAAGTGCCCTGTTTTGTAATAGTATTGCACTAGTATATATAATTGTAGAAAACCTAGGCCGAGAGGGGGGTGAATCGGACTCCTAATTCAAATTTTAACTTTATTTGTGAGATTGATTAGTCCAGTATTTACCCAAACTACCGATGAAATCCTATTATCTAGCTAGATGCGGAAGCTATGTCACAATTAATTAATAGAAAAAGATGGCTCGATGGCTCATACAAGCAATGCACAATTAAGATAATGCAAGAGACGAGGAGACGCAAACCGAGTTGTTTACCGAAGTTCGGTGTTCAACACATGAACACCTACGTCTCCGTTGAGAAAACTTCTCACACAGAGAAGTCGGGACTCTCTCGTCCCTAACCCTCAATCCACTCGTGGTAGCTTTTCACCAACACATGGTAGGCGAGCTCCAAACCTTCACACAAGGCGAGTTCTTCCACACGCGGAGGCTCCTCGCACCCGCAGCGCCGACACACGGCTCCGACCCCCGACACAAGGAGGGTTTTGTACACTACCTTCAACGGATGAAGGCAACGCACCATCGACACACGGAAGTGACCCCCGACACACGGAGGGTTTCGGTTGACGTGGTTGTTCGGTTGATGAAGCCCGTGGAGTGACGACGATCTCTCCGGCGGTGAAGTCCCAAGAGCACAAGATCGGAGACCGTTGCTCACCACTACCTCTTCTCTCCCACCATAGAAACTAGGACAAGGACACCATGAGAGAAGGGGCAAGACTTGGGATGGATGAGAGGTAGGGGCACATTCTTCTTCCTCTTCCTCTCTTCTTCTTCCTTTCTCTCTCCTTCAATCTCTCAAGCACATGGAACCCTAGGTGGAGGTGGGAACTATGGGAGGAGCTCTCTAGGGTGGCTAGGGCAAGGGGTGGCTGCTAAAAGTGGCTCTCTTAAGTTTCCCCCGAGCTAGAGGCTCCTATTTATAGGCACAAGGCGAAACCCTAAGGATGGACGGCTCAGATCTGATTTTCCGCGATTCAGATCGATCCGTCGGACCCGGTCCGGTGGTGGTCGGACCCGATCCGACAGTACCAATACCGGAGGACTTAGCCAAATCTCGGCTCTCGTCCAGCCGTCGGACCTAGTCCGACGGTGGTCGGATCCGATCCGACAGTACCAGAACCGCATCCAATTCAGGACTTAGCCAAATTCTCACTTTCGTCCAGCCGTCGGACCCGGTCCGACGGTGGTCAAACCCGGTCCGATCTGCTCCAGTAGTCACACACCAAAAATTCATATCTTTTACTCCCGAACTCCGTTTTTTATGATCTTGGACATTCCGAAAAGCTAAGAGAAAGGGCTATCCAACTAACTAAGTTTCACCACCTATTTATAAATGGATAGACCCTAAATTCTATAGAAACCACTTTCCGGCACTCCCGAACACCTCTCTCTCTCGCCTAGGGTCTTGTGCTATGTTTGTCGACTTGTGTACTTGGAGGGAATATTTTCACGCTTAGACGGTAAGTTTCGCGCCCATAGGAAGTATCTGGCTTTGAGACTTGGCGGCTACGAAACTCTGGACAGCTGGCTACCCCTGGAGCCTTCTGAACCTATCCCGAACTCTCTCGAAGACGAAAAGAGGATAAGAGATTGAAAATGTGCTCAGTGGGACCCTGTAGCCAGAGATACGACGATCGGCGGGCATGTTGTCCCTACTCTACACACATGCAAGAAATCAAAAGAACTAGAAAACAAATGTCCTTAATCTTGGCGTGATTCAGCTGTATGACCTAGTTGCCATCAATTACCAAAATCATTCAGCTCATGGGAGGCTTGATCCTACAATCTCCCCCTTTTTGGTAATTGATGACAACACCTGCAAATCCGACATGACAAAGCACAAATACAATCTCTGGTGCAATGAGTTAGCTCAAAACATTGCATGCCAACAAGACACAAGATGAATAGAGTGCGATGTACGTATAGACATGAGCTTCCCCTAAATCAATGCATACCATTCGAGAATACTATCACATCACATGGAGCAAACCATCTCCATCCTAGGAGCAAAGCATCTTCTAAGCCTACCACTTGTAACAATGTAACCCAAAATCAATCCTATCACATCACATGGAGATCCTGGGAGCAAAGCATCTCCTAAGCCTACCACTTGTAATAATGTAACCCAAAATCAATCCTCCCCCCTTTGCATCCCAAAGCAATGGATTTGCAATTATTTCTCCCCCTTTGGCATCAATGACCACAAAGTAGCAAAATATGGGATGAAAAGCAAATTAAGAGCTTTGGAGGTTATACTAGTGCAAACACGTCCAAAGTCCACCACACTCAAAATCTAGCCATCTCAAGGTCACAATGTCACAAGATCAACTAGAGCACAATTGTTAGATGTGTAATTCAAGTTATCATGACCTAAAGCAGATTTCGTGCAATTTCGTACAAGTTTCGGGAGCTACAGTGAAATTTACAATAATGTGCTAATCGATTTACAATAATGTGTTAATCAATTTATAGTAATCCGAGCAAGATAAAACCGAGCCAACTCGGTAGTAAAACTTAGTCCATGCCCGAACAAGCTTGACCCATTACAATAATGTGTTAATCAATTTACAATGATTTGAGAAAACAAACCAACTTGGTAGTAAAAGTGAGTCTATTCCCGAACAAGCTTGACACATTTACAACAATGAGCTAATCAAATTTACAATAATCCGATCAAAGGGAACACAAGGTAAAACTGAGTCCATGCCCAAACAAGCTTGACCTATTTACAATAAGGTGATAATGAATTTACAATAATGGGCCAAAAAATTTACAATATGGCGCTTCTGTCGGGGTTGCTGATGCAGAAGGGGCTTTTGTAGGGGCAGCCAGTGCAGGAGAGGCTGTGGTAGGGGCTACGTGCAGAAGACATGAAATTTACTACAATGTAATACATGAATTTATAATACATGAATTCATCCCTAGTGCTATGAAAAATACAATACATGAAACACGTGCAATTTACTATAATGTACAGATGGATTTACAATAATCAAAAGACGTGTTTACTATAAAAATATTATCACATGACAGATGCCTTAAAAAGACATGAACCGTAGTACTCTGTTATAAAAAATAATTACATAGGACCTCCATTGTTTGAAAAATGTTATCAGCTTTGTCCATTACAGCAGTTGTGCCATATCACTGTCCCCCGACTTCATCATGGGCATCCTCATTTGAAATGAGTTTCCTGAAGAAACATAAGCACTTCCCTGAAGGAAGATTAATTACCAGTCGATATTTGTTTTACACCAATGATCCCGATAGTGGACGATGACCCATTGATACCCGATACTGAAAGTTCGCCACATGTGCACTAGTTTTGTGCATCTCCTGCCAGTAGTTGGGAGAGTGGTGGTGTTCTTTAATACCCTGAAGGTATAAGTTTGTACCCTGAAGGTGTTATGTAAATTGGTGATAAAGGCAAATTGATTAATCCCCTAAATGCCAAGGTAAGACTGGTTATAGTGGTACAATCATATGTGTAAGACCTGCTGAATAGGTAAATTGTTTGTGTTGAGCCACTTGAGAATAATTGCAATATTGAGACCCAATAGGTCTGACAGATTATATCCAGAAGATATGATGTTGCAATCAACTTTACCCACATGTTAGTGTGATCCCTGAGGTGGAACATACTTATTTAAACTTAAGACAATATGGCGTTTTGGGACCAGAAGTTCCTAGCCTCTGTAAGCACTTAGTGCGGCAGCAACTAGAAGTTTGGACCGGCACTAAATTGTCTTTAGGGACCTGCTTGATGTGCAGGGCCTCGGGTTGCCTGTTAACCGAGGACCATGTTGGGTCATATGGATGTGGGATTCATGTGTAATCCGCATATCGCTAAATCTCATATTTTTCTTTGAGATTAATGCTTTAAATGAAGTCTCACGTGTGTGTTTGGCTAGAAAGGATGGCGACTACATCCAGGAGTTATGTGGCATGAGTACCATCCATACCCCATAATTTTCCATTAGGATAATGTTGCTTGTATTGCAGAAGTGGATAGTGGTACTTGATGATTAAGCTATACTATTCCTAAATTATTTTGTTCACACTTTCCAGAAGCATAGTGTGGTGGATGTCCGGAAGACATCGAACGTCGGAAGGCATCTGGGATGTCGTCCTGAGGGGAGCATGAGCTAAATATTGATTTGGTTCATATGAAAACCCTGGAGGTTTCACTTTGTCTAACCCAGTTGGTTGATATGGCGATCAATTAAAGTATTTTACCACACCACAAAATAGATCCAGAAGATTTATAACATAGAGGTCCAGTAGACCGTATTGATTCTGAAGATCAGACCTTGAAGGTTATATATTGTACTCTTTTTCCCTTATATGAGTTTTTCCCATTGGGTTTTCTCATAGCAAGGTTTTTAACGAGGCAATATTGCAATACAGTATGCGTGTGCAATATACTCTTTTCTTCAATCCTTTTTTCCCACTGGGTTTTTGGATGGAGTTTTTGATGAGGTATTGTCATATCGCGGTTTAGCCCAAGGGGGAGTGTTATAACCCTAGAGGATTTATGGGCGGAAGCCCACGTTAAACCCTAGGGATATTATGGGCAAAACCGAATTTAGGCTAGGCTATAAATATGAACCCCTTGTAACAAAGAGAGATATCAATAAAGATTATTGTGCCTGGCTTTTGTCTCTCTAGATCTGTGTCTCCTGTCTATTGTGATTGTGTTTGCGTGTGTGCGACGACCGATTTACAACACAGGCAAATTAGCGAGTGTCAAGCGTCGACGAGGTGACGCGTGCGCACGGGAAAGTAGCGACGAGCTGGCGTGGCGGTACCGGATTGGCCGGCACTAAATCCCGAGTTGGGTGATGTTAGCAAGTTCGGCGGCGATGATGGCGCAGTGGTGGTGCTCCGAGATTCCAGCAATATTCGGTGTAGCATTTCTTCCTTGGTTCTTCACCTAAATACACATTCCATATATCCATTTGGCCGTCTCGGTGATATCTACAATATGATGCAATCTAATCCAGAGTTTGGAGAACAAAGGATGAGCTTTACATTGTCTTAGGTTTTGGAAAGATGGGGTGGTGGCTTGTGTTCCTATCCCACGTAAGGATTGAAATCACGGGCTATAGGTCTTTATGCCACTCAGAAAATATATAGCGGCGCTATTTAGCATAGTGCGTAGCGGAAAATAGCGCCGCCATTTCTCATTTTTGCAAACACCAGCTCTGAAATCAACCAACGACCCAAAACTTCAGCCCAAATGGCTCAAACCTCAATCCCCTTCTACGGTGCCTTATTCATCTAGAGGATGGTACTATTGCTATGGAATTGCTAAGTGATCATGACACTCCTAATGAATCTGGAGAAGCATAGCTTGTTATGATCATTTGGTGTCATGACTTGTGACTTGTGACCTATGAGGATATACTACGGTGCTAGTACTTGGAAAGTGCCCTGTTTTGTAATAGTATTGCACTAGTATAATACTCTAATTAATTTTGATATTTAGTGGACCTGAAATTTTTATGGGCATTTAGTGTTCGTCTTACATGTTATATATGTCATGTTTAATTATATTTAATACAATCTGCTATATAGAATAGCTTTCATTATATCCCGCTATAGCTTTTATAGCTTCTTTGGGACCTCGTCGCAAAGCCACAAAAAACGCGATGAAAGTGCATCTAGGCCCCTAAGTAGTTTTGGTGATCGATGATTAACAATTATAAAGCTAATATTTTTATTGGAGAAATGTACACAGGTGTTATACAGGTTAAATTCATGAAGTACATGTTTAAATATGATGGTGTACCCCTCAAACGTAGATATGTTGCAAGAAGGTATCAAGACTAGTAATTATATGTAAATTTTTATTTATTGAGTCATAGGTATGCCGTACTATGAAGAGGGATGCTACGGAGAAGCATATAAAGGATCCTAAGTGCTCAAAATATGTATCTCGAAATTTGTGTGAGTTTTCCACTCAAAATACACTTTATACAGAACCTACACCATCATAACATTCGACGTGGGTCGGAACATCCGATGGATGTTGAAACATCCGACGTGGGTCGGAATATCCGATGCGGGATCTTCTGCAGCAACGGCTATTTATCGAGATTCCCTATTTAAAGCCTTCCTCTAACACCTGGCAAAAGGTTACACACTCTGATTTGAACCTAACACTTCATCTTCATCATCCCTTAAAAACACTAGCCTTTCTCTCTCTTGTTCATCTTGTGAGATCTAGATCTAGAGAGATCAAGACACTCAAAGTGCTCCACGAATTAGAGACATCCAATTCTTGAGCACTTAGCGATTCCTAATTTCTTCATCGCATTTGTTACTCTTGGAGGCTTGAAGAGCTCCCAGACGGCTAGGTGTCGCCGGTGAGCCGCCGAGCTTTGTGTGGTGTGCCTCCGGAGTTTGTGAAGGTGTGATTCCGCCTATGCAAGGAAAAGGATTCATCTAGTGGATACCGGTGAGTGCTGTTGTGCATCGCCGGGAGGGGATTAGGGTCTTGGTGATCTGAGCTTTGTGCCTTCCCTAACGGTGAGTAGAATTTCCCTTCAAAGATCTGAATATCGGTAAACAAAAATCGCCGTGTTCTTCGTCTTCGTCTTGGTCTTAAGTATTTGTTTTACTATTGGTTTTTGACTTGTTCTGAATATTCTTGAATAGATCTAAACTTGGTTTTGCGAGAAAACAACTTTTACTGTAGGTTTACGTTGATTCTAGAACAGCCAGGATCGGAACATCCGACGTTCATCGGAACATCCGAAGCAAGGCTCTCTAGACCAAATCGGAACATCCGACCTACATCGGAACATCCGACGTGCTGGTTACTGTTTTGAGTGTCTACTTTCCGTAATTTTGTTTTATTCGCCTATTCACCCCCCTCTAGGTGGCATATCGATCCTTTCACGCGATTTAAACCCTTGATCCCAAGACTTTTGGTTATGATTGCAAGGAGGGGGTCTAGGTGGGTATTTATAGTGGTAGAGGTGCCTCAAAGGTTGGTTTGTTTTTGGGCAGGAGATAGATTAGAACTCTTAATTAGACTCCGTGTAGAATTCGGAAACCTCTTCTTTATGGAAACAGAGTTTCCTTCGAGTATTGCGCCTCAAATCTGGGTCTTAGGTTGGCTATAGGTTATAGGTACTCCAGAATGTTTTGGGAATTTTCCTATTCGTATTTCTCATTATTTCATGCACAACACTCATTTTTCTATGGGTTGATTGGGCTAATCTAAATTTCTAGAGGCCCAAAAAATTAGGAAAATGATGTGGACCTGACTTGGTTGGCTAGGTAACTTCGGCTACTTGCTAAGCAATACCCAAACAATATTTATAAAGCTAGGACTTGACCTAAATGGTTAAGAGAGACTTTTATCATACATAAATAATAGTAATAACTATTAGTGTATACTCAACTTTATTTACTTTTATTCATTTTTAAATAATTGACCCATGATAATTTTATTAGGATGTGAATATTTTCTTGGAATAATTAATACATGAAAGTATCGACCAGAATGTGTGCACACATTGGTGATAAGATCTAAAGGAACTTTCTTTCGTGATGGGAAATAGCGGAGTAGAGCAAGTAGAAGTGCATGAAGCGCCCCACAAAGAAATGACCATAGAATATGTATTATTAGGGAAATTTATGGATAGAGCATTAGCCAATGTCGACTTCTTTTGCTAGAAGAGCAACAAAAATAATGAATGGTATGGTATACCACACGGCTGATACCTCAAGGTTTCATTCCCCGATCACGAGATACCTTTAGATATATTTGATCTCATTATTCACTACTGCTAACATGGCCATTAGTCCCGGTTGGGAACAGGATCTAGTCCTGGTTTCCTAACCGCGTCATGAAATTCGAGACTAAAGGCATGTGGACTTTAGTTCCGGTTCCCCCAACCGTGACTATAGCCACCAAAATATCTAAAAATATAGCAAACCCAAGACTCAAACCTAGGGCCTCATGACACCAAATAACTTCACTCACCCTTCTAACCAACCAACCAACCCACCCACGCTTATTGACTAGAGTAGGATATGCATTCTTTTTGAAGTTTGCTAGAACGAGCCTTTAGTCCCAATTCATAATTCAAACCCGTACTGATGAACCTTTATCAGTACGGGTTCTATTGCGAACCAGCACTGATGAGTCCGCGCGCTAGCTAGTCTGTACCCATATGCGAAAGGTATCTTTATTGTTGCCTCCAACCGGTACCATAAGTATAAAATCGTTACTATTGCTACGAACCGTTATTGATGCACTATCAGTATAGGTTTCAATCCAACCGGCACTGATGTGCCGGTAAATTAGGTCATTTCTCTAGTAGTGATTGATAGTACTCAACTTGAAACTCTAAAAGTCACTACGTGGAATAAAGTAAAGAATTAGAAGAATGAACATATTTGAAGTATGAATTTAAAATGTAGAACTTCTGTAAAACAAAGTTTCGCTTCGTCTTGCAGTTCGAGCATTGCCCCATGAGATTTTAGTGCTCCAATCGGTATATACTCAGAAAGTACCTGAAAGGTTTGGTTTTGAAAACCGTATTTCTCTAGAATTCCAATGATTGGGAGGTTTTTGCAGAAGGACAATGACCCTTTCAAATCTAGAGAAGAGGAGGCGGAAATACTAGGGCAAGAAGTCTAATATCCGAGTGCAATTAGAAGCATTATGTATATTGCAAATAGTACACAACCTGACATAGCATTATGAATTTAAAATGTAGAACTTATGTAAAACAAAGTTTTGCTTCGTCTTGCAATTCGAGCATTGCCCCATGAGATTTTAGTGCTCCAATCGGTATATACTCAGAAAGTACCTGAAAGGTTTGGTTTTGAAAACCGTATTTCTCAAGAATTCCAATGATTGGGAGGTTTTTGCAGAAGGACAAGGACCCTTTCAAATCTAGAGAAGAGGAGGAGGAAATACTAGAGCAAGAAGTCTAATATCCGAGTGCAATTAGAAGCATTATGTATCCTGCAAATAGTACACAACCTGACATAGCATCTTGTCATAAACTTGTTAGGGCATCCCCAACGCTGCCTCTTTTCCTCCCCTAACACATTATTTTAGCAGTAGATAGAGAATAAAATATAAGAGAGGAAAATGTAGGGAGAGATAGCGTAATAATAGAAAAGTGGATGAATAGCGATGAGATAGGGGATATATGGAGGTAGCATTGGGAATGCCCTTAGCTCAATATAGGGTAGAGCCCATGTAGCGACATTGGAATGGAATAAAGCTTATCTTTCGCTACCTTTGTGGAAACATTGATCTTGGCTTGTTCTACAGGAAGAACCAAGATTTGATTATTGTTGGTTATACCGATTCTAGGTACCTGTCGTACCCGCACATGCTGGTAAAACTGGGTATGTTGTATTCATATGTGGTGGGACAACAATATCTTGAAAGTCGTTAAAACAAACACTTGTGTCCACGTCAACAAAGTAATAAAAAATAAATTCATTGAATGAAGTATCTCATGAATTAGTCTCCTAAATTGAATACTGTGAATCGAATGTTGAGCAAACCCCGAATATCATGAAGATAATGCCGTATGTGTAGCACAACTAAATATGAGTTATATGACGAGCAATTTTTTGAAGCATATCAGCCACAAGTTTTTTTTATGCTCATGGAATGCATCAGTTGAATGAAATAAATATTTGGCACACTAAATCATGTTGATTTATTCACAAAGTCACTACTTGCATCCTCGAGGTGCGTTAGAGATATTGGAATGATTAAGCTCAAAGAAGTGCTGAATTCAGAGAGAGATACTTTATGTACTCCTAATTAAAGTTTAGGCAAGAAGTGTGAGTAACTAACTTGATCAGGAAGATCATATGCAATATTGGTTGGTTTGTACCTTTTCCCTTAGTGAGTTTTTCTTTGAAGTTTCTCACGTAAGGTTTTTAATGAGGTAAATCATGCACACATCAAACATATATGCTATGTACTCTTTCTCCAATTTTTTCACTAGGTTATTATGGAGTTTTGATGAGGCATATGTATTTCACTGGCAAGGTCTAGGGGTAGTGTTGCGGAACCACTAATTACGGACCGTCCTTGTACTCCTGTTTTTTTAGAAAAAGGATAAATATTCATTCAAATTGAAATTATTTTACAACAAGATCCATGACCAATTTCCTAGACAAACGACATAAAGTTTGTAGGATCTAACTGCAAAACAACCTATGCATCTAGATTCACTCCGGTTGCCATCACCATCGAATCCAAATATCGTCACCATCCTCATTACTACCAATTTTATCTCCTCCAGCCACATCCTCATAGGGAGACGGAATAGAAGATAAAGATCAATAATAGGCTTAAAAACATGTATACTTGTTATAGCCACAATCGATAAAGATGAATCCAAAGATGCGCTATTCGATATCATCGTTGTCATCATTGAGACTACTAGCGTGTGAGGTCGCCGAAACGCATCCCAAATATTTCCCTTTTCTTCAACTTCGCCACCTTAAATAATCATTCAGCGAAGAGATCTGAACCGCACACCATCGCCGCCGCTCCAAGTAGATCCCGTGTTAATGCTCTTCCCCTTCCTCATCCGCGTCACAAACGCCCCGAAGAGGTTTCTTATTGACTTATATGATGGAATATTTGGGCTAACAAAAGTAAAATCTAATAATAAAACTCATCCTAATCCCCTAATGTAGATTAACGTCGTCTCCTCCCACCGACCATCCGGGGGCCATCGGTGAAGAGAATCTGGCCGATCTGTGGCGACACCCCGACGGCTGTTGTGCTCGTTTTCTGTGGCTCTCGGATACTCCGGTTAGGTGTGTTTGCCTCTGCGGTTTTTACTGAATTTAGTTGCTAGTCCTAACTTGGAAGAGTTACAATTTATAAAGACATTTTTAATTTTGTTGTCTGAAATAATAACACCATTTCTATTTTTTCTGGGATCACCACTCAACATCTAAAAACAGACACCACTAATTTTTTTAGAAAAATATATTTTCCAAATCTCGTAACTGGCAAATTTATTTTAAAGGATCAGTGCTAGACATTGTTCGTCCTTTACTGAACTTAATTACTACACATGCATTACTTTTGAAAACGTTAGTTCTGATCGGTGCAATAACAAAAATTGCTTTACCATTAATTAATTAACATGGCACAGTGGCTATCTGATGACCATTGGACCGTCCAACTAGTATGCACCGATGTTGAACCGTCCAACTGGTAATCACCAAGAGGTCACACGAGCCGTACGTGGCTACTTTATCAAATATATATCTGGTGGTCATTGAGACATGAGCTCATGACTCAATAAGCGAGAAAAGGGGACTACCCAAAACGTCATGTTTGCATTGCCATTCGATGCATGTGTTCGAAATACATGTGTGTTCCTCTTCTTTAGCGCATTTGCTTATCCCCATTTTGAAAATCTGAACGCTTTTGTTTCTCTCTCTTCTCAGAGCTCTCAAAAACAAAATAAGTATATTGAAGTCGGCCGGCTCAGCTCCTCAGGGCCTCTTCTACAGGCTCTCATCAGCAGCGAGAACATGACTGCTCAACTCTTTTCTGAGTTTGGCATGGTTTCCTCACCGTGATCCTGTGAGGACATGCAAGATTGAAGAGTGCATAGATCCATTAATGTGATCAGTACTATATTCAAGAAGTTGACGCATAGACATCTTGGGGGATTGCTTAATAATTGTTGCTAGACTGTACAATGGCATGAGAGCGAAACAATGTTTCCATGAAGAAATATGTAGGCTCATGTTTTAACCATGTAGTCATGCAATATTGTTGCAAACGCAGACGCCAGGTCATGAAGTCCTTTCTGGTAGCTCATCGTTTTTTGTGCGGTTCCTGGACTTTAGGAGCATAAACGAGACTAGTATCGCCCCTCTGCTCCTCCGCTCCTCTTACCGCCCGCCTCCGCGCCCCTCTGCTCCTCCCCTCCAATGGACGCGCGCCTCCGCACCCCTCCTCCTCCACTCCTCCGCCCGCCTCGGTCAGTGCTTCCGCAATCTCTCCCTCTTTTTTTCCTATCAGTTGCCTGTCTACCGTTATTTGTGATTCTAATAATTCGGTAAATACCGATTTACTGAAATACCGAACCGAAATAATTTGGTATTTCGGTTTCGGTTTTTAAATTTTTGTAAAAAAATCGGTACCTAAATATGAAATACCGAATTTCTAGAATTACCGAAATACCGAAACCGAAAATACCAAAATACCGAATGCCCACCCCTACGAGCCGTACGTGGCTACTTTATCAAATATATATCTGGTGGTCATTGAGACATGAACTTACGTGTAACACCCCAATTTGGGGGTTTCTTCAAAATTTACTTAAATTTCTGAATTCATTTGAAATTGAGCTCAACCAGACATGTGGGCCCCATAGTGAGCGGCTCTCTCTCTCCTTCCCTCTCTTCCTCTCTCTCCCTCTCTCTCTCTCACTGGCCGGTGGTCCTGCTCTGCTGCCGCCGCTCGCCTGCTCTGCTCTGAACCGCCGCGCCGCGTCACGTCCTTCTGCCACGCCGCCCAGGCCATCATCACCGCGCCGCTGCCGTCACGTCGCCGCGCCGCGCCTCGCCGCTCCGCTCAAGGCGCGCCCTGCCATGCCGCGCGCCGTAACTGTCTCATCGCCGCGCCGCGCGTCTCTCCGCGTCATCATGGGCACCGTTGGACCACCCGCTCCGCCCGACGCTTATAAAACCGAGAGCTGCCCCACTGGCCCGTCCTTTCCGTTTTACCCCCAAAAACCCTCCTCGCCGGCGCCGAAGAAATTCTGGCAACTCCGTAAGCACTAGCTCAATCCCATCCTTCTCGAGCTGCTAAATAGTGTCCTAAACCTTTCGCCCCGATCGATTCCAGCAGGGACGCTCGGAGTCGCCGTGCCAACGCCGCCCTGCTCCGGCCACCGTCGGGTCTTCCGCCGCCTGCCGTCTCCGAGTCCCCTCGCCCCCGTCGGAGCCCGTGGTGAGCCATCTATTGAAACCCCCTAGCTCGTCTTCCTTGGCCATAGCCTGTAGGGTTGCCGCGCGGCACGGATTGCCAGCGAAGCTTCGGCCTTCGCCGCCGCCGTCGCGCCACCACGTCCAGCCACCGCTGGCCTCGGCGCGTGCGTCGTTAGGACCCCTAGGGCCGGTAGATGCCAAGGCGTCAACGCTCTTGGCCGGTCGTGGACTGTAGCGCCCTCGTGGCTCAAACCGTTGCCGCCGGCCGCGTCGTCCCTTCCGGAGGAAGACGACGACCGTGGACCACTGGATCCCGCGCCAAGATTCCTGCGGAGGCCGAGCTACTGAGTCGCTTACACGTGGGTCCCATCCGCCAGCGAAATCCCCCGCGCGCATCGGTTAAAACCGCGCCTGCGTCACTGCCATGTGGACCCTGGCCCCACCTGTCCGGTTTAGTCAAGGCGCCCACGGGCAGGACGCTATCCCTGCGCAGAAACGGATTCTGGAAATACGCCTTCGGCGTATGCCCCGCACCGGCGTGGGCGCATGCGCTCAGTTGGGACATGGGTCTCATTGCGTCGCTGGGCCGCTTGCGAGTTGGGTTGGCCCGATGCGATTTTCCAGCGAATTTCCTAATTAGTAAATTGCCGAATTAGCTTGTGATTTATTTAAAATAGCTAGACACTCCCAAAAATTCTAGAAAAATTTAGATAAATACTAGATGCCAATTCTGATTTTATAAATTTTAAAATCCACCACTGTTTAGGGAAAATTGGCACTGTTAGATAAAGATGTGAATTTCCCTTTTAAAAAGATTAAAGAAATGCTAGGGTATTAATTTTTTACATTAATTAATGAATTAGAACCCAAATGATCTTTAGGAAATATAATGGTTAGGTAAATGTCTTAACAAAATTTAAAATATTTACATTTGCCCTTAGTAATTAAAATTTATTCATAGGAATATTAGTTGCTAAACCCAACAAATTAATGGCTCATTGAATTAATTAAAGACTAACCTTAGAAAATAAATCAATAAGGGTTATAATGTAGGATTTCCTCATTTTTGTAGGAGCACTTAGTATAATGTTAACTCCGATAAACATTACCTCGTCCATAGGTTGAATTTCCGAAAGGGTCGTCATTTTTATGTAGCCTAGAAACCCTAATCACTCTATTACGCCCTTATCGTACGAAATCATATTTTGGGGTTTAGTAGACTACTATATAGTAATAATAATATTATTATTTATTAATGCCATTTTGTCATGCATAGCATATCATACGAAAATAGGTTCGCTAATTGACCTTAGACATTAATACCGAGGGCTTGACCTAGGTCGTGCATCATCATGTATTCTGTTGCATTAGTAAGTAATTACTGGTTGTTGGTATGATTAGGGACGCCGAGGAGGAACACCTACCAGATCAAGGCAAGTTAACACTTACTCTTTAGATGTAGTTCGTTTTAGGGAGAGATTGCGACTTTCCCTAGTGCAGATTAACATCAATAAATATCATGTTCATTACCCAGTTTTCTGTTAACTATTTTATTTATTAAATAAATGCATGCTTAGTAAACCACCTAATTGTTAATCATGTAATATTTATACATGCTTGCCTTTGAACTGTTTAGCCTTAATGACTGCCTTGATTGTCATTGCCCTTGATAGCCTGTGATTAGTCTGGTAACCACTTTAACCCTACCTAATGGGTAAAACTTGCTTAGACTAGCTTAGGCTTAACAAATCTTCTGGCTAATCGATCGCCACGGAACGGTGAACCGATATTCACCGGACATTCATTATTCCCATTCAATATGATATGACATATGATAGTTAGGGCTGGTAGTTTCATGTTGGGCTGATTGTGTTTGGGGTAAGGTCATGTGGGAAGTCGGTCCGTGTTGATCGGATTGGTTGGGATAGTCCAAGTGTGGTGTGGTCGATGACCGCGGAAGTACAATGATCGGTGGGTTGCTCCTAGTTGGACATCCTGAGGGATGAGAAAGGCACAGGGTGCCTAGTGCTGGGTTTAGCCAGGGCTTACCCAGGAGGAGCGCGGAGTAACACGTGTAGTGAGGATATCGCTGCCATATGAGAGATGGTTCCAACACAATACGTGGCCATCGCGCGGAGTACGGGTCTTGGATCGCCAGCTGTGTGAGCTCCGCGGAGGCCCTCTGGGACCATTCTCGATAGGGACCGGCATGGTTCATCACCAAGGGTGATAAAGGCCACACATCCCCAGGGTGACAGTCGGCTAGTGAGGGCTGGCAACCCCCTAGGCCGAGGCAGGCATGCCATGGCATGTGTGGTCCACAACAGGATTGTCAAATCCTGAAAAGATGGCGGAACTAGGAAAGGTTGGGGCAACCGGAAGAAAGTCAGGAGGAATGTATAAGCTGGTATGATGATCGGTTAAACTGGTTGTGTATTTTGTCGAGAGTTGATCGATCATGGGTTGGTTGGTAGGTTTGGTCGGTTAGTTGGGTTCAGGTGCATGGTTAAGATGAAAAACCCTTGATTTATATAAATAAGACAAATTCTAGTTGTGAATACTAGATAGGATGTTTCTAAAGTCTTATAAATTTGGCTTTATGCAAATAAAATAACTCCTCTCCTCCAACTAAAACCTTCTAACACTATATGCATTAAGGAAAGTGTTAACTAGCCAACGTTTGGATGACGCTGACCTCGCCTTCTTACCTTTAGTCGATGGAGTCGAGGATGACCCATATGAGTGCCATGAAGACAACGGATAGGACTATGGTGGACCTGAGGAGTCTTAGGGTTTGCTCCAGTCGTGGATGGACACTAGTCGATAGGGATTCTTTTGGGTAAATATTTTGGTGACCGCTGTATCTCTGAACTTTGTTTTGTAATCTAAGACGTGTATGAACCGCCTTACTAAAGTCGTCTAAGGGCGTAACAATGATTGTAATATTCAGGGATTTTATCAATCGATGTATGTTTGTATCGGCTATGTGGTCTTCCGCTCTAGCGTACTGATCCAGGGGTTAGTGCATGGGATCGCCGGCCCTCAAGGTAAGTTAAAATTGAGGGGTAACATTATGACTCAATAAGCGAGAAATGGGGAATACCCAAAACGTCATGTTTGCATTGCCATTCGATTCATGTGTTCGAAATACATGTGTGTTCCTCTTCTTTAGCGCATTTGGTTATCCCCATTTTGAAAATCTGAACGCTTTTCTTTCTCTCTCTTCTCAGAGCTTTCAAAAACAAAATAAGTATATTGAAGTCGGTCGGCTCAGCTCCTCAAGGCCTCTTCTACAGGCTCTCATCAGCAACGAGAACATGGCTGCTCAACTCTTTTCTGAGTTTGGCATGGTTTCCTCACCGTGATCCTGTGAGGACATGCAGGATTGAAGAGTGCGTGGTTAACCTCAGCAGAATGGTTGTGCAGAACACATGAATCGCACTCTTTTGGAGAGGGCTCATTGCATGCTATCCAATGTTGGCTTTTGGGAAAAGCATGGTTTTTGGGCTGAGACTATTAATACAACTGCATACTTGGTTAATCTCTCTCCCAACTCGGCAATTAATTTTTAAACTCCAGAAGAGATATGGTCAGGCAAACCAGTTGATTATTCTAATCTTAGAATTTTTGGATGTCCTGCTTATGCTCACAGTAATGATGGAAAGTTAGTGCCTAGAGCTAAAAAATACACTTTTATTGGCTATGGTTCCGGTGTCAAAGGGTATCGTTTATGGTGTGATGATTCTATGAAAGTGATCATTAGTCATGATGTTACATTTAATGAAAGTTTATTATGTTCATTTGAAGGTGTTTCTGCTAGTGGTACCTCATCCACTGATGCATTTGAATCTGTTGTTCCTACAAACAATCCAACTTTTGAGGTATATTTACCTGTTGATTCTACTGTTTGTTCGTCTACACTGTTAGTTTCTCAGTCTCCTATTTCTGACGATCATTCCATTGCACGTGATAGACCTAGACGTGATATTCAATTGCTAGCTAGATATCGTGACACTGGTAATGTTGCCAATTATGCTTTTATTATTGCTAGTGATGAAAATTTTAAGCCGTCTTCTTATTCTGAAGCTATCTAATGTGATAATTCTTCTAAATGGTTAACTGCTATGAATAAAAAAATTGAGAGCCTTTATAAAAATCATACATGGGATTTGGTTGAGTTTCCAAAAGGTATAAGACCTCTGAAGTGTAAATGGTTTTATAAGAAGAATGATGGAGATATTAAAACTCTATGCATCACTTGAAATCCACTTTTATGATAGCTCTCGAATTAATCATTACTCTATCATGATGAGAAATCACATTTTATCGAAATTCATTTGATATTAATTGGCATACCACCAAAATGTAGAGCTTGACGATAAATATCATCCATCCACATATAAGATGTTTGAAAGCTAAATATTTTTTTTTTGTTCAAACTTTGTTTCTCCACATATTTCCATATATCCAATCAAATCTCTATCTATATCCTCTAGCACCATCGAACTCTTCTGATAGTATATCTTCAAGGGATAGTCAGGTGATCTAACTGTATTCCAACCATTTGTCTACCCCCCTAAACAAATCATGTGTCTTAAAATTGATAATTTATACCCACTAGTCGGTTCCACCAATACAATTACTACATCGAGTTATCCTCCCAAAATATTTATATATTACTTTCCTGACTTGGAAAGCTTTGGTAGAAAATCAAACTGGCAAGAAAATTAAGAAATTGAGAACTGACAATGGATTGGAATTTTGCAGTGGGGAGTTTGATAAATATTATGCTAATCATGGTATTGCTAGACATTTGACTGTCCCAAGTACATCTCAGCAGAATGGTCGTGCAGAACACATGAATTGCACTCTTCTTGAGATGGCCCGTTGCATGCTATCCAATGTTGGCTTATGGAAAAATCATGGTTTTTGGGCTGAGACAATTAATATAGCTGCATACTTGGTTAATCGCTCTCCCAACTCTATGATTAATTTTTAAATACCGGAAGAGGTATGGTCAGCAAACCAGTTGATTATTCTAATCTTAGAATTTTTGGGTGTCCTGCTTTTGCTCATAGTAATGATGGAAAGCTAGTGCCTAGAGCTAAAAAATGCATTTTGCTTGGCTATGGTTCCGGTGTCAAAGGGTATCGTTTAAGGTGTGATGATTCTATGAAAGTGATCATTAGTCGTGATGTTACATTTAATAAAAGTTCATTATGTTCCTCTGAAGATGTTTCTACTAGTGGTACCTCATCCACTGATACATCTGAAACTGTTGTTTCTACAAGCAATCCAACTTTTGAGGTAGACTTACCTTATGATTCTACTGCTTGTTCGTCTACACTGTTAGTTTCTCAACCTCCTGTTTCTAACGATCATTCCATTGCACGTGATAGACCTAGACATGATATTCAATTGCTAGCTAGATATTGTGACACTAATAATGTTGCCAATTATGTTTTTATTACTGCTAGTGATGAAAATTTTGAGCTGTCTTCTTATTCTGAAACTATCTCATGTGATAATTCTTCTAAATAGTTAACTGCTATGAATGAAGAAATTGAAAGCCTTTATAAAAATCATACATGGGATTTGATTGAGCTTTCAAAAGGTATAAGACATCTGAAGTGTAAATGACTTTATAAGAAGAAGGGTGTACTTTCTAGAGTTGAACCTGAAAGGTGGAAAGCCCGTCTAGTGGTGAAAGGTTTTGAATAAAGGGAAGGTATTGACTTTAATGAGGTGTTCTCTCCTATTATTCTTCATTCATCAATTCAGGTTATACTTACTATTGTTGCTTTATTTGATCTGGAATTAGAGTAACTTGATGTTAAAACTGATTTCCTTCATGGAAATTTGGATGAAGAGATTTTTATAACTTAACCTAAGGGTTTTGTTGCTTCTGGAAAGGAGAATTTAGTTTGTCATTTGAAGAAATCTCTTTATATTTGAAACAAGTTCCAAAGCAATGGTTGACTCATTCATGATTTCTCATGGTTATTCTCGAAGCAATTACGATTATTTCATTTATTTCAAGCAATTTTTCAATGGATATTTTGTGTATCTACTGCTTTATGCTGATGATATGCTTATTGCTTCTCATGACAAGTCTCTGATTAATCAGTCGATGGCTCAACTTAGTCAAGAATTTGGGATGAAAAACCTTGGTCCAGCTAAGAAAATTCTTAGGATGAAAATTCAGTGTGATCGTCAAGCTGGTACTCTATTTCTATCTCAGAAAAATTATATTGAAAAAATATTTGAAAAGTATAATCTCAGTAATTACAAGCCTGTCTCTACATCGTTCGCTTCTCATTTTAAATTATCTGCAAGACAATGTCCTATCAATGAAGATGATAAAAATATATGTCTCACGTTCTATATTCTAGTGCTGTTGGTAATCTCATGTATACTATGATCTGTACAAGGTCTGACTTGTCTCATACAGTCAGCGTGGTTAGTGGATTTATGCATAATCCTGATAAGAAATATTGGAATGCTGTTAAGTGGATTCTTCATTATCTTAAAGGTACTTCTGACTATGGCTTGATATTTGATAAAAGTTTGGTGAAGTCGAACAACGTTATTGGGTTTGTTGATTATGATTATGCTGTGATCTCGATAAGAGAAGGTCTATTTCTGGCTATCTATTCTCTTGGTGTAGTTCTGCAGTGAGTTGAAAAGCTTCATTACAATATATAATTGCTCTTTCTACTACTGAAGCAGAGTACGTTGCAGCTACTGAAGGTGTTAAAGAAGCTATTTGGTTGCAAGGTCTGGTTTCTGAACTTGATTTTCCACAGCGTGTTAACATTGTTTATTGTGATAGCCATAGTGATATTTGTTTGATCAAGAATGATATGTATCATGCCAAGACTAAGCACATTGATATCAAGTACTACTTTATCAGTGATATTGTTGCTGAAAGCAAGATTGTTGTGGAAAATATACATACTGATGAGAATCCTGCAGACATCCTTACAAAGTCATTATCTAATACCAAGTTCAAGCATTGTCTTGACTTGGTTGGTATTCACGGAGTTTAGTGCCCTTCAGGGATTTTGGGAGAACATTTTCATGAATTTAGAGTCAAGGGGAGATTTGTTAGGATGTCTCCAAATATTAGTTTTTACTAATTTACCCTTGCGCATGCCTATATAAAGGCCCCCTTATAGTCTGTACATCTTGCACCATTATAGTGATTGTTTTCCCGGGATTTTTCGTCTCCACGTTGGAGGGGTTTTTTCCACGTTAAATTCTGTGTTTGTGCCTTCTATTCCCAACATATAGTTACTGCAATAAATTTGGAACAGCTTTCAACGAGTAACTAGACATTCGCACTATATAGAACCTAATTTTTTATGCTGATATAAGGGTTCCTTTTAGAAATGATTGTTCCAATTTTTAATTTTAAGAATTGTTTTTTTTTGTTTTCCACTTTGACAAGCTTGGAAGTCTTCAGAATTTGGATTATCGTAGCAATGCCAGGAATGCTGAAACTCCCTAGTAAGTATGATAGTGATTTAAGGCATATATACGCAAAGGGTACTTCAGCTTTTTTAGAAAAGGATAAAGATTCATTCAAATCGAAATACTTTTATGACAAGATTCATGGCCAGTTGTCCAGATAAACAACACAAAATTTGTAGGACCTAACTGAGAAACAACCTATGTATCTAGCTTTCACTCCGGCTGCCGCCATCATCGAATACTAAGATTGTCACCATCTGCATTGTTGCCAATTTCATCTTCCCTAGCCACATCCTCATAGGAAGCCGAAATAGAAAATCAAAATCAATAATAGGCTTGAAATCTTGTATACCCGTTATCGTCAAAATCGAGAAAGATGAATTCATGTACGCGCTACTGGACACCATCGTCGTCGTCATCATCATCGAGACCGCTAGCGAGTGAGGTTGCCAAAATGCGTCCCAAATATTTCTCATTTCTTCGACTTCTCCACCTTAAATAATCCTTCGACGAAGAGATCTGAACCATGCGTCTTCAGAATAGATCCCGCATCAATGATCTTCTCCTTTCTCATCCGCTCCACAAACAACCCGAAAATGTCTTTTATTGGCTAATATGAAAGAAGATTTAGCTTAACAAAAACAAAATCCAATACTAAAATTCCTCTTGCCATAGATTTAACATCGTCTCCTCCTACCAACCATCCATAGGCCATCTGTGCAGAGAATCCAGCAGGATCTGGTGGCACGGTCTTTTTCTTCCTCCCGACGGCTATTGTCCTCGTTTTGTGTGGATTTGGGATACTCCAGTTGGGTGTGTTTAACGTTGCGGTTATTGCTGCATTTAGTTGCTAGTCCTAACTTTGTGCAACAGTCCACCTCAGTAGTCTCTAACCCATCTTTAATCAGTGTCATGTTCGTTAATTGATGATGTGGAGGATAGAGTGTGAATAGATTTTTGATACGTCTTTTAAGGAAGAGTCGACTCTACACGAGAATTACGAAATTTTTGTGTGAGCAGATTAACTATAAAAACATGCAGCCATCTCTATCATTATATATGTTATTTCTAGTGTTGTCTCTATTTGACATGGCAATAATTGAAGACAACCGTTGTCTCAACCATTTTACATGCTCTTAGTAGCTCGATGTTCATGCATTCCGTGAAGAGTTACAAAGGTATTTTTTTGTTGTCTGAAATAATAACACCATTTTTTTTCGGGGATCACCACTCAACATCTAAAAACAGAAACTCCACTTATTATTTCAGAAAAATATAATATTTTCCAAGTCTTGTAAGTTGGCAATTTATTTTAAAGGATCAATATTAGAGATTGTTCGTCCTTTCTGAACTTACTACACAGGCATTACTTTTGAAAACGTTAGTTCTGATCGGTGCAATAACAAAAAATTGCTTTACCAGCGAATAGCTTAATTAATTAACATGGCACAATGGCTATCTGATGACCATTGGACCGTCCAACTAGTATGCACCGATGTTAAACCGTCCAACTGATAATCACCGAGAGGTCACACGAGTCGTGGCTTCTTTTTACAATCAAATATCATGTCTGCATTGCCATTCGATTCATTTGTTCGAAATTTATGTGTGTTCCTGATCTTCTTTAGTGCATTTGCTTATCCCCATTTTGAAAATCTGAACGCCTTTGTTCTCTCTCTTCACAAAGCTCTCAAAAACGAAATAAGTATATTGAAGTAGGCCGGCTCCTCAGGGCCTCTTCTACAAGCTCTCATCAGCAACGAGAACATGGCTCCTCAACTATTTACTAAGTTTGGCATGATCTCCTCACCGTGATCCTGTGAAGACATGCAAGATTGAAGAGTACGTGCATAGATCCATTAATGTGATCAGTACTATGTTCAAGAAGTTCACGCCTAGCCATCTTGGTATTGCTTAATAATTATTGCTAGACAATACAATGGCATGAGAGCGAAACAAAGTTTCCATGAAGAAATATGTTGGTTCATGTTTTGACCATGTAGTCATGAAATGTTGCAAATGCGGAAGCCAGGTCATGAAGTCCTTTCTGGTAGCTCATCGTTTTTTTGTGCGCTTCCTAGACTTTAGGAGCATAAACGAACCTAGTATAAATGCTACAGCTACCACTCATTCATCTTGTTAGTAATATGTAACTTGTATTGTGATATCGAAGGAAAACAGTGTTGTACTTCAGGATTTAGGGCTCGTTTGGGCGAGAGAGGAAAAAATCCTATAGACAAACTTTCCATACGGGGATTTTCCTGGCCCGATTAAAGCCAGGCAAAAAAAGGTCCACGCCTGTTTCTTCAAGGGAAATGACAACCAAACAACACCTGTCTCTCCTATGTGAATTCCCTGACAACCAAACAGCACCTGTCTCTCCCACGTTATATTGTAAGCACAAGTCCAGTAAGCAAAGCAGACAACACAAATATCAACAACACAAATATCTTAGGACAAAATAAGGACTCATGCTTGATCCACTAGTCTGATACAGACACAACAATGCAAAGCATAACAGAGAAGCGACTGTCGACGGTTGTTTAACTGGGGGTTATCATCGGCAATGAATATAAACGGGTTGCGTAGCCGTAGGATCTTAAGCCTGATGGTAACACAAGACAGGGGTTATCCAGGTTCACGCCCTCACGGTGGAGGTAATACCCTAATCCTGCGTTCTTGGGATTATGAGAATCTCGATTACAAAGAGTGTCTCGAGATCTTATGTTGTGGAAAGCTTAGATGCTAGATAATGATTCTACTGCCCCTACTCCTCCCTTTATATAGTGTAGGGGGGATAAGGTTGAACGGTTATATCCGGTGTGCAGTATCGAATCCTATATTCAGAGTGTCCAGCACGTATACGCACTAGTAAATACAGGTACAAATCTCCTAACCAGACGGGAATAAACTCTATGCTCAGGACTATCATTGGCATCCAAGCTAGATGTAGTCTGAGTGGTATCCATTCTCTCCCAACCGCCTCGGGCCGCCCCTGTTCACCACTTTATGGGCCTTCTGTGAGGATACCCGAGGCCCATGCAGTCCACAATAGCTCCCGAGCGTTTTGCAATCGAGTTAGATGACCCGCCGACTGGTTTGTCTGATTGTTCCTATAATATGAAAGGAGATTGTAAAGAGCTCAAAAGATCTTAAGTTAGAGTTTGAGAGTAAAGCCCGACTCGGCGATACCGAGATTCTGACAATCGACCTGTTTTGTGAGGCACATCATTCTGCTTTTTTAATGGTGTATTCCATTGATTTGGCTGCTCGGCACCCATTTTCATCATGTGAAAATAGTAATTAGCCCATCATGGGGCTTACATTAAGCCATGCAATCGCGGTACTCGTCTTGCGGTATACTGCATTTTGCACATTAGGATATATTCGACATCAAACGCCTGATTCTGTCTTACAGAATTCA
The DNA here is from genome assembly GCA_005191435.1 of Raddia distichophylla. NCBI lineage: Eukaryota > Viridiplantae > Streptophyta > Magnoliopsida > Poales > Poaceae > Raddia > Raddia distichophylla. Next base: position 1,261,023 of record SPJY01033365.1, on the reverse strand, counting down.
GTGCTTGGCCCAGCATGGGGCGCGTTTTCAGCCGAGTGATACCTGTCCCGACTGGAGAAGGGATTAACAAGTGACCCACTTAAGGGCGTACCGTTTGTATAAAGTTTGGCCAAGAGGCATTTTGTATCCGGGCTTCAGTATACAACGAGTGACCCACGAGGGGCATACCTCCGAAACAGTATCCAAGCCTCACCAATACCCAAGCTTTAACGTGCAAAGTTAGCTTGTGACCCAACATGAGGTATGCCATGAGACATTTTTAATGGGTGGTGCTTCTGGTCATATGCCCTCATGGGTTGTACCGAGGCCAAATTAGGCTCGATGTCAACAACGTATTGTCACTATTTGCGACGTGTTGCCTAGAAAGCCTGTTAAGGAGATCACCCTTTGCTTAGACGGATTGGGCCCATGCCCATTTGAGGAATGTGAAGAGTCTTCGTACCTTTCCTTCCCAACCGTTGCGTCGCTCGCTGCCATCGGGAACCGAATTCACACACTCCCGTCCCATCATCATGATGGCTTTACTGTATTCAAACGGGTTGCGAGGCGCGCGTACGTCTCCATATTCTCTGTGTATAAAAACCCGATGTAGCACACAGAACCGCATACAGCCCCCGAGTAGTTTTTCCTCTCGCGGAATACCCAACTTCTCCTCTTCTCAAACCATGGAGAACCAAGGTGAAGAACTCGACGGATGGGCCATCGCCGCCGCTGAACAAGCCGCCGCCCACGCCGCCATGGAAGACTTCTTGTGGCAATGGCGAGAGGCCAGCACGGAACTCCATGCCCATGAAGCCATTCGCCTTCTGGTTCGCGGATTCCCCTAACTGTATCTAGTGCGCATCCAACTGAAAACCTCTTGTGGCAATGGCGAGAGGCCAGCGTGGAACTCCATGCCCAGGAAGCCATTCGCCTTCTGGTTCGCGGATTCCCCAACTGTATCTAGTGCGCATCCAACCAAAGGAAACACTGGTTGCCGCCATCCTTGCAGACGGATGGTTCTAGGATAGCCCCTTTTTTCTTTTAATCCTTTGCAAGCCAGCAACAAGCCATAGCTCATTGTGCTGCGCTGCAGGGTCTTCTGTAATCAGTTTACGAGCTGCTTGCTAATGAAAGAACTTTTGGCCTTCAAAACCTTCTGATTATTGCATCTGTCGAATCCCGACTGATTTTGTCTCCGTCCGAACGAATAGGCCAATTCAGATCTCAATCTACCACTCAACACTTTGTTGTTCTTTTTCGTAAATAGCAATCGGCATATCCGAGTGATTCGATTCCGCCTCTGTTAAAAGAGCCATACTTCAGCTCCGAACAAGGCCCGGCCCAAAATACGTTATGCGGCCCTTTAAATTCGAGGACAAGGGAGCTAACCACTCTACCCCGCCCATTTTTCGCACTTGCAGTTTCACTCGCTCCAGCCAACTCCGGTGCTAGGGTTTTCTCTCGTCGCACATTCCGCCGCCACAGTTCTCAATCTGCTCATGGCTCCACCATCTCCCGCTGCCGCGATAGTGATCAAGTGTTCCAAGGAGTGCATGAAGTCCATTACCACCGACCGGTGGCTCCAGAAGCTCGTGTCTACCGGCGTACTTCCCTCGAAGCTAATTTCATGGCGTGCCACCGCCGGTGAGTCCTCCCCTACCCCTCGTTCTGACGAGGTGGTAGCTTTCAAGTCCTTCCTCTGCGGCCTTGGCCTTCCGTGCTCCTCTTTTCTTAGGGGTCTTCTGCATTTTTATGCAATTGTACTGACTCACCTCAATCCCATCTCCATATTTCAAATCGCTGTCTTTGTTCATATTTGCGAGGCGTATGTTGGGATATCGCTCCACTTTGATGTCTTCCGGACTCTTTTTCTTCTCAAACCTTTCCCCGACAAAAATAGCTCCCAAAGCCGTTGGGGTTGCTGCCTTCCAGCTACGGGAAGGAGCCAAGAAATTTTACCTTGATCTCCCAATGAAGACTTCAAACAAGTGTTGCCATGCCGAGTGGTTTTATTGTGCCAACCTCCCGCCAGTCCTTCCTGTCTTCACCAGAAATTGTCCTGTAGTCCTCCCTTCTTGATCCTCCCCTCTCCCAGAGAGTGAAGATAACCAAGTAAACGAGGGGACTGACCGGCGTGGGACTTGTTATAAACTACAACCTCCGTCGTGCCCAGCCCTTAAAAGAACGTGTCCACCTCGGATTTGAATATTCGGGGTCCAAAGACACCACTCGGGAAGGCGAAGATAAACTCCCCCAGAAGACTCTGATTGCCCGATTCGCCGATCTCTTTGCCCCGGGCACACTCACTGAAAATACCGGCTTCCCAGATCCTTATCGGCTATCGAATCTGCCTCCAACAGTAAGCAAAGTACTTCTCTGCCGACTCTATGTCTAAGAATCATGACGTTTGACCTGGCTCTAACCTCCTGTAGGATTGTGTGGGATTCTTCTCTGTCCACCTGGTCCCCGAAGCCCTTGGCCATAAGGCTGCGCCACCTAACCGTCCTGTAGAGGACTCGACTGATGCTCCTCCAGCCAAAAAGGGAGAAGGGATTGTCTTTAGGGACTCGAATGAAGATGAAGAAGAGGATGACACACCAGTTCTACATCGGCGCCGCCAAAGCACAAAAACAAGCGCTCCTCCCGCCAAGCAAGCTCCAAGCCCTCCGTCACCTCTGCTCGCAAATCCAGAACCCGCGTCAGGGCCAGGAGGGCCTTTCGGCTCAATCCCGAGTGGGCATGCCACTCGGAAAGGCGTGGGCCTTAAGATTATAGTGTCACAAAGGTTTACACTTCTAACACCTTCATCCTTCATATGTTCCAGTGAAATTGCACCTTTGACGTTTTCTTTCACCCATAGGAAGCCCACCACAGGTATCCCCATAGGCAATCCGAGTGCGAAGGCACCGGCCCCCGCAGCTACTGCTCCTCCACCTTCGAGCTCCCAGGCTGAACCGGTCTCAACTCGGGACTCGACCCACCACGCAGCACCTCCGCCAACTGCTTCGTCGCCCAAAGGCCCTCCTCCAACATCCAAAGCTAAGGGCCCCATCCCCGCTCCGGCTACAGAGAGCTCGGAAAAAATTGAGGGGATCCCTTGCCCTGCTTCTCTAGCCTATACTCCTCCTCTCCGCGTCAAATGGAGGAAGGAGATTGAAGGCTATGAGGCAGATGGCGCCAGGTGGGAGATGCTGCGGAACATGATGGAGTTTGGCTCTAGAGTGCTTGAGGTAAACCACCTTCACATCTTGAACAATATTATAGTCGAAACGCTTCTGAACACCTCCTTTGTCTCTGCCAGGACCTGGGCAAGCAATCCGCATAAAAGTCCCATTGTCTTAAGAAAGTCATCGAGCAATTAATGTCGAAAGATGAATTTGACAATGCGCTTTACGGGCAGAAGTCAAAGTATCGTGGCAAGATCGATGAGCTCCGCAAGGAAGTCGCCGAACTGCGGTACCGCCACGTAGAAGAGGCTAACACCATCCGGAGTAAGTGCTCATCCGATTGATGCTAACCACCACCTCCCTCCACTTTTCTACGCCACCTATTTGCGTCCATAACTCTCGTCGTTCACCTTCCCTTTCTAGCTCTCCCTCCATTCTAGGACCAGCTCCACTTTCGGTTCCTGGGTCTTCTCCTGACACCTTCCTTTCCTTCGCCAGCCTCTTCTTCTAAGGACTCTTTTGTCTTTGTTTTGGAGTCTTCCCCAGCTCCACCTCAGTACACTCTTCGTGATCGGTGTACGATTCCATATCCTGAACGCTATGGTTTGCCTACTCTAGCTACCTTTACTTCTGAGCCCACTTCCTTTCATGATGCTATTGCTCATCCTGAGTGGCAGTTCACTATGGTGAGGAGCTTGCGGTCCTAGAACATACCCACACTTGGGACCTTGTTCCTCTTCCTTTTTCTGTGACATTCATCACCTGCAAGTGGGTCTACAAGATCAAGACTCGCTCTGATGATTCTCTTGCATGCTATAAGGCTCTTTTTGTTGCCCGTGGTTGCCAACAGGAGCCTGGTGTTGACTTTGGGGAGACTTTTGCCCTTGTTACCCACCGGACCATTGTTCACACTGTTGTGGTCGTTGCTTTAGTGTGCCAGTGGACCATCTCCTAGCTTGGCGTGCATAGCACTTTTCTTCACGATGAGCTGTGTGAGGAGGTCTACATGCACCCATCTCTTTCTACTCTATTCCTGACAGTCATGTTTGTCGTCTTGGTCGCTCTCTTTACGGGCTAAAGTCGACCCCCATGCCAAGTTTGAGCGCTTCACCTCTGTTGTTACCGCTACTTGCTCTATTGTGTCAGAATGACCCTGTTTTCTTTGTTCACTAGTCTCCTCATGGTTGGACACTTCTTTTTTATGGGGATGATATGCTTATCACTGGGGATGATCCTGAGTTTGTTGCCTATGTTAAGACGTACCTTAGCGAGCAGTTTCAGATGTCAGATCCAGGTCCTCTTCGGTATTTCCTTGGGATAGAGGTTGGTTCCACTCCTGATGGCTACTATCTCTCCCAACGGCCTTGATTGTGCCTGTCTCACTGATTAGCGCATGGTTGACACTCACATGGAGCTTCACCTTCAGCTTCGTCCCATAGATTGTGACCTTCTTGCATATCCTACTTGCTATCGCCACCTAGTGAGAGTCTTGTTTATCTTGGTATTACTCATCACGACATCTCCCATGTTGTTCACATTCTGAGTCAGTTCATGTCTGATCCCACTCAAATACACTACAGTTATCTTCTTCGTGTCCTGTGGTACCTTCTTCGTACTATTGATCACCGCTTGTTCTTCTCTCGCTCCAGCTTCTTGCAACTTCAGGCCTACTCTAATGCTCTTGGGCTAGTGATCCCTCTGATCGCAACATCTCTGCCTACCATGTCTTCCTTGCCCCTACCTTCGTTGCCTGGAATACCAAGAAGCAGCAATGCTGAGGACATCACTGACGAGCTCGCTGTCACTGACGAGCTTGCTGATGGAGTAGGAAAGCGACAAGACGGCATGAATTCTCAAGCCATACCATTCAAGCCTTCATCAACGAATATTCAGAAAGTTAGTTACAAGGTTCAGGAAGTCCCCGACCACTGGGCCCAAGTCGAGTGGACGTCAAAATCGCAGCCGAGCCCGGTTTGGACATCCAGGACCAATGCACCTTCAAATGGACGTCCAGATCACATACGACGTTCAAATGAGGCACTTAAGGACTCTACGGAAAGCTTACGAGATAAGCTTTCCAATGGATCCAGCCACACCACTAAATTCAATCCAAGTCCATAGGAATCACGAAAACAAGTTGACAGACATAAACTTCCCGGCGCTGCATCGCCGTATTTTTGGGCCCAAAGCCCGTGTACCCCTAGAGTTAGGGTTGAGCACGTGTGGGCACCTGTTTGGGCGCCCCTCCTCTAGCCGCCGCCCTATATAAGTTCCCCACCGTGCTTTGTCTTAGTTGGGTTTTGTTTAGTTGATTTCGTCACGGTTGTGTGAGATATCGCCTTGTTCTTCTTATGTCGGCTAGACCAACAAGACTAGGTTTCTGAACCCTAGTTGATCTTAATCTATATTCGCAATTGAGATTGCTTATCTTGTGTTCTTACTCATTCTTCGGTTGGTTGCAAGAACCGTCCTTCGTGGACAGGTCGATTGTGCCTCTGGTTCGGTCGATAACACTCGTCGTGGTGGTTTAGCGATCGCCGGGATTTCCAGTTCCTTGTGGGGTTGGAAGCCGGATCGTATAGGTCTCCGTGACACCTACAGATTTATCCTCGTCGTCTCTCATCAGAAGATCGGGACCCCGCGTCCGCGCCCATCAAGTGGTATCAGAGCATCCGGTTGCCTGGTGAGAATTTTTGTTTAGTAGATTGGTTTCATTCCTAGAGTCCAGAAAATTGCCATACACAAAAAGATTTGCATCTACTATTGTCCGAGCCTTTTTAACCTTTACTATTTCTGCAATAATTCAATTCTAGTTCAATTTGTGTTGCATCATCGAGTCATTGCTGGTCTTAATGTTTGATCTTTAGAGTTTCGAGTTCGAGTCATGTTTTGGTCACAGTGTTCATCGTGTTCTTATTCGTAGCTGTCCTGCTGTATTCCACCCGATCATATCTTCCCAAAAAAAAAATAGCGGATTGGTTACCTTACAAGAGTCTCACACTTTCCACCTACCAAAACACCTTCCATATCCTCCTGGCCGAGCCCCATCCCTCCCCCATCTCGGCCAAGCCCAGAAAGGAAACACCAAAACCATTTCCAATTCATCCTCGTGTGCAATTTTGTGACTGTTACAGTAAAACAGTCATAACTTTTGCATACGAACTTGGATTTGAACGTTCTTGTGCTCGTTGGTAAGATCTTGAAATTTCCTATCAGATCTAACTTTGCATTTGACGAAATTAAGATTCCCAAATTCGAATTCTAACAGTGAGAAAACTTGCCATCTTTGTTAGGCTGATTTCGTATTCACTTGTATCAAGTTCAGTGTTTTGCCCATATCTTACTCATATGAACTCGGATTTTGATGATCTTAGATGTTTTGGAAAGATTAAAAGATCCTCTAAAACTTTTGTATAGGAGTGTTTCTCAGATTCGGAGTGTTTGGGGTCTGTAATTGCGCCTAAAGGATTGTTTTTTCTGCTGTCCCGTTTGAAAAGTTGAAAAAAAAGAGGCAAGTGCAAAGAAAAAGCCACACTATAAAAACAAGAAAAGGCAAGTGCAAAAAAAATAAAAAAAGACACACTAAAGAAGTGAAAAAAATTGAGCTTGTTTTGAAGTGTACTAGTTGGATTCTCTTGATGACGTCTGTGATTAGGCTCACGTATCTATTACGGTCTAGCCTAGGACCAGCATAGTACCGTCGTTGAACACTTATTCAACTTGTTTTTAGCTAGTGTGGTTTTAGTACTTCCTTTGCTACATATTAAAGCCTATCCAAGCTCCACTTTCTACTAACCAAGCAGGGACGGATTCTAGACATCGATTTACCACCTCATGATTCGATGTTAACACCGACCAGTTACCGATCATACCTACTGCTTGCGCGGTAAGAACTGGTAGGAGCAAAAGATAGATTAGAGAGAGTTTTGCCACTCACACAACCCTGTAGATCATAGGATATATATACATCTGTGTATTTTTCTTATTTCTGCTAACAATGACAGATTCACATAAAAAAGAAAGATAACGAAGATGACAAGGAACAATTGAAAGATGTGCCGTCTGCAGAATTTGAGAACAGGGATGGTGACATCAAAGAGTGGAACCAACGACATAATCATTTTCAAACAAGATTCGTTGTCAAGGATCACGCTGTCCAAGTCATTATTGATGGAGGTAATCACAATAACCTTGCTAGCATGTATATGGTTGAGAAGCTTGGCTTGATACTGAATCCACACCCACATCTTTACGTGATTAAATAGTTCAACTCTTGTGGTAAGCTGAAAGTAATGAAAACTGCTCAAGTACTCATCTCTATTGGTTCTTATCATGATCATATTAATTATGATGTTGTACCTATGGATACGTGCTCACTTTTATTAAGTAGGCCATGATTGTATGATAGAGATGTTGTTCATCATGGTAGAACTAATAAATATAAATTCAAATTTAAAGGCAAGAAAATTTTGTTAGAACCTATGACCCCTGCTGAAATAACCAAAGCTAATGTTAAAAGATCAAAAAGAGAAAAACAGGAATGTGATAAAATTGAGAAACATGATATATTTAAAAAGAATGAACCATGTGAAAATAAATATGAAATTACATTGAAAAGTCATGTTTTCTTAGCTAAAACGAATTGTGTAGATCATGAACTAGATAAAGAATCATGCAATGATTTAAAAGATTTGTCTAGTGTTTTGCCCTGTGTTGCTCCTAACCTTTTGCGGGACAATATACTCGAGTCAAGGACAACTCAAATTCAAGAACGGAGGATGATGAGGACATTACTAACGAGCTCGCTATCACTGACGAGCCTACTGATGGAGTAGGAATGCGACAAGACGGCATGAATCTTCATGCCCTACCATTCAAGCCTTCATCAATGAATGTTCAGCAAGTTAGTTACAAGGTTTATGAAGTCCCCGATCACCGGGCCCAAGTCAAGAGGACGTCGAAATCGCAGCCGAGTCCGGTTAAGACATCCAGGACCAATGCACCTTCAAACGGACGTCTAAATCACATACGACGTCCAAATGAGGCAAATACGAACTCTACGGAAATTTTACGAGATAAGCTTTCCAACGGATCCATCCACGCCTCTAAATTCAATCCGAGTCAATGGGAATCGTGAAAATAAGTTGACGGACAGAAACTTCCCGGCGCTGCATCGCCGTATTTTTTGGGCCTAAAGCCCGTGTACCCCTAGAGTTAGGGTTGAGCACGTGTGGGCACCTGTTTGGGCGCCCCTCCTCTGGCCGCCACCCTATATAAATTCCCCGCCGTCCTTCGTCTTAGTTGGGTTTTGTAACTTTTGTTTAGTTGATTGCATCACGGTTGTGTGAGATATCGCCTTGTTCTTCTTGTGTCGGCCAAACCAACAAGACCAAGTTTATGAACCTCAGTTGATCTTAATCTATATTCACAATTGAGATCGCTTATCTTGTGTTCTTGCTCGTTCTTCGGTTACTTGCAGGAACCGTCCTTCGTGGACAGGTCGATCGTGACTCTGGTTCGGTCGATAACACTCATCGTGGTGGTTTAGCGATCGCCAGGATTTTCAGTTCCTTGTGGGGTTGGAAGCCGGATTGTATAGGTCTCCGTGACACCTACCGATTTATCCTCGTCATCTCTCACCAGAAGATCGGGACCTGTGTCCGCGCCCATCAAGCTGGCTATTTCCCGCTCTAGTAACGAGGCTGAGTTGTGGGTGTTGACTTTTGTGATGGCTGAGGTGACATGGTTCAGGTGGCTTTTGGCAGATTTTAGGGTCACTATCTCGTCGCCTACGACAGTGCCCTCTGACAGCACTGATGCCATCAGTGTTGATTGCGATCCAGTGAAGCATGAGCTTACGAAGCATATTGGCATCGATGCATGATATGTCAGGTCACATGTGCAGCAGCAAGTGGTTGCTCTCGAGTTTATGCCTTCAGAGTTTCAGCTTGTAGATTTCTTCACCAAGGCATAAACTAGAGCTATGCTTGATTTCCATCTCTTTAAACTCAATGTAGTGGATCCATCGTAAGTTTGAGGGGGATGTTAATAGTATATTGTATTGGGTCTTATTTGCTATTTTCATTTTGTCATGTACCTTGTATATTTTGGCCCATTGGAATAGTTGCTGCCCATTTCATAGAAACATTGAAATTCAGTTCACAAAATTAAAATGGTAAAATAATTAGTTTCATACATTTAATATATACTATAACACATTACTAATATTTTAGGGTGCAACTTATTTAATCTTAGATATCTAGAATAGCTGACAATGCTATGTGTGATGGTACTGCTTTTTCCTCCCAAGAGAACCTAATTTAGTTAAGAAACTTCGACAGAATAAATCCAGGATTATGTCATGGTCTGTCCACGGGTGCAAGTACATGACAAATGAGCTAATTGCACTGATGCAAAATCTTTTATTTTCTCTTGTCATTCAGAATTAAAGAAAGAACAAGAAAACAATAGTCAAAAAGCATGAAAGAAAATAAACATACATAATGCTCTTCCTAGGACAAAAACAAGAACTTAATTGCACCGAGATACTAAAGCTCCAAGTTTTACTTACCTGATCGGCCAACAACACCACTAGAAGCTTTTTCTTACTCCTGCTGAGATCCTTGATTAATGTGGTCAACCCAGCCTTATCCGAAAGAAAGACTAATTAAACAAGAGGAAACATAGCATTAGTTAGTTAGTTTAATCAAGGGACTTAGTGAAGGTCTAAGGCCCTTATTTTTGTAAGTTGTTTAGGTGAGTCTACTCCATGTTGTCAGATGACACAACCTGCTTCTGCTTGGAGGCTACTACCAGAGTTGTGATGCTTCGTGCTTTGCTACAAGCTTATATAATTTTCTTTTTAGCTCGGCACAATGGCAAGTTGGCCATGCAATCTTTTCCCCCCTATATGGATTGTTAATTTGGTGTATCATTCATTGCCCCCTTTCTGTCTAGCTGTTGCTCCTTGTCTAAGGGCCTGTTTCCCTTTACTGATGCTACTTTTAGAACAGCATTAATTCATCTTGGATATCACTTCAGAAGGAACTAATCCCACTGACATAGGATATCGCATTCCTGATCAAAGCTAACAGCGGCTCAAGTTTATAGAACTCGACATCTAGTAGCATTGCCATCTTCAATCTTCTTCACAGCTTCTTGCTGTGTTAGCAAGATACAGGCTATTATACTATACATCAGAGACACTGAAGCTGCAACAACTTCATACTCTTTGGTCAAAAGTGTACCACTTTTGCTGTAATGCCCGGACCTGCCTCTCTCTGACCGAGGAGGATTGAGACAAAGACGGTATACAGAACAAGTGTACATTCTTCCAATTAATAAGGCAGCCAGTGCTAGTAGTTCAAGCAGTACACATATGGTACATTGGTACCACTACTGCTATCCTGTAGAATACGGAAAGGGAAAATGAAGGATCAGCTGATCAGGACTCAGGAGAAGAGAACATGCGGCTCATCTCTAGCTGCAGTAACTGAAACCTTACAGATTAGCTGGGTAGTTTTTGAAGTTGGAAGCCTCCATGAAAGTCTTGCTTTTAGGCAACTATACTTAAAATATGCAGGTTGTTGTACACAGTAAGTACACAATGCAAATATCCAAGCTCTAAGCAAATTCATATAAATCAGACTGAGAAACATAATTTGGGTAAAGATCGGCTTGCCTCGGTCATAACTCAGAGACGAATGTGTTTATTTAGAAACTTTTCATGTTTCTCCTTGTTCAGTGATCAACAAATCAGATGATAGTTTCATGCTCTCTAGCGCTTCATCTCCAACGTGGTACCAAAAGTATTTTCTGTTGCCATAATGCTTACCATCGTTTCTCATCAAACTACATTAGGTCGACCTCATTGACAGGAAGCATACTTTATTATCCAAATTGTAGTTAATTTCAATACATTAAGAACCAATCCAGAACCAACCACCCCAAAATGCATTGACCCTCTTTCTCTAACAAAAGGAGAGAACATCTAACAGAAAATGTCAATGATCTAACAATATGAATTACAAAGTTGCACGCTCGCACAACCCACTTGGTCCTCATGGCCAAAGTCTTGTTCTTGCTCAGATACATACACAAAGAGAAGGCTAGGGACTCATAATAAGCCACAGAACAGAATGCAGGTCCGTGGTAGCAGGGAAAAGAATATCACAGACAAAACTTTGCCCGAGTGGCAGTGACAACACGAGCGAAATTGGTGATAGACAAATTTTGCGGATTTTTTTTTCCAGACGAAACTTTTAAAATTGCAAAAATTCAGGTTTGTACTGCTCAAAATCACTGAAAATTCTGAATAGCACACAAAATTTTACTACATTTTTTTTACCGATGTATTTTTTTACTATACCATTCCGACAACATAAAAAATCAGAGAATCTTTCTCCATGGTGCATTGTGACACCATGCATGATTTCACCACATAACTTATGAATAAACACGACAACAAATTAAGAGCATCCACATCTAGTACTCTATACTCATACTACATTTCACTATTAGCTACTCTCTCTATTCTTCTCTTTAATTTTCCTTCACACTTTACACTACACTAAAAGATTTCTTCTTTCCATCAGCTACCGTATCCAATCCAAGCTACAATATTTTAGAACTGCTGCTACATATGCTCTAAAGGGTGCACTTGTGAAGGTCACAGAAACTACACCGGCAGGAAGGAAGGAGTCCTGGGGGTCAAAATGGATGACACCATGCAGGATACTGCTGAACTGTCAGTTGCAACTGCCCATGGACTTTTGGCTGCAGGTCAGCCTAGCCCAAGGGTCCCTAGGAAGGAGGGTGTTTATACTATTTACAGCGCTGGGGCTCGGTTTGGTGCCGGCTACCCATCATGGACCAGCCAAAGTTAGGGCTCTTGACTTGGCGAGGATGGTACAAGTGTACGGCCGTAACTGAATGCAGAGATCAGGCCATGACTTGGACCGGCCATTCCTGGCCATCGATCGATCGGTCGATCCCTCTGTACGCGTCCTGTAGAGTACGCTTGTTGTCAAGGCACTATGGTACTCGTATTATTGGTGACGAGCTCTCTCTCTCTCTCTCTAGACTCTCTTTCTCTCTCTGTGTTGCTCCTATATATAAATCGCGCGATCCGACGCAGTCCACCATGACCACCACACCACCACCACCACCTCACCGGAGAGAGAGAAAGGGAGGGGGAGAGAGAGAGGGGATCGATGGGGAGGGCGCCGTGCTGCGACAAGGCGACGGTGAAGAAGGGGCCGTGGTCGCCGGAGGAGGACGCCGTGCTCAAGAGCTACATTGAGGAGCACGGCACCGGGGGCAACTGGATCGCGCTGCCCCACAAGATTGGTAAGTTAATTTCCATTTTCCACTCCTTTGATGATGATCTTTAGAAGACATCAAGACAATGCCATAACGTACATGTTGATCTTTAATTACAGACTGAAACTTTGATCATGCATGCATGTTTAATTTTGGGGGGTTGTTTAGCTTAGCTGTGTGCCTGCCTGATGATGTTTATGATTGCATGCAGGGCTGAAGAGGTGTGGGAAGAGCTGCAGGCTGAGGTGGCTCAACTACCTGAGGCCCAACATAAAGCATGGGGACTTCACCCCGGAGGAGGACGGCATCATCTGCAGCCTCTACATTAGCATTGGGAGCAGGTAGCCAGATCAAGAAGCATTCCATGGAGAGCAAATCAACCACTCCCTTTCATCAGCACCCAGCTCAATCATTGTGCTGATTGAGCTGCAATGGCTGTTGCTTTGCTCCCCATGCAGGTGGTCGATCATAGCGGCTCAGCTGCCGGGGAGGACGGACAACGACGTCAAGAACTACTGGAATACCAAGCTCAAGAAGAGGCTCCTCGGCCGCCGCAAGGACCGCGACCACCGCCAGAGTGCCGCCGCCCCCGGAGGTGGCGGCGCCGCGAACGTCGACGGCGAGCGGTGCGCGCAGGCACTGAGCGCGTCGGCGATGGAGAGGATACAGCTCTGCATGCAGCTGCAGGAGCAGCAGAACCCGCTCGCTGCTGCTGTCCACCACCACGGGCCTCCCTTCATGTGGCCGCCCGGCAGCGCCGCCGCCGCCACCACCCAGAGCAACGCCACCAGTACCAGCGGCGGCGGCGGCCTCAGCGTGACGGTGGCGGAGCCAGGGCAGTCCGGCTCCTTCTCTCTCGACGACGGCCACCTCCCCGGTCCGCTCGACGCCGCCGTCATGGACGCCGACCTGGCCTCGCCATCGAGCCCGGGGCACTCGAACGTCACCACCATCGAGGCCGAGCTCCAGAAGCTGCTCTACGCGGACGGGGGCCGGAGCTGCAGGGACGGCGGCGGCGGCGGCGGCGTCGCGCAGCAAGGTGACGTGGACTGGCCGTGGAGCTACGATCAGGACAAGTCCCCAGTGAGCTGCTGGGACTTCGCCCCTGACACCACCTCGGTGTTCCAGGACTACGCGTCTGTTGTTTATGACATCTGAAACTAAAGTGAGATTAATTAGGGAGGTGATAGGGATTTATCTAGCCTCGTTCTTGATCAGTGACGTCTGCAACAGAGACCAAACCGTAATTAAGCAGCTTTCTTGTAAGAAGTATTAGTAGTAAAAGCTCGAGCTGTAAGGGATAAATAAAGGTATGTAAGAACACCACGTTAAAAGAACAAAGAAGTGATGATAACTTGGCAAAATATATGCTTGCAAAGCAGAGGATAAGAGGAACCGTACCAGGTTCGTACAAAATGCAGACATATTGATATGGTAGACTGCTCACAAGTCATGTGAGTCACTTTCCATGACACTACTGTTTTGGGTGCTAGGAATAGGATCATGAAATTTGGATATGACCATTAATTAGCTCATGGCTGAAAATGGCACTCGTGTTTGTTTAAACACGTTGATGATTGAATTTAAGCGTGAGACCACTATTAGAGAACGGTAGAGAACGGGGGTTTTCCCTACTGGCACTGAACCGGGACTGGCAGTGACAATAGTACCGGTTCAACGGCTAAGGGGCCGTGGGAGAATATCAGTACCGGTTTGTGGCTCCAACCGTTACTAACTAGCCAGTAATATTTGCTCACATGGTGTCTTGGGAAATTCAGTACCGGTTTGTGGTTACAACCGGCACTGGACCGTAGTATTTGAACTACTTCTCTTCCTCGGCCAGTCCCCACCAGAGCGGAGTGGCGTCTGAGTCACGACCAGAGCAGCACAGTGGTAGACGAGAGCTGAAGGAATGGCGAAGCATGCCACTTAAATCTGAAGCTATATATTCCAAAAACCGGCCTGACGAAGGGAAACACACATCTTGATTTGTGACGATGCTCATGTGCATGAACGAAATATACTAAAGAGCAATAACGTTTGTGATTTATCCATGGAATATTGTTCGGTGGCGCCAAGGATCGAGTACATGCAAAATATAGTAGCTTAAAAAAAACACATTTGCTAATCTTCCGTCTCATGAAAGTTTCAAAATCTCTCGGTCGATTTTCAACCTACTTGTGTCACCATCGTCTTCACCCTCTTTGGCGGCGGCGGCCGCCGCCATGCCATCTGGGTTAGGGATAGAGTTCGGATTGGGGGTTTGGGGTTAGGTTCCTGGTGCCCTTGAGCTTAGACAATTTTTGAGGAAGGCTATGGCATGGTGGTGGGGTGGGGTGGGGAACATGGGGCGGCGCCGGAGCCGTGGGCTCGGATGAAGGCAGTCAGGCAGAGGAGGAGGGTAGATCGACGCCTGCCATACATGTTAGGTTAGGTGGGGTAGCACCTGCGGCAGGTGGCGAAGGGTGCAGCGGAGAGGCGCCAACAGCATTCGCTGGCTACAGGCGGTAGAGGTGAAGGCAGGGGGAGAAAGAGGCAGCGATACAGGGGAGAGGAAGATCAGGGAGGCAGAGGAGATGGAGGGGGAAAAGAGCGGAGGAAAGGTCCAACAGCCCAGAATATTGACTATGAGTTAAATAATTCTCAGTTAACTGACATGTAGCCTCTCCCTTTTTTTTTGAAAACGGTGGAGGAAGAGAGTCTCAACGTTATAGATCCCATTGACTGGTCGGTGGCAAGTAACGGGTAATGGCAGCGCCGAATGTGTCTGTACACTAGAATTTGGAGAGAGAGAGAGAGAGAGAGAGAGAGAGACAGACAGACAGACAGATAACAACAACAACAACAACAAGAAGAGGGCGTGCCCTGCCTCTGCTGGCCTTTACTCCGCTCCTTCCTCTTCAGGAGAGCCTTCATGGCGCCCTTGCGAAGACTCACTCGGTCGTTGTCACCAGTTCCTCATCTACCGCACCATTTTCCTCCTTTGGCAAGTAGTCCACCCGAGGAGGAGGCGGCGTGCTCTGCATCCCCCTCTTTTGGCCGCCGCCCGGGTGGCAGCTGGCGTAAATGCATCCTACGGCAAGATGCACGCTGGGCTTAAAGGGAAGTGCTTCCGATGCTTCGCGAGAGACCACACCGAATCTTTGAATTACTTGTGTCGCCGTCGTTTTCACCCTCTTTGGCGGCCGTCGCCGTCGCCGTGCCATCTGGGTTAGGGATAGAGTTTGGATTGGGGGTTTGGGGTTAGGTTCCTGGTGCCCTTGAGCTTAGACAATTTTTGAGGAAGGCTATGGCATGGTGGTGGGGTGGGGTGGGGAACATGGGGCGGCGCCGGAGCCGTGGGCTCGGATGAAGGCAGTCAGGCGGAGGAGGGTAGATCGACGCCTGCCATACATGTTAGGTTAGGTGGGGTAGCACCTGCGGCAGGTGGCGAAGGGTGCAGCGGAGAGGCGCCAACAGCATTCGCTGGCTACAGGCGGTAGAGGTGAAGGCAGGGGGAGAAAGAGGCAGCGATACAGGGGAGAGGAAGATCAGGGAGGCAGAGGAGATGGAGGGGGAAAAGAGCGGAGGAAAGGTCCAACAGCCCAGAATATTGACTATGAGTTAAATAATTCTCAGTTAACTGACATGTAGCCTCTCCCTTTTTTTTTGAAAACGGTGGAGGAAGAGAGTCTCAACGTTATAGATCCCAATGACTGGTCGGTGGCAAGCAACGGGCAATGGCAGTGCCGAATGTGTCGGTACACTAGAATTTAGAGAGAGAGAGAGAGCAGACAGACAACAACAAGAGGGCGTGCCCTGCCTCTGCTGGCCTTTACTCCGCACATTCCTCTTCAGGAGAGCCTTCACGGCGCCCTTGCGAAGACTCACTCAGTCGTTATCGCCAGTTCCTCGTCTACCGCGCCATTTTCCTCCTTTTGGCAAGTAGTCCGCCCGAGGAGGAGGCGTGCTCTGCGTCCCCCTCTTTTGGCCGCCGCCCGGGCGGCAAGATCCGCGCTGCGCTTAAAGGGAAGTGCTTTCGATGCTTCGCCAGAGACTACACCGTTGCCTCCTACCGTGACCCTGTTCGGTGCTTTGCGTGTTGCCGCTCTGGGCACGCGGCTGTTCACCGAATGGACTGAGTTTAGAGCAACCTCCTCCTCAGTGGTTAGTTCCGAGTGCACAGAGGATCCTGGCTAGCAAGCACTAGCTCCCTGCTCCCCTTAGCTCCGCCGTGCACCGCTTCGGCCAGTTTGGCCACCCACGCCATGACTCCCCCGGTTGGCCGGTAGTGCCCACACGAAGGCGGGCCCTCCTTCTCAACGTCGAATCCTGCTACACGCAGATCTTACGCTACTGTTGATGCCAGCTAGGGATGCAAATGGGTCGAACCTAGGGCCACCTTTCACCCTCTCTAGCTAGTTAATTTGTTTGTACTAAAAACTTGATTCCTAATCTATTTAGTACAAATAAATGAACTAGGGAGGGCCAAAGGTGGCCCTAGACCCGACCCATTTGCATCCCTACTGCCAGCTCCACCTTGAATGCTTCCTCTTCAGCCTCCTCCCCTCCGCCGGCCTTTACTCCGCTCCTTCCTCTTCAGGAGAGCCTTCATGGCGTCCCGGCGAAGACTCACTTAGTCGTCGCCTCTAGTTCCTCATCTGTGACACCACTTTTCTCCCTTTTGCAAGTAGTCCGCCCGAGGAGGAGGCAGCGTGCTCTGCGCCCCCTCTTCCGGCCGCCGCCCGGGTGGCAGATGGCGTTAATGCATCATGCGGCAAGATCCGCGTGGATTTAAAGGGAAGTGCTTCCGATGCTTCGCCAAAGACTACACTGCTGCCTCCTGCAGTGACACTGTCCGGTGCTTCACGTGTCACCGCTTAGGGAACACGGCTTTCCATTGTTGTTGGCACCCCCTTTTGTCTCGCCACCTAGCCTCTAGTTCACTCCACCAACCACAAGCCCCCTTTTACCCCACATTGCTCTGCTTCCCTTGCCACCATCTCCCATCAGCATGACCCCCTTTGCCGTTCTTCTCTCGGCCCCCAATGCACCCTTGCCTCGCGTGTGCATTGAGGTCTCAAAAACCATGCCCACGGACGCGAGCGAACTCCACCGCAGCAGGGTTCTCGTCACCATCTCCGACAGGCCGCATCCGGACGTCGATTGGGTTGCTCGCGAAATCAGCGTGCGCATGGACATCCCCGTATTCGACATCACCGTCACGCACTTCTCCCACCTCCGTTTCCTGGCGCGCTTCACCTTGCCTGAGCAGGCGTGGCTCGATGCGCACAGCTATTTCCATTCCCATGGCCGACACTTTGCCCTGGAGACAATCGCCAATGACAGGGGGGACCTAGCACTATGCGCTACCGCATTCGTGTATTCTTTGAAGGCCTCCCTTGCACGCCTGGTCCTCCGAGGTGGTCGACCGTATCTTCGCCGACATCGACCGCCTAGACACCGTCGACGAGTGCACAAGCCTTCACTTGGACACATCCTTCTTCTAGGCTTGGGTCTTGACCTGCGACCCTGCGAGCATCCCCCTCAAGGTGGAGCTTAAACTCATCGAACCTTCCCCTCACATGGAGCCCCGCAGTGGCGACGGTCGCCGCCTCGCTTGTCTTGTCGGCGCGCCTAGACCGTGTCCTCCCCGAGCTTCTGTGCATCGCCTGCTCGTCCACGTCGATGAGGTTGAGAACTTCACAGCATTGTCGGCTCGCGTCGGTGGCAGGGCTTCGGTGACCGATCCGCACCCCTGGAACATGGGCTACCCCGACACCGTCCCTTCCCCCGTGTTGGTGGCGCCGCAAACCTCCTGCCACTCCCTCTTCCTGCTGTGTCGTCATCCAGACAATGGCAGTGATGGCAATGACACCTCGATGCATGGCACAGCTCCTCGTCGCCGCCGCCGCTACGGCCACGGCAAGTCACCGGTGGCGGCTCCTGCTAGTGCCTCCTCTTCAGACAGTGCCCGCACGCGCTCGTGCTTTCCGCCGCGTCGCCGTGGACACGCCTGCTCTACCTCTTCTGTCCCGCACTGCACCAGCATTTTGACTCAGTTTTTGGTGAGCAATCCTTGCACAACCGCCCCATCGCAACCAGATCTTTCAACTAGGGCTTCATTGGACTCTCCGTGGTGGACCTCTCTTCGCTCGAAGACCCACTGACCATGGATTAGCTCGAACAAGTAGTCATGTCCCTCCCAAATGACAAGGCTGTAGGGCCAGATGGCTTCACCTGGGACATCTTCAAAACCTGCTGGGATGTCATCTCGGCTGATCTTCTCGCAGCCCTCCAGTGTCTCTTCAATCTGGACGACACCGTATTCCCAGCTCTGAACAATGCTCATATAGCCTTTTTGCCTAAAAACATTAGCCCGTTTTCTGCCTCGGACTACCGCCCCATTAGCCTCATCCACAATGTGGGGAAGCTATTCACCAAAATTTTCTCTTCCTACCTGGCCCCGTTTATGGACGACGTCATTTGTCCTTGTCAAAGCGCGTTCATCAAGAGGAGACACATTCAGGACAACTTCCTCCGCATTTAGAGCAAATCCAAATTCCTCCACATATCACCCTCCTAGGTCCTCTTGTTCAAGCTTGACCTCGAAAAGGCTCTCAACTCTGTGTGCTGGCATTACCTGCTGGATAACCTACGAGCTCCTGATTTCGAGGCTCGCTGGTGGAACTGGATCTCCTTAACCCTATCCACCTCCCCCTCAAGGGTCCTCTTGAATGGCCAGCCCATCGACACCATCTTCCACTGCAGGGGCCTTCGGCAAGGAGACTCCCTTTCCTCCCTACTTTTCAACATTGCCATTGAGCCGTTGGTTGCTCTACTTCATCGCGCCACCGAAGCTGGGGCTCTTTCGCCACTTAGGGAGCCCATCAGTAACAACGACAACGCTAGAATCTCCCTTTTTGCCGATGACACGGCAATATTCATAACCCCTTCCAAGGAGGATGTCTCCACCCCTGCTACCATCCTCTAGGAATTCGAGACTATTACAAGCCTCCGCACGAACTTCTCCATAAGCTAGGTTGTGCTGATCAGATGCGAGGGGATTGATCTAAAAGCCACCTTGCAGGATCTCCTCGTCAAAAAGATCACTTTCCCTATTAAGTGCATAGGGATTCCACTTTCCATCAAGAGACTTCGCCACATCCACTTCCAGCCGCTCTTAAACAAGATCTCCTCCAGATTAGCCGATTGGTGTGGTCCGTTGATGTCCAAAGGAGATCGGCTCACCTTATTTAAGGCGGTTCTTTTGGCACTCCCAACTTATGCTCTCTCTGCCGTCAAATCACCCTCGTCCGTCATGCACAAAATTGACTCCATCCGTTGTGCCTGGATTTAGAAGGGCTCGTGTCGGTGTCTAGGAAACTTGCCACAGAGCGCAGCGGGTCCACAGACCGGCAGACAAATTTGTAGTTGGAGTGAGGCCCAACGACAACCCTTACCAGCAACCCGGGGCTGCGGCCGAGCTCACGGGGGCTCTGGCCGCGCGGTCTACCCGGACTACGCCTGGTGCGACTTCGGATCCGGGTACCGATCCGTCGTACGGTGAGAAAGAGAGGGGGTGAGAGAGACAGCGAAGGAAATACAAACCGTGGAGACAAGTGATTTTACCGTGGTTCGAGCCCCCACTGCCGGGTAATAGCTCTACTCTAGCACTTGTTGATTATATGGTGGAAAACCGTACAAGGGCCCCGAGACCGGGCTAGAAGGCGCCGGTCCCGAGCTTACAGAGAATGAAGGACACTCAAGTGACTAAGGACTACGGCTACTGCTAAGGAAGCTTCGGATGCTTGTGTTGCGTGTTTACTTGGGCTCCGTTCACCTGGCCCAGACCGGATCCGAGGCCTCTCCTTTTATAGGTGCGGCGAGCCGCCCGGAGCTGATACGGCGGGACCCGCGCCTACCTCTACTTTGTCCATATTTAGTGGCGGCGCCCTTGTCTCATTCCGGGCTCCGTCCTGTTTGTGGCCTGCAAAGAGAAGCTGGTCTGGTTAGTGGTGGACACGTGTTCGTCTTGATGTGCTTACACGAGGGAGCAACCTTCACAGGGAGAAAGCACTTTTCCTTTATCCCCAAATATAGCATTGACTGGTCGGAGCTAGCTTCGCGCCACCCGTTGGGGGCGTCGTGTAGCGTGGCAGCTGTTGCCATCTGCCCAATGGGCAAACGACAAGGCGAGCTGCCCGCGCGCCTCTCCCTGGGCTATGGATCCCCTGGGGAGGTACAGTCCTTCTCGGTCTAGGCCGAGGAAAGTGTGGTGGGGCATGACAGCCATCGCCACCTGCCCAGGGACAGGCGGACTGTCCGCGGGGCCCTCCTCCGGGCTAAGGATAGCCCGGGAGGTACGCAACGCCCCCGGTTAGGGCCTAGGGAGGCACGGTTGACATGGTCAAGCCTGGGAATGACCCCGGCGGGTTAGACATTTCTTTGGTACGGCCAAGGGAGGCCTTTCAGATTTTTTGTACTCGCGGCAGGCCGGTACGGATCCGGCCCAAGTCCCATCTCGGGGTGGGCTGCTCACAAATCACCAACAGTCAGCCCCCGAGCCTCGAGCAGGTCGCGTGGCGAGCCGGTCTGAGGTTTAGAGAAAATCCACCCTTACGCGCTGCGCGGGAGATTTGGCTAGGGTTTTTTTGGAGCCGCTGGGGCGAAAGGTCGAGCATTTAATTTTGACTTGACGAAAAAGTGGGGCAGTTACGTCTCCTTGGGCACGACTCCCACGATCTTCGCTTCGATCGTTGCCTTCCTTGATAAGGCTGTGTTTCTGAGGGAAACTCCTACCACAGAACATCCCCTTTGCCCCTGTCTTCATCTCTCCTTCTTGCTCTTTGCCTTCTTGCTTCCGGCTACCATGGTGCTCATGGGAGATAGCGTTCTCACAAGAGAGAGGATGGCGGAATTGGAGAGGGACGGCTTCATGAAGCCAGGGTCTTGGAGGCTTCCTGGCGTAGCTCGGGAGACAGAGCCCAAGCCTACCGAGCTGGTATGCTTCGAGAGTTCGGCCATCTGCGGGTTCCGCGCGCCGGAGTCGCAGTTCGTGACGGGCCTCTTTGCCTTTACGAAGCTGTGGCCGGAGAACCTGTCCCCGCAGTCCTACGTTCATTTGTCTATCTTCGCACACTTGTGCGAGACGTACTGCGAGGTGCGACCCACTGTGAGTCTCTTCCAGCAGTACTTCGAGCTGAAGCCCATCGGTCATCTATCTTACCACACGCCGGTCCCGGGGCAGCCGGACATATCCGGAATACGAGGTCAAGACGAAAGTCGATGGTTGGGCCCGGCGGTGGTTCTATTTGAATCGTAGAGGTTCGGACTTGGAGTATTCTCCGGCCGCGCTGGACACGGCGGTCTTCGTGCGTAGTGAGTCCCTGCCGGAGGATCAAGCGGCGGCGTGCGAGATCGCGGAGCTCGCCCAAAGGGGCTTGACGGGCTACGACATCGTCAAAAGCTTCGTCCGGCACCGGATCTGCCCACTGGGGCACCGCGAACGGTGCGTCAGCGAAATGGGCGGCTTGGAGGATCCGGACCGGGATTTTTACCAAGGTGAGCGCCTGTCACGATGCTCTGTTTGATTTTAGGTTGGCGCGCGTAGTGACCGTTCGCGACGCTTCTGCAGGGCTTTCGGTTCGCGGGGTCGCGAGGATCGCGGGCATGCTGCTGCCAATGGATAAGAATCCTCATCTAGGAAGAATCGTGACTGACAGATTGTCCGCGGTATGTGCCTGCAGGGTGTTCGATTAAATTCCAGGCTGCATGCGCCCTTAGAGTCCTGACGGCTTGGCTGTGCTGACTCTTTGTACACAGCGAACGTGGAATGTGGCTAAAGAGGACACGCAGGCTATGGGTTCTGCAGAGGTGCCTTTGAACGTACAGCCACTGGCGGCGCGCTCACCGCCAGGGGGATCACCGGCGGCGCCTGGCGGAGCGTCAGCCCCATCGGCGATGTCAGGCGAGGGAAGCCCGGCGCTGGCATCGACCGCGGCGAGCACTAGACAGGCAGGCGCGGAGATGTGGGCAAGAAAACGCATGGCGCCGGCGCAGGTGAGTTTTTCCCATTGACGCGGGCCAGGTGTTGGGTGCTCAGCTCATCTCAGGCTCTATTTTCTACGCGGGTCCAGGGCGCGGCGCTTGCGAAAAAGAAGAGGAGGTACCGGCCTACCCAGGACAATGACGACGAGGATGTCGCACCTGCGGCGGGTCCGTCGCCGGGAGTGACATCATGGTGGGGGCCCGTGAAGAAGGTCGTCGTAGCCCGGAAGAGGACAGCCATGCCAATCACGAGCTGCGTCGGCGGGCTAGAGACAGAACTTTTCCTGCGCCCTACCCTGGGGGTGTATAAGGGCACGGAGCTCGAACCAGCGCGTAAGTTTCTCGTTATCGTTCTGCCTCTGTATTTGATCGCTCTGTGTGTTTCTGACTGCAGTGCGCAGCGCTGAGGTGGCCGTTGACGTGCGGCCCCCTTCCGCCGAAGCCAGGGTGGCCGAGGCCAATCCGGTCGAGCCCGTGGACGTGTTGATACAGGCGGCACGGTCTGAGGCACAGGACAAGGAGGTGCGATTGATCCACGGACCGTCATCGACTTGCTTGCCGGTGATGGTGCTGGACGCGCCCGCTGCGGTTGCGGAGACGGTGAAGGTGGAAGCCGTAGGGCTTTCGCTATTGGTTACGCCCCTGCGCGTCGAAGGGCGCACGACGCATTGGTAGTGGCCGATCGATCGCCGGGGCATCGCCGATTTTTTCAAGACCCCGATCGGGAACGCGCCTCCAGCGCCCGACCGGCGCTTGCTGCTGGCTTGTTGGGACTGGCCAGTGCGCGTAGGGCTGGCTGGGCGTCTCCATGCCTAGCGTGGGCCCGCTGGCATCTGCAGGCTGGATTTCTGCCACTCCAGAGTGGGTGGAGCAGCAGGTGAACGTCCGGGCGCAACGCTCCGTCGAGGAAGGCGCGCCGAATCTGCGGGTTCACGCGATTCCTGGTCTGACCAGGGAGGAGCTGCTGGCGCGCTTGGGTGCCATCTCCGTGGGCGAGTTGAATACTGCCCGTAAGCGCGTCGAGGAAGCGGAGGCCAACCTCGCGGTGGCGGAAGGCGAAGTGACGCTTCCTCGCCCAAGGCCACTCATGGCAATTGGCGCAGCCCCCACATTTTTTACTCCGGTGGAGGGCGAGAGCGCGGCGGAGGTGGAGCTCCGGCGAGCGAAGGCCGGCCAAGCCCTGGAAGAGGACGCACTAAGAAATCTCAAGGGCCGGCTTGAAGAGGCGCAGGTCGCTGCTCAGAGGGCCGCGCAACGGGCTGAACCCTCGGTGGAGAAACGGGAGCTCGCTTAGGAAGTCGCTGTTGACGGTCCTTATTTGTAATATTTTATACTTTTAGCTGTCAACATATCTACAAAATAAGGAATTCAAATTACATTGAGGCTAACATTAACGAGTTCCACGAGTTTTGATGTAGTCTCATGTTTTGCAAGCATACACAAGAAAAGACGATTTATTGGCCATATGCGAATCGGACGAAAGATGAAGTTTAAATTAAACATATTTTGAAAAGTCATCAAATGACAAAATGGACCGTACCATGATGAAGAACTCGTTGAGACGATCGAAACGCATATATTATTTGCTATATTTGGAGCTTGGATGAGTGAGAAAGGAGTTCTGGAAGACGACGGACCAGACCAGACTAGACCAGCAGGCCGGCCGACCCAAGCCAGGTCGTCCGGTCCCTTCTTTTGGCCAACTTGCCTCGGTTTCTTTCCCACACTCCAATCAACACACCTAGAGGCCATCCCAACCATTCACGCAAGTCGGTTTGATCCAGAAACAGGGATTGCTTCACAAAAATGCATAGGATTCTAAAGGAACCCAATGCTACCGGTCTCCAACTGCCAAACCGACCTAGGAAGACGATCTACACTGCACAAGGAGTATCCCAGCGATTTGGAGGGCCGGGATCAACCGAAGCCAGGCCGGCCGACCTGACCTAGGTCCTAGGCCGGCCGACCTACTCTCGGGCCGCCTTGGATTCTCCTTCGAAGGGGGGTTGAGTGACACTTGTCCCAACACGTGGCACTCGCTCACTCGCCTCGGCATACTATGAAAGTAGGTGTTCACCCTCATTTGTGATCATGGAGAAGTGGAGAAGAGAAGAAATCAGCTCTAGGCTGTCCATTTAGAAATGTAGAAGTAGGGAGAGAGGAGAGTTGAGTGTTGGGGAGACGCCGGAGGTGTCGGCTTTCTCCCACCTTCTGCTCCGGAGCCGACTCGGGTGTGAGTTCAGCTTCGCTCTTATGTTCGGTAACACCTAGCTCAATCTTTTGTTGAATAAAGCAAAGTTCTTTCATATACTTGGTTACTCTGTTGGTATTAGACCCGTACTATTCTTGAGTGCTAAAATCTTTGTGCTTAATTGTCCACCTAGAGATTAGTATAAGAGGTAGTAGGGGTGCGTATCGAAGTAACGTTCTTGGTACGTATTACTGCTAGGTATAAACGTGGTGTTTGGACTAGTTAGTAGCCGGTAGGCACCTGCTTCAACGGACGTGTGGTAGGTAATAGGTGGTGACAGCCCTATTATCCGGCTTAGACTTTGTGAAATCCGTCCCGTTAGTTGCAGACCAGTTGAGCCAAATCAGAACAATCATAGCCATTCGGGATTCCAATTCAGGATAGCGGGTGGTAGTGAGTGTCACGAGCTCCGATACAGAGTAGCAATTGTGTGTCAGTGATTTTGTATCTTTGGCTAAGTAAAAACCGTAGAGCCTTTCAACCCGACATATCTTATCCCACTCCCATCATTACTGTCATTACCACCATTATCCATCCGATCAAGTTAGATTCTAGACTAGAACACTTCTCGTTCCTCGTGGAAATCGATACATTGGAATACTCCCGGGTGAAAGCTACAGTGATATCCGTGCGCTTGCGGATTAATTCCAAAAGGCATAAGACTCGCCAACGGTCGCCAAGCTCCGCGACGAGCTTAAGCGATCACGGGCCGTCGCAGATCAAGCCGTTTGGGCCAAGGCCAGACTTGAGAAGTCCCTGGCCGCAGTGGAGGCAACGCTTAAGGCTCGGGCTGGAGGAGATGAAGTCCGGGCTCTCTCGGGGGAGGCGGACAAGATCATGGCTGAGCTCGTGGCCGCCCAGCGGGAGGCGGGAGAGCTGAAGGCCGCGTTGGTGGAGACTCGGGCGAAGCTCCGCGATGCCAAGTTGACCGTGGAGCGAAAGGCAGCGGCGAAGGCCGAGCTCGTGACCAAGGCGGAGGATGCTGAAAGGCGGGTGGCCGCGGCTGGAGCGATCGCTCCATTTTCGGCATCATCACCGGGAATATCCGCGGTGGCGGCGTTGCATCCTGCGTCGTCGGAAGGGAGCGGCTCGGAGTCTTTGGGCTGCTCACCTCTGCCGTTCCATGAGGCGCATCTTCGAGGGCTCGATCAGACTGTGTGCGACGCCGTTGAGGAGAGAGTGAGGGGCGTGCTCACCCTTAATAAGAAGGTAAGCATCCTTGAGTTCGCACATTATGTTTAGGCGTCGATCTTTTTATGACTTTATCTGTTCGCTCTTGTTTCAGTCCTAAACCCTCCTTGCCGGTGTGACCTCACTGATTGGGGCAGCGTGCGGGCAGTCCGGCAACGACACGGCGGAGCTCAATCACCTTTCTACCTAGCTTGCGCAAGCCCGGGCTAAGATAGAGCGTGCGAGCGCGCTAGTTGCTGAGAACGAGGTTCGCTGGACCGTTCGCGTCGCCGAGCTGGAGGCCGTGCTCCAGGCAGCGCAGGAGAAGGAGCAGGAGGCCATGGCAAGGCTCGCCCAAGACCTAGCCGAGGAGCACAATCGCGCGGAAGCGGTCTCCAAAGAGCTAGAGGCGGCCTTGTCCGGGCACGGGACAGTCATGTGCGGGCTTGAGGAAGCCTGCGACAGGCTTGATGAAGAGGTTGCCGTGCTCAGGGCGAAGTCTCAGGCTGAGGCGTAGTCCGTGAAGAAGCAGGCGCATGGCCTCGCCGTTGCTCGGGCTAAGCTGCGCCAGGAGCAAGATGAAATGGACTCGCGAGCCTTAGAATTGCTTCAAGCGAGGAAATGGATCCGCGACCTGGAGGCTGAGCTGGAAGAGCTCCAGCTGCAGCGCGGGATGTAACTTAGCTCGAGTTACTCTGTCACAGAACTTCGTGCCATATACTTTTTATTTTGCTGATTTGTTTAACGGATATGCATAGAGTACTGTGGCCGAAGGACTTAGCCATTTTTCTTTTCCTCATTGCGTCAAATCGCACGTACTATGAGCTTTGCTGTGCGGCACAGTGTCTCGCTGATAGCGGAGGCACGCCTGCTAGGCACGGACGCGTAGGCGGAACAACCCCGCGACGGTTCATGTTCCCGGCCCAAGCCACGCGTCAGGCCGATTTGACGTTTTCAGGCCCTGTTAGCATAGTTGGGCCGGACTCGCGCATTGGGCCTTGGTAGGTAGCGATTTTCGTTTCGCTGCGAGCGGGACCGGGGCACGCGTCGCGTGGTGACTAGCACGGTTGGTATTCCACAGGGGAGCGCGTGCGCGCGTGTCTCTTCAGCTCGCGTTGTGGGTTTTAATTACCCATCCCTTCGCGCGCAGCGACGTTTAGAGTAGCCCGCGGGGTGATGGAACATCATCCGCCGTGAGCCTATAAAGTGAGGCGCAGCGCGCTGCGTAGGCCTCACCCTTAGTCCGCGCCTGCCATAGACCAGAAAACAGAGACCGCGAGACCGGAACCTTGGAGAGAGAGAGAGAACAAAGAGACTGGAGCCATGTCTTCCTCCGCTTCTTCGGATCGGGATGCGTGGCTTGAGACGACGCTGGCAGACATGCCGCAGCCGCCTCCTCCGCCGCAAAGGCGTTACAAAGGCGGTTTTCCCTTCACCCTCCTTAGACAACACGATCTGATGGTAACCGGAGTAAGCGTCCAGGAAACTCATCAAGGCTGAGTCCGCCGTGGCGTGGACAAGCTGATCTATGCGTGGAAGGGGAAAGTTATCCTTAGGGCAGGCGGAATTAAGGTCGCGATGGTCGACACACATGCGCCACTTGCCGCCCTTCTTCTGGACTACGACTGGGTTCGCAAGCCAATCGGAGTGCTGTACTTCACGGATGAAGCCTGCTCGGAGCAGCTTACTAACCTGGTCTTGGATGATCTTGGCCTTCCAGTCGGGAACACGCCTCTGACATTGCCTTACCGGTTTTTTGTCAGGCCGGACAGCTAGCCTGTGCTCGATCACCTCCCTTGGGACACGGGCATATCGGACGGTTCCCATGAGAACGCGTCCGTGTTAACCCGGAGAAAGGTAATGAGCTCGAGTTCCTATTGGGCCTTGAGGTTTGTCCCCACGTGGACCACCTTGGAGGAGCCTGTTTCCGTGAGGACGATGGTTTTGGTGGGTTCCTACGGCTGCAGGGCCACCTTTGGGCGCGCTGTGGAGCGCTCCTTGCTGCTGGGACCACGGGTAGGGAGCTGGCCTACCATGGCCAGCGCGGTCTCGTCGCAGTCGAGGGCCGTCTTGTGGTTCCCCCGGACGGTAATGACTCCCCTTGGCGTCGGCATTTTTAGGCAATGGTAGGCGTGGTGGGAGACCACCATGAAATTGGAGAGCGCGGGGCGGCCCAAGATGGTGTTGTAGGGGAGGTCGGTTTCCACCACCTCGAAGGTGATGTATTCCGTCCTAAAGTTGGCGGAAGGGCCAAACGTCACGGGCAGCACGACCTGCCCGACGGGGCGAAGGGTCGATCCTGGGACGATCCCATGGAAGGGAACGGTGATGTACCTGATCTTGGAGCACGGGACCTGCATGAGGCCCAGAACGCGCGCGGTGATGATATCCAGCAAGCTCCCACTGTCCACGAGGACGCAGTCGACGCGGGTGTTGTCGATGGTGGGGCACAACACCAGCGGGAGATGCTGTGGCTTGGAGAGTCCTGCCCGGCAGTCCGTCACCGAGAAGGTGATGGCTTGGCTGGACTAGGGCAGGGACTCTGTCACGGGCTCGCCGCGGGTGATGTGGAGGACCTCGCGGGACACGGCCTTGAGCTCGCGGTGAGAGCTGTAGGCCGAAGTACCGCCGAAGATGACGGCGATGTGGCCGCGGGCTTCGGGGATGCCTTGGTCCTGGACGCCCTGCGGAGGGGGCACCGCGGCCGCGTCCTCAGGTAGCTCAGGCATGGGACCACGGCCAGTGTAGAAGTCCTCCAGTTGGCGGGCCCACGTGCGGCAGTTGCACAGGTCGTGGCCGTGGCGCTGGTGGAGGCGGCAGAAAAGGTTAGGGTCGTGGAACGGGTCCTCAGCTCTACCCTGCTGCTGCGGGTGGGGAGGCCGGCCTTGAGGCGCCCCCTGGCCGCCGCGCGGCCTACCTCCGGCTGGGGGAGGTCGCGGCGGGCGCTGTGGCAGCGGGCGCTGCGGCGGCGGGCGTACCGGCGGAGGACGCTGCGGCGGCGGGCACTCGGGCTGGTCGGGGCTGGTCGGGCTCAACCGCAGCGATGAACTTGGCGGGCTGCTCCGACCGTTTCTTCTTGTTCTTGTCAGCCTCGGCCTTGCCCAGGCCGTCGCCGACCTTGGCCTTCTTCTTAGCATGGGCGCGGCCCCTCTTGCGCTCAACCGCCTCAGAGGCGTTGACGTAGAGGGCCGCGGTGCGGAAGAGCTCGCTCACGGTGTTGACCGGATGGAGCTCGAGGTCCTCGGTGTAGCGCCGGTTCCTCACTCCATCCCTGAAGGCCTCGATGATGGCCTCGTCCGAGATGCCGGGGATAGTGTTGCGAGCTCTCACGAACCGGCACACAAAATCCTGGAGACTTTCATCGTCTCGCTGCACCAGGAGATTTAGGTCCTGGGGGTGCCCGGAGAGGGCGTAACACCCCTGGAAGCTCGTGCGGAGGGCATCCTGGAGCTGGGCCCAGCTGCGGATGGAACCAGGCCGCTGGTTGAACAGCCAAGTTTGGTGGGGAAATAGTTGACCAAAACGGCCTCGTCTCCCCACATGGCTCGGATAGCGGTGGTGTAGATGGACAGGAACTCCTTGGGGTTCTTGCTTCCGTCAAACTTCTCGATCGGCCCGGGCTTGAACCTCGGCGGCCAAGGCGCTTCACGGAGAGCGCAGGAGAAGGAGGAGCACCCTGGCGCGGCCTTTGGGGGAGAAGCATCCTGAAGGGGGCCCAGGCGGGAGAAAACTCCGCCTGCTGGTGGAGGAGACTGTGTGGGCCCGGCGGGAGAGGCTTTGAGAGCCGCTGGTGCCAGAGCTGCCCGTGCGCCCGCCGATCCGGGCCTCATGCTAGATGAGGCCGGAGGTGACATCGCCGAGGTCCTCAGCGATGACCAGACCCATGTCAGCCATGGAGAAGCCGCGGGGGTCTCTCTCCAGGTCGCGACAACCTGGGCGATCACGCACGCCTTCTCGCTACTGCGCAATAGCGGGTTGCGCATGGTTTCTATGAGGGAATCGACCGGCCAGCCGTGAGCCGGGGTGCGCAGGCTGTCCTCGCGGCAAATCCCGGTCATGACACGGCGGACGGAATCGCGGAAGAAGTCCCGGGCCGCAGCGCGGCGGCGCTGCAGCTCCTAGGCCTCCACATGCGATCGGCCGAGGCTGCGTAGACGCAGCAAGACGTGTGTGAGGCCGAGAGAAACGTCCCGATATCGCATGCGGAGGCGGAATCGCCCTGCAGCTCAAACTCCATGGGAGTCTCACTGACATGGGTCAGTGAGGGGTCCAGCTCAGGGAGCGACTCCTCGGGGCAAAGCTCTGCCCCTGGGGCGAGAGAAGCGTCAACCTCCATCTCGTCAGCCCCAGCTTCGGCGAGGTATTCCTCTCACCAGCCCTCGTACGATGGACCCAAGTCATCCAGATCATCGCACTCATCGAACTCGAGGTCCAGGACCTCGTCGCTGCTCGGAATCTCAGGCATGTCTGAGAAAATGGACTGCTGAGGGCTGCTCATGGGCCCCACGGTGGGCGCCAGCTATCGGTGTCAAGGAAACGTACCTCAGAGGGCAGCGGGTCCACGGACCGGTAGACGAATTTGTAGTTGGACTGAGGCCCAACGACAACCCTTCCCAGCAGCCCGGGGCGGCGGCCGAGCTCGTGGGGGCTCTGGCCGCGCTGTCATCCCGGACTACGTCTGGTGCGACTTCGGATCCGGGTACAGATCCGTTGTACGGTGAGAAAGAGGGGGTGAGAGAGACAGCGAAGGAAATACAAACTGTGGAGACTAGTGATTTTACCCTGGTTCGAGCCCCCACTGCCGGGTAATAGCTCTACTCCAGCACTCGTTGATTATATGGTGGAAAACCGTACAAGGGCGCCGAGACCGGGCTAGAAGGCGCCGAGACCGGGCTAGAAGGCGCCGGTCCCGAGCTTACAGAGAATGAAGGACACTCAAGTGACTAAGGACTACGGCTACTGCTAAGGAAGCTTCGGATGCTTGTGTTGCATGTTTGCTTCGGCTCCGTTCACCTAGCCCCAACCGGATCCGGGGCATCTCCTTTTATAGGCGCGGCGGGCCGCCCGGAGCTGATACAGCTGGCCCCGCGCCTACCTCTGCTTTGTCCATCTTTAGTGGCAGCGCCCTTGCCTCGTTCTGAGCTCCGTCCTGTCTGTGGCCTGTAAAGAGAAGCTGGTCTGGTTAGTACTGGACACGTATTCGTCTTGATGTGCTTACACGGGGGGAGCAACCTGCACAGGGAGAAAGCACTTTCCCTTTATCCCCAATATAGCATTGACTGGTCGGAACCAGCTTCGCGCCACCCGTTGGGGGCGTCGCGTAGTGTGGCAGCTGTTGCCATCTGCCCAAGGGGCAAACGACATGGCGAGCTGCCCGTGCGCCTCTCCCCGAGCTATGGATCCCCCGGGGAGGTACAGTCCTTCTCGGTCAAGGGCGAGGAAAGTGTGGTGGGGCATGACAGCCGTCGCCACCTGCTCAAGGACAGGCGGACTGTCCGCGGGGCCCTCCTCCGGGCTAAGGATAGCCTGGGAGGTACGCAACGCCCCCGGTTAGGGCCTAGGGAGGCGTGGTTGACTTGGTCAAGCCCGGGAATGATCCCGCCGGGCTAGACGTTTCTTTGGTACGGCCAAGGGTGGCCTTTCAGACTTTCTGTACGTGCGGCAGGCCGGTACGGATCCGGCCCAAGGCCCATCTCGGGGTGGGCCGCTCACAAATCACCAACAACTCGGCATCCGTTAATGGCGGGGGTAGGGTCAATTGGAGCACCGTCTACTCCCCTGACTTCTCATGGGAGCCTTGGTGTGCTAGACCTCTCCTGCTTCGCCAGAGCACTTAAGACTCTGCTGGCTGTAACTGTCTTCCCCTGACTCGGTTTGGGCCAACCACCTGCTCATCGTTCCTGATCCAGACGCTGCTCTGCTTCGAGTGGGTTCTTCTACCATCCCACCAACTCTGAAAGCCGTCGGAGCCATCGAAGCCCAGGAGAAGAACGACGACCGGCCAGCTAACACGCGGAGAGGGACGCCGCCCACCCCCGTCGCTGGCCCTTGCTGTCCCCGCGGCTGCCCCCGGCAGGAGCCCGCCGTGCCGAAGGCGACGACGCCGGCGAGCCCCCCGAACCTGGAGGAGGGGAGGACGAGGAGGGGGACGACGCCCCAAGCCATCCCATCCTCCCCCTCCGCTATCGGTGCGCCGCCTCAAGAACTTCGCCGGAGACCGCCAAGATCCAGATCTGGAGCACTAGAGGAAGAGAGGAAGAAGGAGGAGAAACCCTCGCCAAGCAGGTCCACCAGCGTAGAGAGACGCCGACGAGGAGACGCCGGAGAGGCCCGACGGCGGCGGTGCAGGCTGGCGGCGCTGCCGCCGCCGTCGGCAGGAGAGGGAACCCCAGCCTTCGCTCGCCTGGGAGAGCACGGGAGTGGTTTTCTTGCGCTTGAAACACACATCTTGATTTGTGACGATGCTCATGTGCATGAACGAAATATACTAAAGAGCAATAACGTTTCAGATTTATCCATGGCATATTGTTCGGTGGCACCAAGGATCGAGTACATGCAAAATATAGTAGCTTAAAAAAACACGTTTGCTAATCTTCAGTCTCATGAAAGTTTCAAAATCTCTCGTTCAATCTTTGAATTACTTGTGTCGCCGTCGTTTTCACCCTCTTTGGCGGCCGTCGCCGTCGCCGTGCCATCTGGGTTAGGGATAGAGTTTGGATTGGGGGTTTGGGGTTAGGTTCCTGGTGCCCTTGAGCTTAGACAATTTTTGAGGAAGGCTATGGCATGGTGGTGGGGTGGGGTGGGGAACATGGGGCGGCGCCGGAGCCGTGGGCTCGGATGAAGGCAGTCAGGCGGAGGAGGGTAGATCGACGCCTGCCATACATGTTAGGTTAGGTGGGGTAGCACCTGCGGCAGGTGGCGAAGGGTGCAGCGGAGAGGCGCCAACAGCATTCGCTGGCTACAGGCGGTAGAGGTGAAGGCAGGGGGAGAAAGAGGCAGCGATACAGGGGAGAGGAAGATCAGGGAGGCAGAGGAGATGGAGGGGGAAAAGAGCGGAGGAAAGGTCCAACAGCCCAGAATATTGACTATGAGTTAAATAATTCTCAGTTAACTGACATGTAGCCTCTCCCTTTTTTTTTGAAAACGGTGGAGGAAGAGAGTCTCAACGTTATAGATCCCAATGACTGGTCGGTGGCAAGCAACGGGCAATGGCAGTGCCGAATGTGTCGGTACACTAGAATTTAGAGAGAGAGAGAGAGCAGACAGACAACAACAAGAGGGCGTGCCCTGCCTCTGCTGGCCTTTACTCCGCACATTCCTCTTCAGGAGAGCCTTCACGGCGCCCTTGCGAAGACTCACTCAGTCGTTATCGCCAGTTCCTCGTCTACCGCGCCATTTTCCTCCTTTTGGCAAGTAGTCCGCCCGAGGAGGAGGCGTGCTCTGCGTCCCCCTCTTTTGGCCGCCGCCCGGGCGGCAAGATCCGCGCTGCGCTTAAAGGGAAGTGCTTTCGATGCTTCGCCAGAGACTACACCGTTGCCTCCTACCGTGACCCTGTTCGGTGCTTTGCGTGTTGCCGCTCTGGGCACGCGGCTGTTCACCGAATGGACTGAGTTTAGAGCAACCTCCTCCTCAGTGGTTAGTTCCGAGTGCACAGAGGATCCTGGCTAGCAAGCACTAGCTCCCTGCTCCCCTTAGCTCCGCCGTGCACCGCTTCGGCCAGTTTGGCCACCCACGCCATGACTCCCCCGGTTGGCCGGTAGTGCCCACACGAAGGCGGGCCCTCCTTCTCAACGTCGAATCCTGCTACACGCAGATCTTACGCTACTGTTGATGCCAGCTAGGGATGCAAATGGGTCGAACCTAGGGCCACCTTTCACCCTCTCTAGCTAGTTAATTTGTTTGTACTAAAAACTTGATTCCTAATCTATTTAGTACAAATAAATGAACTAGGGAGGGCCAAAGGTGGCCCTAGACCCGACCCATTTGCATCCCTACTGCCAGCTCCACCTTGAATGCTTCCTCTTCAGCCTCCTCCCCTCCGCCGGCCTTTACTCCGCTCCTTCCTCTTCAGGAGAGCCTTCATGGCGTCCCGGCGAAGACTCACTTAGTCGTCGCCTCTAGTTCCTCATCTGTGACACCACTTTTCTCCCTTTTGCAAGTAGTCCGCCCGAGGAGGAGGCAGCGTGCTCTGCGCCCCCTCTTCCGGCCGCCGCCCGGGTGGCAGATGGCGTTAATGCATCATGCGGCAAGATCCGCGTGGATTTAAAGGGAAGTGCTTCCGATGCTTCGCCAAAGACTACACTGCTGCCTCCTGCAGTGACACTGTCCGGTGCTTCACGTGTCACCGCTTAGGGAACACGGCTTTCCATTGTTGTTGGCACCCCCTTTTGTCTCGCCACCTAGCCTCTAGTTCACTCCACCAACCACAAGCCCCCTTTTACCCCACATTGCTCTGCTTCCCTTGCCACCATCTCCCATCAGCATGACCCCCTTTGCCGTTCTTCTCTCGGCCCCCAATGCACCCTTGCCTCGCGTGTGCATTGAGGTCTCAAAAACCATGCCCACGGACGCGAGCGAACTCCACCGCAGCAGGGTTCTCGTCACCATCTCCGACAGGCCGCATCCGGACGTCGATTGGGTTGCTCGCGAAATCAGCGTGCGCATGGACATCCCCGTATTCGACATCACCGTCACGCACTTCTCCCACCTCCGTTTCCTGGCGCGCTTCACCTTGCCTGAGCAGGCGTGGCTCGATGCGCACAGCTATTTCCATTCCCATGGCCGACACTTTGCCCTGGAGACAATCGCCAATGACAGGGGGGACCTAGCACTATGCGCTACCGCATTCGTGTATTCTTTGAAGGCCTCCCTTGCACGCCTGGTCCTCCGAGGTGGTTGACCGTATCTTCGCCGACGTCGACCACCTAGACACCTTTGACGAGCGCACAAGGCTTCACTTGGACACATCCTCCTTCTGGGCTTGGGTCTTGAATAGCGACCCTGCGAGCATCCCCCTCAAGGTGGAACTCAAACTCATCGAACCTTCCCCTCACATGGAGCCCCGCAGCGGCGACGGTCGCTGGTGCGCCCAGACCGAGTCCTCCCCGAGCTTTCTGTGCAGCGCCTGCTCATCCACGTCGATGAGGTTGAGGACTTCACAGCCTTGTCGGCTCGCGTCGGTGGCGAGGCTCCGGTGACCGATCCACACCCCTGGAATATGGGCTACCCTGACACCATCCCTCCCCCTGTGTTGGTGGCGCAGCAAACATCCTGCCACTCCCTCTTCCTGCCGTGTCGTCGTCCAGATAATGGCAGTGATGGTGATGACACCTCGATGCATGGCTCTGCTCCTCGTCGCCGCCGCCGCCACGGCAAGTCACCGGTGGCGGCTCTTGCTGGGGCCTCCTCTTCGGACTATGCCCGCGCGCTTGTGCTTTCCGCCGCATCGCCAGGGACACGCCTGCTCTACATCTTCTGTCCCATACTCGCGCTTTGTGCCTCGTCGCCGCACACCCTCACTGTCGCGCGCGCGCCACTCCAGCTCCATCGACGTGCGCGCGCTCGTGCCTGTGCACATGCTCGTGCTCGCTGCGTCAAAGACCCCTCGCCTCCGATGGAAACTTTAGAAAGGAGTCGCCGGGCTTGCCTTCCCTCTCCTCCGGTGGCCTATTCGGCGAGCTTTTGCTAGACTTGACTACCCTCTCCTTGGCCCAGGTCTAGCCTACCTAGCGCGCCAGCGGGGCTTGGCCCAGTTTCTGTTGCCCTCATCCTCGGGGCGGTTCTCCTTCGGCCGGCCTCCACTATGCTCAGGGCCTTTCACCAGAGTCCACCCCCTTGAGGTCCCCTTGCCGCTGAACCGGTCAAGTTGGTCCAGCAGGCCACCCCTTTCGGCCCCATAGACCCGCCAAAGGTCCTCTCTAAGATCATGTCGCACCTTTTGTCGACAGTTTCGACCTGATGTACTTTGAGGCACTTCCCCCATCCTCACGTCTGTCTCCTCAGCCCACATACTCCTCGTCTTGGCCACAATCATCACCCTCGCTCCACTGATCTCATCACCCCCGCTTAGGTGTCCCCGGCTTAAGCAACACTTTGCAATCCGCTCTAGCTTCAGGCTTGCCTCGGCGCACCTCGCTCTTGCCCTAGCTGATTCCTCCTTTGTGCCAACAATTCGCAAGGCCTAGAGCCTTCTTGCCTGACATTTGGGGATCTCCAGCTTTAGATGCTCTTCTCCGCCACCCTACTTGATGCCGCCACGGTCTCCGCGGTTGCTGACCTCTGTGGACTTTCTTGTATCGTGCTTGAGCATGGTGAGCTCGAGTCCACGGGGGCTGGGGGCTCCACGGCCTAGTTCCCTGGTGCCGCTCTCCTGCCCTGGTACTTCCCGTCCCGATGCTTAGTCTCCCAAGCAGTGCTACTCATATGAGTGTGGGCATGTATCCTTGTACCCAGCTTTGTGTTCGTTTAGCTTGTGCCCTTGAACCACTTGCGCCGCTGCACGTGGTCCCCCTGCGTGTCTTCCACCTGAGTGTGGTTTTTCAAATTTAGTGTTGCCACCTGCAGGTCCCCCTCAACTGCCTATGTGCGGCGTGTCCTTAGCCAACCTTCCCCTGTGTGGGCATAGTTTGCCATCTTCATTTTTTTCCCCTTGTGTGTGGGTTGTGTAAGTGGATCCCTCCCCATCGGGGTACTCTGTCCCCTTCGGCTATGAGATTCGCCGCTTGTTTGTCCTCCTGGTTTTTCCCTTGGAACGTTCGTGGCCTCAATTCTGCGTCCAAGCGGGACGTTGTCGGCTCCCTTGTTGGTGACCACGACCCCTCGATCCTAGCAATTTAAGAGCCAAAGCTCTCCGACCCCTCCACCCAGCTCCTCCTGGAAGTCTGTAGTCATAGGCTGCGAGGTCTTCTGCACGTCCCTGCCTCGGGAACCAGAGGGGGCTTGCACCTCTTCTGGGACGACACTCTCTTATGTAGCTTTCTGACCCACTAATACTTTAGCACTCCATCTCTACCCGGGTCTTCCCCGCCAATAGTCAGCTCACCAGGATAATCTCCAATGTTTACGGACCAACTGCTGAGTTGGACAAGGAGCTCTTCCTTCAAGAGATGCGCCATATCGCCTCCCATTATGCCAGCCCATGGCTCATCCTTGGGGACTTCAACTTAATACTTAGGCCCTCTGACAGAACAACCTCAATCTCAACCGGAGGCTTATGTTGCGCTTTCTTGAAACTTTAGACAATTGCTACCTCCACGAAATTCACCTATCGGGTCGCTTTCTTGCAGTCAAACCCAACTCTGGTCCCACTAGACAGAGCTTTCGCCACGTCAGACTGGATATTGCTCTTTCCGTCCTGCTCCCTCCTACCACTCTCCTCCACCACCTCAGACCACTGCCCCCTACTCCTCACTGCCGAGAGGCTACCTAGGTCGCACTTGCATTTCCATTTCGAGAACTACTGGATCAGTATCCCCGGTTTTATTGAGGAGGTCCAGTCTGTGCAACATCAATGGCCATGCCCACCCACCCCCTGCTATGCCTAAAAACCAAGCTCAGCCTAACCGCCTCAGCTCTTCGAGATCGGAGCCGCTCCCACATTGGCAACATCAAGCTTCAACTCACAATGGCCTCGGAGATCATTCGACTTTTGGACGTGGCCATGGGATCGCATGCCTTTTCATCAGAAGAGATTGTGCTGAGGTGTCAACTTAAGGCATGATTTTAGGGCTGAGCGTCATAAAAAAAACCAAGTGGAAGCATTGCTTCCGCCTAACCTGGCTCAAGGTCAGTGATGAAAACACCAAATATTTTCATTTAAGGGCAAATGGTTGGCGCTAGCGGAACTTCATTCATTCCCATCAAACCCCTTCTAGCCTACACACGAAATTTCACGACAGAGCTGATGCGTTGCACAAGCATTTGGACTCAGTTTTTGGTGAGCAATCCTTGCACAACCTCCCCGTCGCAACCAGATCTTTCAACTAGGGCTTCATTGGACTCTCCGTGGTAGACCTCTCTTCGCTCAAAGACTCGCTGACCATGGATTAGCTCAAACAAGTTGTTATGTCCCTCCCAAATGACAAGGCTGTAGAGCCAGATGGCTTCACCTAGGACTTCTTCAAAGCCTGCCGGGATGTCATCTTGGCTAATCTTCTCATAGCCCTCCGATGTCTTCAATCTGGACAACACCGTATTCTCAGCTCTGAACAATGCCCATATAGCCTTTTTGCCTAAAAACGTTAGCCCGTTTTCGGCCTCGGACTACCACCCCATTAGCCTCATCCACAGTGTGGGGAAGCTATTCACCAAAATTTTCTCTTCCTGCCTGGCCCCGTTTATGGACGACGTCATCTGTCCTTGTCAAAGTGCGTTCATCAAGAGGAGACACATTTAGGACAACTTCCTCCGCGTCTAGCTAGAGCAAATCCAAATTCCTCCACATATCACGCTCCTAGGCCCTCTTGTTCAAGCTTGACCTCGAAAAGGCTTTCGACTCTGTGTGCTGGCATTACCTGCTGGATAACCTTCAAGCTCGTGATTTTGAGGCTTGCTGGTGGAACTGGATCTCCTTAACCCTATCCACCTCCTCCTCAAGGGTCCTCTTGAATGGCCAACCCATTGACACCATCTTCCACTGCGGGGGCCTTCGGTAGGGAGACTCCCTTTCCTCCCTACTTTTCAACATTGCCATTGAGCCGCTGGTTGCTCTACTTCATTGCACCACCGAAGCTGGGGCTCTTTCGCCACTCAGGGAGCCCATCAGTAACAACAGCAGCGCTAGAATCTCCCTTCTTGGCGACGACGCGGCAATATTCATAACCCCATCCAAGGAGGATGTCTCCACCCCTACTACCATCCTCCAGGAATTCGGGACTATTACAGGCCTCCGCACGAACTTCTCCATAAGCTAGGTTGTGCCGATCAGATGTGAGGGGATTGATCAAAAAGCCACCTTGCATGATCTCCCCATCGAAAAGATCACTTTCCCTATTAAGGCGTTGTTCGTTTTGGCTCTCCGTTGCGTTGCGCTTCGTTCAGCTGCGCAGGCCCGCGTTCAAACTACGTTGGCGCGCGCTGCTGGGAACACAACGCTGAAACGAACGTGGCCTAAGTGCATAGGGCCGGATTCCGCTTTCCATCAAGAGACCCTGCCACATCCACTTCCAGCCGCTCATATACAAGATCTCCTCTAGATTAGCCGGTTGGTGTGGGCCGTTGATGTCCAAAGGAGGTCAGCTCACCTTATTCAAGGCATTTCTTTTGGCACTCCCAACTTATGTTCTCTCTACCGTCAAACCGCCCTCGTCCGTCATGCACAAAATTGACTCCATCCGTCGTGCCTGGCTTTAGAAGGGCTTGGCATCTGTCAATGGCGGGGGTAGGGCCAATTGGAGCACCGTCTGCTCCCCGACTTCGCATGGGGGCCTTGGTGTGCTAGACCTATCCTGCTTCGCCAGAGCACTTAGACTCTGCTGGCTCTGGCTGTGACTGTCTTCCCCTGACTGGGTTTGGGCCAACCACCTGCTCATCGTTCCTGATCCAGACGCTGCTCTGCTTCGAGTGGGTTCTTCTACCATCCTACGCAATGACGCATCCCTTTCTTCTGGGAAGTCCTTTGGCTCTCTAGTTGCACCCCAAAACATTTGGCCCCAGCACTTTTTAACGCAACAACCAAGAAAAACAGCACGGTGCTTGATGCTATCTCGACCAACAATTGGATCACGGATCTCAGACGGAATCTATCTCCACAAATGATTCCGCTGCTGATCGACCTTCTAAGGCGAATTTTCCAAGTAGCCTTAATCCCAAACTAGCCTAACCAATTCATTTGGCGCTTCACCGCGGATGGTCATTTTTGGTTAAGTCGGCATACCTGCTGTAGTTTGAGGGCCGCATCGCTGCCTCGACCTTCCAAAGAGTCTAGAAGCTTTGGGCCCCTTCCAAGTGCAAGTTTTTCTTCTGGTTGCTACTGCACAAGCGTGTCATGATGACGGACGCCCTGCTGTGACATCACCTCTCAAACAACTATTTTTGCCCGTTTTATAGGCGCAATTTGGAAACCCATGAGCACCTTTTCCTTCAGTGCGACTTCAGCTCCTTCGTCTAGGCAAGTTTGTCGGCGCTGCTCAATACCCCGCTACTCAACCCTGTGGGCTGGTCTCTCGGCAACAACTTTTCTGTGTGGTGGGCTGAAGATATAATTAGGCATGGCCCCTCACGTGCTTCCTACTCGGCCCTCTGTTCCGCCATATGGCATCTTTGGCTGGAGCATAACAACCGTATTTTTCGCCAAGAAGAGCGTCCTAGGATAGACTTTCTACAACGCCTGTTAGATGAAATGCGTCTATGGGCAACCGCAAGAGCTCATTTTGTGTAAGTTGGATCTTCTCTTTGGCCCTAGGGGAGGGGCCAATACCTCCCCTACTCTGTCTTTGTATACCTTCTTCTTTAATCAATGCAAGACAGCTCTCATGTCCCTTTATCTAAAAAAAGACAACAACAACTGTTGTTCCCAAAAGAAAAACACGGCTGCATGCAAGAGTGAACAACGAAGGTTGAGAGAGAGAGATAGGGTGAGGAGTAGCCATGCGCGGCCCAAAAATGCAGCAATTAGGCAAGCATTGTGTGTGTCGTTGGCCGGTGGCCCATGTGTCAGCGTGAACATGCATGCTGACCTGAAATATTCTTGACCAAGCCATTGGTCTTGGTCAGTTTCTTTCTCACTTTTTTTTAAATGGTGAGTCATCTTCAGTTTCACTCGTGATGAAGGCATGTGGTCACACTGTCACAGGAATCTGGATCTTGTAGTCAGCAATATATCTAGCTAGTACTGTGACGAGTGACAACCGCGTTATTCGTGGCGAATTCTGCAGCCATGCAAAAACTTCTGACCAGTTCCAGGAAAGAAGCGGTCTCGACGTAGAAATATCCTGGCCCAGTAAATAAAGGGCTCATTGGCAATCTGGCATCATCCTAATGATCCTATGCACAGACACAGAGAAGCTTAGCTTGTCCTTAATCCTCATGGTAGCGTTGATCGCACTTTCGTACGTGTCATCACGGCCTCGTCAAATCAACAAATGATATAATGATACGAGCGTTTCGTGGGAGTGAGCCAGATGATAATGCTGTTGGCTGAATCAACTTAGATAATAACAAAACTTTGCTGGAGTAAAATGTAAGTGCATATGTAGAAATTTCATCATGGAAATAAACTTAATAAAGAATAAAACGACACCACTCCAATAAATTATGAGGCACGATTATCATATGACTTGATAATAACTCGATGAAACTCAACTTGATGATACTCCACAGGGCTAGACTGGATTTTGTAGCACCCTCGTATGGCCGTATCATCAGCTAGGATTGATCTGCAAGGTAACATTGCCAATCTGCAAAAAAAATCTAATAGAGCGTGCATAAAGAAGAGGCTATATTGAAATGTGACAAGCACTGATTAATTGGTAATTGAAAACATCACTCTTGAATCTCATCCCCTTTGCGTAATTATTTCAGAACGACCTAGGTATTAATGTGCAGGATAACCTATCAAAACATGCGTAAATATGGGGTCGGTCAGATTGATATTGCACCATCCTTCTTCATGGTTAGCATTGATATTGCATCATCCTTGCTGAGTAGTATGAATTCGATGGACTAAATTGCATAAATGCCAAATCTAAGTCCCTAGTTCCCCATCTTCTTTCTCAGTCCATACCATTAAGGGCGTTATTGGAATAAGAAGGAAAGGGGAATGAAAATGGAAAGTAGGTGGAAATTGAATTCACTGCCTCCCCTCAAAAAATTGAATTCACTTTCTATAAGTGGCAACTTCATATTCCCTCCCTCACTTCCCTTTAAACAATCAATGGAATTTATAATTAATCCATATTTTTCAATTCTCATTTCCTTCTCTTAATTCTCTCCAACCAATCACGCCTTGATACCCGCGCGTGCGGAGAGAGAACGCACAGGGAACAGCGGCAAGCCGCCGGAGGCGCACCTAGACTAGCGTCCGGACTCGGGATTATGCCTCCTTGACGTTCATGTACGTTTGCACCAAAATCACGAGACATGACAAGATGAAGATAGATTAATTACCGTGGATGTTGTTGCTAATCACGGGCAAGGCAATGGTATCTTCGTTCGCTTGTCCACGGTTAACAAAAATCCTCGG
Organism: Raddia distichophylla; assembly: GCA_005191435.1. Lineage (NCBI taxonomy): Eukaryota > Viridiplantae > Streptophyta > Magnoliopsida > Poales > Poaceae > Raddia > Raddia distichophylla. The sequence continues at coordinate 1,218,923 of SPJY01033365.1, read as the reverse complement.
ACGCGCCGTCGCGCCCTGACGTGCGAGCAAGATCAACAAGGCAACTGATGATGCCTTTATTTAAAAAAATTATTTCTTTCCATTTATACAACATTCGGCCTCGAATCTGGCCTGCTCCCAACCGAAAATTCCATCTCCCATGAGAAGTCGAAATCCAACAAAATTCGAAAATCGAATTTCAAAATCAGCCCAAATCCATTTTAATATAACCACTTTAACCTGTGCCAAGGGGATATTTCGATCAGGTATTGATAGTTGAACAATGTACCCTTACGATAGTTAAAAGAGACTTCCTAATCATTTCCCCTCAACGAAATGCCAAAACAGGAACGCATCAACTAAAACAAAAAGGATGCATAAGTAACTCAGTATCCGCATGTAAAATTTCTTTTTCAAAAGCACAAACTTTGCATATCAAACTCATTGAACACATTAGGCTATGTTTCATATTTTTTTAATGATTCCATTACCCAATTTAGAATTATATTTTCAAATTTTAGATTTGGGCCGGTTTCAAATTCATGATTCCGATCCCGTTACAGAGCTATTAAACTGGATTGCCCACCATTTTGTACCCCTGGCCATAAGCCATGGGCTGAGTGGAAGACCTCAGTTTGTGGTTTCTAATGAAAAAGAGCTAAGCGCGCCACATCAGGGCTTACAAGTGGAAAGTGTGCAACACCGCGCCTCAACTGAGAATAAATTTTATGCAATCTAGCAAAACCCAGGAGAATTTTTGCATCGCAAAGGCCATACAGAACATTCTCACTTAATGATGATCCAAATTATCAGCACATCTTTCTTTGGAACATTCTGTTACATCAACATTGCATGCAAACATGGCTACAGTCTTGCAAGGGCCAAGGATCGAACCTTTCATACCTTGCACCAACGACTAAGAGTACACTATCTGATCCCACCAAACGTGGGCGCGCCTGACAGATTGGGAAAAAATGAAATTTCTTAATGACCAACGAGCAAAAGTTTGAGCAATGCCATCCTTATGTAGAGACCGTTCTTAGCCTGCCGGAAATAGGCTGCTCTTGGGTCACTGTCAACATCTACTGTGATCTGCAAAACAAACATTGGACCTCATTAAATTTTTGGCTGCCACAAGACCTAGGAAGCACACCATGCTTGGTTTTAGACTAACCATTTGTGAGAAATAGCATAAACCATCCAAGCAGGAACATGTCACTTGATAGTAGTTCCCAGATTTCATGGAAATGACCGCAATTAGTTCACTATGATAAGTTCGGTTGACAATTTTTACCGATTAAATATGAATTTTAAATTGCTATTTTATAATATTTCCATAATGTTGCTCCTAAGTCCAAGTCCTAACAATGTGGAAAAACCACAATTCGCCCACTTTAAAAATTTCACCGGTTTGAAGCCAACCTTCAGCTGGTGCCATGTAAAGTATACTCCACAACCATTTGGAATCACCAAACCAGCATGGTAGTATTGCAGCTAAGTAGTTCCCAAGTTCACAATGGTTTACATAACTAATTGTTAACGTACAACCCCAAAGTCAAGGGAAACTGGTGGTTAACATTCTGCACCAAGACGGGTTATTTCGCAATCCAGCATCTCTGCTGAATGGCTTATCAACTATTAAGGCTTTCACGCTCAAAGATATGTACTAGATAGTATTGCAAGATGCAGTTCCAACAGTGTCAACCACAACCAATGAAATCTCATTTGGTACACAATAGACAATACTAATTGATTTTAAAAAAATAAATATTGTCCTCATGGTTTTATTTAAAAGGAAAAATTGCTAACCTCATCAAGCCTTGGAAGGGGATGCATGATGACAGCATGCTTTGGCAACACATCTAAAACCTTCTTGTCCACGATGTACTTACCACGAGCAGCTTCATAACGATCGATCCTCTCACCAAATCTTTCTTTTTGAATGCGTGTTTGATAAATAACGTCACACTTGGATGCCACCTCCAACAAATCAGAACTTTCTTCCCACTCAACACCTTGTGAAGTTAAGTACTCCTTGATGTCATCCTTAGGGACAGAAGGAAAACAAGCACCATTCAATTTATTCCATCAAGCTATAATAGAAAAAAAAAAAGAAAAAAGAAAAAGAAAGAAAAGAACACAGTCAATATTTGTAGGTAAGACTTGTACCTTCATTTTTACAACATCTGGAGATACAAAGAATATCTTAATGTTCTGGTATTTAGCAATCAAATAGGCTAGAGATCGAACAGTCCTCCCGTTAGCAAGATCTCCAACCAAACCAAGGTTTATTCCCTCTAGTGTGCCAATTTCTCTCTTTATTGTATATACATCCAACAAAGCCTGACGAAAAGATAAATATATGAACTATAAAGAATACCTAAATGGCAATTCCACTAGTTCATTACTTCATTTCAAATAAATTACAAGGAATACTAAAAGGGCTTACCTGACACATACCAGAACAATGTAACTTTATTTTATCAACGGGATGGGCAGATAGAGAGCCATGGTGGACAACTTACCGGTGCTCAATGGCCACCAATAAAAAGATGCAATATGCTGGATAATACTCTTTTCATTTCAAAATATACGGAATATAGCTTTCAAAACAAAGAGTGCATGTGAATTTGATGATGGTATCTCTCTTTGCCCAAATATATGTACCTACTCTCCAACATTTATGAGGAAGCAATGACACTAGCTATGCTCTTTTATTCCAAAGGGAATAATAAGGGTAATTTTTATGGAGGACATAGGGAATCCCATAATACTAAGGGTTGTTAATGTCATCTCCCTCTACTATTATCTGTTAGCCCAGGTATGCACTCGTCACTCTGTCTAGCCTAAGCTCTACGATCAAAGAAGGCAGCAGTAGCGATTAGCAGTGCTCACACATGAACATGCGCACATACACACAGACGTGCAGGAGTTATCCAAATGACTCACTATTATTAAACTTGCAGAACATCAGAATATATAAGACCGAAGACCTCCAACTAATAAGACCTATTCTTAAGGATTTAATGCAACGACTAATTAGCTACATGCAAAGACTCATCTAAACTCACGTTGCCATGCAACTGCTAACACACGTGCATGCAGTTGCACGTTGCAAACTACTTCACCAATTCTCATGCTACCAGCCCACTAGTAAAGAGACTTGGCCAGCAACTTGACCATGGCTCTCACGTACAAGACTGGCCCATATCTAACATGACAACACAAGATTATTATCTAACATTATCTTGGCCTTGTAACCTCCATAATACCTATATAGAATATGCATTATAATAAAATAAACAAAAGGATTATATGATGGAAAAAAAATGCTTGCAAATGCAGGATATACCATACCACTTACCAGAATAGCATTCTTAGTCAATTTATATAGAAACTCCCAAATAATAAGCCAGTACATGATCGGTTCCAGGTACACACTAATTCATGGCCATTTCAATTATTGACCATTTCACTTCTCCAATGTTATGGACTATGGTCATGCAACAAATGCTACGGATAGGAAAACCGTATCCATTCAGGTTAAAACCTGGTTTTCCACCCTCTTCTTTATTACATGAATTGAGAAGTGTTCCATTTTAAATAGCAACAAATAGAGACTAAGGATAGCATCAGACCAGTTCAAGAAACACTATTACCGAAGCATATTATCCTATTCATTTTAGCCAAGTTTTGAACAATGCAGTAAAAAATGATGCATAAATATCCCCAAGAGGAGCTCTCTCAATATGAATCAATATAAAAATATTATCACAATGAACCATGGGGTGTTTATGCAATAAAAACTTGTGCTCACAAGAAAAATTTAATAACAAAAGAAAATATGGATGCCCACCAATCTACTGTCAATTTTATCTGATCAACAGTATAATAATGCAGTAAACTGGAATGGACATCAAATGGTTCACTGGTCCATGCAAACTGCAGCACCCTTGATGCTGATTTAGTGGGAAGTGTCGGAATATTACCTGGGTTGGATGTTGCCCAGGCCCATCACCTGCATTAATAACTGGAATGTCTGCTGTAGCCGCTGCTCTCCTTGCAGCTCCGCTTTCAAAATGCCTCAAAACAATAATATCAGAATAACCCTCAACAGTCCTGATGGTATCTGCATCATGGATAAACATGTCTAGTAACCTCATATCTGTTAATGCTCAATAAAAATAATGAGATATGGACAATTTTGAGTCAGGCTGGCAAAACTAAGGACAAGTGAATTGTGAACTTCAAATCAAAAGAGCAAGTTTTGGAAAAAGTTCTTACACAAAAAAAGAATTCTGACTAATCAATTCTGCAGTTCCTATAAACATACCAGAAGGCAATGCACATTGAGCTATCCAATATTAACATATGTTGATGAAAATTGAGTTCCTTACATTCTCCATATCATTATTTGGTAGAAATTGAATGGAAAACTAGTGATGCAACAAGGTCAAAGCAGTAGCCAACCCAATCTGAGCAGCATGCTATTTAAATTACTATTACCCTAGATGGTCTCACCCTACATGACAGGGAAGAGGGAACCCAAATCTGTTAGCATCTGTGCCATAAATTAACAAACATTTCTATTTTGCAAAACCAAGTAAGAGGAAAGCCGGAAATAATCACCTGAATTATTACTGAGCCCAACCCCAAACTACCAAAACACTTCAAATTTGTAACTAGTGGTTCCAACCAACTGTCTGCATGATATCCCAAAATGTAAGTAGAGATCCAAAACTAATCAAATAAGATTTCAACTCAGCTACTTGATTCCATAATTCCATGACACGCTTCAAAATGTAATTGACTGAGCTTAAATGCTGAGAACAGATGTAGTATCATAATGGTTCTAAAGCGTTCGAAACAGAACAATTCAGTATTTACCACTCACACAATTGTCACTTAAGGATTCAGCACTCATAAGCCAAGTGCTGAATCCTTAAATGACAATCTTTGGAGTGCCAAATCCTTGAAAATCCACGATGATTTGCTTATTCCAACTAAAAAAGTTATTGCACAATCAAGATCCAACTATTCCAAATGCAAGAACAATGCCTACTATTCTCATTTCCTCAACTATTGGCATGAACTCAACCACCAAAAACCCCGACGCACCTCCAATTTAATCCAAGACCCCCATTTTGGCGCTCCAATCGAAGTTGAAATCAATGGCACATCAAGAGTTCACAGATTATTTCAGGCAGCTCACCTTCGAGCGTCTCGCCCTTGGCGGCGGACGAGAACTCGCGGGCGTTCTCGGTGGTGAGAACCTCGCCGCCGAGCCGGCGCATGGCGGCCTCGAAGGAGAGCCGCGTGCGCGTGGACGGCTCGTAGAAGAGCGTGGCCATGAGGTAGCCCTCGAGGACGCGGCTGCGGGCACCATGGGAGCCCCGCTCCACGGCCTCCATCTCCCGCGCCACCTCGAATATCTCGTTGAGAGCCTCCCGGTCGAACTGCTGCGCCTCGATCACGTCGCCCAGCCGCAGGGACGCCGTGAGCTGCGGGGACCGCGCGGCGGAAGCAGCGATTGAGCCACGACGAGGGGGGAGGGAGGAGGAGGGATAGACAAGAGCTCTAGGGGAGGGCACGAGGAGGCTGAGGAGTGGGAGAGCGGCGGTGGCGGCGGCGGCGGCCGCCATGGAGTAGCGGCGGCCGGCGGCGAGAGCCCTAGGGTTCAGGGGTTTAGGAGCAGTATAGCCGTACATGAGAGTTTGTCCGTTGCTCCCGTGGATTTTGCGTGGTTTCCGCGTTTTTTTGGTCTGCTGTTTGATCGGTGCGAGGGAGTCAGGAACTCAGGATGCGTGAATATACTCCCACAGCCACTGCAGAGTATACTAGGTAATTTTCGTCCTAATGTACATGTATTGTCGATTTTTGGTAGAAGAATATTCACTGGTTTCTTCTTGTGAATTACCGTCGGATTAATTGGATATAGGGGTTATTGGATAAATATCGTAATGAAGCCGTTGCTTCCAAGAAATGTCAAAGCAAAGGTTATACTCTCGTTGGTTTCTAAAAACATGATGTTTAGGACTGACTCATGTTTTTACCATAAAATTCTAGGTTGCATCTAAGGGATATGGTATTAACATGAACAAGCAATATGTACGATTATGTTCTCAAAAGGATAATCGCTTGTCATGTGTCTGGCTCAGGTATGGCCCATGTAGTGCTCTCTTAGCCTCAGGTATGGCCCATGTAGTGCTTTCTTAGTCTAGACTGATGTTTTGCTCGGGTAATGTGCTAGGCAAGTTGTGTATCTTTTTCCATATCGTGCGGCATGGGAGACCATTGCCACACGACGTGGCCGTGGGGTTAACTAATGTGACTTGTTTATTGCATTGTTGTAGTCTAATTATGGCCTTACTGGGATGTAATTAGGCTCCATAGTTATTGTTTGATTGTAGTATAAATACCCATGTGCGGGGAAGATAACAAGACGTGAAATAGTAATACAACATTCTCACAATGTACATACTCTCTCATTTGGAATGAAATAAACTGGAATAGGGTTATTATCCCTGTCCCCAGGAGGCCCAAACTAAGATAAACACCTGTTTATCTTTTCAAAATTTTCACATGAAGATCTCTTCAACATCTCGAGTCCCACCATAGCAGAAAGGGGGCTTTCTGATCCCTCATTTGAAAAATAAGCTCAATGGCGAGCCTTGCTCCCAATCGTCAACGGCTGGCTACCCGTGGGAATCGTGAGTTCCTTTGCCGAGGAATTCCTCTAACATGTCAAACTCTGGCGATACTAGTGATCTTCGCATCTTCGATGATATTAACGGAATCGTGAGTTCCTTTGCTGAAGAATTCCGCTAACATGTCAAACTCTGGCGATACTAGTGATGTTCGCATCTTCAATGATATTAACGATAACGACAGCTACTACATTGACAGGGAGGTGGCTAAGTCATCGACCCACCGAAGCACGTTCAGGGGAACGTAATTATCCCTTGGATGTCTCGGCATACCACCTTGGAGATATGACCTTGGAGTACATCCTCGAGCCACTCTTCGAGCAATTCTACGGAACTCTAGAGGAAGATACCCCTATGCTTGTCGGGGATGACAATCACCTCACCCCACGTGAATCACCCAGAATGTCACACCCATATGAGAATTCGGTGGAGCCAATGCACTCAACTAACCCTCCTTTTTGAGAGTCGAAAGCGTCTCAAGGTGTTAGCTACCGTTGTCTAGTAGTTCAAAATCAATCGAGCCAACGAAGACTTCCCTACCATGAGTGCAGTTGTTGCGGAGAACCTTAAGTGATTGGCAATAGAGTTTGACAACATTGAGTTATGTGGTCGTTAGTGCAACCGGAATAACCTGAGGAACTGTCGTCGAATGGACGATTGACATGATAATCCTTCAGAAGATACTTCCCAGCATCGTATCAATTGCGACAATGCTAGGGGCAATCTAAATCAACGAACGACAGCTTGTGACACACCTCGGAGTATTACTTGGGGACGTTCAAATCACGAGGACACATGGGTAGGAGTGAAAACAGGTCGGATTGGATCGGATAATGGCTAAATTATATCCTTATCCTAGAGTTTTTCTCTGAACCAGATACGGATACGGATAGCACGGTTACGGATAGGGATACAGGAAATGTCGAACACAAATACAGAGCGGATTTGGGTCGAATCGAAAACGATCATGAATATTTATCGGAACATATAACCCCTCAAACTATACGTCTGAGTTCAATTAAAGTAATCAACAAATAGGCCATATCACATCAGTATATCAGTTATCACCAATTCATCATGACATCATGTGATTCATGCAATCATGCATTCATACATAAGCATACAGTGATACAACACATAAGCTAATTAACACATAATCATTAGCATTACCAAATACCAATGAACATTGACATAGTTCATGTCTCGCGAAAAAGTTATATTTTAAATTTCCAAAATCTTTCTATTTTTTTGAGGATTTTTAAAACCCCATTCCTATTTTGTTATCTCTAAGGAAAAGATTTTTTATTTTTCTAAGTAGATTTATCCTATCATATATAAAGTATTATTCCATATTTGAATTCTACTCATTTTTTGGATTTTTATAAATTTATTTCACATTGTTCTTAGCCATATACTATTTTCTACAATTATTACAACTTTCTGATAATATTAAATACGAAAAAAAGGAAATTCCACTTTGGGCTTTGGGCCTTGGGCTGGTGGCCTCGTGCTAGTGGGATGGGCTCGGATATCCGATCATATTCGGCATCTTCTTGGCATACACTTCTCGCTGTGACCTAAGGAAGTTGCTAGGGAGGTGCATCACATCGAACAAAGCAAGCCTCGGCCCGAGTAGCTCAAAAAGACTGAGTTGTCCCTGACTTTCCCAAATGATGATTGTCCCCTTGGAATGACAAAGACTCCTCTCGTAGTTTCCCGCACCATAAACTATTCGACAGTGGGGTGACTCTTGATCGATGGAGGGAGTTCCCTTGATCTTTGTAGGGACCCAAAAATGGATCTGAATCCCTTATGTGCTTTACATGTTCTACTCACTAGATCAAGTAGCTAGAACATACATATCTAGTCTTGGATCATAACCATCAAATGTTAGGTTCAATGGCCTTACAACAGCGGAAGACTTCAATAAATAGTAGAATTGAAGACATGATAAAGACACGATGAAAACCCAAGTAACTCCACGGGCCACTATAGGTACACACTCCTAGACGTTAGAGTATACTTCATCTTGAACTCCAATGATGACCAAGGACAAAGCCAACTATCGGGTTGGCGTTAATCGATCTTACGAGTTTCTTGCGGCAACCACACCCTTTCTTTCACAAGGTTGAAGTTCAGACAATGATGAATAAACAAGAGAGAGAGAGAGACAATGTTTTTTACCCTTCTTTAAGCCCTTACCGGAGGAAGTAATAAACTTACGTCTAGCCTTTCTTTACTTATATTGAGTATGTGTACAAGGGAAGATCTCGATCTAGGGCCCTCAAAAAGACACCAAAATCAAGAATAGGCAGTATGATGGTTCTAGACGAGAACATACCTCATTGAGAATTGTGTTTTTGGGGTGTACAAAGTATGTGATGGTTGTTATGTTCATTTGTGTGTGTGTATTGTCCCCTAAGGCTCAATACAGAGGGTATATATAGTGTCGATGTTTTGGCTATCAGATCCTAGGTTGGTGTAGTCAATCCTGAATACGAGCCAAACTTGATCTCCAAGACGTCTAGTCCTTCCATACCAGAGCAACATTTCCTTGGGTAGCACATCAATCCTTCAGATAACTTTGAACATTTCATGGAAACTCAGAGATTACATGGATTAAGCAATATTATGCGACCAGCGAACAATACTTGCCATAGCTGGAGCTTGTGAGAACTAGACAAACTGGTCCTCACGTTGGGCGACGCCATGGGGTCAAGATAACCAAGGACTCTTAGGTTCCAAGCCACGGATGGCTTGGGATAGGGTAAATGAAGCCAAATCACCATCAATATAGGTTATCTGTCGGTGCTTAAATGAAGTGATACAGTTTTTTACAGCCGGCTTTTATTACAAACCGACAGTAAAACATCAGTATCGACTCGTCCTAAAAAACCGACACCGAAAATTCAATCATCACTACCAAATGTTTGTATAGCCGGCACTAATGTATCACTTTCGGGTGGTGACACAAGGCCGATAGTGATAGAAAAACCATCACTACTAGTCTGTTAACAAGCTAACGGTGATATATTTTTACTGTCGGCTTCAAAAACCGACAGAAACGCTTGCTACAGACCGGCGGTGACAGCGAATTATCCCTGCTGGGTCATACAACAGCCGGCGATGATATTTCCTGATCACTGTTGGCTGGTGCTAGAAACCAGTTGCATTTGCCCTTATTCCAATATATATGAAGTTGCAATCAATTTATGAATTCTAAATCATGAATCTTGCCATTACCTAATTGCAACCAAGAATCTGTATAGTGCCCTTGGAGGTTATCAACACTGTTGTAGAACAATAAATATCATTTTAAGAGAGCTCATATACTCATATCAGTCTTGAAGAATATGGTAGTATTAATTTGGATAAATCCCTAGTAGTGATCCATGCATAGCTTGCTCAGAGCCACGGGTATATTATTTTGGGTATTAAATCAGCACTCAAGAAGCGTTGTTTACCCCGACTATTTTTGGAACCTCTTAAATTTAAAGGCATCCGTGCATGTTTCATGAAGAAACAAATGAAGAGAATAGCACTGCATACTCATGCATTATGAAGAGTGCCGGATGTAAGAAAAGCATACTAGAAGTAATCCCTTCAATATGAATTCAGGCTAAACTACACTAGATTTGATGCACTTGCAATACAAGCCAGCTTGAAAGACTGGTTTTAGAAGCTCTTAACTCTTATCCTTTCAGTATTTCATTCTGGGTCCCCCAGTCTCAAATGACAAGGGATTGCACAAACAACCCACCGGGCTATAATATCATCGTGAAGATTTTCCGAATCTTGAAAATTTTATGTGCCATAATGTGCCACCGAAAATTAATGAATAAACCTTATATTATGAAGAGAATGCCAAAGTCCCTGAATCTCTAGACTGCATCCAGTGGGACATGTGTGTTCCAATTCAGCCCTTATCAGGGCAATTTTGGTATTTCATAGTGCTCAACACTGTATTCTATATGTGATCGAGTTTACTCTCACAAAAGGAACGAAGCATTTGAAAAGAAGAACTAGTAGATCGTTGGAATGAAGGATTTTTTCCATACCATCATATGAAGTCTGCTGCAATGGGCACTGATAGTAACTTTATTTCAAAGGCATTTGATGATGGGATTTAAAGCAGAGCACTTTGCATAGACATAGCATGCCACCTCTTGCAGAGAGACTAGCAGTCATATGAATTAAAAAAATTAAATAATTAGCCCGGTTAATTAGCAGAGTTGTAATTCTTTAAAATGTGTGGAGACATGAAGTTCAACACAAAGCATCCCTAATTACTGTTCAAAAGGACATGTAGTCTAACAACATCCATCTAGTGTATGCAAAGGGTCATCATTAAATTTTCCACTTTAAATTATACGTACCATACCACTATTGACGAGGATTATCTTCCTGTCATTAGTGGGAGAATTAGAACATCTGAATGAGAATACCGGAAAAATAAGCATATAGAATTCTCGTGCTTGATCCTTGTGCTAGTAAAGAACTGAAAGTCTTGTAAACTATTGAAGTATATGAAATTACCACAGCCCATCATTTTTATGATATGAAGGGAGTGATTAAGTTGCATTACTAGAAGTAATGCACTAGAGAGGGTTGCAGTACCAAAGATTTGAAGGTACCCTTCAATCTGTTCAAAGGCCTCATAATGAACAGGGAGTCTGGTTCCTCCGACCTGAAGTACCTAGGAACGCATGGGGAAAAAGAGAAAGAGGGCTTATCATGACCAAATCACTAAAATGCTCCAAGTAGTGAAGGGGAGCCAGTTGAGACTTGGCAGCTGGAGAGAAGCCTGCTAGCAAGGCACTTGATCCCAGTTTTGAATATGCCATGATAGGAATAAATGCATGAATGTATCGTCCAAAGTGTACATACACACCGGCGATAAGAACTAAAGGAACTTGCTCCCATAATGAAAAATAGCGGTGCAGAGCAAGTAGAAGTGCACAAAGCACCGCATGACTAAATGACCATATGAATTGTTTTATTAAGAGAATTTATGAATAGAGCAATAGTCAATATTGACATACCAATTTGCCATATAAAAGAAGGCAATTACCGCGGTACTAGCATCTTCTCTAGAAGAGAAATAAAAATAATGAATTGGTATGGTACATAGCAGGGCTAATAGCTCAACGCTTCACGAAAAAGCTTATTCCCTGGTCATGGTATTTCTCTAGATATACCTCATTATTGGCAGTAGTCAACTTGAAGTTGAGATGAAATTTGAACTGAAGGATGTTGTTACTGAATATATGTATAAGAGACTGGGATTCGGACTTGTGAATGAAGATACTTGAAGTATCACCTTCCGTAATCAAGATAGAGCAAATAGAAACATATAGTGAGAAACTCTGAAAGTCACTATATGAATTGAAAAAGAGAATTAGAATAAGTATGCTTATACTTGAAGTATGATTTTTAAATGAAAGGCTTGGGTAAAACTAAGTACTGCTAACGGTAAGTTCCGTACCTAAGTGAATTAGGAGCACTTATGTATTTTGCTAACGGTACGCGACTTAATGTAGCATTTTTCGTGAACACGTTGGCTCGATACAGTGCAGTGCCCACGAAGAGGCATTGAAATGGAATAAAGTTATCTTTCGATACCTCCATGGAAGTATTGACCTTGGCCTGTTTTACAGGAAGAACCAAGATATGAATATTGTTATTTATACTGATGTTGTGTACTTGTCGGAACCGCTTTCTGGTAAATCATAAACTGGGTATGTTTTTTAATGTGGTGGCACTGCAATGTCATGAAAGTCGTCCAAGCAGATGTTAGTGGCTACGTCCAGTAACCACTTGGAAATCATTGCATTATATAAAGCATCTCACGAATATGCATGGTTGAGAAGAATGGTGAAACATATTCTGCAGTTATTTGGATTATCTATTGAGCAAACCCTTATAATTATCTATGAAGATAATGCTACTTATGTTGCACAAATGCAAATGGGTTATATGAAAAGCAATTTTACTAAGCATATCGACCCCAAGTTCTTCTATGCGCATGAACTACATAAGTTGAATGGAATAAGTATTCAGCACACCAAATCTTGTAAGAATTTGGCTGATCTATTCACTAAGTCATTGCCTACTGCCTCCTTTCAAAGATGTGTTAGAGGCATTGTAATGATCAGGTGCACAGAAGTGCTGAATTCAGGGGGAGATACTTCACACGCCTTGAATTAAAACTTTGGCAAAAAGCCGGAGTACCCAACTCGATATAGAAGATCGTATGCAATGTTGGTGGTTTGTACTCTTTTTTCCTTAGTGAGTATTCCTTGAAGTTTTCTCACATAAGGTTTTTAATGAGGCAAACCGTGCACACAACAAACGTATGCTATGTACTCTTTCTCCAATCCTTTTTTTCCACTAGATTTTTAGATGAAGTTTTAATGAGGCATATGCATCTCGCTGGCAAGGTTCAGGGGGGAGTGTTGCGAAACCACCTAGGAGGCGGGTTCGGCCTAACCTAGGACCGGCGCCCCTCCTGGTGGGTCCCACGCTAGACCTAACCTAAACCCTAAGCAACACTACAAAAGAAGAGGTGGAGCCCCCATGTTGTAGATGAGATTTGAGAATTAATAAAGAGAAGCTCTACCCTATATCTCTGTGTTCCCTGTGTTCTTACTCTTTCTCTGTGATTGTTCGACAACGCCTATACCTCGGACTACATCCGATAACGAGGTTCCTCAATAGAAGAAAATTCGAATCCTGGCATAAGCCAGTTCATTTTTTTGGAAATTCTTTAAGTCATACGTCCGATCCCGTCGGACGCTGCCCTTGCTAGCAGCTGCTCTTTGTGTACTGCTCCATGCTTTTCTTCTAATGTTGCCCTCTCGTCTCTCTCTATTTCTATCACTCAGCAAACCCACACCAAAACGGAACGAGGCCACCAACAAACCAATGATCTTCTAGTGCCCTCCTCCTTCGACAATCCCCTCCAAATCTTAGCGCTCCTCCTCCCTCCATCTCTCTTCCTCTCCAATCTTCTTCTCTCTGACCTGCATCCAAATATGGGCAACTATAACACCCAAATTTGAGCCAAGCTATCAAATTTGATCAAATTTCCAAAAAATTCAAATTTTGAAACGTTTCTTTGAACTGGACCTCGGATAGGCCGTTTTTGGGCCAAATTCTAGCCGAGCCCATCTCGCCTTTCCCTTGTTGCGCTCTCTCTCTCTCTATCTCTCTCTCTCGTCGCTTTCTCTCTCTCACTTCCGGCGCCGCTCACCTCCCTCTCTCTCTGCTGCGGTGTCGCGTGATCTCTGCCACAAGGGCGCCGTGGCAAGTGCTTTCGTCGCCACCTAGCTCCCCGCCGCTCAAGCGCGCCGCGCTGGCACCGCCGAGCATCGGCTCCACTACTTCTCCACCGCCTCTGCGCCATAAAAACCTCGCCGCCGCCATCTCTTTCTTTCTTTTCCATTTTTGACAACTCCGAGCCACTCTGCTTGCTCTGTTCGATGGCTAGCTTCATTAGGAGCACCACCAAGCGCCATTGATGTCGTCAGAGCCGCCGTATTGCTTGAAATATTTCGCCGACCCGAAACACTTGGCGAGCACCTTTCCGTTGATTTCTCTCTAATCGGTAAGCCTCGGCTCGATTCTTTCCGTATGTAGATTCTACTCTACCTCACGCACATTACCCCTCAATCAATTTAGCAAGAGCCTCGCCGGAGCATCCTCGCCGATGTTGCCCTGTTCGGAGCTGCCGCGGAGTCGCACGTCTCCAAGTCGATCCAGCCGCACGCCATTCTCTTCTAGGCTTCGGTAAGCAAGCCCTCGCCTCCCTGATGCTTCCTTCCCCTTCAATTTGGCTAGAGCCGCATTGTAGCGCCGCCGCCATGTGATGCCGATCCACTCCGTCGCTGCTGTCAATGGCGCCGCCGCGCCTGGTCACCGACGGCTGCGACGTGGGCACCAGTACCTGTGCGCCGTGTCCCTGGAACCATGGTAGCTCCTACACTCGCTCGCATAGCCCCTAGCGCTGCCGAACGTCGGTTGTTCTCTCGGTTGCGCGCTCTGGCGGGAGGAAGAAGACGATGACATCATCATGACGTCATCATCTCAAGCACTGTGCATGCATGAGTCGCTGACAGACTGGTCCCACCCGTCAACCGCTCTCTCTGCTCTATTGCGTTTCCCTGTGTTCTGAGTCTGGCCAGTGGGCCCTTGGCCCCATGATCAGCTTAAGTGGAGGCGCCTTCTTGTTGGCGCCTTCGGCGTCGCCATTGGGCGCGCTGTCGCCCGCGGCTAGGCTGTGCTAGCATTTTGGGTCGTTCGGCCTGTTGCGCTGCGATGCTGGTTGGGCCGCGCCAGGTCCTTGTACCCAGCATGGTGATGGGCTTAGCCCATTACTGTTGCACGAATTTCTCTCTGAGTTAGCCATTTTTATATATCCTGAAAATGGTTATCTATTTACTAAAAATAGTAAATTAGCATAAACAATTCCTAGAAGTAGATGTTTCTAGTAAATTAGCATAAACAATTCTTTGGAAAAAATATAATTTTGCCACAGACTTATAGGATTTTCTTTAAACCAATTAAAGTAGATGTTTTAGGCCTTATTAACCATATTAGAATATAATTTCGAGGGTATTTTAGTAAATGCATCCATAGTCTTCTAAACACCATAACAATTGTACCCGCGTTTAGAATCGATACTCAGCCCTGCATTTTGTATTTACCTTAGCTAGAGTAAATATTAATTTTAAATCTTTTCCCCGATAGACGAACCTGCCCTAGATGAAGTGTTTCCGGACGCAAGTCAAGCTCATTCCACTGATCACCAAGGCGAGTTAACACCCTAGCTCATTCTTCTACCCAGTTTTTACTAAATTATCTTGACTAAAATATAAATGTGAATGCTCAATATATTTCAAAATTGTGTACCTTGTTAATCATGATTTCATCATGTCCTGCCTTTGTTACACTTGTTTACCATACCATGATCCCTTGATAAAGTTGATATCATGATTGCTTGATTGACCTGAAGACCCGAGCTAGGCTGCTAGAGAGGGTGAATAGGCGCCACAAATTTTCGACGCTACCGTTTTCACCACAACCCGAACAACTTTAAAATTATGTGTACCCATAGCATGCATGACTAAGAGCTATGGAATATGTGAAAATTTTTGCATCACAATCCTAGTTGTCAAGTGTCCAAAAAAGAGTAATCAATATAAAGCTTGCTTTAGGAAAGAAGACCACGCCCAATGATCAAAGTGACTTTGAAAAAAGCAAATGCAGATTTGTTCTCACTTGAATGAGATGGATGGTGGCTTTCTGATGCTCTTAATTTTTTGGGAATTTATGACCCTCTTACATAATTAGCCATGAGCATCTCAGCCGAATATATCCTCAAAACTCTCTGTAAAAAAAATGAAAGTTCAAACAATACAAGCTTCTTTCTAGAAAGCAAAATCAGATCCTCCCGAGTTTGTTTCTACTTAAGGTGATGGATGGTGTCTTTCTGGTGCTCTTAGATTTTTGGGAATTTTGTCCCTATGCAACAATGCATTGAAAAGCACCAAGTCAAAAATCTCCTGAAATAATTCCACGGAAAATATGAAAAATCAAACACAACGAGCTGTCAAGAACATCAAGCAGAAAGTGTTAGGCTCGGTTTTCACCTCATAGCTCCCAAATGGGGAACCAGCGGACTTTAAATTTTTATCACAGATGGGTATATGAGTCACACATATTTTTCAGCTGGAATCATACCAAAATGGAGTTTTATAGATTTTTCTAAAAATCTTTTACTGACTGCTGTGTGGATGAAAGTTTCTGTATAGATTAGTAACAAATCAAGAACTTGATATCTTGCCTCTCATATGATTACAAAGTGTGTATCAAATCATACTAGAAACCTCAAGGCATCATAGACCACCAATAGCCAGCAAGAAATCATCCAAGTTCATCTAAAAATAAGAGCCCCAAAAAGGAAAACGAAAATAAGAAAACTAGGAGTAAATCAATGCAACATACTCATGGAGAAGAAAGATTTCACTGCATAAAAGTTGGGGGATTAAAAACCACACTTCATGTGGTCAGAAGCACTCTAAGTGCCACCCAAAACACACCCAACTCACCCTCTCTATTTTTGAAATTTTCAATTCTGAGGGGATGAGGAGGAGGTGTTCCCCTCCTGATGAGGACATCACTAGCTCGCCCGTAGAAGATTCATTAAACATGCAAGGCCCAATGACACGAGCTCGTACACGACGTCTTGGACAACAGGTGAATTCATTTCTTAAACAAACAAATTATTTAATTACAGAACAAATGATATTGCCTAATGATTGTTGTTTACTTGTTACATGTCATGGCATTTCGGAAGAACATGATCTGGGAGACCAAAGGCTTGATGAACAAAGACGAAAGAGTACTACGCACACTTGATGTTGCAATCAAAGAGAGAGGCTAAGCAATGGCGTGGACAAAAATTGCTGTTTTATTGGGAGTATGAATGCAAGGAAGGTCATTTATTTCTTTCAGCCGTGAGGGAAAAATCTTCCTGATTTTTGGTACCAACGTGGAGACATGCACCATGGTGCACAGCCAATTAATGCTTCCTAATTTTATGGCCACGCAAGAAAGAAAGTAACAGGCACCCATGACGATTGGTCCTCTTTTATTCTCTTTCGCGTGGGGGGGAAGAAACAGACTTTGATTTTTGGTTGTAGCTACTGCTATTGTAAGGCCTCTTGGCCCCCAAACACTTGAAGTCTCAAAACATCCATGAGTGATTTTTCTTCCGCTATTGCTCTTTCAATTCTCATCGAATTGCTCGGGCCGTTCTTCGTGAACAGGTCAATCGTGTTTTGACACGGTTGATAACCAATTGAGGAGTGGTTTAGCGATTGCGAGGTTTCTAGTCGCGTTCTTGGATCGTGGTTAGCCGCCCCTTCGTCAAAGTCACAACTCGCCCTCCAAGGATTTCTCCTACGACGGAAGATCGGGACCAAACTCGTGCGTACGCATCTTAAATCGAGGCGTGTGCGTATCACCTCCCCCTTTATTTATAGCCCAAGGGTGAGATGCCCTAAACCCTATAGCCCATCTTCACCCTTCATTTAAGGATGAGTGGTATACAATTCACACACTACAAGACACACTCGCAAGAGGGAATATTATCCACTTATTCCTTCGGAAAATATCTTCGTAGCTTCCTCGGTCGCAAGCCCAAGCCTGGGCCCACCGGTCAGATCAACTTCGCCACCAGGTTACCGACGCCGCAACCTCCAGCTGCCTCAGATTGCTTGCCATGGCTAAACTTCTCAAATACACCACCTGATGTGACCGCCAGATCATCGAACCCGGTCGTCTACACTCCTCCGGAAGCACTAGCCTCCAGCTGTCCCCGCGAAACGTCAGCCACGTACCGCCGATACCTGCATCACTGAGGTGAACACATATGAAACCAACACCCCTTACCTCACCTGCAAGGTTAGTCCATCACAAATTACCAACATCATAATAAATTCGTGACATCACAATTAGCATACCCTAACACATCACGTGTCAGCTTAACAAATTCCACCGGACCACGTCCGATCAAAACTATTACCATGCCAACCTCAAGTAGCCTAAGCTCCCCCTAACTATAAGCCAGCCAAGCTCACAACCCCGAGCTCTCCCCTGAGAGCCTCAAATCTAGCCTTGTCTAGTGGCTTGGTGATGATATTAGCCAATTGACGGTCGGTCTCAACAAACTGCAAGACTGTGTCACCCTTTTCCACGTGGTCTCTAAGAAAGTGATATCTCATGTCAATGTGCTTTGTCCTAGAGTGCTGCATCAGGTTTTTGGCAGTGTTGATGCCAGATGTGTTGTCACAGAGAAGAGGCACACTTGCTTGAACCAACTCAAAATCCATCAAGGGAGAGCAGAGCCAAACAAACATGACTGCAACATGCAGCAGCGGCAACATACTCAGCCTCAACAGTGGACTGCGCAACACTCGACTGCTTCCTAAAGGACCATGGGACAAGAGAAGTGTCAAGAAATTGGCAGGTGCCAGAAGTACTCTTTCTATCTATCCTACAGCTAACAAAGTCTGCATCTGAGAAGGATCTAAGAGATAAACAAGAGGTAGTAGAATATTAGAGGTCAAAGTCTGAAGTCGTTCGGAGATAGCGGAAGATCCGCTTCACCGCCTGAAGGTGAGACACTCTAGGTGAGGCCTGAAAGCGAACACAAAGACAAACAACGAACTTGTTGTCCAGCCGAGAAGAGGTGAGATAAAGCAGAGAGCCTATCATGCTACGATACTCCTTCTGGTCGACTGGCTCTCCATTCTCATCGTTCCCTAAGCCAATTGACTCAGCAGGTCTTTTGTGTACTTACTCTGGTGAAGAAAGGTCCCCTCTGGTGATTGCTTGAACAGAAAGCTAAAAAGAAAGTTGAGCTCCCCCATCATGCTCATCTCAAATTCCGAGCTCATCACCTCTGAGAACTCAGAAACAATAGCAGAGGAGGAAACACAAAAGATAATGTCATCGGCATACACTTGCACTAGAAGGAAATCATAGCCAACCATACGGGTAAACAAGGTCTGGTCTATTTTACCCATTAGGAACCCATTGCTTACCAGGTAGGTATTAAGCCTCTCATACTAGGCCCTGGGTGTTTGTTTTAGCCCATATAGAGCCTTATCAAGCTTATATACATGATTAAGATACCTTGTATTTTTAAACCCAGGATGTTGCTTCACGTACACTTCCTCCTAAATATAGACATTTAGGAAATCACTACGAACATCCATTTGATACAGCTTGAACCCATTGGATACCATAAATGCCGCTAAGATCCTGATGGAATCATGGCTAGCCACAGGAGCGTATAGGTCTCATCGAAGTCTATCCCATCGATCTGAGTGTATCCTTGAGCAATCAATCTAGCCTTGTTTCTAACCACTACTCCATCCTCACTTTGCTTGTTATTGAACACCCATTTAGTACCTATTACATTATGTCCTTTAGGGCATTTAACAAGCTGTCATACTTTCTTCCTCTCAAAGTTCTCCAGCTCTTCATGCATCACATTTACCCAATTAGGATCAGAAAGTGCATGGGTGACGTCCTTTGGTTCAAGGGAAGCAACGAAAGCAGCAGATAAGCAAATGTGAGAAAGTCTAGACTTGATCGGGTTAGCATCCTCTCGCTTAAACCACCGATCATCTATGTAGGAGGATGGTCTTTCTAGATGTAACGAGGGGCCCTAAAAATGTCCTCTACCTTGGAAGCAGAAGAGGTAGGATCAGAGCCACCGGGCGAATCAGATTCTATAGGTGAGGACCTAGAAGCACAAGGTGAGAGCTGAGTAGAATCAGAAGGTAAGGGATGAGACTGAGGAGCAACGCTGTAAACTGGAGGCGTCATCGATGGAGCAAAGTCATGATCGGGTTCTGAAGAACCGTTGTGTCCAATGAACTTCTACTCAACAAAGATTGGCTCAAAAGACAAGTCTAAACCTGAGATATCTAGCCTTACACCCGGCATACCCTCATCAAAAGTCACCTCGCAAGTCTCAACAACTCTCCGCCTCGCACTATCCCAGAAACGGTAATTCACCGCAGAATCTGTATACCAAAAAAAAAAATGCCATCTGAAGATCTGAATATCGAGATTCAAATTTGTCTAAATTTTCAGACTTCAGAATAAAGCACTTGCATCCAAACACCCTGAAATGTAAAACACTTGGCTTACGCACATATCGAAATTCATAGGATGTGCGATGCAACTTGGACCTCCGAAACACCCTATTAGAAACATAGCAAGCTATAAAAACAGGCTCAGCCCAGAAATACCTAGGAGTAGAATATTCATAAAGCATAGTCCTAGCCATCTCTACCAAAGTGCGATTCTTCCTTTCCACAACGCCATTTTGTTGGGTGACGTGTGGAGAAGAGAATTGATGTTGAATACCAGAATCAGAACATACGCTTTCAAATTGTGCATTCTTGAACTCAGTGCAATTGTTTGAACGGATTGCGCGAAGCGTTCCTGTGAACTCAACAGAAAGCTTACGAATTAAGGAACAAAAATGGTCAAATGTTTCGTCCTTGTTCGCCATGAAATAGACTCAAGAGTAGCGAGAATAGTCATCGACAACAGCGAGCACATACCACTTGCCACCCACAAACTGCACACGGGAGGGACCAACGGTGTTCATGTGAAGCAATTGTCCAGGTGCATCAGTCATCACTAGGGTGACTGGTGGGTGAGCAGCGGCTACCATCTTCCCATGCCGGCAAGAAGCACAAACTATGTCATTTACCATCTTGAGTTTGGGAAAACCACGAATCAGATCCTGCTTGGTAACTCTGTTCAAGTGATCAAAACCAATGTGACCCAGTCTCCTATGTTAGAAGGAGGTGTCACGGGACTCTGAAGCAATCAAGCAATGAGAAGAGCCAACTGAAGATTGAAAATCAACACGAAAAACTATCCTAAATCTATGAATCCCGCAAACAAAACTCTCAGAAAAATCAAGAATGCAATTTTGATTCTGCTTAAAACGAACCTCAAAACTCTCATCAGTCAGCTGAGAATCCGAAAGCAAATTATAACGAAGCTTGCTGACAAGGGCCACATCCTTAAGTACAACCTGGTCACTAACCAGGATAGAGTCTCGAGCGAGCACAGGACCTGATGAAGTATCCCCAAAGGTGATTTTCTCACCCTGGGGCTCACGGACTAAGGAGGAGAACCACTGAGAGTTTTCGGTCATGTGGCGACAATACCCGGAATCGATGATTCACATGTCCCCTTTCCCAGCCCGACACACTTGAGTCAATGAGTGAAGAAACGTGGCTCAGAATTGGGAAATACAAGTGCATCTTTTGGCTCACAAAATTGAGTCGCACGGCCATACCGAACAGACTCTACTCGGACTAGGCCATCCCTTCTAACAGGGAAATGTCCTGACGCTGGACAAAGAGCAGCCCGCCTTTGAACTGAGGCAGGTGCATCTTGTCCGCACTTCCTACCCTTCTTGCCATTTCTCCACCATGGAGTTGACACCTCACGTCGTGGACGCTCACCTCTATAGCCAATAGGAGGTATGATGAGAACATCATTGATGTGGTTGCCCAAGTCGAGAGGACGTCGAATTCGCTGCCGAGTCTGGTTTGGACTTCCAGGACCAGTACACCTTCAAACGGACGCCCAGATCAATACGATGTCCAAATGAGGCAACTAAGGACTCTGCGGAAAGCTTACGAGATAAGCTTTCCAATGGATCTGACCATGCCATCAAATTCAATCCGAGTCGACAGGAATCGCGCAAACAAGATGACGGACAGAAACTTTCCGGCGTTGCGTCGCCGTATTTTTTGGCCCAAAGCCCGTGTACCCCTAGAGTTAGGGTTGAGCATGTGTGGGCACCTGTTTAGGTGCTCCTTCTCTGGCCGCCACCCTATATAAGTTCGTCGCTGTGCTTCATCTTAGTTGGGTTTTGTTTAGTTGATTTCGCCACAGTTGTGTGAGATTTCGCCTTGTTCTTCTTGTGTCGGCTAGACCAATAGGATCAAGTTTCTGAACCCCATTGTCCTTAATATATATTCGTAATTGTGATTGCTTATCTTGTGTTCTTGCTCGTTCTTCAGTTGCCTGCAGGAACCGTCCTTCGTGGACAGGTCGATCGTGCCTCTGGTTTGGTCGATAAGACTCGTTGTGGTGGTTTAGCGTTCGCCGGGATTTCCAATTCTTTGTGGGGTTGGAAGCCGGATCGTTTAGGTCTCTG
Source organism: Raddia distichophylla (assembly GCA_005191435.1). NCBI lineage: Eukaryota > Viridiplantae > Streptophyta > Magnoliopsida > Poales > Poaceae > Raddia > Raddia distichophylla. The sequence continues at coordinate 1,196,474 of SPJY01033365.1, read as the reverse complement.
TGACACCTACCGAATTATCCTCGTCATCCCTGACCAGAAGATCGGGACCCCGCGTCTGCGCCCATCAAGGTATGTCCTGAGAACGACACTGCTCACTCCCCAGACTGGCAACAGGACGAGCAACAGAAGGCTGAGCTGCAAGTCCTGGCTGTCTACCCACCGGTTTAGCCTTAGATAGAACGAACCTAGGTGCAGGATTCTTAGAAGGGCCTTGAATTCTAACCTATTTCCTAAGCTCCTCACGTGCTTCCTTAGCACGGCAGAAGTAGTTCTGCTAGTGTGTCCTATCCTATTGCAGAAGGTGCAAACTACTCCTCTGCCATTTACAGGGGCATGAGTGGTAGGGGGAACATTCTTCCTAGGTGGAAAATGTGTAGCTTTCATCTGAGACTAAACAGACCGTGTGGTTGGACTTTCCCTAACGATCTCTGCGGACTTGAAAACAGTAGTCTCAGAAACACTGTCCCTAAAATCAACTGTCTGCCTGTTCTCATTCCTTCCAAGGACTCTTGGTGGGTGTCTCTTGATGTGCTCTAGCTGATTGTAACCTAGACATCTATCCCTTGATATCTTGCTTTTGTCAAGTATCAAGTTCAGCTTTCGTTTGCTCCCAACAAACTTCTCAAGAGTGCTCATGAGTTACTCGCAGTCCTGATGGAGTTGGGGACAAAACCTGCAAGAAAAGAAAGAGTTCGAAGAGTCCTGGCTATTAGTTGTACCTTTTTCCAAGGCTTTGCGTCACTTATCATATAGGATCTTAACTTCCTCTTGAGAGCCTGACATGAAAGACACTCAGCATTTTGGGCTTGGGTCAACCTACCATCAAATCTATCACTCATGTCCTATTAGATCATACCCATCTCCCCATAAAACTCAAGACATCGATCACACACAGAGGCATAAAGAACAGTATCATTAATTTCAGAAATCTTAGCTTGCAAGTTCAAATTCTCAATCTGCAATAGTGTTCAATCACGACATGTATAATCAAGTGAGTGGAAGCTACAACTCTTATCTAAGCTGACTGGGTCTTTAGGTGGAGCATGATCGCTACAGCATACAACTGGACTGACTGGGTCCTCAGATGAGTTTACAGAGAGATCAGGACAAAGCATGCTAGGGTTCATTAAGCAGACATACTATAGATCAGAAGTGACAAGAAACAATTTCTTCCTTGTATCATCTAGTTCTGATATAATCTTAATATTAACTTTCCTAAGTTTTTCATTCAAATTAAGCACCCTATCATTATCATGAGTTGTTCTTAATTCATTAAAATCACTCATGACCATATCAAACTCTAACCACCATCAGAGTCAACAGGCTCGGGAACAATCCTACATTTTTCATTCTCTAGTTGGATAGTTATATTCTGAAAACGCATTTTCAATTCATCCAATTCTTGAGTGAGCTTCCCACAATCAGAGCAAGCAAAAGGTTTAGCATTTTTTAGTTGAATTTCAAGGGCATTTTTCTTGGGCAAGACCCTAGTGTACTTGTCATGAATTTTAACTAATGCTTCCAAGAGTTTAGAATAGGAGTGGCCTTGTTCATCAGTTACCTCATCATTGTCGGTGTGGTAGATGTCTGAGTCGTTGTCGCGACTGTCGTCGTGTGCCATGAAACACATAATGGTGTAGTCGACGTCGTCGTTCTCCGACGGCCCATCCTTAGTATCATCCGAGTGTCCATCCTCCTTGTCGGAGATGACGGCTTCTTCCAGAGCAGCCAGCACCTTCTCGACCATGCGGCGTCCCTTCATCGGTTGCTTAGGTGGCTTCTTCTTGTCACCTCCACCACCGGCCTTCATGTTGCGGTTCTTGTTGACGTAGGCATTCCATGCTGACACGACATAGTTGTTCCTCTACTCTCTTCTGGACTTTGGACAATCACGCTTCATGTGGTTGAGACCACCACAACCGAAGCACCTCATGATGCCTCTCATCCGATCGGCCACTCACCTATAAGCATGTGAGAACTTTCTAACCAACAAGGCGAGTTGCTCCTTAGGAATCTTGTGCATCTGATCATTGGACAGCTCATAGAGGCCAGAGAAAGAGAACCCGGTAACATCAGAAGAACCACGACCGGAGGGATCTGCTATCAAGACAGTGGATGAGACAATATGCTCTTTCGGAAGATGCTCAAGTTCGTGCGTCTTGAGACTAGCATAGAGCGATTGCAAGGTCAGCGTCGAGAGATCGGCTGCCTGTCGGCTTGCAGTCACCTTCACATCCCAGACCTTAAGATCCAAAGTAGAGAGAAAGGGCTTGTCGATCTCCGAATCGATATATTTGATTTCAACCAAACGAAGATGGGCAAGAATCTTGGTGAAGTGGGAGAAACATGAGTCAAGCGTTTCACCTGGCTTATGAGTAAATTGATTGTACTCTCTTTTTGTTGGTATTGTCTCACCAGCTTAACCTGAGCTGTCCCCTCATGGTAAGTTTTGAGGGTTGTCCAGATTTTGAGGGCTATGATGATGTCCGGCACCCGCTCGTGCTTCCCTCGGCTAATACCTTGAATCAGAAAATTTTGAGCTTTTGCATTAATCTCCACATCGGATTGATTCGCGTCCGTCACCTCCTTGGGTAACTCACATGGGTCCTTGATCTTAAGCCAAACATTGTAGCCCTAAGCTATCACATATGTCTCCATCCTAGCCTTTCAATAGGAAAAATCAGCTCTAGAGAACACGACTGGTTTGGTGGAATACTTGTCCACCATAGCTCAAATAGCAACAACGATCGGCTTAAAAAATCGGTCAATATTTGCAAAGAAGCACCAAATCAAATGCTCTGATTCCAATTGAAAACCCGAGCTAGGCGGCTAGAGGGGGTGAATAGACGCCACAAATTTTTGACACTACCGTTTTCACCAAAACCCGAACAACTTGACAATTATGTGTACCCATAGCATGCATGACTAAGAGTCATGGAATATATGGAAATTTTTGCATTCACCATCCTGGTTGTCAAGTGTCCAAAAGAGAAGAATCAATTCAATGCTTGCTTTAGGAAAGAAGACCAAGCCAAATGATCAAAGTGACTTTTAGAAAAGCAAAAGTAGATTTGTTCTCACTTATAGGGGATGGATGGTGGCTTTTTGGTGCTCTTCAATTTTTGCGCATTTTTGTACCTATTACATAATTATCCATGAGCATCGCAGCCAAAAATCTCTTTAAAACTCTGTGGAGAAAAAAAATATAAAAATTCAAACAACACAAGCTGCTTTCTAGAAAGCAAAATCTGATTCTGCAGAGTTTGTTTCTACTTGGAGGAGATAAATGGTGGATTTTTGGTGCTCCTAGATTTTTTGGGAATTTTTTTCCCCATGTAACAATGAGTTATGAAGCACCATGTCATAAATCTCCTCAAAACTCCTTCCACAGAAAATATGAAAACCCAAACACCACGAACTGTCAAGAACTTCGAACAAATAGTTTGGGTCTCGGTTTTCACGTCATAGCTCCTAAATGGTGTAGCCAGTAGACTTCAAATTTTTACGAAAGATGGGTATATGAGTCACGCATCTTCTCCAACTGGAATCATCTAAAAATGAGTTTTCTAGAGTTTTCGAAAAAATCATTTACTGATTGCTGCGCGGATGTAAGTTTCTGGATAGATTAGAAACAAGTCTTGAACTTGATCTCTTGCCTCTCAGATGGTTGCAAAGTGTATATCAAATCATATTAGCAACCTCAAGGAATCATATACCACCAATAACCAGTAAGAAATCATTCAAGTTCATCTCAAAACAAGAGCTACAAAAGGGAAAACAAAAATAAAAAACTAGGAGTAAATCAATGCAAGATACTCATGGAGAAGAAAGATTTCATTGCATAGAAGTTGGGGGATTACAAAGCACACTCCATATGGTCACAAGCACTCTAAGTGCCACCCATAACACACCCAACTCGCCCTCTCTATTTTTGAAATGTTTAGCTCTAAGGGGATAAGGAGGAGGTGCTCCCCTCCTCCTCTATTTAGCCCAAGGGTGAGATGCCCTAAACCCTAGAGCCCATCTCCACCCTTCATTTGAGGATGAGTGGTGTACAACTAACACACTACAAGACACACTCCCGAGAGGGAATATTCTCCACATATTTCTTCGGGAAATATCTTCGCAGCTTACTCAGTTGCCAGCCCAAGCCTAGACCCTCCGATCAGATCAACTTCGCCACCAGGTTACCGACGTCGCAGCCTCCAGCTGCCTTGAATTTCTTGTCATGGCTAAGCTTCTCGAGTACACCACCATATGACCGCTGGTCATCGAACCCGGTCGCCTGCGCGCCTCCAGAGGTACCAGCCTCCAGCTGTCCCCGCGAAGCGTTTGTCACGTACCCACCGATACCTGCATCACTGAGGTGAACACACACACAATCAACACACCTTACCTCAGCTGCAAGGTTAGTCCATCACAAAATTATCAACATCATAATCCATTCGTGACAACACAATTAGCATGCCCTAATACACCATGTGTTAGCTTAACAAATATCATAGGACCACTCCGATCAAAACTATTACCTTGCCCAAGCTCAGCACAATGGTCAGGTTCCAATTCCACGGCAATTTCCACAAATGCACCATTTATAATTCTTGAAAACACTTCAAATTCCATCTTGTCAATATATATTCATCATCAAACCGGTGCACCCTACACAAGGGTCTCAACATGTCCACATACTGAATAAAATGTTTAGACTTCCATGTCTTGGTAAAAACTGATTAGACTTGCTTAGGTCTTATTGATTTAATCGGGTATCCAATCCAGCATTGATGAGCCAAAACTCATCCATTGACATAATGACAATATACACCTTGATCATGATGGATTTTACACTACATGAGTTCATGTGATGTAGATTTGGTTTATGGGATAATGTTGTGTGGTTACAGGGAATCGGGACGGGGAATGATGGAAAAGAAGGGTGATGGGCAGGATAGACCCAGAAGTGATATCTGTGTGATATTCATATATATGTGTGTGCGTGTGTGTGTAGTAGATATAAATGTTAAGGTGGAATGTTCGGGTTGAGTAAGGGCTCGCCTGGAGGGGTGCATATGTGTTATGCATAGCGTAAAGTTGCTTACCTTTTCTCCGACGGGGAATTGGCTCCTAACACCACAACGCGTGGCCATCGCTCGGTAGCGCAGGTTGGTGGTTTGTGCAACCTTAGGCCAAACTGAGGGGAAGGTGAATTAAGCCGTCACTTGTGTAGTGATCTAATCCTATCTACCGGGGTGGACTATAGGGACTGTGCCATTCGCTGAGCGGCAAGTCAATTGGAAGGGTGGCATGGGTCACCAGTCTGCCGGAACACAGTAGGATGGTGATTCACAACGGGGATTGCCGACCCAGAAATGATGGTTTGGTGAAAGAAGATGGGATACAGGAATGGTTTGTTGAGGGCACTTGTGTGGCTTGAAAGTTGGATTTAATGAACTTTTATTACAATCTCACCTCGACATATTTTTGGAGAGGTCCTTTAGAAAATGGTTTGGTATAGGTTTTTAACCAAATATGTTAATTCTAAAATTTGGCTTTTCACAAAGAAAATAACCTTAACACCACCATATGGCCTATATCACTATTATGCATTAAGGACGGTGTTAACTTGTAAGTGCGGTTTGATTGTGCACTTACCCTCGCACCCACTCACTTTTTTTTAGATTACGGAGATCCGAAATATGGTGATTATGCTTGTCATGGAGATGGAGATGCAGCGTTCGAAGATCACGACCAACCCTAGCCTCTTCTATAGTCTGGGATCACTTACGTAGCTTAGGAATCTCATGTGTAAATTAAAGACAAGTTTCTGCTAACACTTTCTCTTTTGTTGTATGACAACCAACTCTATGTCGCTTTTTGTTAAATCCAAGTGCTAAAACTCGGTTAGTACTTTCTTTGTGTAATAAATTTCAGTTTGCATTGTATGAGATGATCCAGCTATGTAATGTGAGGCTATACTGATCCAAGGGCTAGTGCAGTTTCACAGGACGGGTTTCAAAAGTAAGCAAATTTGAGGCCCGTCAAAGCTAGTATCAGAGCATACTACTGTAGAAAACCTAGAAATGGCCGGTGAACTATGGATTTTTTGCTTACATTAGTTCGTGTTCAAATTACATCCATCTAATGATCTCAACTCGTACCATATTTTCGTAAATTTCATTACTTTAATGCTTGACCGCTCTATTGACTTGATGATGCCATCATACAATGCTTATTGTCCTGTTTTATTAGAATATGTGTGTCGGTGTTCTAAACCAGACATATTTGTCTCGTGGGAGATTCGTAGTTCGGTCAGGGGGGATTTTCGCCGCTAGATCGCTCAAGCTCACGCTCACTGGGAGACACCAAATTTACCCAGTTCGGACCCCCAATGCGGGTAACAGTCCTACTCCTGCGAGGGTGGTATTCTCTGGGATTCGGAACGCTCTTGCTCGAGAGCTCTTACAGCAGTGTGTGTGAAACAGCTAGGAATCCAACCCCCTCTCCCTCTGCCCCCGCTCCCTTTTATACTACAAGGGGCGGACATTTGGTCAGAGAGAGAGAGAGACATACGCCCCACTGGTTGGTCTCTGGTCATGGCGCCTCCCACTTGCTCACGCTGACGTCTATATCTTAAATGGCTTCCTCCGATCGTCGGGCCTGACGGGACGTGGGAGATGCCTGACACAGGCGTCACTTTGCTTCTGCCATCGCAGTGATGGAATGACCGCTACAGTGCACCGGACAGGCTACAATACAGGCAATCATCTCTCACAGTTTCGCACGCCTGAATCCTTGCATCTAATGTAGCTGATACGCTGAACGTTGGGAAAGCCTTAACCGAGAAGCTTCCTCATTCCGTGCGGGCGCCTGCTAAGTGGGGCCGGTGCCCACCTACTCGGCGGGGCTCCACGCATCCTGCTCGAGCTCGGCGCGGGGGTCCGAACGCCTGCTCTATGCCGAGCTGCCACGCGTTCTGCTCTGACTCGGCGTGGGGGTCTGATCGCCTGCTCTACGACGAGCTGCCACGCGTCTTGCTATGACTCGGCGTGGGGGTCTGATCGCCCACTTTACGCCGAGCTGCCACGCGTCCTGCTCTTCCTTGGCGTGGGTACCCCGGTACGTTATGTACCGACAGTGTGGTTTCATCATGTTCATGGGCAAGCATGCTGTAATCGGCATTAAGTCAAAAGATATGCCATTCTAATTCATATATGTATATTTATCTAACCCTATTACTAATATAAAGTATAACTTTGTTCCTTGTATATGTCTGATGTGGTGTTCAACGAGTATGACTCCACTATGGGCTACTTGGTCGGGCAGAGTAGCGTGGGAGCTCTACAGCATATGACAGTTGCTCTGGATATCACTGAGCTTCCTCGCTACTTTTGGACGTCAGTAAGGGCGTTGCCCAAGCCTAGCTATATTGTGGAGGTCCGGATTTATTAGGAGTATCCGGACATTCTGGCACACAGCTTTCGCACGGAGACGCCAAGAGACCATGTGGAGTATGCCATCAGTGATGCTGCTTCTTTAGTGTTAACAAGGCTGCACCGAGATTACAATCACTTACTTAGGGACCATTTGGATTAGCACTAGACACAAGGTGCCAAATTCAGCCGGAGGGCGATGAACCTATTTTAGATTAGAGGACGATATATCTAGCGCGCCTGGCACAAGGAGCACAACATGCCCATCATGGGGCAGTAGAGAAAATAGATTTTATACGCTCCATCCTTGCAGATGAGAGGGTAGCGCATAGGACTTTGCACTGCCAGGCCATGCGCATCGAAAGCACTCTAGAAGCGTGCCGACAGGAGAGGGATGCTGCGATAGCACAATTGGATGGTGATCAACCCTTATATTATATAGGGAAGGGGAACGCCGATGTCCCTCCACTCAGCCCACCGCCGAGTCCTCCACCGCACCGTAGGCTTCGTCATACCGCTAGGAAGAGAAATCTTCCTGGTCGTGCCTTGGTAGGGATTCCTCGTCACGAGGCTAACGCATCTTCGTCTACTCCTTCAACACCTGCTACTCTAGAAGAGCAGCTTTTCGAGACCTGGAGATGTATCTACCACACCGTACTGTGGGGGTACCTCCACAGCCTGTTCTGTAGGAGACGACAGTAGTCTGGGGAGTGTATTTGCCAAAAGCTATGTATCATAGTACTGCCTGCGTGCAGTCTTTCCAGGAATGTAACATAAATAATTGATATCCTAGTAGATGATGGATATCAACTTCCTGATGATGTTGTAAATAAGCCGCTTGTTACCTTTTCGAATGTATCCATGTAATATCTCGCGTGTCTATTCTCCATTCGTCTAACTTACAGTTTTGCAATACGTCATGTTATTGAAATCTAGTGTGACATTTTGTTAATATAGAATGGCTGACCAAGGAGTACAAAATGGCGCTTGTCAGAATACCCAATCAAGAAATCCACGAGGAGCAATAAGATTGCCATCACAGCCAGCAGGCAATCCAATCATACAGCAAGTGTTCGCATATAAAACACATATGTTTGGTGCATTAATGAATAACCAACGGCAGCAACCGGAAACCCCGGTGCAAAACAGTTCTCGATTAGGATATTTCATACGTACCAAGCCACCGGTGTTCACTCATGCTGCTGAGCCTATGGATGCAGACAATTGGTTGAAGACTATTGAAAGAAAGCTGGTCTTAATAAGATGTCTTGCTAAGGACATGGTTCTTCTAGCAACACACCAACTGGATGGTGCTGTTCAGACTGGTGGGAAAATTATTTGGTAGCTAGACCTCCGGATATGGATCGGGGTGCAGCTGTTGCAACCTCATCTCGCCCCCATAACAGAGATGCAATACAAAACGTTCAAAGTGAAGTTGCCACTAATGACCCTGAACAAGTACCGTTGCCAGCTGAAGAAGAAGTGGATTTGGAAGAACCAATAGATAGAGATATTCCTTGAGAAGAATTCGGAAAAAGCTTTCCGCAACAATTATATTCCAAGTGGAGTAATGAGAGTAAAGAAGATGGAATTCAGATTGCTGAAGCAGGGGAATATGACAGTTCAGGAGTACCTCACCAAATTTAATCAACTAGCTAGATATGCTCCTCAAGATATTGTGGATGAAGAAGAAAAGGTAGATTGGTTTATAGAAGGTTTGTATCCACCTCTCCGATCGTGAATGTTGTTGCTCGATTTCAAAGATTTTCAGTATGTGATCAATAAGGCTATGGTCGTGGAAAACGACCTTCGTGGTCAAGAGTTGAGTAGGAAGAGGAAGATAGCTGCGCAACGAAGTTCTGGAGCTAGTAGGCCACCTGCGCCGAAACCACCCCAGTTCAAGAGGCCTTATGCTCCACAGCCACAACAGAACCAATTCCCAGCTCAATCCTCAACTCAGAGATTTATACCAAGTGGTTACTTTGAAGAGAGACAGTACAGTTCGTAGCAAAGGTCGGCCAGATCAGAAGCAATAACATCCGGGTTATGTTACAATGGTTGCAAGACAGGTTACTATGCAGCAAATTGTCCAGAGAACAAACAAGCTCTAGCCAATCGACCTGTTCCTCATGTGCCAATTCCTCAAGGGCGTGGTAGAGGACGTGGGGTCGACAACTCCATTCCGCCAACAATCTAGAATCGCGGTCAACTGCACCATATAACTTCAGAAGAAGGTGAAGAGGCACAAGGCGTTTTGATGGGTATGCTTGCTATTAATCGTAGTCCTGTTCACGTACTTTTTGATTCTGGTGCATCTCATATCTTTATAACTCAAGCTTGCGTAGATAAGCATGAATTTAAAACTTATCCATTAAACAAACCTCTAGTTGTTAGAACTCCGGGTGGAGCAATTCTGATTCACAAAGCTTGTCCCTGGGTGGAGATTAGGCAAGAAAAACATGGGTTACATTTTGATTTCCTAGTTTTTCCTTGCCAAGGAGTAGATGCTATTATTGGTACGGATTGGTTGAAACACTACCAAGGTATTCTTGATTGTGCTAAGAGAGAAGCATGTCTCGTCTGACCTGTAGTGTATGATATGTTATGGAAGGTTGATGAACCTTTTAGATGGGGTCATGCCATATGGCATCTCAAGGAAGATAATCCGTCGTGAGTAACAGTAGTGAAGGAATATATAGACTTATTTCCCGAAAAACTTTCGGGACTTCCACCAGATAAAGATTTAGATATGGAGTTTGCCATAGAATTGGTGCCGGGAACGGCTCCAATTTAGAATTGAAGAAGAAATTAGAAGAGTTGCAAAGTAAGGGATTGATTCGACCAAGTTTATCTAGTTGGGGATCACCAGCAATGTTTGTTGACAAATAGGATGGAAGTCGTAGATTAGTTGTGGACTATCGAGCTACAAATGCTGTCAGCATCAAAAACAAGTATCCTCTATCAAGAATTGATGATTTGTTCGATCAACTTAAGGGAGCTAATTACTTCTCGAAGCTTGACCTTCGCTCCGGTTATCACCAAGTGAAAATGAAGAAGGAGAATGTTTCTAAAACTTCCTTCACAACTAGATACGGTCTATTTGAGTACTTAGTTATGTTTTTTGATTTAGCTAATGCCCCTACACATTTTGTGAACATGATGGATTAAATTCTCATGGAATTTTTGGATAAATTTGTTGTGGTATTCATTGACGACATCTTGATATACTCCAAGGATGCAACTGAGCATGCCAAGCATTTGCGATTAGTTCTGGATAACCTTAGGGAGTTCAAGCTTCTTGCCAAGTTTAGTAAATGTGAATTCTGGATAGATGACGTCAGTTTTCTCAGGATTATCATATCGGCCGAGGGGATTAAAGTAGATCCATAAAAAATAGCACCTTTTGATGAGTGGCCGAAACCCACTAATACCACTGAAGTTAGAAGTTTTCTTGGATTAGCTAGATACTATTGTTGGTTATTGAGGATTTCTCAAAAATTTATAAACCCATGACTCATCTGCTCACAAAAGATGTTCGTTTTGATTGGACTGAGGCTTGTAAGGAAAGCTTCCAAGAGCTAAACAATATGTTGACTAGCACTCCTGTCTTAGCAACTCCGGATACAAGCAAGAAGTTTGAAGTATACTATGATCCCTCTAAGCAAGGTCTGGGATGTGTTCTGATGCAAGTGCGAAGGGTAGTAGCCTATGCATCTCGTCAATTAAGGAAGCATGAGGAGAATTATCCTGTTCATGACTTGGAATTAGCAGTTGTAGTTCATGCATTGAAAATTTGGAGGCATTATCTGATGGGACAGAAATGTGATGTCTATACAGATCATAAGAGTTTGAAGTATGTTTTTACTCGGTCAAATCTGAACGTGCGTTAAAGAAGATGGTTATGGTTAATCAAGGATTATGATCTTAATATCCAATACCATCCAGGAAAAGCAAATGTAGTAGCAGATGCTCTGAGTAGAAAACCTTAATGTCATCATTTGCAACTTCTAGAGCTGCTTGAACCTCTTCTTAAGGATATTGACAGATTTAACCTAAATTTGCTAGAAAGTGGATTTCTAGCCAACTTAGAAGTATAGCCTACCCTGACGAGCCACATTAAGGAGAAATAGCTATAGCATCCAAGCACCAAGAGACTGAAGAATCTTATGGATAAAAATAAGGTGGGTAGACTTCGGCAAGATGAAAATGGTTTACTGGATGGGTGATCGGATTTTTGTGCCACACGATGAATCTTTAAAACAAACCATCCTATCAGAAGCTCATGATACACCTATTCTATTCATCCCGGTAGTTCAAACATGTATCATGACTTAAAGTGTCAATTTTGGTGGCCAATGATGAAAAGAGATGTAGCACAGTATACAACAAGGTGTCATAATTGTCAGTTAGTCAAAGCCGAGCATCAATGACCAGCTGCACTTCTGCAACCTATCAAAATACCAGAATGGAAGTGGGACGAAATTACCATGGATTTTATAGTCGGACTTCCTCACACAAGACCTGGATTTGATTCCATCTGGGTAATTATGGATTGGCTTACCAAAGTAGCACATTTCTTGCCAGTTAAAAGTACTTATAGCAGTGAGAAGTTAGCAGATCTGTATCAAGCTAGAATTATGTGTTTGCATGGAGTACCAAAGCGGATAATATCGGATCAAGGAACTCAATTTACTTCTCAATTTGGAAAAAAAAATCCATAGTGCTTTAGGAACTCATCTGAATTTTAGCACAGCATTTTACCCTCAAATGGATGGACAGTCTGAGTGGGTAATTCAAATTGTTGAAGATATGTTAAGGTCTTGTACTTTTGAGTTTTCAACTAAATTGGAGAAATGGTTATCGTATTCGAAGCACTTTATGGACGTAAGTGCCGAACACCTCTTTATTGGTCCAAAGTAGGAGAAGCACAAGTGTTTGGTATTGATTCACTAAAAGAGGCGAAGAGAAGGTTTGAATCATCCGGGAGAAATTATTGATAGCTCAATCCCGACAAAAAAGCTATGTTGATAAGCGTAGAAGAGATATCGAGTTTCATCCTGAAGATTTTGTTTACTTAAAGGTATCTCAGTTACGAGCTGGTCAGCGATTCCAACAGAAGGGCTAATTAGCACCTCGATTTGTTGGTCCTTACCAAATCCTGGCTCGAAGGGGGCCAGTAGCATATCAGTTAGACCTGCCATCAGATCTAGGTAATGTTCATAATGTGTTGCATGTATCTCAATTTAAGAAGTGTCTGCGTCAACCAGAAGAAGCAGTAAAAATCTCCAAAAGTCCTATATCCGAGAATCTCACATGTTCAGTATATCCTGTAAGAATTATGGATACTATGGAGAAACAAATCCGGTGTAAGAACATCAAGGTGTGCAAGGTTCAGTGGAGTAATCAGACGGGAAGTCAATCCACTTGGGAGCCCGAGGATCATCTCCGACAAAACTATCCCTATCTATTTCCCGGTCCGTATCTAAATCTCGGGACGAGATTTATTTTAACGGGGGTAGGATTTGTAACACCCAAATTTGAGCCAAGCTATCAGATTTATCTAATTTCGGCAAAATTTAAGTTTTCAAATGTTTCTTTGAATTGGACCTCGGATGGGCCGTTTTTGGGCCAAATTCTAGACGGGCCCATCTCGCCTTTCCCTTGTTACTCTCTCTCTCTCTCGTCGCTTTCTCTCCCTCACTCTCGGCGCCGCTCACCTCCCTCTCTCTCTGCTGCTGTCTCGCGTGATCTCTGTCACAAGGGCATCGTGGCAAGTGCTTTCGTCGCCACCTACCTCTCCGCCGCGCTGGCACCGCCAAACACCAGCTACACCACCTATGTGCCATAAAAACCTCGCCGCTGCCGTCTCTCTCTCTCTCTCCCTCTCTCTCTCTTTTCCATTTTCGACAACTCTGAGCCCCTCTACTTTCTTCGTTCGATGGCCAGCTTCATCAGGAGCACACCACGCACCATTGAAGTCATCGAAGTCGCCGTATTGCTCAGAATTCCTCGCCAACCCGAAACACTTGACGAGCACCTTTCCGTTGATTTCTCTCTAGTCGGTAAGCCTTGGCCCAATTCTTTCTGCATGTAGATTGTACTCTACCTCACGCACGTTACCCCTCAATCAATTTAGCAAGAGCCTCGCCGGAGCATCCTCGCCGTTGTTGCCCTATTCGGTGCTACCACGGAATCGCACGTCGCCAAGTTGATCCGGCCGCGCACCGTTCTCTTCTACGCTTCGGTAAGCAAGCCCTCGCCTCCCTGAAGTTTCCTTCCCCTTCAATTTGGCTAGAGCCGCATTGTAGCGCTGCCACCATGTGATGCCGAACCACTCCATCGCCACCGTCAATGGCACCGCCGCGTCTGGTCACCGACGGCCGCAACATGGGCGCCAGTACCTGTGCGCCATGTCCCTGGAACCATAGGTAGCACATACACTTGGTCACATAGCCCCTAGCGCCGCCGAACGTCGGTTTTTTTCTCTTGGTTGCGCGCGCTAGTGGGAGGAAGAAGACGATGACATCATCGTGACGTCATCATCTCAAGCACTGTGCATGCATGAGCCGCTGACAGACTAGTCCCACTTGTCAACTGCTCTCTCTCCTCTGTTGCGTTTCACTGTGTTCTGAGTCGCTGGCCAGTGGGCCCTTGGCCCCATGATTCAGCTTAAGTGGAGACGCCTTCTTGTTGGGGCCTTCAACGTGTGTGAATGCATTTATGTGTGAATGCATTTATTACGCCTGCAAACTCCATTTTCCATCGTTTTTTAAGGATTTTTTTGTTAGAAGATCAAATCAACAAACGGTTTTGGCCATTGAACTTGTTACATTTTTACGAACAAAACAAGACCAAACTTGATGAATACCGGTTACATTCACGATAACTATAAATAATGATATAGATAACTACCGTTGAAACGAAAAAACTGCAACATATATTTATAAATACAATCTCCACTAGAAAAATGGAATATTACAAGCAAAAACTATTCACGAATATGAAATAAACTACGGAAGAATGTAAAAAAAACTATACATGAACTGAAGACCATTAATATCTGGACCCATGAAACTATAATAAATGAGTAAAAACGATATACGAACTGACAAAACTATAACGAAAAACTATAACAAAAGACTATATATGGGTAGTGTAGCATCGTCCATGGGTCGCCGGGTAACACTTCTAAAATCTCTCCTAATTTTTCTAGAAATCATTGAGCTCATCTACTATTTTTAATAAATCATATTCTAATTTCTAGAATTTATGAATTGCAGAAAATAGGAATTTCACCCAGTACAGTACTGGGTCAGCCCATATCCTCGCAGGCCGTAGTGCAGCCGCGCAGGTGCGAGCTCGGGGCGTGGGGCCTATGTCAGCGATACAGATCGCGGTTCAAGGGCGGTCGTTGGAGCCAGATCGGACGGCTCTGGTTCATCGTCTACCTCTCGCTGTTGCGAGAGAGCATGGGGATGCAGCAAGCTTTGCGAGCGGATTCCGGGCGCTACAGGGCATCATTTTGACTGATTCAAGTTTCTACGTGTTCCTTGGATCACCGTGCACCCATTGGTACCGGTATTGCGGCTATAGATGGCCAAACACGACGACGCGACGAGCGGAGGCGGAGATAGCTATTGTGAGGTCATGCATGTGCGGCTACAAACTTGCTACTGTGGTTCTAGAGCATGCATGAGCTAGGAGAGGGCTAGTGGGTACTCTCCGAGCTTACTGGGAGGTCGCGGAAGCTCTGGTTCAACTTGTTACCGTGCGGGTCCAAGCAAGGGTGACGGTGCCACGCAAGGTCACCATGCTCCTGTGTAAATCAAGATTCGATTGAAGGGGGAAAGTTAGAGAGGTGTGAGGCGAGGCTCGTGGCGCGAGCCTTTGCCCAGAAGCTCACCAGAGAAGGAGAAAGCGAGAGAGAGAGAGGGGAAGTTCCGGCGCGTGGGGCAGCGAAGCTGTTCCGGCGAGCTCAGCAGCTCTCAAGCCGAATGCTTGCGGCCAGAGCAGCACGAGAGCAAGGGGCTTTGGGCACAAAGGAGTAGGGAGTGATGCCTCTGGTGCTTGGCGGCACGCGCGCTGATGCGGGCGACGACTGAGGCGCCCCGACGGTCATCACAGGCGGCTCGGTACGGAGTTGGTGCCACGGCGGCAAAGGAAGCTGGCGGCGCGGGTCCCATGGTGGCGGCTGTGTGCACGGAGGTGACAGGAAAGCTCGGGCATGCGTTCCCTCCCCACTTGAGGCCAATGGCACGAAGAGATAGAGCCATAGAGGAGGGCGGTCGGGGGAGAGAGAGAAAGAGGGGATGCACACCACATGTTTGTTTAATTGCCTAAATGGAAAGAGTGGATACAGGCTGCCATGCGGGTTCCCCTAGGGTTAACTCTTGGTAAACTCAAATTTCAGAGGGTCTTCAGGCTTCTAAAGTATTTTCTTAAAATTTTACTATGATTTGTACTCCAGCTTTCCTTATTTTGCTAAATTAAACCCCGGTTGGATTTTAATAACCGAGATGACATAAAACATAATGTAGCTCTCGATTTAAGTAGGAAAATTACGAGAATGGGTTTTGGGCTATCACAGCCAGGGTGTCGAGATGCACAGCTGCCGGAGGGCTATGCAGCGTGCGAGAAGGGACAGGGCATTGCACGGCGCCGGTTGGCGAGATGGTCGCAGGCTAGCCGCCTTGCAGCGCAATCGGCTAGCTGGAGTGTCGCAGTCCACGCGCTGCTGTCAAGGTTGACGAGGATGGGGCAAAACACCGGGTAGGGGCAGAACCGGTGGGGCAGTCAATAAGGCGGCACCCGCGTCGACGGACGCAGGGCCTGTTTCGTTCGTTGCCTAAGTTTGCCACGTCTAATCTTAGTCGTGCCACACATTCCAAGGCATCCGTTTGGTTCAACATCTAATCTTAGTCGTTCCACACTTTCTTAGCCTCTGTCCTCACATGTCATTGACTCGTTTTCTTACCTCACTTTGCCACAAGTGTGGCGCGGATGGTCTATTTGGTTCGTGGCCTAACATTGCCACAACTAAACTTAGGCGTGCCACAATGGCTTAGATGTATGTTTGGTTCTCTTCTAAACTAAGGCTCTCCACAGGAGTTTAGGCAGGTTTCTATTCATTTTCCTTAGCATTTCACGCCTAAGGTGTGGCGGTGTTTTTCACCGCCACAACTCCTTGTCGCGTCCACAACGCTCACTCTCGCAGTGGCATCGAAGACCGGAGATGGTGCAGCGACGGCGAGGGTCCGCGACCGGCGGCAACGGCGACGGTGAGGCAGTGGCTTAGGCGGCAACGGCGACGGCGAGGCTCCCACGGGCGAGCGGCGTCGGCGAGGCTCCTGGCGTGGGCGGCGGTGTTGGTGAGGCTCCCGCGGGCGAGCGGCGTCGGCGAGGCTCCCGGCGTGGGCGGCGGCGTTGGCGAGGCTCCCGCGGGCGGCCCTCTCTCTCTCTCTCTCTCTGTGTGTTTATCATGATGGAGAATGAGCAAGATTGGAGAAGAAGGGGAAGAAGAGAGCAGATTGACGCCTGCCACATGCTCGATAAAATGTCTCGTATAACTTCGTATAATGTATGCTATACGAAGTTATTACGAACTTAGCTCTCTACCACAGCTCATCATGCATTCTTTTCATAAATAAAAACGAGCTAGTAGGATAATTCTATATAGGATACCTTATTTATTTGTTTGGGACTATAGGGGGTTCAGCCTTTTGCCATATAGAGCAGTGGAAAACTGCACATGCTACGATTACTGATGCCACTGTTTTTTTTATATGCATGATGTTTCTTTTGCTTCTTTTTAAGAGTATGGTTTCTTCAGGGAGACCAAGAGCAAAATTGGTTTCCTTTGAAAATTATTTGAGATGAGGAGCGAAATTCTTCTATAGGGGTTCATATTCGTGCAGTTCCAAATTTTAGATGTACTATTGTGCAGTTCCAAATTATATAGTGCAAAACATTTTTTCTTAATATTTTAGATCTTCTATAGTGCAGTTGCAAATTATATAGTGCAAAACATATTTTTCTTTAATATTTTTTATGTTCATATTCGTGCAATTCCAATTTTTTGTGTGATATCTCATGTATATTTACGACTAAAACACACATTGTGCTTATTAGCCTTTCCCAAGGCGCGCGAGCGCGTCAACATCCACTAGCTGCAAGCCAAGCGAGCATGTAGTTTGGCTGTCTTAATACCCACGGAGGCAAAGCACAGGAGATTCCTTCTCTGGGTTAGCAGTAGAACCAACAAATTCCCCTGAGGGAATCTATCACTGAGATTTTCTCCTGTCAGGACCCGATTGACAAAATTGTGCCCTTCTGTGTATAAGTGTATTACCGCACTAGTCCCAAGGATCATCCCTAGTGCACACAGTCTCGAAACAGAAAGATATTTTGCCATTATTTAAAGTTCGAATACATAGGGCTGGAGCCCAAAATAGTACAACCAAGTCGGTGCGCAGACCGACACATAACACAATATGGTGAATACAAATACTCGTACTCGCAAAGGTACGATTTTGAATCACAGGATTTATTTAAATATGTAAACTTCAAGCCACAGGCACGATGGTAGTAGGACATAGCCTAAGCTTCAGTGTACTCCTCGTAATCCCCAGCTGCGAAGAGCTCCTTGCTTCCCTGTGATGGTTCTTCCACTAAAAGTTTTTGAAAAGGAAAATAAAAGCAAGAAACGTGAGTACAATTGTACTCCATAAGTCTAACGAAATTATGCAAATGCAAAGCTCAATACAAATGATGGTTTATTCAGGTTATTCTCAAAATTTCTGTCATAAAACCTCTTTACATTATACCAAATACCTTTTGTAGAAATCATCAGAGTATAGGAAAGAAATCATTTCTTTCTAGTAAATGCCTTTTTATTTCCTCAGAATCAGTAGTCCATTTTGTATTTTGAAAGGATGAGAGGTAGAGATATAACTACCATATGAATAGTCACCAAGCGTGCTCATAATCGAGAGCGCAACTATCATGATAATTTATATAATACTCTACAGAGTGTGTACACTTTACCCTCGATTGCTAGTACGTGCTTGTCAGAGTCTCAGGGATACAAGCCAAAGTGCACAGTACAAAGCCAGTTATTCCGAGAAATCTAATGGGAAACTATTTAACATTAAATATGGAGCACGAGTGACCAACCCTGGTCATCTTCTATCCAAAATTTATCACGGCGAGGTGACCACCCAAGTGACCGGATACAAGGGCTACAAGGATCGGGCCGAGTTCCCATTCGTTGGTATCTCAATTTCAACTCGGAATAGTTTCCGGTAGCTTCCTAGGCTTACTTAGCTAAGCTTGTCCCCATAGACAAGTTTCGAGGTCGTACTGTATGAGCCCAGTTCATAGATTCACAGGAAAATTGTCCTTAGACTGATTAAGGCATCGGACTCCGTTTTTCCAGGGTAACCCCGTACCCTAACGGTAGTCGTCCTTCCTTCTTAGTCAAATGTGTGTTTACATCACCAAAATCTTTGTTCCAACATGAAAGCATCAATATCTCATTTTACCATCTTTAATAATAACCAAAATCTCAATTTAGAGTTGCATCAATAACCCCCGTGAAATAACGCGACTTAGCCAAGTGGTCATCATTTCATGTAATCATTTTGTTGCTTTTATCAAGATCCATCTTTCATCATTAAACATGATTTGTCACAAAATGAACCATTTACCATTCACATTTCTAGGGTTGAAAAGTTAATGATATCCGTAATAACTTCGTATAGCATACATTATACGAAGTTATACGATCTCCTGTCAGGACCCGATTGACAAAATTGTGCCCTTCTGTGTATAAGTGTATTACCGCACTAGTCCCAAGGATCATCCCTAGTGCACACAGTCTCGAAACAGAAAGATATTTTGCCATTATTTAAAGTTCGAATACATAGGGCTGGAGCCCAAAATAGTACAACCAAGTCGGTGCGCAGACCGACACATAACACAATATGGTGAATACAAATACTCGTACTCGCAAAGGTACGATTTTGAATCACAGGATTTATTTAAATATGTAAACTTCAAGCCACAGGCACGATGGTAGTAGGACATAGCCTAAGCTTCAGTGTACTCCTCGTAATCCCCAGCTGCGAAGAGCTCCTTGCTTCCCTGTGATGGTTCTTCCACTAAAAGTTTTTGAAAAGGAAAATAAAAGCAAGAAACGTGAGTACAATTGTACTCCATAAGTCTAACGAAATTATGCAAATGCAAAGCTCAATACAAATGATGGTTTATTCAGGTTATTCTCAAAATTTCTGTCATAAAACCTCTTTACATTATACCAAATACCTTTTGTAGAAATCATCAGAGTATAGGAAAGAAATCATTTCTTTCTAGTAAATGCCTTTTTATTTCCTCAGAATCAGTAGTCCATTTTGTATTTTGAAAGGATGAGAGGTAGAGATATAACTACCATATGAATAGTCACCAAGCGTGCTCATAATCGAGAGCGCAACTATCATGATAATTTATATAATACTCTACAGAGTGTGTACACTTTACCCTCGATTGCTAGTACGTGCTTGTCAGAGTCTCAGGGATACAAGCCAAAGTGCACAGTACAAAGCCAGTTATTCCGAGAAATCTAATGGGAAACTATTTAACATTAAATATGGAGCACGAGTGACCAACCCTGGTCATCTTCTATCCAAAATTTATCACGGCGAGGTGACCACCCAAGTGACCGGATACAAGGGCTACAAGGATCGGGCCGAGTTCCCATTCGTTGGTATCTCAATTTCAACTCGGAATAGTTTCCGGTAGCTTCCTAGGCTTACTTATATGAATAGAACTAGTGTAGTGTCCTATGGAGATATGAATTGTTGGTAGTTTAACAACACCAATAGAATTTTAAGAGACGACATAAAGTCTATGGGTATTACATCAGCACTTTAAAGAAGTATTGTTTTTCCGCGTTGAGATCAATGAAGAATGGCAAAGAATTATTATGCATTGTGAAGCATTTTGGATGTGAGTAAAGAATATTAGAATCCCCTCCATTTGAATTTGGGCTATACTACATTAGAATGTATTTAGAAGCTCTAATCTCTTCCATCTGGCATCGTAGAATTGCCATCTCAATTATAGAAAAGATGAGGTGCAATCAACTCGCAAGGACATAGCATTAGTATAAGAATTTTCTGAATCATGAACTGGGCACTCTCCTATTAAAGGTTAAGTCGAGTTTTCTCCTTGCCTAGAATGCATCTAGGAGAGGTTCGCGGCCGTATGCAGCCCTTGCCAAGGGCACTTAACGACATTCTAGTGCTCACAATTGCTTCCTTGTGGTAAGGCATGAGTTTATTCTCTACATAAACCACATGTTCGTGAAGCTGATCTCGCAGATCATAAGAATTAAAGAATAAATTATTTGATCATTACTATGAAGTCCAAAATAAGGACAATGCTAGCTGATCGATAATCATTGAACTGTATTGAATACCAAAGAAGAGCACTATATATCTCATGTCCGAGTGTCATGGACTAGAGATGTCCGGCCGCACTTGCTGAGTTATCTTATATTGAATAAAGAAATAGAAGCCCGACTCGCATCCGACTAGTGCAAAGAAAAGAAATTTCCCAATTTGAATGCAAGTTTTATGTACCTATACCACACTTGCAATGAATTTAAAAATGACTGAGGATCAATTCCCGTCATTAAGGGGAGGAATAGAACCCTGAAAAGAAGAATGCCGGAAAAATATGTGGCTAACCTCAGACACCACTAATGCATTCCCGCGCATCAGCAGCACTAGTATGAATTTTAAAGCATTTAAGAAATTAATGAACTGCCTAATCATTTTTGTGATTTGAAGGATGTGATCAAGTTGCATTACTGACAATAATGCACCAGAGAGGGTCGAAATACCGTAGAAGGTATCCCTCATTCTGTTCCGAGGCCTCAAGAAAAATGACAGAAACTCTGGTTACTCGAATCCCAAGTATCCGGGGACGCCTGGAGAAAAACGGATAAGAGAGCTTGCCACAACCGATCACGAAAATGCCCCAAAGGAAATAGAAGGGGAGCCAGTTGAGACTTGGCGCTGGTGAGCCTGCTAGCGACGCACTCCCAGTTTTGAATTTACCGGTACTAGAAGAAAGAATTAAAGAAGAAGCCGAAAGATATGCAAACGAACGTGCCGAAGGGTGTGCAGACGAGCATGTGAATGCGCACATCGGAAACCATCTAAAGGTTCTTGCTCCCGCGATTGGAAAATAGCGGTGCAGAGCAAGTGATGGTGCAAGCAGCACAAGTGCACGAAGCACCCCATGAAGAAATGGCCATAAATTCTGTGCACTCCGGGAATATATGAATAGAATCACAGCCAATGTCGACATATACTTTGCAAAGAATATTGCCAAAACAATTGACCTCGATCCTGAGCCTTCATCTCTTTTGAGTGTAAGACACGGCTGGACCGAAAAGAATGAAAGAAGGCAATCACCGCGGAACTATTTTCTCTGAACAAAGGAGAAGTGCTTAGGCGTCTGCGCCGCACATTCCCTCGTGTATGCCATGTGGGCCTTTGTTCGAAAGGAGAAGTAAAGAAAATGAAGTGGTATGGTACAAAGTAAGGCTGGTAGTAAAATGTTTCACTCAGCGTCTTTGCGTTGTTTATGAAGAAACTTATTCCTCGGTCATGGGTGGTGTAACCTTTAGATACCCTTATCTCAATGGCGGTACTCAACTGAAAGTTGAGAAAGAAAATAAATTGAATGGATGTTGTAACTGGAAAGAGACTTGGATGGACTTATATATGAAGATACATGAGTATCATTGTCCTGAACCAAGATAGAGCAAATAGAAATCTATATAGTGTAATTCTTTATATTAGCATACAGACTGAAAAAAAAGAATAAAGCACATACTTGACGTATGAAAAAGAGATGAATAGATTGACCATTGCAGCTTGGGTTAACACCTTGAGCATATGCCAAATGAATCTCGCTACACCAATCAACTTACACGTTGATCGTGTTGTAAAGGTTTGATTTTGAGAAGGTGTATCCACGAAAACCCAATGGTTGGTCGGTCATTTATTGTAGACCTAGACCTGTACAGACCTAGGGACGAGGGGAGGATGTCCAGAAACATGAAGTTCTGTATTATAATTTGAATGGCTCATATACCTCATGAATAGCATACGGCAGTACAATGCATTTGCCGGTTGTACTTTACAGTTGCCGTTAATTTTATCAACTTGGTATAACGCAGAGCACAAGAAGAGCATTTGAAAGAATTAAAGACATCTTCCGATACATCTAAAGAAAGAGAAATCTTGGAATGAAAGAACCGAGATATGAATATGTTTCCTCTATGGTAAGAATTGAAATTATGAAGAAGTCGTCAAAACAAACTCTGCTTTTCAGGCTTGCGTATATGGCTCAGATGCCCCGAAAGTCCTCAGAATGGCAATAGTGACAAATAGTTGCAGAAATAATGGCGTGAATAATAATACGCGTTTTGTAATGGCATTTCTGAAGTATTGCAACTTTATAATGGCACTCATGAAAAAAAACCCCTTTTTCTATGGTTCCAATGTTGATCATTGTTCGACCCAGCTATTATTTACACATTCTTTTTACTATTCATTTATATTTATTTCTTTTCTATTTTACTTTCTATACTACGATCTAAATTAGACTTTCAATATTGATCATGCTCTAAGCATCCCTCTATTCCATCCGAAATGTGATGAAACAATATAATGGGTGGACCCACGAGGAGGGGCAGTACTTTTTGAAGACAACATCCTTAAAACCACATTCCGAGTATGAATATTTTTCCTAAATGATTTTTCTTACGCTTTACATGCGCTCGCTCCTCTTTTTATAGGAGAGACTCGAACACATATTCTTCACCGGACAAAAATGCCACTGACTGATGATTGTTGTGTCCTTGCTTTTTTCTCTTTTTGTCAGCCGTCACATTAATACGGTGGGGGACTTAAATACCCCTTCACCATCATAACAACGCAATGTTACAAAGGAAATGTACAGCATATAGACGGTTACAATATATCCTCGCATAACTTTTTTAATCTATGTATCAATTTAAAATACATCTTGTAAAAAAAACATGAAGAGAGTATATCGTATCCCGTACAGCAAGCGTATGCTATGTACTCTTTCTCCAACATTTTTTCCACTGGGTTTTTGTGAAGTTTTTGGGGCATATGCATCACGCGACATGGTCCAAGGGGGATTGTTAAGGAACCACACCAAGCTGACCCGCTTTGGGCCTGGCTCGGCTAAGGGGTGGGGCCCACTTGAATGGACCAGCCAAAACCCTAGCACCCAAGCATAAATAGGAGAGGCTTCCATCTATTATGTATCCCTGAGAAAAGCAATAAAGAATCTTTGCCTCTCCTACATCTATGTGTTCATCTGTGATTGTTCTTCGTCGTCTACAATCTACGCACTGCTAGACAACTTTGGACTACACCCGGTAGCGTGGTTGTCTAACAGCTGTATGTCGGGCTAGGACACCCGCGTGGCCAAAAATGGAGAGACCGGGAATAAAAGAGCGCGCGTGGATAGACAAAGGGTGCGGGAACAAAAAAACAGCACGTGGGAAAAAAACAGCTCCCTCCTTATTTTCCAAATCCCTAAATCAGCGATACAACATTGAGCCATGCACCCTTTCCCCTTTTTTCTCGAATCCTCTCCTCCCGGTGCCCACAAAATCCCTAGAATCTATCCTTCAAAAAAAAAAAAAAAATCCCTAGAATCTGAAAGATTTGTGCCATGGAGAGCCCCCTCACCTAGTCCCCGAATCCTGTCCTCCTCGAGTCTTATCTTCCCCGTCGCTCCCCAAATCCTGTAGTAGTTGGGCAGGGTCGTCCTCCAGGCAGCAGCGGCAACGGCGGGGCAGCGCACTCCCTCCAGGCTGCAGCGTCAACGGCGGGGTAGCGCACTCCCTCTGTGCTGCAGCAGCAACGGCGGGGCGGCAACATCACAATTGATCCAGGCTGCAGCGAGACGGCGGGCAACATACTTGCTCCCAGCTGCAACAACAAAGGTGGGAATCAAAAGCTCTTACCTTCCATCTCCCTGCAAGATCTAGGCAGGAACCGTGATCTGCTCTAAATAGATCCATTCAAGAACATGTCAGATTTACTTGAAATTTCTACTCTATCAAACCCTTGCATCTTCATGAATTATTTTGCCTTGCATCTTCATGAATTATTTTGTCCAAAATGATCTGAAATGGATATTAATTGATAATGTGTATACGTGTTGTATTTTGCTCGGTTGGTTAATAGTATTATGAATCCGTGATGTGCTTTTGCTAAGTGCTAGAGATTTATTATGGCGATCATAGGCCTTTCGTATATTTAGCCATATTTGTGAACTGCTGCTAGTTATTGCCAAATAATGAAACTAATAAAGTGGTAATGATATGGGCATATTTCAAATAGAATTTGTTTGATTGGGCCTTCTAGAATTTTGGCTGCCACTTCTGCCATGTACACTAATGTATAGTTATAAATTAAATTATATTATGGTTGTGATTATGTAAAGATGGCATTACAAACATGTAGTACGCACTAGATTACTCTGTGTGAGTTTCAATTATTCTCTTGAAAATTGTTGCTCTACGTGAGTTTCAAATATATGTGTGCACACCGTCGGTGCGAGCATTGAGAATATACCACTGTGTGTGACAAGTGAGGATCGTCGATGTGAGAACATCTTGGTAGCTACATGCTTCTAACATTTATATTTTGAATATGAGTTTTTTTTCTTTTGTTGTAATGTAGAAATGTGAATTTTATGATTGTTTCATAACGTAAGCACATATCAAATTTGGGTGGATGATATCACTTGATGGCAATAATTTAGTTTAATATTTGCCTTTCGTAAAGGAGCACCATGGATAAACGATGGATGGAACAACCTAGGTATATCATAACCTTTCCACAACTATTAGGTGTTAACCAAACAAGCATTTTGTCTAATCCCATTTAAAAAAATTATGTAGGTACACAGACGAATATAAACAAGGGTTGTGCTTATTTATAGAGTATGCCATTTCTAATTCTGCCAAAGAAGGTAAAATATTATGTCCTTGCAAGAAATGTAAAAATTGTTGTTGGAAGGCGGGTGCTGTTGTGTCGTAAAAGTTTCGCTCGTATTCGACATGAAATGGTGTGTATTATCTCTCTAGATGGCATAATGTGTAATTCGTGTATGGTAAATCGAAGTTGACTACTTATCTATTTGTCATAGGGTAAGGGGAATGAGTGCATGTCACGCAAGGATGAGCTTTTTGTCGTAACACACACACACACATAAAAATGGAATTCCTCATAAAAATGCAGTGGAAACAATTGTAAGTATCTCTTGACATAATGCAATACCAATGCCTTATCATAAATTGAAGTGTGTTGTGCATACTACTAGAAATTGATGTTATCTTAAATTTCTTCAGAAGCGACTGGAAGATGTAGCTACTATTTATCCAGAACTGAAAGAAAAAACAATTCAAGAAGGTGATCTCTATGCATCTGTTTGTGGAAAGGAGAAAAAATGGTATGTTCGTTGCTTTGGTCTAGGACCAACTCCAAGTGACCTTGGTCTACCTGGATCTAAAAGGTACACACTAACAAAGGTACAGATGGCAAATGAAGATCGTCGACGTGCTGAACAAGTGGAGCTTCTAAACAATCGTATGGACATCTTACAACAAGAAGTGGGTGAACTAAAGAAGTTGTTGGTTTCACAGGCTGCACAAAATACCAATAGCACTCCACATCATGCATCTAATACATATCACATGGTAATCAATGCACTTAGATTCTTTGATGCCATTTTCTTAAAGATGCAATAATTTATTATTTACTCTTTCTTACTTAGAACTCGAGGTGTGAACCACGTCCTATTGAGGAAGAAGCCAGAGAAGATGATGTTGATAGCGAGGTTGGGTCGTATCCTAGAAATAAAGTGGAACAAACTGATCGAGACATGATTATTCAAAATCGTTCTGTTTTTCAAGAGGACGAATCAGGATGGGTAACTATTTTTTCAATTAATTATATGCATATCTTTGATAGTAGATTACTATATATTCATTTGTATTGAATATTGTAGGTTGGAAGAGATGTCATATTGTATAATGTTGTCCACCCTATCAACCTACCTGTTGCTCGTGCAATTGTTCAAAAAACTAACCCAAGAGACATTGTGCAAGGTGAACCTCTTGGACCTGGATGCTGGGAAGTTACTGTGAACTTTGTATTAAAAAAGAATGCAGTGCTACCACGTCCATATGGCAATGTGGTGATTATGACCGATGCTTGTGGAAAAAGTATTGCTTGGCCACTTTCAAGAGTAAGTATATATTTAACATGTCCTTTAGTTGTAAAAGTACATATGCTAAATATTTATGTTTTTGTAGATGAAGGATGATAAAAAGGCAGCATAAACATTTCAACATGTAGGTACCTTACAACAGCTGCATTTTGAAAGTTTTGAGTAATGTTCACATAGCTTCTCTCTATCATGCCTTTACTTCTTCTTAATATATTTTGACTTTATAAACTATAAACAGTCAATCATGTTCCTCTATGTAATTGAAAATGCAAAATACTTGTAAAGAACATGAGCAGTGGGTTTATTATGTTTTAGCATCCAACATGTAGGGCTTATTTAAATGCAGTGGGCAATAACTACATAAGATGATATCATTTGGTCAGCTTTCATAAAAATCTGTGCACCAATATCTAGATTGATCTACATAAGATGATATCATTTGGTCAGTTTTCATCAAAATCTATGCACCAATATCTAGATTGATTTACATATACACCATCTTTCCAATGTTTACTTCAATATGTAAATATGATTGATATACATTTTGTAAGGCATACATGACTGAAAGGGGAACAAATTTCAACTAAAATGGTATGCAATTTAGTCATGCTCTCATGGAACTACTTCAATTTCTTTTAACTTGTACAGCACAATTGATATTGTTGGTATTTTTTTCAGGGTACTGACTTTTGTTCATGAAAGACCAAGAATGTGACCTTTTGTATCAAGAAAGCTTTGACCTTTTGTAGCAAGAATGTTATGCCCTTTTGTAGCAACTTGTTTTAGACAGGAACATTCAAGTCAACTTGAAATCTAATGTCTTGTTTTATCATTTGCTAAACTTCTCCAATGGTTGATTTGTACTATGCTTAAAATACTAAGTGGAGATGAAGCATATATATCGTGCATCTTATAATTGACTTTTTAATATATGCTTGCTACATTTTCATATTGATTTCACTGATGAATACCAATGGTATGGTTGGATGAATTTTGAATTACTATGACATTGTTGTTTTGAAATGTAATATTGGATGTCTATTTGAACGGTGATGTGTTTCTTTTCTGTGATATGTCTATGTCTTCCTGGCTACAATACAAAACAAGCCCAGCTATAGCTAGCTTGCTTATGCATGGTATATGTTGGTGAAAGTAATAAACAACAACAACAACCAAAGTGTCGACATATACAAAAGTTCCAACATACTATGTGCCTGTGAAAGTAGTAAACAACAACAACTAAAGTGTCGGTGAAAGTAATAAACAACAACAACCGAAGTGTCGACATATACAAAAGTTCCAACATACTATATGCCGGTGAAAGTAGTAAACAACAACTAAAGTGTCGGCTAACATGTATTTGTTGGGAATGGTTTCATCTGTTGAGAAAAATTCATTGGTCGGCATATGATCTACCTGTCGGTAAATATGTTGGCGACACCGTCAGGTTATCTGTCGAAAAAGATTTATCCGTCGGCAATTACATTGGCCGACACTGACTATTGCGACTGATGAATAACTGTCGAAAAAGTATTTCCCAACAGATAAACTGCCAGATATTGGATGTATTGCCAACAACTGCATGTGTGGGCAAAGGCATATCATGGTATAGTGATATGGTATGCTCTAACAAAGCCGCCAGCTATATACCGTGACAGACCGGTACAGGTATCACTCAGCCAAGCGTCATCCAAGCAAGGGTATATGCCCCATGATGGGCCAACAGCCAGTATTCCGGTAAATCGGGCTGGGTACCACTCAGAAATTTTAACAAGGAGCGTTATTAAGCCCTTCATAGTATCTTTGAATGCAATGAAGCACTCAGCTTTAAAGAAGAAACCAGTCAGAAAGAAACATCAACAATCTACAAGCATTCATCATGAAGCGTGATTATTTAAAGTGCAGTAAAGAGGAGCAGCAACTTGACTATGAAGCACTCGGGGGCTACCGTGGATAACATAGACCACGGGTACCCACACGGCGGGTCTAAAAGACCACCCGACAGGGGATGGACCTAGGTAGGTGGATAAGGACGGGTACCACTCGGACTCTAGAAGGCTTGCCCGGCAAGGAAAGGCTTAAATATAGAAGTTTATCCCAAATAGAGAAGATACACTTGTAATCCTAGATAACTACGTATCCGGCAAGAAAGAATAGAGATAGGAATCCTACCTCGTAACCGACCAGGACTATCTTGTAACCCTGTCCCCCACTATATAAAGGCGGGCAGGGGACCCTGGTTCGGCGTAGATAGACATCTACACCTATGGAGAGACATCTTCCTCGACAATGATCATCAGATCACCAACATAATTCTAGAACATAGGACTAGGGCATTACCTCCACTGCGAGGGCCTGAACCTGTATAATCCTTTCTCTTATGTTACCATCGAGTTTGGATCCAGCACATAATCCCATATATAATCATTGCCGACGACACCCCCAGTTTAACAAACGTCGACAGTTGGTGTGCCAGGTAGGGGCAGTATCAAGATCAATGTCATCAAGCTCGATGGCAACAATCGCCGGCATAGATTCTGGATGCGATCTTGTTTCTTTGATTCCCGTTGATCTAGAAGGAATTTTAGGACGAGAGTGGATGCGTAGGATATATAATCTCGTTAGCTTTTCCAATGAGTGGTATAACATCGAAAACGGAGTTCGGATGTGGCTAGGGCATCCGTTTGAAGACAGACTGCACATGAAGGTCGTGAATCCCAGCAAACTTGTCGACGACGTCCTTGGCGTGGGGATTGGCCACAGCATACCTCGTGGATTGTTGCTGACTAGCAAAGAGGAGGTGATTTGATCGCCGTGAGCAACTATTTCCATATGACTAAGTGCAGATCGGTGAACCGGCTTTATCGATTCGTCCTCCACTGCGCTCTCCGCTTCGAGAACCGACTACGTCACCAACGATGTTAGCAAACTCCACCTCTCGGGGGGACTCGGACAATGCCTCCCATTCAGGTTGGGGTACTCCGCGGCCATCTACTCATGAGTAGTAAGCCAAGGGCTCACTTCCCGACTTGGACACGGCGATGGCTCGATTATGTATGTCATCTTGTTTCTTCGATTCACGATAATCGGATATATATAGTGTTGATTTGACCTCAGAGTGCCCACTGTGATAAGATCATGCTTAAAAGTTACAAATACAGTTTATGCCATATGCATCTACAAATTTCGGTATAATCAAATATGATCGTGATTAAATGCCTTAAATACACATCATAAAATGGTGTAAGGCCTTAAATACAAATTGATCTTTCCAAGCATACAGATAATGTTACAATCGAATTTAGATAGTGGTTGATTTTAGGAAAAGTGTTTGATGTGCTAAAATCATGATTAAAGTTGCAAATACAGCTTATGCAATGTTCATATGCAATTCCTGGTATAATCTAAAGCAGATTATGCTTAAAGGCCTTAAATACACATTATAAAGTGGTTTAAGGCCTTAAATACATTCTAGTAAATGTCCTTGCGTTGCAACAGAGTTATATAAAGAGGAAAAAATAAATCAGAGAAATATATAAAATTTTAAAGAGTGATTACGAGTTAAGGCGTGAAAATTTAAGCTAAAGTGGTTTAAGGCCTTAAATACATGCTAGTAAATGCCCTTGCCATGCAACGGAGCTATATAAAGAGGAAAAAAATAAATCAGAGCAATATATAAAATTTTAAAGAGTGATTACGAGTTAAGGAGTGATAATTTAAGCTATTAGTTGTGCTAAGATATCTCAAAAGAGGAAAATAACTAGTATAATGCCCATGCGTTGCAATGGAATACAAAGGGATATAGTTACAATTGCATTCCAAATATTTACTCAATCACTATTTTTCTTTCTCACCTAACTGATCACCAAATAATTTGGTGCCTATCTCTGCCATTAGTTTCTTTCCGAGTTCTATTAGTTTCCTTTCTACTGTGGACCAAAGGAAATTTAATCTACATATAGGGTGCCATGCAAGGAAAGAGCAAATGCGTGATAGGTGAAAATATCCAGTGATTTGAATTTTTTTGAAAAGAATTAAAGGAAACAACAGGTGGGGGCTAGTTGAAACTACCAATGGGTAGACATGATTATACATTTTTTGAAAAGAATAAAAGGTAAGAGCATGCGTGGGAGATGAGATGTGTAGCTAATAGAATGGGAGTAATTAACATGCGCGAGATTGGTGGAACTATCTAGTGAGTAGATGTGTTTTAATTTTTTTTTGAAAAGAAAGAAAGAAATGAAAGAGCATTCATGGTATATTAATAGGTGGAACATCCAATATGGATAGACGTGATTTAAAATTTTTTGAGAGATTGATTGGCTATGATTTCACCGGAGATGTATGAGCAGAGATGATTGGGAAGCCACCACCATCACCGCCGTCATGTCCACCACAAGATGCTTTATAATAGTGGAGATATTGCGCTTTACAAGTATACAAATACTGTTATAACCAGATACAGATATTTGTTGATTTCATATTAGAGTGCCCGCTGTAATGACATCATGATTAAAAGTTACAAATACAGTTTGTGCTATATGCGTGTACAAATCCCAGTATAATCAAATACAAATCGTGATTAAAAGCTTTAAATACACATCATAAAGTGGCCTAATGTTTGAAATACATATTGCGCTTACAAGTATACACATAACATGATAATTGGAATTAAAAAGTTGTTGATTTCAGCACAGAGTGCCTGACGTGATAAGACCATACTTTAAAGATTCAAATAAATTTATTAAAAATATGTCAACTGTTCCTATTATAACCGAATACAAAATCGTGCTTTAAGGCTTTAAATAGACATC
The DNA here is from genome assembly GCA_005191435.1 of Raddia distichophylla. NCBI lineage: Eukaryota > Viridiplantae > Streptophyta > Magnoliopsida > Poales > Poaceae > Raddia > Raddia distichophylla. The sequence continues at coordinate 1,164,886 of SPJY01033365.1, read as the reverse complement.
ATAGAGTGGTGAAAGGCTTGAAATACATATTGTTCTTTAGAAGAATACAAATAATGTATAACCGAATACAGACATTGGTTGATTTGAGCTCAGATTGCCCTATGTGATAAGATCATAGTTTAAAGTTACAAATACAGTTTATGCCATATGCGTTTGTAGTTCCTGTTATAATCGAAATACAAATCATGCTTACAGTCCTTAAATACACGTCATAAGTGGTGAAAAGCTTCAAATACATTTGTGCTTAGCAAGAATACATATAATATTATAATCGGATATAGAGATTGGTTGATTTGAGCTCAGAGTGTCCAGTGATAAGATCATGGTTTAAAGTTACAAATACAGTTTTTTTTAAACAAATAAATATGCCTATCGTTCCTGATATAATCAAATACATATCGTGGTCAAAGGACTTAAATACACATCATAAAGTGATGAAAGGCTTCAAGTACATATTGGGCTTTACAAGAATAAAGATAATATTATAATTGGATACAGATGGTTGTTGATTTGAGCTCAAAGTGCCGATGTGATAAAATCATGGTTTGAAGTTACAAATATGGCTTATGCACATATTCGTTTACGGTTCCTCATATAATCAAATAGATTGTGCTTAAAGGTCCTAAAAACACATCATAAAGTAGTCTAAGGACTTAAATACATATTGTGCTTTACAAGTATACAAATACCGTTATAATTGTCAACCCTCAATTGCAGCTTACCTTGAGAGTCGGAATCCCATGCACTAGCCCCTAGATCAGTACACTAGTGCGGAAGATCAAATAGCCGATACAAGCATACATCGATTAAATCGAATCCCTGAATATTACATAACATGTTACGCCCTTAGACGAGTTTAGTAAGGCGGACATACACGCCTTAATATTACAAAACATTGTTCACTGTATTGCAGCTATCCCCAAAATATGTGCCCAAAAGAATCTCCTATCAGCTAAGTGCCCTGCTAGCGACCGGAGCAACCCCTAAGACTCGCTAGGTCCATCGAAGTCTTGTCCATCGTTGTGATGGCACTCGTACGGATCCTCCTCGAGGCCCTCTTCTAAAGAAAGTAAGTAGGCGAGGTCAGCGCCATCCAATCGCTGGCTAGTTAACACTTCCCCTAATGCACATAGTGTTTAGACTTTATTTGGAGGAAAGGTTTATTTTATTTGCGTAAATCCAGGTTTTATAAGATTTTGAAATCATCCTAACTAGTATCAACTAGAATTTGTCTTGTTTATATAAATCAGAGGTTTACCATCTTAATAATGCACCTCAGCCCCACTGATCAACCAACCATTTTAGCCAACCACAATAGACCATTTGTGCCATTCATTTCATTGGAGACATCTTCGTATTCATCCGGTCTTTGGATGTTGCCGATGACCTTGAGGATACAAAAGAAAGCTTTACCATGCGAGACATGGTATTCAGCACATCCACTGCCTACTTTCTTTTGAGGATGCAAATTTGGATCCATGCACCTCTAGTCCAATTTTGCTGCAACCTTCAATTGGGATGATGAGAAATAAGAGGAAACACCATTTTAGTACCTTAGGTTGACAAACATGTAACCTTTTGTTTATATATGTTTCTTAATTTATATGCTTTCTTCGATGTTTATCATTTTTTAAAAAACTGAATGTTGTATAAGTTATTCAACTATTTTCTTCGGCAGACACATGTTCTCTATAAGTACACATATCAAACTATCAATTCAACGTGCATGTATGCTATTTCTTTGTTATTCATAAGTACCGACTTTGATTTATTTCTAAATCCAACATAAATATATGTCTTGTAGAAAAGCATGGGCACCCAACTAGTATACATAAACACTAAAATATTCTCCCCCACGTGAGCCCTGCCCTCCTCGCATGCATACCTCATATTTTTTTTTGTTTTTCCGTCGTTTTTTTTATTGAAAGCTCCGATTGACAAACCGTTTGCGCCATCGTGTTCCTGATATTTTTTCGAACAAAACTAGATCGGCCTCACTTTTTAAATTTTTGCTTTACTATAATCATGAACAAACTTTATTATATTCTGCATATATTTTACTACTTTCCTATGAACAATGTTCCACCTGTAGCATTACTAGTTTATAGCTTCTACACCCTTGCCACCTTTCCAGAATCATATCATCTGGTGTCAGGATAGTGCCAATCTTAAACTTCATAAGTCTGGGATTGGTACATTAGATTTCATCTTGACCTTTCCCTTTCACGTATGACTCGGTCTTCTTCATAAGTTGATCAATCTTCAAACCATGATCGAATGATTAAAGCCTTCACAACGCTTTCTCATACTTACATGAATCTCGTGCATTTTAGTAAATGATTTCTCCAAGCCATTCATAAGATTGTATGACTCGATGTTTCAAAAGAGAAACAAAATCACATCAGTAGCTACAATTAGTTTAAAAAAAATCAAATTCTCTACAAGCGTGACGTAATCAATCATATTGACCAAATGATGGCTGATCGATTTTTCTTGTGCTAACATGCTCGCAAATAATGACTTATGGATCATATATTAAGCATTGGATTAACGTGGGTTGCAATCAAGGGCAAGATAGAAGCATCTTAACCCACAAGTTTGATCATTCGACATGCAACCGACATAGGGAGAGTATCCTAGCCATCCAAGGAGCCAAGATGCTGCATCGGAAGGCTGGGGGGCAACCCCTCACGGGTCCAGTCCCATGCAGGCTGGCTGACCCCCCTGCATGCAACCTCCTTGGGACAATGTGCAACCGACTCTACGAGCTGATCTAATTAGCCACATGATGCAACATCGGTGGATATAATGAGGCTAGGCGGCCAACCTACCAAACATGCAACCAACCTCCCTCTCGGCCTATAAGTACCCCTAGGTCTCCTAAGCACTATAATAGGCGAGTGTTTTCGCCCGTTTAACACAATAGTAAAATACCCGTGCTTTGCCACGGACCATAAAGGGATGAAAGGAAAACATAATTCGTAGACAAAAATATAAGAATGAAGGGTGATTTGCAGGAAAGATCGAGAGTGTAGCACGTGACATGTTTTAGCTTAGATCGTTTATGTTGAAACATTATTTAACATAAAAATTATTGGTGACCAACCACCACAGTAACTAAATTTAGGAACCAACAAATGAAATGAAAATACTAAATCAGCTAATACTATGACAAAATTTAGGAACCATCGGAAGAAATAAAAATACTAAATCATATAAGCATTATGACATGATAGTCACAAAATGCAAGCATGTGGCTGTGAATATCAATCACATATAAAAAGGTCTCATCAAGTATGCCAATTGAATCGTAAATATATGAATTGTGAACCAAAAAATAAAGTGATTTACTAATAGGCATCAACGGTCAGCTATGCTTCGAAATGAAACATGATCCAAAAATCAAAGAATATAAATTTAGATACTAAAAAGACGCTTCCTCTTATTCCTCAACATCCCAATTGAAGGTTGTGACACAATTGGACTTGAGGTGCATGGTTCCAAATTTGCATCTTCAAAACAATGTAGACGGTGGATACGCCAGAATACCACGTTTACCATGACAAAGCTTTTTTTGTATCCTCAAGGTCATCGGCAACATCTGATGACCAGACAGATACAAAGATGTCTCCATTGAAATGAACAGCACAACGAAATCCTCCCCTATTATGAACTTTGGCTTCCATGACTCGCGTTGCATTAAACACATGATTGTATTGTGCAAACCCTTGTACTTTTATTAGAAGCACGTTATCATGGTCTTTCCTATCTTTCGTGATACTGCACGTATCAAATATGCAAGTAGAAGTAGATGTATGTTAAACGCAATGCGAGAAATTCACAAGTGAATGAAATGATAATATACATACCATTTCGAGTATACGGCATAATTCCGAAATTACTGGCCATATATTTAAGATGCTCAGTTGAAGCATTACATATGCCCGTACTATTCTTATCTCTCCAACAGACGTCTTTTCCACAACAGGAGTGGTGGTCCATGGATCGGAAGCAACACCATTGAATGGAATTATTCGATGTACCCGACGGAAAGTCACATTGACATGTCCAAAACTTTCTCTTGTGTCCTGAAGTTCTTCAGCGATATCTAGAGTAGAAACCGACACATATAAATCGCCGTCATAGTGGACGGCAAATTTGAAGCCACATTTTGCGTTAGTCTTCGCGTCCACTACCATCGTGTAGTTGAAGACTGGATTGAATATCGCAAGTCCTTCCGCCTTCACCAGAAGTAAATTATCTATGTTTCCATAGTTCACCCCTAGAAGATGCACCATTGTCGCACACATCGCAACTTCATAAAAAAAATTTACAGCTACAGATGACAAATCTAGATTCAACACATTGGCATTATAAAAAACATACATATGCAATTACAGGAAATATAGGACTCAACAAATAATTTGTACATACCGATTCGACAAATGATTGTAACATAGGATAGGTCGGTGGTATTCGAAGAAGATCCTCTTTCCATGGAGTCAGAACAGCTCAAGAGTTTGGCTTGACCTTATGATGATATGAAAAAAATTACTCGTGGCATATTAAATATTAAACATGCAGAAGTCGACATGCGGAGTCGCATATATTATTTAATGGCAACGGATGAAGAAGGAGGTGGCGCCGCCGTCTCTGTCTGCGCCAGGCTGAAGAAGACGGGGCGGCGCCCGCGCCCGACCTTGGGCATCCGCTTTGCCGTGCTCTAGGGCAACCCCGCCGCTCCCGAGCCCGCCCCTGCGCCCTCGCCGCCCCACCTGCAGCGCCGCCCCCTCTCTCCATCTGCCGCCCCCTCTCTCTCTCTCTATCTCTCTCTCTCTCGGACAGAGAGAGGAAGACGGTGCTAATCAAAGAGGGAGAGATGATTCAATACCTTCTCAATCAATGTACTGCGCAGCTGATGGAAGATGCTCTGACTACTTGGGTGTTTGTCAAGCAGATCGATGCCTTGGGTCGATATACATCCGGCCTCTGCGCCAAATTTTCCAGCCCGTCCAATAGTTTTTACAGGTACTCGGTAAACAGATAAGCACCGATACGGATAGGAACCAAAGTTAGTAAGAGGTCCCAACGCAGAGGTGGAATTTTGGTGCAGATAGAATTCGAACCGGGTGTATGTTTTTAGGTTATCTTTGATTCATTGTTCGGTTGGATTGCACAAAAAAGTTGAGAGCCTTCGAAAAGAGTTACATAAGACTAAAAAAATATTTAAAATGTAATACTTAATAGTATGTACAAAAATAATAAAGCTGTCACATTAGAATAACAAAGAAATAAAAATACGTGCACTTTGACACTTAACACCATTTAGACATTGTTCATCATTTCGTGCACAAATTGCATACAAGACATTGTTCATCAATTTTATTTTGGTACAAATAATGCATTTCGGAAGCCTTATAGATCAAAATTCTAAAAACCAATAAATCAGTAAAAATAAAACTCAATAATGCATACAAGACATTGTTCATCATTTCATGCACAAATTGCATACAAGACATTGTTCAACAATTTTATTAAGATACAGAATATAACAAAAATAGTTAGCTCTTAAATATGCCTTATGATTTTGGATATCCTCATTTGTTCTCAATCCTGACTTGCCAGCCTATTCTTGAGTGTTAATGTTTGCTTTAATAAAAATAAATGTTGCATTAGTCTAACATGTAACTTCAACTGAATGAATTGGATTGAACTTCAATAGCAGGATGTACCTTCAAATTTAGAGATTAGTGCACCATTAATAACAATTAGGATGCCAGGATCAGCAGGATCAATAGCAGTCAGTACTGATAATGCCTAACATAACAAAACATGAATATCAAACACTAATAAATGAAATATTCTACATGATTCAATGCATGCATGAAAATAAATCCTTACCAGAAGACTATAAACACCTATTGCAATATAACCAGGTTCCTGTGATGTACTCTTATCAAGTGTTGAGCCTGAAATGCAGTACATATAAAAGACGAAGCTTGCATGGACAGCTGATTTCAAAAATTAAACCTTACAATGTCATGCAGCAAATAGTATTGTTACCGACATGGCCATGGAGCATGAATTCATCAATCAATTCCAGCAACAGGGAGAAAAGAAACTATTTGGGAGAGAGGGAGGGAAGCGTTGGCGGCACACGGTGAGAGAGAGAGAGAAGGTCCTGCGGCGCGGAGGTGGATGAGGAGGGGCGCAGGGGCGGGCCCGAGCGCGGCAGGGCGGGGCTGTAGTACGGCGGGGCGGGTACGGCAGGGCGAGCGCGGGCGCAGGCGCAGCCGGACGGCGCTGGAACACAGCTGATAGCCTCTACGGTATCCACACGTACAAGGATTGAAATCCGCCAACACGTGATATGCTGGCACCGGCGTGCCAACGAGGGAGATAACAACTTGAGTGTTTGGTGTAGAGGGAAGTGTCTCATCCGCCTCCTTTATATAGCCCTCCATAGTGGGCCACTACGTTAGAGGCACGACTAGATCCAAACCCCACGTCATACGTGGTCCAGAACACCCACATCATATGTGGTTCACGCCATCCATGAGCTCACATCATATATGTCCCATGATTGTCATTGGGCATAATCCCAACAGGAAGTGTGTGGGGATGGCTACCAACGAAGATGGTGGCAGCGGCCGAAACAGAGACCACGCGTGTGGCTAGGGCTCTCCGATGCAGCTCTGCTTCAATAGATAGAGGGGAAAGTTTAGGTGGAGGAACCTAGGCAAGTGGAATCATAAAGGAGCTTACCAAATCGACGGTTACAAGCGCGATAGAATTTGGGGAAATTTTTGGGAAGAGAGGGGCGGCTTTGGCGCTACTATAAGGTGCAATGGTGCTTCGGGGAAGGCCTTGGTCCAGCGCAGGCGATGATGCTATCCAGGGTTGGGACAGAGCGGGTGACGATGCTAATTAGGCCTTTTTACTTTAGTATCGCGCGTGATGAAAACGGTGTGGCCCCAACGAGGGAGATAACAACTTGAGTGTTTGGTGTAGAGGGAAGTGTCTCATCCGCCTCCTTTATATAGCCCTCCATAGTGGGCCACTACGTTAGAGGCACAACTAGATCCAAACCCCACGTCATACGTGGTCTAGAACACCCACATCATATGTGGTTCACGCCATCCATGAGCTCACATCATATATGTCCCATGATTGTCATTGGGCATAATCCCAACAGGAAGTGTGTGGGGATGGCTACCAACGAAGATGGTGGCAGCGGCCGAAACAGAGACCACGCGTGTGGCTAGGGCTCTCCGATGCAGCTCTGCTTCAATAGATAGAGGGGAAAGTTTAGGTGGAGTAACCTAGTCAAGTGGAATCGAAAAGGAGCTTACCAAATCGACGGTTACGAGCGCGATAGAATTTGGGGAAAATTTTTGGGAAGAGAGGGGCGGCTTTGGCGCTACTATAAGGTGCAGTGGTGCTTCGGGGAAGGCCTTGGTCTTGCGCAGGCGATGGTACGTGACGGGTATGCCAAGCAGGACGATGATGCTATCCAGGGCTGGGACAGAGCGGGTGGCTATGCTAATTAGGTCTTTTGACTTCAGTATCGCGCGTGATGAAAACGGTGTGGCCCAGAGACGCGCGTGTATAGCGACGACACTATGCTGGGTCATGGCAATGGACTAGAGGTTCTCTACGGAGGACCAGTGGTCGGTGGTGATGGATTGGGGCGGGGCGTGAGCACGCGTGTCCTGGCGCACCCCGCAGGCGCGGTGCACGACTTGTGTGTACCTTGGCGGAACCGGTGGGCACGCAGCATGGCGGGAAGGTGCATGAGGGAGAGCTAGGGGCGACAGGGCAGCGATGTGCAGAGAGAGAGAGTAGGGAGAGAGAAAGCGAAGAGAGCGCACACAAATTTTGAATTCAAATTTGAATTGAACGAATTTTGCATACATTTGGGTGTTACAATATATAATGGTGGTTAATTAATTAGTGGCCGGTTTTTTTTTTTTTGAGAGCTAGTGGCCAGTTGTTTATTTAGTCAACATGGAGAAGCGAATCAGATCACGCGAGCATCCAACGTGACTTTTAGTTACTCATCAATCCTAATTAGTTACGTACCTACGTATGATACTTGCAAAATAATTTGCAAGTTGGCAAGTTGCACGACCAGTTACAACTGACCAGTGACAACTGTCGTATATATAATTTCTTCGGGGAGCTGTTAGCTGCCTATAAATAGCAGCATCCATGCAAGCACACCTCTCATCACTAGTTGTAGCAGTAAGCTTAATCTCCCAGCTTGAGGTTAATTAATTGATTAACCAAGACAAGCAATGGCGGCCAAGATGAGCCTCAAGAGCAGCAGTGTAGCGATTATGTGCCTGCTAATCTTGGGCCTTTCTGTTTCAGTCAATGGGGTCTGCAATTGTTGCAAAAGCACGGCTGCAAAGGTCTGCTGTAATGCTTGTGTCTTTGCGGGAAAGCCAGAATTTATCTGCAAGAACACTTGTTGTTTCCCCTGTAAAGGTTTGGATGGTAAGCTCACTTTCTATGATCAATAATTATAATTTACCCGCGTTATTTCTTAACCTGTTGCTGATCGGCAGCGGATTTTTGCAAAGTACAAGTTTGCATATGCATGTTTAATTTGGTTTAATTTTCGTAGGAGAAACCAGCGTCGCGGACTATTGCAAGATAGGATGTGCATCCTCTGTATGCAGCAATTTAGGTAAAATAATCACGTTGCAGTCGTTGTGCATAAATATAAATACATGCATGTCTTTCTTTTATGTTAGTTGTTGGTCCAGGGAATTAATTGTTTCTAACAAGCACTATATATATTTTTTTTTCAGCCGTTGACGATGGAAACCATGGAAAGGAAAGTATGGTTAAACATTGCCAGGATGCATGCCACAAGTTTTGCACCAAAGATATCAACCTGGAAATTGTTGATGCTTAATCAATTTAGCACGAGAACTATACCTCGTGCATATGTTGGTCAACGTACACCATGGCCTAGTTGTGTCAAGCTTTGCCTTCAATAAATTATCGGATATGTCATATTATCCAACCAGATTGATTGCTCGACTTATCAATGTACTTGTGTTATCGATGTAATGTGTCGTTCTAGCTACTTCCAATAAGACCATATGTAAGGGTCGATAAGTATTACATATGTACGTGTGCCAGGCCTGGAATTTGATTGCACGTTGATAATTGTTCAATTGTTTGTGTTCTTTTTTCTGTTTGTTACTTCTACCCCAATGTTATTATATATCTACCTATTATTCCATTTTCACCTTCAGTCAATATAACAAACAACTTATTTTCTGGCCAGCCCATTTTTTTTTCTATGGCATCAAGCTTGCTAACTTGTTTTCTTGGCCGCATGGGAGATGGTAGTTTTTTGTGTTAGATTAATGACTGAGAGTCAATCACATTAGCTTGCCTAATCACGAGAACACAAACAACAGCAGAAGTGGTTAGCACTAACCTTGATAAGGGATTCCATAAGTGTCGAAGTTGAGCCATAGATGATGCAGTGGCAACCTCGTCGTTCTTGTCCAGCAACAGGGTCATCTAGGACAACAACAACTTGCACAACTGTGGTCTTTCTGTTACTCCAGCGCTTCACCACGAGATCGGATTGGGTGTGGATTAGGTGTTGGCATGATCAAATTAGGCATAAGGTCAATCATAGCCGGCAGCCCCCTCTCTCCTTTTATAGAGCTATGCAACAGGGGGTCGAAACAAAATAGGTTAGGGACGACATCCTCAATCAGGACTCCAAATACATTAGAGATAGGCCTAATTAGAGATAAACCCAATTAGATGATTGTATTGACAGGTTTAGTAAGAGATTAATCCCAACACTCTCCCACTTAATCAAAAGACTAACATTTATAAGCATTCCCATCATAAAACAACATAACATGACAAGCGTCACAAAATCCATTAAACGGTCAACGACACTTCAATACTTATAGCATACTAATTCAATCTCGGTCGGTATATACCAATTATTTATGAGAGTGGTTTCTTTAATTGGTCCTCATATCCAGAATCAGTGCTTTCAAACTCACCCATGCACGTAACATGATCAGGAAAATAATGGATTGTGAAGGGCCCCTCAACGGCTGCTGAGCCAGACCCTATAGTGCCTCATCTCTCTAACGTCTCGTCATCTCAAGGCAGCTGTCGTAGTGGTGGAGTTGACGTCCAACCACCTGGAGGTGGTTGTGCGACGCCTCAGCAATGAATGGAGCAGACAAATCTTTTGTCACCCCTCAATTTAAACTTACCTTGAGGATCGACGATCCCATGCACTAGCCCTTGTATCGGTATGCTAGCGCGGAAGACCACATAGCTGATACAAGCATACATCGATTAAATAAATCCCTGAATATTACATAACAGTGTTACACCCTTAGGTGAATTTAGTAAGGAGACCCATACATGCCTTATGTTACAAAACATTGTTCAGAGTTACAGCGGTGTCCAAAATATGTACCCAAAAGAATCCCTATCGACTAGTGTCTATCAGTGACTAGAGCGACTCCTAAGACTCCTCAGGTCCACCATAGTCCTGTACATCATCTTCGTGACACTCGTAAGGGTCATCATCGACTCCATCGTCTAAAGAAGGAAAGAAGGCGAGGTCAGCGTCATCCAAACGCTGGCTAGTTAACACTTCCCTTAATGCATATAGTGTAGAAGGCTTTATTTGGAGAAGAGGGTTATTTTATTTGTGTAAAGCCAAGTTTATAGAACTTTAGAAACCTCCTAGCCAACATCAACTAGAATTTGTCTTATTTATATAAATCAAGGGTTTTCCATCTTAACAATGCACCCAAACCCGACTAACCAATCCAACATATCAACCAACCCACAATCGACCAACTATCGACCAAATACACAACCCACTCAACCGATCACCATACCAGCTTATACGTTCCCCATACTTTCTTCCGGTTGCCCCAACCTTTCCTAGTTCTGCCATCATTCCAAGATTTGGCAATCCTGTTATGGACCACATATGCCATGGCATGCCTGGCTCGGCCTAGGGGGTTGCCAACCCTCACTAGCCGACCGTCACCCTGGGGATTTGTGGCCATTATCACCCTCGGTGATGACGCATGCTGGTCCCTATCGAGAATGGTCCCAGAGGGCCTCCGCAGAGCGCACAGAACTGGTGATCCGAGACTCGTACTCCGCACGATGGCCACGCGTTGTGTTGGAACCATCCCTCAGATGGCAGCGATCTCTCCGCTACGCGTGTGACTCCGTGCTCCTCCTGGATAAGCCCTGGCTAAACCCAACACCAGGCACCCTGTGCCTTAATCATCCCTCAGGATGTCCAACTAGGGGCAACCCACCAATTATTCTCTACTTCCACGGTCATCGACCACACCACACTTGGGCTATCCCAAACAATCCGATCCACATAGACCGACTTCCCACATGTCTTTACCCCAAACACAATCAACCCAATCATGCAACTACCAGCCCTAGCTGTCAAGTGTCATATCATATTGAATGAGAATAATGAATTACCGGTGAATATCGGTTCACCGTTCCATGGCGATTAGCCAGAAGATTTGATTAAGCCTAAGCCAGTTTAAGCATGTTTTACCCATTGGGTAGGGTTAAAGTGGTTACCAGACTAATTATAGGCTATCAAGAGTAATGACAATCAAGGCAGTCATTAAGGCTAAATAGTTCAAGGCAGACATGTATAATTATTACAAGATTAACAACTAGGCAGTCTACTAAGCATGCATTTAATTAATAAACAAAATAGTTAACAGAATACTAGGTAATGAACATGCTATTTAGTGATGTTAATCCGCACTAGGGAAAGTCGCTATCTCTCCCTAATACGAACTACATCTAATGAGTAAGTGTTAACTCGCCTTGCTCAGTAGGTGGTCCTCTTCGGCGTCGCCTACGTCTAATCATATCAATAAACTAGTAATTACTTTCTAATGCAATAGAAAACATGATGCATGTACGACCTACGTCAAACCCATCGGCATTAATGCCTAGGGTTGATTAGCGAAACTACTTTTCGTATGATATGCTATGCATGAAAAGGTGTATTAATAAATAATATTATCAGTATATAATAGTCTACAATTCCCCAAAATACGATTTTGTTCGATAAGGTCATAATAGGGTGATTAGGGTTTCTAGGCGACATAAAATGAAGACTTTTCGGAGTTCATGCTACGTATGAGGTAATTTTTATCGGAGTTGACGTTATGCTAAGTGTTTCTCCAATAAAGGAGATAAACCTAAGTTATATCCATTATTAACATCTTTTCTAAAGTTAGTTTCTTAAGTAATCTAATAGGGAAATTAGTTAATTAATTGTTGGGTCTGTCACTTAAATAATCCTATGGATATATTAAGCAAGAATAGCATTTATTAAATTGTTCTAAAGTCAAAAAGACATTTGTCTATCCAGTTTAATTTTGTAATGAATATTTGGGGTCTAATTCATTAATTAATATACCCAACAATTACCCTAGAATTAAATTAACCATTTTTATATATGCAAAACTACAATATCAACTAATAGTGCCAAAATCCCTAATACAGTGGCCATAGTTATATTTTATAAAATCATAAATGGTCTCTAATATTTATCTAAATTTTTCTAGAATTTTTGGGAGTTTTTAGCTATTTTTACTAATCCAAAAGCTAATTCGGCATTTATCTAAACAATAAAATTGCTGGAAAACGGTTAAATTCTCTTGGGCCGAGCCAAACCAATGGACGGCCCAAAGACAGAAAGCGGCCCATGGCCCAACCGAGCGCTGCGCACGCCCGCGCCGCGCGGTACACGCCGAAGGCGTATTTCGCGAGTACGCGACCAGCACAGGGCTGACGCATTTCTACCACGGCGCCACAACTTAATCGGACAGGTGGGTCCAGGGCCTATATGTCAGTGACTCCAGGCCAACCCTGCACGCGAATTGTTTTTCTGGCAGGTGGGGCCGTGTGTAAGTGACTTCCTAGCTCGGTCTCGGCACGAATCTTGACGCGGATCGGACGGGTGCGGCTCATCATCAACCTCCGTGGCCGAAAAGTGGTGGCGAGCGATGCGGCGGGGCTACAGGGATTCTCCAGTCATGTGCATTGGCGCATCGGCATCTACGGTCTCCTATGGTTCCTATGAAGCTTGCGACGAGGCCAGAGGTGGCCGGACGCGACGGCGCAGTGACGGCGGCGGAGCCGAAGGCTCGCCGAAAAATCCGTGCTGCAACACCGATCTACAGGCTACCGGCATGCTCGGGGAGCTAGAGGGGTTCGACGGGATGCTCACCACAGGTCTGGGCGGAGACGAGGGGACTTGGCGGCAGCTGCCGGCAAAGGACCCGTCGGCGGCTGAAGCAAGGCAGCTGCCGGCAGAGGACCCGTCGGTGGCCAAAGCAGGGCGATGACGGCACGGCGACCCGGGGCTCCTTAGCTGAAATTAGAAGGGGAAAAGGTTATGGGGGTTCCCGATGAGCTCCAAGCGAGGGGAATTGGAGGGAGGCTCACGGAATGGCCGGAATTGCTTCAGTGCCGGCGAGGGTCGATTTGGGGGAAAAATGGAAACCGGAGTCGGCGGGGGAACTCCATGCTTTTATAGGTGCGGGGCGAGCTCCTGGCCCGAAAGCGCACACGGCGACGCTGTGGGACGCACGGCGCAGCGACTGAACGTGAGAGGCGCGCGACGCGGCAGAGCGTGGCAGAGGACGGCGCACATGATGAGAGGCGCGGCGCGCGGCGCTGTCAGCGCAAGGCAGGGCAACAGAGCTGCAGCTGAGGGGACGGCCAAGCGGCGGCGGCCCATGGGGCAGGGAGAGAGAGAGAGCTACTCGGTCGGACCCACGTGTCAGATTGGTTCAAATTCAAACAAAGATTTGAAAATTGCTCAAATTTGAAAGATCCCCAAATTGGGGTGATACATCTTCTCCAACGCGTAATCGCGGACTTCCCTCACCGCTTCGTGAAGACGGGTGAGAGGTATCAGCTGCTCCTAGATTTGTGGCGAGGCACTGATGACGCCTGGCAGCTCATGCATGTGTCGGGCCATCGGCTAAGTGTAGGCTCCGCCCCTTAGGTCGACCCGATAATCCTATTGGAGTCATCTGATGGCCTCCTGAGCAGCAGCATGGATTGCCGCTTGGCACTTGTAGATGGTACCTTGGAGTGTCGGTGTCGTACCGATGTGCCTCGGTCTCCACATGCGAGTAGTAGATCCTGACTTGAACTATGTAGGCAGGATGGGGCAGAGTCCTAACAATATTCTAGAAATCATATGGAGAGACATCCAGGGACAGGTAACGACATAGCTATATATTGCAGAGCGTGCACCCAGTGACTCATTTAGCAGGGATCCTCGTAGCCATAGGTCGACCTCATCTCTGTGAAAAACGAGTGGTTGTGTCAGGGTTCCATCTATAGTAACATAAAGTAAGCACCCTTGTTATAATAGACAGGTAATTTGAAGCTAATTAAGTGTAGTTTATAAGAAATTAATATACACCCCGAACAAGACTTGTTCGGTTGAACCATAACCTGTTCAGTCGCCTGTTGCATGTCTTTGTAGCAGCAAAATTACCCTTTTCATAACTTGGAGTCTCAAGAGGAAGACCCCACTCTAGTGAGTCCTCCCACTTGAGTCTCGGGGGCTAGCTGTCGGGGATAAAATCACGGCCCATTGCCATGGCCCACTCTCTAATGGCCCAATCGAGCAGCCTCCTAGGGCCTGGCTCCCTAGAAGGTTCTATTAGGCCCATGTGCATCCTGCCGGACAGCTTCCTGGCTGACACGGTGCGTAACGGCCTGGGATTCTAGTTTGAGTCCGACTCGAACAAGAGTTCTGCGCAGCTACGTGATGACCCGGACGTGGTTTCCCGGATTGGAGCAGATGTCGTGATCCCCAAGAATTGGAGTATACCTCATTTGCCTCGGGATGTATTTGGCATGTATATGAATTCGTTACGTCCTCGTGGTTAGCCCGGCCCGATTATCCCTCGGTAGGTCGGTTTTTCAACACTATATAAACAAGGCCCCTACGGCGTGTAGAGGGCACAATGGCACGACTTGAAGCTTAGATCGCATATTACTTCCTGTACACCCATAACCTAGTCGAGACTTGTTTATCTCGCCAAGTTCCTCCTTGTAATCCTCTTTCATATAAAGAAGCGTTGGACGTAGGGTTGTTACCTCTCCGGAGAGGCCTGAACCAGGATAAAAATTTTGGGTCTCCCTGCTGCTCGTTGATTGCTGTTTGCCTTGCTCGGCAGTGTCTTTTATCTCCCTTTCTCAAGAACCTTAGTTGACTTAGGACCGATATCCCAACCGTCGACACTCATCTCTATGAACGAGTGGTTATGTCTGGGTTCCATCTATAGTAAAATAAAGTAAGCACCCTTGTTATAATAGACAGGTAATTTGAAGCTAAGTATATTTTATAAGAATTTAATATGCACTATATTTTCTTTGCTAACGGCCATTATAAATTAATATATTGTAACGCCTCGGGCATAGTATTAATAAGATGAACATCGGCATGCCTTAATACAAAAGAATCATCAGAGTTTGTATGTCAGCATAACCAAAATATGATTAAAAGAATTCTTCAATGGCTATACATTTCTGCAAGCGACTGGAGTGACCCTAAACATCGTCCTGGTAGACGTAGCCTTGGTCATCGACTTCATGATAGTCATATGGGTCCACTTCTTGACATCCATCTAAAAGAGTGGAAATATGCGAGGTCAGTGTCATGCAAACGCTGGCTAGTTAACATCCCTCCTAATACAATTCGTGATAAAGGCTTCAATGAAGGGAAGAGGTTTTTTTATTTGCATGAAGCCAATTTATAATATAGTTTAAAATCACCCTATCTAGCTCTTGGATTGTTGATTTAAATTGTGTAACCATGAGACCAACTCCTTCTTAACCAACCCCTTATGCAAGACACTAAACCAACCTTCCCGACCGTGCTCACCAAACATGCCAATAACCCTGATTGCATCACAACAATTGATATAACTAACTTCCTTCCAACATCCGCCATCCTTTTTAGGAGTGGTTATCCCGTTATGTGTCACACATGCCATAGGTGCCAGCTCTTGACCTAGGAGGGTTGCCGAACCAAGCTAGTCTCACGGCTCCTGGGGATTTATGGTTAAATCACATCAGTGATGACCCAAGCTGGTCCTTCAAGAGTGGGCTCAGCGTGCCTCCGCAGAGCGCATGTCTCTGACGCACCAAATTTGTACTACCGTGTGATGGCCACGCGTTGTGTCGAAGCCATCCTTTGATGGCAGCGCCCCTTCGCTACACGTGTGACTCCACGCTCCTCCCGGGCTAACCCTAGCTATGCCTGGCACCAGGAAAACTCGCCCCAAGTTCACACTTCTCTTATACTTAGCTCCACTGGGCACTCATGCTGGACCTCATCTACATCATCCTCCTTCGAGTTTCCTTAACAGACCATTCAGCAACATAACCACAAACCACCAACACACTTGACAATAACCATTGCCGACTAATAAAACCAACCCCGAACAAACACATCACATCAATCACTTCATGCATAAAGCATAATCCCAAACTCAACTAACAACTCTAATTGCCATATGTCATCAAGTTAAACGAATGAATGAATGTCTAGATAATATCGGTACACCGTTCCGAGGCTTGATACCCAAACATTAATTTGGACCTAAGCATGTCTTAGAAAGTTTTACCTAATAGATAGAGTTAAAATTATTACTAGACTAAACTTAGGTTTTCAATAGATATGACAATCAAGGAAGTCATGTTTGGTAATCGAAAAAGAAGGAAACAGGCATGTTTATCACATGAATGAAACTAGGCAGTTCATATAGCATGAAATATTATAACAAACAATATAATTTTTGCAAGTTAACACTAATAAATATCTAGAGATGCAAATAATGTGTGATGCATGAATCCAACTATGAATGCTTGCAACGATTCTATTTCCCACCTATGGAAAACTCTACAATCCGACGAAATGCCAGGTCATGCATGATCTTATAATAAGATGTATTTTTATAGTAATAGTACACTAAATAATATCCCCATACTAGTCTAAATTTTTTTTATGGTGCTTAATTAATTACAATTTTAAGACCATGATGGTACATGTGATAATGGTAAAAGTCCTTATTATTATTTATTAATTCATTCAAGGTGGTGAAGATTATTTTCATAATTTTCCTAGGTCTGTAGTTGTATTTTATGTTCTGAGGCATTTTCTCATCTTTTTATAAAGTCATATCTTATTTTAATAAATAAAGAATCATTTCAACCTTTTTTGAATTACTCTATATTAGTAAAGGCCTTGCATAACTATTCCACAGCTCCTAGAACAGTAGCTTAGCATGCACTAATATTTTTTTCTAAAATAACAGTTGGTCTCTAGTATTTTCCATATTTTTTATAGAATTTTTGAAAGTCTCTAGCTATTTTTAATAGATCAAATATACTTTTTTTGATTTAATTTTTTTGTCGTAAGTGCAAAGAAATTTTGTCGCATGGTAACGGGCGGCATATAACGAGTGAGCACGGTCTGGTGCGGATTCGATCCATGGCGCAACCCACGCGACCGTTTGCTTGCCCGCGCATGTTGAAGGCATATTCCGAGGGTGCACCTTCGCGCTGGGGAGGCGCGACACTTAAAACGCGCCTCCATGTAACCCGCCAGGTGAACCATGGACCCATGGTTGGGGACACACCTTTCTGAACGTGGTTTTCTCACATGCGAATAGGTATCTGACAGACAGGACATGGGGGTTGATGACACTAGCGACGCGAGTATGCATGAATTTCGGCGCTCATCGTACGAACACCGATCGCCGTCTACCTCTGACCGGTGACATGGCCGGACCGCGGTGGATCCCAACAAGGCAGTGCCATCGGTCACTCTCATCGCATGTGCATGCGTGCGGTGGGTTTTAAGCTTCATCGCGTTGCCGGTGGTGGCCGAAGGCGGAGACGCAACGAGCGGTGGCGGAACTACACACCAGCGATCCAAGCGAAACCAGCTAGCGACATGCTTTTGTCGATCTAACGCAAGCGGGAGTTAGATGGGAGGCCATGGATGCTCACCAAGCTGACGAGCGTGCAGAGAAGTGTGTGGGGACGGTTGGCGACGGAGATGGCGGTGGCGGTTGAAATAGAGACCACTTGGCTAGGGCTCTCAGGTGCAGCTCTGCTTCAATAGATAGAAGGGAAATGTTAGCAGGTTCATGGAAGAACGCTAGGCGAGCGGAACCGAAGAGAGGCTTCCCAAATTGACAGTTCCGAGCGCGACGTAATTTGGGAAAATTTTGGGGAATCTAAGGGCAAAGAGTGGGGCGGCTTCGGGGATGGCCCCGGTGTGGATCAGGCGATGGAACATGGCGGGCAAAACGATGACGCAATCCAGGGCGAGGACGGAGCGGGTGGCAAGGTTAAGTAGGCTTTTTGGCTTCGGTCCTACGTGTGATGATAAAGGTGTGGCCAAGTGGCGCACGTTTGTATAAGGACGATGGTCTGTTGGGTCATGGCAACGGACTGGAGGTTCTCTACGGTGGACCGGCGGTCGGTGGCGACGGATTGGGTGGGGCGTGAGCATACGTGTCCTGGTGTACCCGGCACGGCGCGACGCATGACTTGTGTGTACCCTGATACATAGGACCGGCGGGCACACGGCGCGGCAGCAAGGTGCATGCGGACAGCTAGGAGGCAATGGGGCCAGCGATGCATAGAGGGAGATAGTAGGGAGAGAGTTAGCAGAGGGAGCACACAAATTTGGAATTAAAATCTGAATTGATCAAATTTTGCTTAAATTTGGGTTTTACAAAATATAATGGTGGTTAATTAATTAGTGGCCAGTTGTTTATTTAGTCAACATGGAGAAGCGAATCAGATCACGCGAGCATCCAACGTAATTTTTAGTTAATCACCAATTACCTACCAAGCGTATCAACTCGTTGTTTTTCAGTACGATATTTACAAAATAATTTGCAAGTGGTACGGCCAGTGACAACAGTCTTTGCAAGTTGTAATAGCAGCATCCATGCAAGCACACCACTCAACACTAGCAGTAGTACTAAGCTTAATCCCCCTGCTTGATGTTAATTAATTGATTAATCAAGACAAGCAATGGCGGCCAAGATGTGCCTGCTGATCTTGGGTCTTTCGGTTTCAGTCAATGGACTATTGCGAGACAGGCAAATAATCACGTTACAGTCGTTGTGCATACATACACATGCATGGCTTTCTTTTCAAGTTAGCTGCTGGTCCAGGGAATTAATTGTTTCTGACAAGCACTATATTTTTTTTTTCAGCCGTTGACGATGGAAACCAAGGAAAGGAAAGTATGGTTGAACATTGGCACGATGCATGCCACAACTTTTCACCAAAGATATCAACCTCTAAATTGTTGATGCTTAATCAATTTAGCATGAGAACTCTCTGTTGCATATGTTGGTCAACACCATGGACTAGTTGTGTCAAGCTTTGCCTCTAATGAATTATCGGATATGTCATGTTCTCCAACCAGATTGATTGATCAACTGATCAATGTACTTGTGATTGATCAACTGATCAATGTACTTGTGTTATCGATGTAAGCTTGTAGCGTTCTAGCTACTTCCAATAAGATCATATGTAAGGGTCGATAAGTACTACGTACATATGTATGTGTGTCAGGCCTAGAATTTGAATACACGTTGATAATTGTTCAATTGTTTGTATTCTTTTTTCTATTGTTATTTCTACCCCAATGTTGTTATATATCTACCTATTAATATTCCTTTTTCACCTCGAATTAATATAACAAACAACTTATTTTCTGGCCGGTCCAGGCTTTTTTTCTAGGACATCAAGTTTGCTAACTTGTTTTCTTGGCCGCATGGGAGATTGGAGTTTTTCGTAGTATATCACATAGGGTCAATCCATTGCAATATTCTCCAATATGCATCCACATCATTGATGTTGTCTTCGTATATATCGATGATCCGTGTAATGATTACATGAACAATAATGAAATTTATAAGAGTGTGTGAAAATACAATCTTAGTCAATATTATTGCACATAGTTGTTTTGCCTCAGGGTTAGCTTTTATCCACGTTCTATTGACCAACACATTTGTTAGAATAGTTTGTTTACCCTCGATTGATCAGCTAGTTTTACTTTACAATATAGTCGATAGCCAGTTTACCCTCATTCTATTGATTTGAGTGACTCGTTGCTTTAAATGATAGTCCGTTATCCTTCGCTGTACGATTTAGTTGATATGATCAGCTTCACGGTAGGTTGGTTACCCTCCGAATTATTGGTTTATACATAATCTAAGCTGATATTTTTGTTATGTTTTAGACCTGTTGACTCACGTGATCACTTTGAAATTTTAATAGGTTCACTCTATACTCTAATTTAAAAAAGTAAATCAACCTGATTAATTTTCTACCTTACTGATTTAATGGTAAATTGGCTAACACATCCTAAACCCTATGATTCGGTGCTGACAGGGATCTTATTCCCTAAGCACATAGTGAGTTTGCTCAATCGCGCGCTGTGAATAGGTGCTAAAAGCCAAAGAATGTTACATCAAAATTCAATCATGTGGTAGTGAAGAATTCATGGGGTGGATAGTTGTTCATACGATGTGGAAGGGCATAAAATGGAGGCGGATCAATGTAAGCCTATGTGGGCTGAGCCATTATTTGGGTTGCAAAGATGATGGTAGGAGGGGGATGCATAGTATTAGAGTGGGCCACAGATGTGGAGGCAGAGATAGAAGAGCGGGCCACAACAGGGTTGGGGATGACAAAGGTGAAAGGGAGGAAGTGAAGTTAGGTGTTAACAACATTGAAGGGAAGATGTTGGCAAAAGGGGAGGTAGAGACGATCAATGCTACAAATAAGACCTTTAGTCCCGGTTGGGACTAGCCTTTAGTCCCGATTCCAAAACCGAGACAGCCCAATCGGGACTAAAGGCTTGTTGGCTTTAATCCCGGTTTAGTAAACATTCGAAAAATATGGCAGCAGCCGGGATTCGATCCTAGGACCTCTTGCACCACGTGACTCCCCACTCATCGTTCTAACTACCCGGCCCCACCCACGCGTCTTGATTAGACTAGGATATGCATTTCTTTTTAAGTTTATTGGAACAAGGCTTTAGTCTAGGTTCATTACACGAACCGGGACTAAAGGCCTACCTTTAGTCCAGGTTCGTAACACGAACCGAGACTATGTGTCTGTGTCTGTTGGCCTCTACCCGCATACCAAAGGGTAGATCAATCCTGATTCATGATATGAATCGGGACTGATGTGAGCGACTAACCGAGACTGAAGCATTGGAGCCACGAACTGGGACTAATGCGACCATCATTCCCAATTCTTGTTTAACCGGGATTGATAAACTGTTATGGAAGGCTGTTTCTCTATTAGTGGGTTTGCGATCCTCGGAGAACGCGAAGGGGTGTAAGAGATGGTAGCGCTGTCGTCAAATAGTTGTTAGTTTTGTTCCTAGATCATATGAAGGTGAACCATCCTAATAGTTGTGAGCAGGGATGGAACTAAGCTGAGCTTGAGAGGCTTAGGCGTATTTGGGTTCAGGCTCATTTTGCGAGCAAGCTAGATCAGCTCGACTCGACTCGCTCGTATAGCCAAGCTAGAAACTCTCACGAGTCCCACTTGCTAAAAGCTCGAGCTGGCTCAAGCGCTCGTGGATCGTTTATGGTAAGACATCAACATTCCAAGCAAGGTGGCGCTGGAGACGGGGACATCGGCGAAGACCGGGGAGCTTGGGCCGACGGCGGCGGGGGTCGGGGCCAGCGACAGCGGTTGCCAGGGGTGCGGGGGATGGCAAAGCCGACGGCGGATGGCGGTGGCCGCGGATGGAGCCGGCGGCGCCGTGGCCGGCAGCGCGTCGCGGGCGTCGGGACGTGCTCGCGAGGGGGGACCGCGGTTGGGGACGGGTTGATCTAGATCTGACCGGCTGGAAAGTAATTAATGGAGCAATTAATCAATATGATTTTGAAAACCACCATCATCTGAACGGGTAACCCGATAAACGACCAACAAGTAGCCGCCACTCCTAGTAGGACTAACGGTTTCATTTCTTTGCTTACCATCCTAATAGTTGTGAGCAGGGATGGAACTAAGCTGAGCTTGAGAGGCTCAGGCGTGTTTAGGTTCAGGCTCATTTTGCGAGCAAGCTAGATCAGCTCGACTCGACTCGCTCGTATAGCCAAGCTAGAAACTTTCACGAGTCCCACTTGCTAAAAGCTCGAGCTGGCTGAAGCACTCGTGGATCATTTATGGTAAGACATCAACATTCCAAGCATGCACCTAATTCATCAAGATTCGTGCACACAAAGTAAATACATGCAAAACAACATTGTCATTTATCATTCGAAGGTGTGAATACAATAACTGCACAATTAATTGTTTACAAACTAGGCACGAAGCACAGACGCCATGGAGTCCCAAATATTTTTAACACACACACACACACACACACACATATATATATATAGACACACACAAACACACAGAGCTATAGTACTCTTAGAAGTACTTAAGTACTCCCACCCTCCCCATGCGCGCAGGTTCCGTCAGGAAAATTAGAGTAAACATGTGTATATATTATTGTAAACTTGCACTCAAATTATAGTAAATACCGATAAAAATTTGGTCAGATTGCTCCCCTTATGATGCATTAATTACGTGAATTTATCATCTTATTTCTATTTTTCCCGTTGATTGCGAGCTCTAATGGACAAACCGTTTTCACATACGTGTTTTTTACATTTTTTCTAACAAAACTAGATCGGTCTTGCCAAATAAATTTCTGTTTACTATAATTGTTACTTCACTTTACTATAATACAAAAAATAGTAAAACCTATTTTTCAGAGTAAAAAATATATTTCCTATAAAATGTTTACTATAGTTGAGAAGCAACGTTTACTATAACTCACAAGTAATGTATTTATTAGGATGTTGCTTAATTGAAATTATAGTAAATTCATAAGAATGAACTTTACAATAATGTGCTAATAAAATATACAATAATTTGTTGTCCAATTTACAATAACGAACGTATTTTTAACATTTTCTACAACAAAACTAGACCAGTTTTGCCAAATGAATTTTGGTTTACTATAATTGTTACTCCACTTTACTATAGTACAAAAAAAGTAGTAAAACCTATTTGCCAGATTAAAAAAATTCTGTAAAATGGTTTACTATAATTGGGAAGGAACCTTTACTATAGCTCACAAGAAATGTATTTACTAATATGTTGCTTAGTTCAAATTAACTAATAATGAACTTTACAATAATGTGTTAATCAATTTACAATAATATTGCAAGAAACTTTTATCTTATACATCAATTCTACAAAAAAACTTATACATGGAGCACGACAGCAGCAACGTCATCTGCACCAACTCGACCTATGCTAATGCAGCCGCATCGTCGTGGTCGGTGTTGTTGTGGTCGCTGCATCATCATTTTGCCATCCCACGACACCAAATATGTGAGTTTACAATAATGTGCTAATCAATTTACAATAATATGCTAATCAATTTACAATAATGCGGCAAAGAACTTTGATCTTATCCCATCAATTCTACAAAAAAATCTTATACACGGAGCATGACAACATTAATGTCAATCTGCACCAACTTGATCCATGCTAATGCAACCGCATCGTTGTGGTCGGTGTAAA
Organism: Raddia distichophylla; assembly: GCA_005191435.1. Classification (NCBI taxonomy): domain Eukaryota; kingdom Viridiplantae; phylum Streptophyta; class Magnoliopsida; order Poales; family Poaceae; genus Raddia; species Raddia distichophylla. The sequence goes on along the minus strand of SPJY01033365.1, from coordinate 1,141,168 downwards.
TACGGAATTAATAAACTTTACAATAATACGTTAATAAACTTTACGATAATGTGGTAAGAAAGTTTACAGTAATACGCTAAACAAAATTACAATAGAATACTAATGGAGTTTACAATAGGATACTAATGAAATTTACAATGATGCACCAAAGGGCTCTCAGATTTCATACTGACTCTATTTCAGATTTCATACTAACATTTTATTTCAAACCTGAAGCAATGTGTTCTATGTCGCACCTTTTAAGTCGTATGAATCCTAACCTGGAGCAATGTTGTAGTGCCTCATATGCTAATGCTTCCTGGACTGAAAACTGACATGCATGAATTGAAAAAGACCAAACACATCCCAGGTGCAAAGCTTCACCGAACTGACATGTATGCAAATGGCCATCCCTCAACAGTAGAAATCAGCACACACATTGCTCAGATTGAACATACATACAAAGTACAACTCAAAGTACGACACACAAAATTTTCATGAAAAGTACAAACATGGCAACTGAATACATACAAAAACTACAGCAATCCCAGCTCAGAATAGAATGTTATCAAGGCATTCGCGACCGAGCAAGACGCAGTGTCCTCGTATCCAAGTTTGATCGCACAACTATGCTCAGACTCCCCAAAGGAGAGAAGATCTTCTGCACGTGAGGAAGCTGAAATGACAGAAGAGAGGCTCAACTCATCTGCGTGAGCAGCCAAACGGATCATTTCCCTGAAGTAATGTTCTGAAATCTCACCAAGCCCATTAAATTTGTTTCCACGTATCATCGTGTTCCATGAGGATCCCTGTATGGCATCCTCTGAAACACAGCCTCGGAAGAGCGAAAACTTCCACACCTCGCATACATGTCCATAAGAGCATTCCAAAGACTCAAATGGTCAGTTTCGATGCACCTCTTCATAGCCTCACCATGAAGAGCCACGCCATGCTCCAAGTTGCCAGCACGGGACGCCCCTGACAGCATGACGACTAGAGTCGTGACATCAAACGCCCCGACCACGTCCACCATCGGCCGGAAGAGCACCACGGCATTGGCGTAACAGGAATTTAGCGTTGATCGCGGCATTCCACATGATCACGTCTGGGGCTGCGGCCTCATGGAACAGCGCTAGAGCAGAGCCTGCGTCGCGCACCCTGGCGTAGGCGGTGACGACGGAGGTGCGCACGAGCGGGTCCAGCATGGCACGGGACTTGAAAGACGCGCACTGGAGGGGCGAGACAGCGCTCGCGTCCCTGGGGGCGCTGAGGAGGGCACGCACGATGGAGCTGGCCCAGCAGTGCATTTCGTCGAGCAGGTGTCGAGCGCTGGCCGGTGCATGGTGGGAGCGTGCGTCGAGGCGGCCGCAGCGGAGGAGAGGTTGAATCGCCGAGGTGGCTTGGATGGCTGGGCTCAACGAGAGCTTGGAGGCGGCGGGAAGGATGGGTGCTGGGCTAATCATCCTCTGTCGTCGTCGCCTCCCCTGCGATTTGGATGCAGGGACCAGAGAGTGGAGGCGCCGCTCGCCTTAGCATTGGATCTAGGCGGAGCAACGGTCGTCGGAGGGGAGCTTGCCGTCATGCCGTGGTCGCCGGCGAGGTTGCCTAAGAGGAGCGACCGATCACACGGCGATGAGAGCAAATGACTGTAGCCTGTAGGCATCAGAATCGGGCGTGGGGCGGCGCCGATTAATTTGAAATGGGGCGAATCGGGAGGGGGAGGGTGGGGGGTGGAATCGGACGGAGGTCAGGTAGAGATCAAATGGCCAGGAACGTGGGAGTAATTTAGTTAGAGTGCTATAAGCTTTGTGTGTGTATATAATCTGCCATCCATTTTTAAATACTCAAAGCAAGATTAACGAGTGGATAGCTTCATACCCGATAACAAATAGTAAAAGCTTTCCTTAACTATGTTAATATGCATGCATGTCAATTTGAGAAAAAAAATCACTCGCTCTGTTTGAATTTTGATTGCAGTGAATAATCAGCATTTAATTCTTTCTTAAGCATGATTGTGATTAAAAATATAATGTTACTAACGTGTATAAATTTTTTCAGAAATCGAGTTATCGATTGTGTATATAATATTCTATAAAAAAACCATGCGTGTATAGACTCTACATGAACCATGTAAAGATATACTTCCATGTATAAGCAGATATTTTCGTGTATACGTTTATAGAGTACAGATCTGGGGGATAAATGATACTCCGTAGTAGATCAACAAGGCTGTAGGGCGAGTATGGATTCACTTCCAAAGACGTTAGTGTGCATTTAAAAGGATAGTGTTTTGAGTATAAAACATGTGTATGATAGACATGTGTATATATATCCCAGCTGAAGGCCGGTGGCCTAGGCGCAAAAAAAAATTTAAATCTTTTTTAAATAAATAATATAAAAATAACCTTCGGCAAAAACTATTTGCAGATCTGACCCCTTTGGCTGCGCCAATGCAGCTGGCACGGCTAAATGCCTCTGCCGCGCCAAGTCATATGGAGCGGGAAATGATGCCACGTAGACTGGGGCGGCCGGCCATGCGCTAGCGTGGAAAGTGCGGGCCCCACCTTACCGCGCCACATGCGCTGGCGCGGTGACATTGGCTCCGGGGACACGATGCAGGCGGCCGAGCGCTGACAGTGGGCCACCCTTGCCGCGCCACCCCTCATGGCGCGGCAAGGTCAGAATAACCCGAGCCTCAGGACTCCTCCTCCCACGGCTCTTCTTCATTTTCTCATTTCCCCTTCGTTTTCTCTCTTCCTTAACCACTCTTATCCTCCTCCATTGCCAAGATCCGGCCGGATTTGTTTGGGGGAAAGGCTCCACTTCATCATGACAGGTAAATCCCTCTCCATTTGTGTGTTTTTGACGGAAGTTTTTGTACAATTCAAATGATTTAGGTTAGGGTTAGGGTTACACGTAGCATGAAGATATGTTGATTGCGTAGTGGATTTGTCTACATTAGTGATGAATGATTTATGGTAATGTTGATCTGTATGATGTATGTGTAGGTGTATTATAATTAGAAATTATGGCGAATGATATATTGGTTTTTTGTTGAGTACATTTTGCTAGAATAATTTATTTTTCATTTGTATTGCACTATATTGCAGGAAACGATGGCTTCGAGGCAAAGCCATTTCTCAAGTATGGGGATAACCCTAGGGGTAAGGATGCTCCAGTTCGGTCCTCTCCATTTCCGGTTTCAATTTGCGAGCACGGCATTCCTGCGGAGGTTCAACAGTCGAGGGACCCTGATACTGCCGGTATAGCCTTCTACACCTGTGGTGTGAAGTTCAATTACTGTATGCCGTATTCTAGCCCACTGTGTTGGTTTTTCGAGTGGATCGATGGGCTAGAAATGTACGACCCGGGGATCCGATTGTTCCCATAGCGCTTCGGGGACACCAAGCCAATTCAGCATTTTAGGCGTTGGGTTCCTCCTCCGCCAAACCCCCCGGAAATGACAGCGGAGGAAAAGACGGCGGCAAGTGTTAGTCAGGCGTTGAACCCTCCTATGTGTAATTGCAATGTTAAGTCGATCTTAGTGCGGCCAAACCCAGGGGTGGACTTTACCCCCTTTTTCCGTTGTTCCCGCCATGATCGGGTAAGTGTATGCATGCCTACTCTGTATGTAATTACTCTCATTTTGAAGTAATTCGATATCAATGTCTTTTGTTTGTAGGATAGATGGGCTCTCTGTGATTTTCAGGAGTACATTTATGGGCCCAAGTCTTGTTGGCCTTCTAGCTAGGAAATAGAGGCCTTCAACTCCGGAGAAAAAGATTGGCCATGTGAGAAATATCCATCCACTGCCTGTAAGTGTGGGATACTGGCCCGTAGAGGTGTTGTCCCATCGGAGCTTGGGTACGGATGGTATTGCGGCAACTCTTATGGTGATTTCTGGGTACGCCATATCTGGACGACACAGAGGAGTATTTCTTTATGTATTGCACTATATTGCAGCTTGAGATTGATAACTCTTACGCTTAATATTGTAGGAGGGAAGAACGTGCGATTGGGAGAGATATGAGGGACAAGAAGAGTTCGAAGCTGAGATTAACAATCTATGGCAACCTTACCAAGACAGAAAAGTGGAAAAGAGAAAAGAAAAGGTAAGGCATGACTATGGTGTGCTCATGCCGTCTGATGAAGACAAAAAAGGTTTTGAATGACATGAGGAGGGAGCGTGGGGTACCACAATGTGGGTACTTCACCTCCTCGGAAACACTAGAATTTTGGAGGAGGCGCAAGGGGAGGTACCCACCTGGTGTTGATCTCAGAGAGGTGAGACACCAAAAACAGCTGCAATATAAGATGGAGAGGGAGCGCGAGCTCGATGAGTACAGGAACAAGATGGCTGAGGGTACGCTCATTGACCAGAATGCCAATTGCCATCCTAATTCGTGGCCGGCTTATTTGCAAACGATGCGACGCAGCAAGGCGAGGAGGACAGTGGAGATGGAGACCATGAGGAATCTTGTTAGAAACTTGCCTACCTGTCGACGGTTGAGATATCGATCTCAAGTTGCTAAGGTTCTTTAGAAGTGAGATAGGAGACACGCCGAACAACCACGAACAGCAACGAACAGGAGACAGGGGTTTTTATCCTGGTTCAGGCCTCTCGGAAGAGATAATAGCCCTACGTCCAGCCTTTCTTATATATCAGGGATGAATACAAGGTGGAACTCGATGAGATCAACAGGTCTCAGCGAGTAGTATGTGACAATGCGAAATCTATTGGCCGGGGACTCTAAACGTCATAGGGGTCCTATTTATATAGTACGGAGCAAACCGACCTACCAAGGAATATCGGGCCGGGCTAACTACGAGATCGTAACAAACTCATACATGCCAAATACAACCTACGGTAGATAAGGTAATCTCCTAATCTTGGGGATCACGACTCCTAATCCAATCCGGGAAACCAACGTCCGGGTCTTCACGTAGTCGTGCAGAACTCTTGTTCGAGCCGGACTCGAACACGAAGCCTAGGCCATCACGCACCGTACCAACCAAGAGGCTGTCCGGCAGAGCGCATATGGGCCAGATAGAACCTTCCAGGGAGCTGGGCCCTGGCAGGCTGTTCGACTGGGCCGTCAGGGAGTGGGCCATGGCAATGGGCCGTAATTTTATCCCCGACAGCTAGCCCCCGAGACTCAAGTGGAAGGACTCACTAGAGTGGGGTCTTCCTCTTGAGACTCCAAGTCACGAAGAGGGAAATTTTGCTGCTACAGAGACGTGTAACAGGCGACCGAACAGGTTATGGTTCAACCGAGCAAGACCTGCTCGGGACCGAACAAACCTGATCAGTGCCGAGCAACTCTGTTGCATCGAACAGGGAATCACATCCGTCCGAGCAGAGCACTCAGCCTTCGATGCAGAAATCAGAAATCCAGTCCCCAAGCGCAGAGCTCGTCGCGGGGACCAAACACGCGCTCCGGGCGAAGAGCTGCCCGGTGCGAGGCGAATCATCTCCTTGAGGCTGAACGTCATCAAGGAGGGATTGGATTCCTGACAGTAAAGAGTGTACCACCGCATCCGGTAAGATCAGATCTTCCGGGAAAATGAGCAAGTCGCGAGATGGACTCATATTGCTGCATCCAGGCATGAAGATACCTAGGAAAGCATAAACGAAAATACGAAAATCACCTCTCAGGCTAGAACCTGCCCGAGGAAATAGAGATCGCGCTCTCGAGCAAATGTCGTGCTCAGGAGCGAAAGTGATGTGCCTCCAGACGTAGATCGTGTGCGAGGAGCAGACAATGCATACGAGGAGGAAGGTGACCCAGATATTTGGAAAAACTTCTGATACCAATAATTTCATGATACTGCCTAAATCCTACATGTACATATTACAGGGGTTTATGGATTTGTACCTCATTAAGTACCTTCTACGACCTCGTTTACGAGCAAAGGGCCTGCACCATTAGCGTTACCTACGCCTTCAGCCACGAGACACCTTGCGCCTTGAGCGCCTAATACGGCTCGGCTACAAGCCTACGCCTTTGGCCATGAGCCACCCAGTGCCATGAGCGCCAATTGCGGTCTGAGACAGACCCTAGCTTTCGATGGTACGCTCTAAAAGGGCAACCGGCTGTGCACCGAGACAGACGGGTATACGTATCAGTCAGCCAAATCTATCCTGGAATATGGTACGCTCTAAAAGAGCCGCCAGCTGTATACCGCAACAGACGGGCACAGGTATCACTCAGCCAAGCGTCATCCAAGTAAGGGTATGCCCCATGATGGACCAACAGTCAGTATTCCGATAAATCGGGCTGGGTACCACTCATAAATTTTAACAAGGAGCGTTATTAAACCCTTCACAGTCTCCTTGCATGCAATGGAGCACTCGGCTTTAAAGAAGTCAGAAAGAAACATCAATAATCAACAAGCATTCATCATGAAGCATGATTCATTTAAGGTGCGGCAAAGAGGAGTAGCAACTCGACTATGAAGCACTCGGAGGATACCGAGGATAACATAGACCCCGGGTACCCACACAGCGGGCCTAAAAGACCACCCGACATGGGATGGACCTAGTCGGGTGGATAAAGATGGGTACCACTCGGACTCTAGAAGGCTTGCCTGGCAAGGAAAGGCTTAAATATAGAAGTTTATCCCTAATAGGGAAGATACACTTGACTTGTAATCCTGGATAACTACGTATCGGGCAAGAAAGGATAGAGATAGGAATCCTACCTCATAACCGACCAGGACTCTATTTTGTAACCCTGTCGCCCACTATATAAGGCGAGTAGGCAACCTTGATTCGGCATAGATGGACATCTACATCTATGGAGAGACATTTTCCTTGACAATGATCATTAGATCACCAACATAATCCCAGAACACATGACTAGGGTATTATCTCCACTGCGAGGGCCTGAACCTGTATAATCCTTTCTTTTGTGTTACCATCAAGTTTGGATCCAGCGCATAACCCCATATATAATCATTGCCGACGACATCCCCCGGTTTAACAAATGTCGACAGTTGGCATGTTTCAGAACATTAAAGTCAAGAGAGAGTGTCATCTCTGAACCACTCTTGCATTTCTTAGTTCATGGTGCACTAGTTAGCTAGCTTCCGAATTTTCCAGGCTCATAGTGTTTTCACTTGGCTGGGAGGGGGTATAATTTCTGACAGTGGTTTTTTATCTGAACAATCAGCAGTATGTCCAAAATTGTAGCTGGCATTGTACTTCAAATACTTGTAGTTTTTTAACCAATTGTTTCAGATAGCATGTCCAAAAAAAAAAGCTTCGGGCATCTGTCTATATATCTCAGCTCTCTACCTCAACTCATCAAGCATTCTTTTCATAAATAAAAAGAAGCTTGTAGGATAATTCTATATAGGATAACTTATTTATTTGTTTGGGACTGTAGGGTTCAGCCTTTTGCCATATAGAGCAGTGGAAAACTGCACATGCTATGTAGAGAAACTAGTTATGTAGTAAATACTTGCAGCAATATATGTTTTTGCCACTATAAGAGCTGCCTTTCGTGCTTAAAATTCTGAATCAATTTTTTTCTCGTACTCTATTAGCAAATGAGCACTACAAAGGAGCTAGTTGGGAAGTTTTTGCTTGAGGAAGAAGAAGAGGACGATGAGCTATTTCTTGTAGTTGTTCCTACTCTGCTGTCATGTCTTTTCGATGCAAAAAGGCCAGTCCATACATATTCTCTTACCGACGCTTTAAAAATGAAGGAAATCTTAGCTGGCCATGAGAGTTGGTGCTTGACCGAGTTATGGATGGAGCCGCATATATTTAAGGCTACATAAAGTTATTTTAGGAGAAAAGGTTTGCTAAGGGACAAAAGGGGTGTTACCGTTGAGGAGCAGCTGGGAATGTTTATGTACATGATATCTCATAATGCGAGTAACCAAGACCTACAAAGGGCATTTCAGCATAATGGTGAAACAATTCATAGGAAAATTAATGAAGTATTTTATATAGTTCCTACTCTCACTCAAAGATTTTTCAACCTCCCAAGTCCAACTCACCCTCATCCAAAGATTGTGTCAGATTTCAGATTTTGGCCTTATTTTCAAAATTGCATTGGTGCTATTGATGGCACACATGTGCCCATCACTATTGCTGAAGATAATGCTGCTCCATATAGGAATAGGAAAGGGACTTCCCATAATGTGATGTTAGCGTGTGATTTTGATCTGAACATCACATTTATCTCATGCGGTTGGGAAGGTTCGGCTACAATCTTAGCGAATTTAGGAGGCGTGGGCCATCTCGAAGAACTTATGCAGACCACAAAGAACTGTTCAACCATCGCCATGCGATCCTTCACAATCATATAGAAAGGGCTATTGGTGTTTTGAAGAAGCGATTTCCAATACTGAAAGTTGGAACATTTTACCCTATCGGATCTCAGATTAAGATCACTGCTGCAACTGTTGCGTTTCATAACATCATTCAAGGTCAAAATGGTGAAGAAGGGTGGTTGGATCATCAAGTAGATAATATTGATCCATCTGAGTTTGTTCCTATACCAGATGGCGACGACGTAATAGATCCAAATGATTTGGAATCAAGTGCTGCTAGCAATCTTAGGGATCAAATTGCAATGCAATTATGGGCTGATTACAATAATTAATCTTAGGTATGCATTATCATATTAATGTATTGCCTTGATTGCACCTTAGCTTAGTAGATTACTAATTTAATTTTCTTATGTTAAGTGTAGCTATGGCTAAAGAAGGGTAACAATACATTTGAGAAAGCTCAATGCAAGATTTCCAACTCAATACTAGTAGACCATAACAACTCAAAGTTTTGAGGTCAAAATGGATGGACAACAGACGGATGGAGAAGTGTTGCCAGTAAGTTCAATGCAAGATTTCCAACTACCCAATTCACAAAACAACAAATTCAAGAAAAAGAGGAGTTAAAAGCGAACTACAAACTCATACGAGATGCTCGCAAACAAAGCGGAACTGGTTCGAATGATACCATATGCTTGATCAGTGCTGAGCCCATAATTTGGGATAGACTAATTGCGGCAAGTTGAAAGAGGATCCTAAGGCCTAGAGGGGGGGTGAATAAGCAATTTTACATTTCTTTTGATTATTCTTCATTAAGCATCATGTTAAGAATGACCCAATCCTAGTTGCAAGTCAAGTAAGCGGAAGCTATAAATAAATCACAAAGCAACTACGACATGGCATTCAAATGATCACAAGCAATGCGAGAGAGTAAATGCGGAATTTAAATGAGAGAGTGACACGGTGTTTGTTTGACCGAAGTTCGGAGCCGCAACTCCTACTCTCCGTTGAGGCTACCCCTTGCGCACAAGGACCGGCTCGCTCTCGAGCCTACCGCCTCACTCACTCCCGGTAGTCGTTCCGCCACTCCGGCGAGGTGGACTCCGTCACCCGTACACCGACTCGAGAGTAGCCACACGCCAAGGCCTACTCCCAAGCCCTCGCCTCCACGAAGGATATCTTCAAAAGTAACAAGCCCGAAACGCCCCGATCATGCCGGATCGAAGGACTTCCATGAAGCTCGGTATTGGGGTTTTGTAATTTGTGGCTTTGGATGCTTTGTGGGTGGAGGAATGGCTCTAGAACACCTAATTGATGAGCTATGAATGTGGTAGGTGAAGTGGAGCAGCAAACCTCAAAATAGCCAGCCACTAGGTAGGTATTTATAGCCCCAAGAGCAAAACTAGCCGTTGCCCCTCGGAAGAGGACAAAAAGCCTAGCCGTTGGCCTCTACCGGACGCCGTCCGACGGGAACCGGACGCCGTCCGACAGAGCGTACTGCTCACAAAAAAACGATTTATCGGACGCCGTCCGGTCCCCACCGGACGCCGTCCGACAGCAAGGAAAACTGACGCCCCAACTCCACCGGACGCTCGCCACCTCTGCCCAGACGCCGTCCGATGGGAGAAAACTCAGATTTTTGAACTTTATCGGACGCCGTCCGGTAACTACCGGACGCCGTCCGACAGAGTGCATTGTGCACTGGAATGGCTGGTCGGACGCTGTCCGGCGGTGTCCAGACGCCGTCCGACAGAGGGTGTTTTCGTGCTGAAAAATTGTGGGGGAATTTAGGTGGGTTTCTCTCTCTCTAGAAGTCTCACAAAGGGATATTTGGGTATTTATAGATGTGGTGGACTACGGAAACCGAGTTTTCGAGAATTCGCAAAGATCCGGCATAGTCCGAGATATTCGAACCCCTTTTGAAATCCGACGAAAAAACAGGAAATAAACCTAACTACTCCTAACCTATACGTGACATCTTCTCTCGCCCGGTCACGCACTAAAAACTCGGAGCAGCTCACAAATTTGTCGTCGCTTCAGGTTAGGGTTTTGTAAAAACGCCGAGTCTTCGCTAGGGTTCCGAGAAGTCCAAAAACCCCCTAGCACTTTACATTAATTAATTTGACATCAATTCCACTAATAAAAATTAGGGCTCAATGATGCTCACACAAGTACTTTCGCACTTTCTACTAATAGTATTCTTTATGCTACATGTTGATGCTAACTATATTTTCTTCTAATTCAACAGGCTTATCCAAAGGTGAAGAAATTCCGCAATAAGCCATTTCCTCTTTACAATTACTTGGCTGCACTTTACGAAGGTGACTCCTTTTCTTTACATGCTACTACAATTGATGCTACAACTACTTGGCTGCACTTTATGACACTATTTTTATTTGTCAAATTAGGAAGTTCAGCATCCGGAGATTTGAATTTCACATCACTTGATACGGTAGATGTTGCAACTGAGCATGTTATCCCCACTAGCATCAATGCCCATAATCTTAGGTTGAACTCAAGTGGTCACATCGAGGTAGATGAAGTGGAGCGTGGACCACCTGCATCTTCGGGGGCACAAGGAAGATAGTCATGGGAAAAAGCGCAAACAAAATCAAATTGCTTGTGTTCTTGAGAGTTACCTTGAATTCAAAAGGGAGCAAACAGAGAAATTCGTAGAAGAACTAAATGAAACAAAAAAAAAGATTTTGATGAGTTCTCTATTGGAAAGTGTGTTGCTACATTGGAGTCAATGGAAGAGTTAACAGATTTGGAGAAGGCAAAGGCGCTACGACTCTTCAAATGTGAATTGAATAGAGAGATTTTCTTGAACACGAAGAACCCAAGTGTTTGCCTCCTTTGGATTAGGAGTGAGATTACTCTCTAGGTATGGAAACAACTCAATTTTTGATGTGGATTACAATCTGGACACCTAATAGTTTTTATACATATATTTCGCATATGGTGAAATAACTCATTATTCTGATTTTGGATAGGTTCTCTTGTATGAGGACAGTGTGGCGTACAATACTTCCATTGCAAGTAAGTTGTACAATCTGCTAGCATACACACTATTATTTGTGCATCAAAGGTTGTATAGTGCTCCCTCATAATTTGAATCTGGGACGTGTGGCAGTGTTACTGTGATACTATCGCTCACCAATGCTGTTTTGGGCCATATTTTTAGTTTAGTATGCTCATTTGTTTTTAGGAAATCTTACTTGAGCATGTTACAGTGATTGAAAAATGTGTTGTAGTTGTTACCTTGCTAGTTTTGATTGCAAGATGATTCTCATTTTTTCTTTGTTGCCTTGCTATTTTAAAATAAATGTTCAGCTCAGTTCAGAAATTGTTAGTTAGCCATGCTAGTTAATCTCACAAGAAAAAATAGCAATCCTCCTGCACATTTGAACACATTACCACAACACAATCCTTCTGAAGAAAAACACCATGCTTTCCCTGCAGGTTTTTGGATCTTGCTGAACAGAAGGGTTCTAGACTCTACTTGTACAATGGACTGGCAATGTTTGTTGCATGGCTGGTACTTCTCTTCAGTAATCTGCCAGTATGTGCACATCAGTAGCATTTTAGGAGCTTTGTTATGTATGTTTGCTATGACGTTGTCTTTATGTTAGATAAAATTTTATGACAATACCTTCCATCTAACATGTATGGCAATCTGATTGGTCACATTGTCTCGATTCCTTAACCCTTAGCTGGCAATTAGGATAAAACCCAAATGATAAGACCGGCAATTAGTCTTGTGCCTCTTACCACTTATCACTTTTCCAATGTTAATTGTTGAAGTGTTATCAGTATATCGTTTCCTTGGTTAATGAATTATTTTGTTTGCTTTTTTTTTTTTGTTTATGGTCAGGGTCAATGATATGCTAGGGAGATTGGACAAGACAAGGAAGCTTTGCTTGGCAGCAGGATCAGGATGATAGCCTCATTTTGCCATGCAAAGATCATCCAATAAAGATAATGTAGCCATTAGGAAATCTTATTAGTTAATAATAACAATACGATTACTGATGCCACTGTTTTTTTATATGCATGATGTTTCTTTTGCTTCTTTTAAGTGTATGATTTCTTCATGCAGACCAAGAGCAAAATTTTTTCCTTTGAAAATTGTTTGAGATGAGGAGCGAAACTCTTCTGTAGGGGTTCATATTCGTGCAGTTCCAAATTTTAGATGTACTATAGTGCAGTTCCAAACTCTATAGTGCAGTTCCAAATTCCCTGGGTTAGTAGCGGAACCAACAAATCCTCCCTGGGATTTTTTCCCCCAGCTTCCAAATGAAGCCTAAGGGCCCGTTTGGGAGCACACTTCCTGCCGGGATCCCGGCCTGTTCCCCGGGGCAGCTGCCCACATGGGAGATTTCCACCGGGGAAATTGCAGGAGAGTTTGGGAGCCCATCAACCCAAGGTTAGTCGGCCCTTCCCCCGTCTGATCCCTAGGGAAATCGCCCTCTCCGGTGGACTCGTGGTTTTTCCCCTCCCGTTCCTCGCTTGCTCACGTCGCCTCCGTCTCGCCCTCCGCCTCGGAAGGAAATTTCCTGGCACCCGGTGCCACCGAACCAACCGTGGCACCCCTTCTAGATGAGTGACACCTGTCCGCACCAATCTTGAAGCAGTCGGTCTCCAACTCTTGCTGCTGTAACTGCTTCGTCTCCAACTCCTCTAAGGGAGTGTTTGGTTTGAGGAATGAGATGGTGAATTGACTCCCAACTTGTTTGGTTTGAGTAGTGGAATGATTCCATCTATCACCATCCCATCTAACAATTAGTTCAAAATGAGGAATGGTGTCATCCCACCAAATTCATGAGATAATCCCATTCCACTTAGGATAAGATGGTTCCTCAAACCAAACACTCCCTAAATAAACCAAAAAATTTTATATTTTAATCCTTTTTAAAAAATTATTTAAATTTTAACCCCTCGGTAGAAGTATTTTCAAATCTAACCCTTTTGGACGCGCCATGGCACCTGGCGCGGCGCATACAATCTGACGCGCCATTGCATATGGCGCGGCAAAGGTGCCACGCTGGCGGCCCCGGTCAATGGCCGCCAGCGCGGACTGGCGTGGGTCCCAACTTGACGCGCCACCCTGCCTGGTGCATCAAGGCCTTTACAAGAGAGGCACGCGGGGGCGCCCCTCCTGTTATTCTTTCCCGACACCGCCACCGCCCAGCCCCGCTGCGCCGCCGCTGGCCGCCACCCGCCCATTGCCGCCCGTCTCCGGCGTCTTTGATGTGGGGAAATCGTTCCCTGTCCTCCTGTTAAGGTTATCCTCCAACCTTTTTCTCCGATTTGGCCCTCGATTAACCGCATTTCGTAGAGTTTGGATAGTTAGGGTACGAAGAAAAAACTTGATTTTTGTTCAATATTGTCGTGTTTAGATCGATCTGAGCACCGTGGTCACCGTGTTGCATCTACTGTCCGTGTTATTAACATGTAGAATCCATTGCATGCACGGATATGGCATTTAAATTTGGTGTAAATGATGATGTATATTAGGTCTAAACGACTTGTATTTGTTATCTTAAATTTTGTAGATGGATCGTTTAGTCCATTTTTTTCATGGTGGTACCGTCAGAGAAAACGGAGAGTTTGAGAATATGAAGGAAGATGTGGTATTGTTTGATAGGAGCCCGAGTTTTAATGATTTAGTTTTCCGTTGCCGGTCTTTCATGAGCCGTGGGGTTGGTGAGGGTGAACTATTGTTACAAGGAAGATTTGATTTTGGGAAGGCTAGGGCACACTATGTGATGTTGAAGATTTCATTGGAGTCGGATGGAATAGCTATAAGGAGGTTGTGAAAAATTCTAACGTCAGTTGTTGGGAGGTGGTGGTTGAGATCACTCGTGGGAGTGGCTCATTAGCAAGACTCGTACAAGCTGTGCAAAATGTTGATGACGAAGAAGAGACTGTTGAGCACTTGACTCAGGAGTTGGGCACAGTTGGAGGAAGACAGGTTAGATCTAAAGCACGTGTTGCGGAGGCAGTGGGAGAGCCGTTTGATAATTTTGATAGCGGCCTTTTCATGAATGACTTTGACGATGGACTTTTTGAGGTGAAAGAACGTGAGGTGGAAGACGACCAAATTTCTCTAGGATCCGAGGAGGAATCCTATGATGAGGAGATGGATGAAGGAGAGGGGGTGCAAGGCGAACAAGAAGAGGTTGGGGAAGGAGATGAGGTGGAGGAAGAAGATGATGTCGAAGAAGATGATGAGGTTGTTTGTTTAGGCGTGGAAGATAGAGGGCAAGCAACGTACGCAATGTCGGCTGCGGAGAGGATACAGCTTACGACAATTAATGTTGATGTGCCCACGGTGACGACCTTTGAGGTTCTAAGCCGAACTCACATGGCAATATGTGAGAGCGGCTTGTTGTCAACCGATGTTCTGCCGGATTCTGAGAATCTAGAGATCCGAAAGGGCATGTCATTCGAGTCTTTGCAGCAATTGCAGTACTTCTTGATGGACTATGCGGTGAGACACCATAGGCCATATAATGCCATTCATTTAGGGTTAGGGGACGCCAAAGTCAGGACCACAGTTAAACTACACACACATACTACGATTCATATTACAAGAATCAATACTATAATAATAACCGCAAAACACAATCTAACCATAACCCTAACCCTAAAGCAATAAAAAATGTGTCAAATATAGATCAATAGAACATTAATCAAGAGGAGATCACTTGCCATAGTGGAGGAAAGATTTTCCCCACAACAAATCCCTCCGGATGAAGATCAACTTCTTGTAATGGAGTAGGTGATTGGTTAGGGAAGAGGACAGAAGGGAAAATGGGGAGGGAAGGGAGAGGGAAGGAAAGAGGAGGAGCCCCGCGCGCGTCTCTGTAGAGGGGCTTGACGCGCCAGGAGGGGTGGCGCGTCAAGGTGGGACCCATGCCTCTCCACGCTGGCGGCCATTGATGGGGCCGCCAGCGTGGCACCTCAGCCGCGCACGTCAGTGTGGATATGCCGCACCAGCTGCCATGGCGCGTCCAAAAGGGTTAGATTTGAAAATACTTTTTCCGAGGGGTTAAAAATAAAATTATTTTTTAAAAAAGGTTAATATATAAAATTTTTTGCACTCCACTATATGTTGTAGTTGCGAGAGATCATTCGACATGGATCAAATATGTAGAATAAGGGCATGTACAATGGTAGTTATTAGCCAGTCTCTTAGCAAGGACGTGGCATCAATTAGCTGACATGGCATAAAAAAAGCGAGCATTAACTGCAACGTCGACTCCTACTGAAGAGTCGTCTCCTGGCGGAAGAGCCGATGCACAAGAGACCATAAAAACAGGCGTGTACATCCCCTCGTCTCGTCCGTCGTCTCCTCCCGTTACAGCATCACAAATCCCCCAATTAGCATCAAATCCAATCACAAATCCCCCAATTAGCAACAAATCCAATCACAAATCCCCCCAAATCCCCAAATCAACCCCTAAAATTTGGTGAGGACAATGCCATCGTGCGAGGAGAACGTGGCTGCCGCTGCCGGCTGCGCGAGCTGGTCGTGTGAGGAGGACGACGACGACGCGGTTGCCGCTGGACGCACGAGGACGTCGCCTTTCTCACGAGGAGGAGGACGCCGCCGCCATTGTCGTCGGTGCGTGTGGCCAGAGCCCGTCACAGCGAGGAGGACGCCGCCACCGTTGCCGTCGGTGCCGTGGGGATGACGACACGGGGCCGTCGCGGGTCGGCGCGAGGAGGAAGACACCGCAGCCGCCGCTGGCCACCGGCCACCGGCCACGAGCGAAGAGGGGCCGCCGCCGCAGGTCTTGCGTGGGCGCTCCTGGAGCTCTCCGAGAGGAGGAGAATGGGATTTTTTTGATGGGAGGAGGATTGGATTATTAATGCCATGCTGGTATTTAATGTGCATTTGGGGCTCTCCTTTGTAGCAGTGTGGCCTCTTGTACTTGGATAAATGTGTTCCTAGACTCTCCTTTGTACATGCCCTAATGATGTATGCATTAATTAGTCGTCAATGTTAGCAGTTGGGCCGTTGTGAGAGCCAGACTTATTGATTACTACCATCTTACGATCCCAAAGAAAATATTCTTTAGTATCATATTACTAGTTTTAGCGAGTGAAGATCAACTCAAAATTTCAAACCATCGACAATTCTCAGCACGTGAGAAATAGCATAAGAAAGGTTAAATTAAGCAAATGGCATACAAGAGAGTATCTGCGTAATTGTGTCTGATATGCTCATACCATGACTAGCGTCAGTGGCGAACCTAGGAGTTTACTAAGACCCGGGCGAACTAACAACAAGTCTAATTATTAGACCAAACGACAAATGATGTTCATAGTAATGTACGATGAAAACTTAGTTCAATTACAAAGTTCAATTAGTCTAATCGAAAAGTAACATAAAATTAAAGACAAGATTGTTACTAACAACGTTCCCATTGTTTCTTGGAGATTTTCATTGGAATTCGGTTGTGGCGTAACCGGTGTTAGTGCCGATGCATAAAAAACATTCCAATGTTCTAGCTATATGTTCTTCATTCTCTACTTTATTTTTGAGCTAATTCATTCTCTACTTTAGATATCTAGATAAATCATAAGTTTACCATACAACATGTTACATGTCAATTGTTAAATGCGGTCTCAACTCTCGAGTCTAATTTCTAAATTCTAATACCATTAGCTATGGCTAGTAGTAGTAAAGTAGTTTTTTTTACCTATATCTTACTTGATTCCAGTGGGCTGTGGGCACTAGGCAGTGGTTGCAACCTGTAGTCGCCTAGCCTTGAAGGTCGCCGGCCCTCCTACCTCGCCGGAGAGGTGGAGAGGCGAGCTACCGCCGGCCTGGCGCCCGACGAGCAGTGACCTCGGCACCCGGAAGTAGGGGAGCGAGCCGATGAGGCCAGCGAGGAGCGAGGTTAGCGAGTGACAAGTCCGTGAGGCGCGATGGAATGGCCAGCGGACTGTGGTCATCGGTATCTCGCCGAGTCGCTGGAGGAGGAAGGAGACAGTAGGGGATCGAGGGTGGCGCAACGTCGAACTGGGGTGTCAGGCCGTGGGGGGATTGGTGGCGGCGCCCTAGGAGAGAACGAGACCGAGAGGAGAGAAGAGGAGGTAGGAAGTGATCGCTGCTGCCCTAGGCTAGAGTAGAAACGAATTTGGGCCCCGGACCTTTTCATATTTGAGTCATACACCTAAAAAGGGGTAGTACTAGTACATGGGCCACGCCCCGGGCCGTGGCCCGGGCGGCCTACGGTTTGGGTCCGCCCCTGACTGGCGTATCAAATATTTTTTCTTTCATTTTTAAAAGGGTAAAATTTTGTATGTCATTGCGTAGCGTTTGAATCATATGTGCCATCGCTCAAATATTATTGCACTCACTCAAATATTATTTTACCATTTTTTTGTCAGTCGAACCATCAACCAGTTGGGAAAAGACCATTTTGCCCTTGAATTTGTGATTTTAAAAATAAAAAATGACTGAAATAAAAATTCAAAACCATCCAAATTTCAAAATTTTTGAAGTATGACTAAATTTTTTTTAAAAATTAAACTGTTTGAAACTGAGAGAAGTAGAAAAATTTGAAACTTTCAAAATATGACCAAATTTGAGAAATTTTCAAATATGAATTTTTTTGAATCATGGAAGAATTTGAATTTTTTATCTAGGCAAATTTTATAATTTCAAATTTGACCAAAATGGAAATTTTGAAATCTAACCAGTTTAAAAAATTGAAATCTTACCTAATTCTATATTTGAGATTTTGGAATCTAACCAAATACGGATTATTTTAAATCTGACCAAATTAAAAAAAATTGAATCGTGGCTGATTTTAAATTTTAAATTGCCATTTGGGCCCAACCGCCCAAGTTGCCATAGATATGGTGCTAAGGCTATTTGGGCATTATAGATGTTGATAAGTAACTGAATATAATGGCAAGATAACATTTAACTAATTGCAATAACACATAAGATGATAGTGACTAGGCCTTGTTCTTTTCACCGTATCGTGCCGCTGCGTATTACTGTAGCAAATTTTGTTATTTTTATATAGCCTGTATGTTGTGATAATTTGTAACGATTTTTCGTGGCTTTTAGTAGTTCTTCCAAAGATCCTAAAACTATTTTTAAATTATTTTTTTATAATCTTTAGGGAAAGGCTTGTGACCGGGTGTCCGGCGCCTCCGGACTCCCGCGCGCTGCGCGCGAACTGCGGGGTGCTGCACTGTGCAGGTGGGGCCCACGGTATTTTTTCTTTCAGTGATCATAATTTTTGACTGGGTGCTCTAATCTACAAACCGTTTGCGCCAACGCGTTCCTCGTATTTTTTTGAACAAAACAAGATATATGTTGCCATATAACTCTTCAAACTTACCTGGTGAAACTTGGATTTTGCCTACGGAAACTTGGATTTCATATTCGTTAAACTTCCCGAACTGTCAAGTTTCATCATGTCTCATACAAGTTTCAACACGTCTCATACAAGTTTCTTCAAGTTTCATCAGGTCAATTCAAGTTTCAACAGGTTTCATCCAAGTTTCATCAGGTTACATCGAAGTTTCATCAGATTTCATCAGCACTTGGCCAAGTTTCATCAGCACACGACCAAGTTTCGTTTCGTTAGTATAGATGTAAATTTCATAAGTGCCTTCTCCTAATTTCACATAAAAAAATTGAAAAAGTGAAAAAATAAATAAATAAATAAATAAATAAAAAGTATTTAAAATGGGTTGCTCTCGATTTTAGAGGAGTTATGAAATTTATTCCACGTATTTTAAACACGGTTTGAATTTTATACAAAAATCAGAAGTTTAATTGGAAAAACGATCAACCGACTGCTAGCTAGTCGCCTGGGAAAAGCACGGACGCTGGTGCATGGCAGCGGTAGGATTGGCACGGTGCCAGGGATTGGACGGCCGGGGCTGGCGCTCGCCATTAATCTTTAGGCCACTTTTCGAAGGCTCTCAAATTTGCTACAGTGTTACGTCAACGCAACCATACGCTGAAAAGAACAAGGATTATAAAACATGGGACATAAACGTTCCTGACGATGGTATATATGGTACAATATTAATTTTCAATTTTTCCTTTTTAATATGCTGCAGTGCATATATATTTTGTGTATTTAGGGTTAATGTTTTATATTGAAAATAAACTTTTTCTTTTTTCTTCACACTTTATACTACGCTTTAAAATACTACTTCTCTCCATCAGCTACTATCTATAAATCTGTAACGTTTTGGAGTCACGGTTACTGAGGCTCTAAAAGAGAAATTAACATGACTTGCGCGACTAGTTACGGCTGATTCTTTTATTATTACATATGGGATTTTGGAAAGGTATGAACAGCACTCGTTCGTATTCATACGGCCTTCTCAGAGTTTGGCACAGAATCTCCATTAATAAACGCTAGCACGAGCCAACAGCAATCAGTTAAACACACGCTTGTTTCATCACCCCTGCAAGCGCTCCTATCTCCTAATTGACCCACACTAAACCGGCCGAGGCTGCACGTAGTCCTTGAGGGGAACGAGAGCCATCTTCCCGCCGTACATCTCCGGCAGCTGGCTCTCCTCCATCTCCTGCTGCAGCGTCTCCTGCAGCCTCTTGTCGGCGACGAAAACGAACTGCAAACGCATTGATTGAGGAAATCAGCATAGGTATCTAATTAAGGAGCAAAATGTGTCGTCCATCTCTGCAAGATCGCTTGCAACATCGATCAACCATGATGTGCTAATCTTCTATGTATAGTTATAGCCCCAGTGCCGTTAAACCCGGACTGATGTGACGATCGGTCCTGATTCATGTCTAAGAGGCAGGGATTTTTTTTTTCGACCGAAATTTCGGGAAATTTCGCGAAATCCGGAATTTTCGCTGCGAACCGAAACCCTTTCGAAATTTTTGAATTCAAAAAATTTGAACTAGCTTGAGACATATACATAAAAGGAAGGCATAGCTTGATACTACACAACATCTCATATAGCCTGGTGGGTATTGCTTGCTTTAACAAGCAAGAGGTGCATGGTTCAAGTCCTAGGTTTGAACTTTTTTTTGAAAAATTCAAATTCTCTATTTTTATTTCGGCCGAAATTTCGGAAAATTTCGCGAAATCCGGAATTTTCGCTGGCCACCGAAATTTAACCAAAACCGAAATTTAAATCCCTGCTAAGAGGTATTAATGGTCTGTATGTATAGTCTTCTAGCAGTGCATGCAGGTTAGGTCGGGATTCAGCAGGACCAGTCACCTTCTCCCTAGTGTTGTTGTCAATGAAGGGGTAGATCATGCTCCACGCCTTCATGAACATGTAGGGTACATTGACCATCAGCGCCTTCCCCAGCCGCTCTGGATAGTAGCTCTGCATGCGCGCGGGAGACATGCAAGTTTCAGGCCCGATCAATAGATCGACTTAGCTGCACGCGCTACACCATGGCCGTCGAGACAGCTTCCATGGCCCACGTGGCAGGTCAACCACCGTCGCGACCCGAGGAGTGTCTATCACGACGGCCATAAGCCGTCGTGAATAAGCTCCATGGCCCACCTGGAGGAGCCGTCGTTTCCTGCTGATGCAATCTCGACGGCTATTGGCCGTCGTTACTAACTGGTGGGCTGGGCCTCGGAAGGCGGTACTGAACGGCCTGCTTAAGAATAATCTCGATGGTTTTAGGCCGTCGAGAAAGCACCCAAAGTTACGTCGTGCCTGGCCGGTTCATGTATCTCGACGGCCTGGTTTTAGCCGTCGGGAAAGTTAAATCACGACGGCTTAGCCGTCGAGAAAGACTATCTGTGTCGACCGTGCTATCTCGACGGCTAAATCTCGACGGCTGGCCGTCGAGATATGTCTGTCTCGACGGTTTTCATCTCTTTATCGACGGCTTTAGCCGTCGAGAATTCCAGCGATTCGCGTGGTGTAATATATGGCAAGAAAATGATTCTATGACATGTGGGGTTGGATGGTGAAGGTTTTGATGTGGATTATACTCGCGAGGGCTCACTGTGGGCCCTCGCAAGAAATTGCTGTTTCAGTTTACTCGCGAGGGCTTTATTGAAATCCTTCGATAAAAACAACCACGTGCCACATCAATAACGAGGGATTTAGCCCTCGCGAGTAGTTGGCTGCCAGCATTTGTTTCGAGGGCCTTGCTTTAGCCCTTGTGACTAAGTATTTTATTACGAGGGTTGAAGGAAACCCTCATGTCTTTAGATATAAAACGAGGGATGTGTTTTTGCCCTCGTGTTTATTTTCTGGCCCTCGCGATTTCGAGAAATTCTAGTAGTGAGTCCATTACAACGACTATAAGTATGCCATTGTCGAAGGGGTGTTGTCAACCAATGCATCAATGTGCTAGTGGTAGGTTTTTTTCTCTGTTTATGTCAGTTCTATGTTGGAACCGACACACATAATACGTTAACTACGCTGATCATGGTATTGGTACTAATATAAAATGCATGTTGTGTTGACTCTGTTTAAAAAACTAGCACTCATGCTTAATTTGGACTGGCACTAGCTAATGAAGCCTTTCTGTGCGGGCGAAGGTTTCTCTTGAATCATGCAGTGAACAAGAAAGAGGATCATCCATTAATCAAGTAACTTCGATTTAAATACATTTTGAAACATAGAGATGTGAGATCATGGCACGCATTGGACCAAGGTGAATAGAAGTTCTCATCAAAGGAGATGGAATAAACAATGCAAATTATGGATGATGCCATCTCATTTCGTTTTCCAGTTAGAAACGCTTAATTAATTCATTGTTGGTTCTTTTTATAAGGAAATACTCCCTCCATTTTTTTTAAGCCTTTGACTTTTTAACACGTTTTTGACTATTCGTCTTATTCAAAAATAGAGCATCTCCAATGATACCATGTTAGCTGGCTATAAGACTTCCAACTCAGCTTTTTGCTTATGTGGAGGAGAGAAGAAGAGTGTGCTAGCTACTATCTTACAGCCAGGCTATAGCTGATTGCAAGGCAATTGCCATCTATTACATATGAGATAACATTTAATTTTGCAGACAATGTTATAGCTAGTCCATTCAAGAGGTTGTCTATATGCTAGTTATAGATGACATGTTCACTTCTTATAGCTAGTGGCTAGCTACACCATTGGAAATACGTACTCTTACAATCCCAAAAAAAATATTCTTTAGAATCATATTACTCGTTTTAGCCAGTGAAGATCAACTCAAAAGTTCAAACCATCGACAATTCTCAGCATGTGAGAAATAGCATAAGATAGGTTAAACTAAGCAAATGACATACAAGAGAGTATCTGCGTAATTGTGTCTGATATGCTCGTACCATGACAGGCGTATCAATTTTTTTTTTCTTTCATTTTTCAAAGGGTAAAATTTTGTATGTCATTGCGTAGGGTTTGAATCATACGTGCATGCCATCGCTTAGTTTGCTCCCACTTCTATGATATTGTAATCGCTCAAATATTATTTTACCATTTTTTCAGTCGAACCTACAACCAGTTGGAAAATGACCATTTTACCCTTGAATTTGTGATTTTCAAAATTCAAATTACGAATGAAAATGAAAATGAAAATTCAAATCACAGACAAATTTCAAAATTTTAATATGACTAATTTTTTAAAAAATTAAAACTGTTCGAAACTGGAAATTTTAAAATCCGATAGAAGTAGAAAAATTTGAAATTGCAAAATATGACCAAATTTGAGAAAATTTCAAATATGACATTTTTTAAATTTTGAATCAAGGAAGAATTTGGATTTTTTATCTAGCCAAATTTTGAAATTTGATTTGACCAAAATTGAAATTTTGAAATATAACAAGATTAAAAACTTGAAATCTTACCAAATTTTAAAATTTGAAATTTTGGAATCTAACCAAATACAAATTATTTTAAATGTAACCAAATCAAAAAAAAAACTTGAATCATGCCAGATTTTTAAATTTTAAATTGCCATATAGGCCCAAGTTGCCATAGATACGATGCTAAGGGTATTTGGGCATTATAGATGTTGCTAACGGTGAAAACTAACTGATCATGACAGGCAATTGTATCGAAGATAATATTTAATTAATTGCAATAACACATAGGATGACATTGACTAAGTAATAAAACATACAACAGAAACGTTCCCTACGATGGTATATATGGTACAATATTAATTTTCCCTTTTTAATATGCAGCACCGTGCGTATATATTGTGTATCATTAGGGTTAATATTTAATTATTGATAATAAGCTTTTTTTTCCTCACACTTTAAAAGACTTTTTCTCTCCATCAGCTACTCTGTAAAACTATATAACGTTTTAGAGTGACGGTTACGGAGGCTCTAAAAGAGATTAACATGACTTGCACGACTAGTGACCGCTGATTCTTTTATTATTACATATGGGAATTGGAACCATGGATCACCCCTGCAAGCGCTCCTATCTCCTAATCAACCCACACACTAAACAGGGCGAGGCTGCACGTAGTCCTTGAGGGGAACGAGAGCCATCTTCCCGCCGTACATCTCCGGCAGCTGGCTCTCCTCCATCTCCTGCTGCAGCGTCTCCTGCAGCCTCTTGTCGGCGACGAAAACGAACTGAAAACGCATCATTGATCGAGGAAATCAGCACAGGTATTTAATTAAGGAGCAAGATATATCGTCCATGTCTGCAAGATCGCTTGCAGCATCGATCAACCATGATCTGCTAATCTTCTATGTATAGGTATAGCCTCAGTGGCGTTAAATCGGGACTGATGTGTGACGATCGATCTAGAGTTGTGTCTAATCGGTATTAATGGTCAGTATCTATACGTATTTTTCTATTAGTGCATGCAAGTCAGGTCAAGACTCAGGAGTCACCTTCTCCCTGGTGTTGTTGTCGATGAAGGGGTAAATCATGCTCCATGCCTTCATGAACATGTAGGGCACATTGACCATCAACGCCTTCCCTAGCCGCTCCGGGTAGTAGCTCTGCATGCGCCCGGGAGACATGCAAGTTTCAGGCCCGATCGATAGATCGACTTGGCTGCATGTTGTTTCTCGATATATTCTATATATATAGGCTGTTTGGCTAGCCTAAGGTAGGACCGATGAACAAAACCTGCATGATCTCGATGGCTGCAATGTAAGCACGGACGTCGCAGTTTGAGTACCCCCAGCCCTTGAGGTCCACCAAGCACAGGAACTTCTCCTGCCCTCTAGGGATCCTGCAATTTTCACATATGGCATATATGCTATGACATTGTGGAATGTAAGATGACAATTATGTGAATCTTATGCCACCCGTTTCGGATCGGACTTACAGCTAGCATCAGAAAGCATCAGAAAGAATTATTGACGAAATTAATTTCGCTGATTCTCGCTTTATTGGGTATGGTAGGATAAAATAAATATCAGTTAAAATTTTTTAGTAAGCAATTTTTAAAAAAAACATTGGCTGGATTCTTTTTGTTTCATACACTAAAATTTAGGTGCCGTAGAGACCGGAATTATATCCCAATATGTCAAAAGTCTAAAATATGGATACTACTTACTCCATTTTCAAAAAATATGACGTAAAACTTGTTCTAAGTCAAAGTTTTCAGACTTTGAACTATGTGGATTGGGCATATGAAAATCGTGCATTCAGATCCGACTCAAAAAACACTTCCATAATATCATAACTTTTAGGAATTTTATAAAAAACTGAAATAATAAATTTGTAGTCAAAAGTACATTTTGAAGAACGTGGCAATGTCCAAAACGTCATGCTTTTAGAAATTGGATGGTATTCGCTTAATGTCTCAACAGTTTCATACCACATATACAAATATGAAAATTTCAAGTTTTGACTAATTTTAATCCAAAAGTCGAGTTGTTGGTAAGGATGCAAATGGGCTAACCCTAGGGTCACCTTTGGTATTTAGCACAAATAAATGAACTAGAGAGGGTCAAAGGTGGCCCTATGCATGGTCAACCCATTTGCATCCTTAATTGTTGGCGGTCATTACTTCTATATATTGCTGCCCTCCGGTAAATATATCTTGCAGGCAGCAGACAGGTCGCAATTAAATACCTGGCACAGATACCGTCCAACAAGTAGACAACAAAACCTGAACAAGATGGGGGCACTGATCATCAGCTCAAGAGGGGGGCACCGGAAACGGAAGCAATTATCTATATATACTAGCACGAACGAGGATGATTAAGGGCATGGTTACATGGATGGATCATATATACGTACTCTTGAACTGGGGCATGTCCCGCTTGGCGGAGTAGTGCCTGGCCGGGAAGGCGACGAGGACGGGGCGGCCGGCGCGGTCGACGCCGCCCATGCAGATCTTGTCGCCGGCGAGTTCCCCCGCCACCCGCTCCGGCGGCACGGCGCCGCCCGGCGCGGCCTCCTTCCTCCACCGGAGGAACCTGAGGAACATGGCGGAGGCCTTGTCCACGTTGTGCTCTCGCGCGCGCAGGAACCTCCTCAGCGTCAGGTTGTCCACCTCCTGCGTGCGTGCGTACAGCTCTTGAGTTTGGGCAAAAGCTGCGAACTCTGCTCCATGCGATTTTCTAGGACGTGCACACGAATTATTTTCTCCTTCTTTATTGTTTACACGATGGTCCGCCGTCTCGTTGTTACTAAGACAGAAGCTGTTTCTCTTTTGTTTTCTTCTCGTTACTTGCGCTAGCATGACAATTGTTTATTATTTCGTTTTGGTTTTAAGATGTTTCATAAGCTGGCCTCGTCTGCATTCTTAATTTCATTGATTATCTAAAAAAATCCGACCGTCCAAAAGGTAAGGGTACGCGAATGCATCTCCATCTGCGCCGTGCATTGATCCATATCTATTTAAGGCGCATCTTCACATCTAGCCTAGGTGACTAAAATACATGTGATTGCCATCTACAGCTTACACAGTTACACCCTAATGAAGTAATGAGTATTAGTGCTTGCTTTGGAGTTGACATATATAGTTGCCTAGGCATACTCCTGCAGTCCTGCTATCTCCAAGAAGCTGCTTCCAAGACTAGAAGGTTAGAAGCAGTCTACAAGTATTTTATGCTTGGGTGCTATATTGGATGCTAATTTGCATTTTATTTTTCTAATCAAACTTGTGGCCGGGGCTCCATCTTATAAGGGGTTGTTTGGTTACATGAACCATCTCGGCCTAGCCTGTATGAGTCGGCCAGGCTGAGATGAGCCTGGCTGAGGAGATACAAGTGATGTTGTTTGGTTACCCTGCACCTGTTGAGCCAGGTTGAAAGAAATATTATTTGGTTGACCATACAGGTTAGAGTGAGATACACAAATTTAAGAGAAGGACAAACATATTATTTTAAAAAAAAACTTGAAAATCTATAAATTTAAAACCAAATTTTTTATGAAAAACAAACAATAGATAATCAAAAAATCAAAAATAAAAAAATTTAACCTTTTGAAATTTATATGGCAAGTGTGGTCTAGCTTTGTTCGAACAAATGTCAGGAACCCTTGTTAAAACCGGCTCGGTAATTGGAGATACTAATCAAAATATACAGCAAAAAAACGAATTGAAAAATCATGCATGTGCATGCTGCCTGGATGCCAGCGGGAGTCAGCTCCTTCCTGTGCTGCTTCCGTGAGGCTGGCTCGTCAGGAACGGCCGATTCTCCCGTTCCTGCTGGGGCTGGCCACTACAGGGATTTTGCATCATCTCAGCCTGGTTGGAACAGTGTTTGTAGGCATGCATCCAAACACATGAAGCCTGCACAACTTTAACCAGGCTGAGCACAAACCACCCAACCAAACTGCCCCTAAGTTGCTGCAACCTCTAAGCACTTTCGCTAAAATTGTGCTAAGCCTTATAGGCAAGTTTGTGGATCTGTTTTAGAGGTAAACTTGTTTCATAGAGCATCCACAGAATCTACTTCATCCTCCCACTCTATTTTATTTACATACTCTCTATCCTCCACTTTAAAATTCTTTCATATCTTACACTATATTCTAAAATATTCATTTTCTTCACAAACTACTTTATTAAAAAAGTTAGCTGGTGGAGGAAAGAAATTAAAGAGTGCAGTATAAAGTGTATATAAATTTTAAAGAAAATGGTAGAGCGAGTACGGAATATTGAAATGAAGTGGGAGCATGAAGTAGCCGGTGAGGATGCTTACTTCGCCGCGGACGAGAGGTTTGGTCATTTCTAGAAGCAAGAGGAATGGACTGTCTTATATGGCAGAAAGTCTAAGCATGCCTCATTATTGTCTTCCACGAGCTACCACTATCTTGGAGTTGTTTTCTGGAATTAATTAGAAAACTGTAGGCATCTCCATCTCGGGGATGTTTGATTGCATTAGAAAAGTATAAGCATCATGCTTGGCGTGGTCATAGTTTAGCCAGTATATGTAGTGGGAGTGTGGGACACGCTGTGCCAAGCTTGCAAAGTTGCAATGCTGGCCTGCAAGTGCGTGTGATAAGTCAACGATGAATCTGTTAGGATGGGGTCCATAATATCACGATATCATTGATCGGTTAGAAAATATGTTACTGATATTATATCAGTATAATACTACTGTGGGTAAAAGCGACAAATTCCGGTCAGCCCAATTCCCCCATTAATAACGACTACGAAAAGCACGTAGGAACGTGTTCTTTTCAGTTTAGTTAAATAAAATTAAACAAAAATTGTTATTTTTACAACTAAATGACGCAATATTTTGTATTTATTTTTTTGTGGTTTAAAATAGTTTTTAAAAACTTTTAAAATAATCTTTTATAATTTTTTAAACTCTCCGAAATGCCTCTCAAGAATTTTTAACTTTTCATATTAAAATTTTCAGCAACTTTCACCTGAAAAAAACAAGCTAGTATCAAAAGAAGATCGGTGCCTTTCACAATGAGAATGTTTATATTTATATTACTATTTATATTAAAGGAGATCTACGGTTCTTGATACCGGTCAGCCTCCCGATAACTAGAACCAATCGTCATGGTTAATTAATCTAATGGCTGTGATTAAACGGTATCTCCCAGTGCCTCTTTGCACCCCCTTAAGAAAATACTACATAGAAAGATAAATTTGTATGCATTTGCTACTTTGCACACGCCTGAAATTTACGATTTCGTACAGGCGCTAAAAGTTTCAGTAAGTTTATACTATTTTTCCACATTTTTATTCACCGGAAGAAATGTTGTGAGAAACTGAAACTTTTAGCACGAGGGTTGTTTGAGCGTTCCATTGTATGTGGCGTCGCCGGCGATCGTCGTCCTTCGTGCGGACGCTAAAAGTTACAGTAAATTTGTATTGTTTTCCAACCTTTTCATTCGTTGGAAGAAACATTTTAAGATTGTTGAAAAAATTCTGTTGGTAGGAGAGGGGGACTGTTGCTTGGGGACCGTGTGAAAAAAATTGTTGTTGCATACTACATATGCAAAAAGTGATAAAATGCAGGCGCCAGCATAATACCATATCCCAAATTTGTATGTCCTCTTTTCTCTCTCCTCTCTCTTTGGCAGAATCATGGCCGCATCTTCCCCGTCACCGCGGCGACGAGCTGCATGCCGTGATGCCGCCGCCGCTCTGCGCGCGTTCCGCCGCAATTGCAAGGCATTGCACGTGGGCGTGCGAGGGCCGCAAGTCGCCGGCCGGCGTGAAAGCATGCATGCCGCAACGCCGTGAGCTGCACATCGCCGCCGTCCTATGCGTTGCGCCCCGCCGGGAGTCCGGTGCGTCATCGCCGGCGGCCGACCAGCAGGACGGGCCGGACTAGCGGTTAGATATGGTGAGATAGGAGGCGGATGAAATGATTTTTTCCTATCATATATACACAATTACACATGATTTGATTGGTACGTCTTGGTACCTACTACCAATTCTGTGTGCTATATATATTCTCCATAATGTTTTTTGCACAGAATATTTACATTACTATTTATTTATATTAAAAATAAGCTAATAATGGTGGTGGTAGTTGTATTCTCTTTACTACTAGCTCTATGTCACAAAAAATTGACGTTTGAGACATGTCGATCGTAAGCCAAAGTTTCAAATAAAACGAATAGTACAATTTATCTGTGAATAGCAAAAACAATTGCGCGCTATAAATAGGACCTAAAAAACGTTAATTGTGTGTGTAGTGATGGACCGATGGTTACTTATTACATGTGCAAAAATGACAGCAAGAACAGGGCAGGGAACTGGTTGCACATCAATCGCGCAAGCAGGACGGCCGAGGAAATTAGCACGCAGGCGAAGGAACCCCTTGACTTTGGAGTATTTATTCAGATAATCAGCTCAGAATTACATGGGATTCAAGGGGTACCTTGGCTTGTGGGTCCTGCGCCTCCACCATGGCCCTCAGCGATGCCACCTTGAGCCACTCCCCTTCTCCTGCTCCTACTGCTTCAGCTGCCATCTCTCTCTCTCTCTCTCTCTCTCTCTCTCTCTCAGTTATGTGGAATTCTTCAGATATAAATACAGAACCCCTTGAGGAGGTTAGAGGGAGGAAGAAGATAGATGGTAGCCACAGGCCGGTGCCTGGTTGAAGGAGGAGGCGAATTAAGCTGGTCAGAAGATATGTAGCTGCTCGTGGTTTGACTTCTCCACATGCATACTTCCGGTTAGTCCGCCTTGAGAAAGAAAATTAGGAAAAAACAAGACGACAGCATTTTTCGGTAAAAAGCATATTACTTATAGTTCGGGATTATTGTACCACACGTAGAAGATTTGTTGGACAAATGGTTCTGCGGTCGTCTGGGCGTGGTTAATGGGACGGACAGGGAGCAATAGAGGACTTGTGGTAGGAGAGGAGGCACTGCTCCAGAACAATCATGGGTGGTGTCGATTGCCAATTCGCCTCTGAATTAATCTTCGGCTCGCACGTCCCATCGGATGGGACGCATGATGATATCATCTTGACCGAAACTTAAAAGTTAGTTGCGAAAACATGAAAAAAGTTGATAATACTTAACGATATAAGACGAGTGCTACGGATCGGGCGTCCGATCTGTAACAAAAAAAATCAGACGTTTTTCTATATTAAATTTACAAAAAAATAAACACGTCACTGATGTCAGTAGTGTTGAAACAAGGAATATGTGTTAAGCGAAACATGAAGAAACATGGATAAACATGCAGAAACATGTGGTAAAAAAATTGTGAAACATGCTGAAGAAACTGATAAAAAAATGCTATGTTCCAACATGTTTCATGGTGTTTCGGGAGAAAATTTCCCTCTTTATATAGTTAAATGCTTTTAAAATGCTGAAATATTTCCAAAAATCCCAAAATTTCAAATAACATTATTTTATCTTAAATATGATATCTAAAAAATATATTTGAGACTTTCACTCTTTATCTTTAGCAATTTCCATCTTGGAACTCTAACAATTCAATTTGTCATCAAATCCGATCTCTGGAAACTTGTTGATCCACAAAAAAATCATGACCACCTGCATTTCATGCCATCCAAAGAACTCCTCGAGTAATGCCAAAATTACTCTCCCACTCCTATTAAGAGAACCAAATCATACAATCCATCACCATCCAAGTCAACCCTAGCCCTTTTCCTATAAGGTCTCACACATATCCATTTTTCCCTGCATCCATACCTCATACATTTTTTTATTTTCATATATTTATTGGACTTTCCACTTCTTTTTATATTTTTACGACGATTAGACAACAACTTAAAAGCCTCGGACCAGTTGATTAGGAATATCCTAAAGATTCGTTAGGATCCGAGCAAAGTACTAAAAGGCAGGTTTCCTATCCTTTGATGCAACTTGAATTTCCTATTTTCTATTATTTATTAAATTATTGTATTACTTTTTTAGCAATTTACTTATGGATTTTCCCCTTATTTGAATTATATATTTCTTCATTTTACGTAGAATTAATAGTCCAAACTCCGCCGCTAAAAGCCCTCCTAAAAATGGTTGCCCTAAACACTACTCTAGCATAAGAAAATCTAAATATGTATATTTCAAAAGGTAGAATAGTTTCCATTGTCCATATGATAAAGTGATTTATTGATATGGAAGTAAACATGAAAAAATAAAAAATGTATAGGCACAAGTTATTAGCAAGGTTACCGTAATGACATGGTGGGAGAGACATTGCCTTATTTTTCGCAATGCTTGCACGGTATTTCGTAATCTTCGGCTCGCACGTCCCATCGGATGGGACGCATGATGATGTCATCTTGACCGAAACTTAAAAGTTAGTTGCGAAGACAAGAAAAAATTTGATAATATTTAACATATAAGGCGAGTGCCACGGATCGGGCGTTCAATCTGTAACGAAAAAATCAGATGTTTTCTAAATTGGATTTTCAAAAAATAAGCATGTCACTGATGTCAATAGTGTTAAAACTAGGAATATGTGTTGCGCGAAACATGAAGAAACATGGACAAACATACTGAAAAATGTGGTAAAAAAATTGTGAAACATGCCAAAGAAACGGATAAAAATGCTATGTTTCAACATGTTCGTGGTGTTTTGAGAGAAAATTTCCTTCTTTATATAGTAAAATGCTTTAAAATGCTGAAATATTTCAAAAAATCCCAAAATTTCAAATAACATTATTTTATCTTAAATATCATATCTAAAAAATATATTTGAGATTTTCACTCTTTATCTTCAGCAATTTCCATTTTGGAACTCTAACAATTCAAATTGTCGTCAAATCCGATCTCTAGAAACTTGTTGATCCACCAAAAAAACCATGAACACCTCCATTTCATGCCATCCAAAGAACTCCACGAGTAATGCCAAAATTACTCCCCCACTCCTATTGAAAGAACCAAATCTTCTAAGTGTTCAAAATCATAAGATCCATCACTATCCTGTAAGATCAAGCCTCCCATGGGCTGAACGATTTTGATAATTGATGGCAACTGGGCTGTAGAGCTGGATCACGCTAAGATTAAGGACATTTTTTCTAGTTTTTTTTATTTCTTGCGTGTGTGTGTCCTACGGCCAATATGCCTGTCGATTGTCGTATCTTTGGCTGCAGGGTCCAACAGAGCACATTTCCTTATCCTCATTCGTCTTCGAGAGAGTTCGGGATATGGCCAGGGGACTCCGGGGGTAGCCAGCTATCCGGGGTTTCATAGCCGCCAAGTCTCAGAGCCAGATATTTCCTGTGGGCGCAAAACTTCCCGCCTAAGTGTCCAAATGTTCCTGCCGAGTTCACAAGTCGACAAACATGGCACAAAACCCTAGACGAGACAGGGAGGGAGAAAGGGATAGCCAAAACGAAGTGGGCTGCAAAAACTAGCCCAATCAGACTGGGTCCGACGGCCGTTGAATAGGATCCGATGGATGAGCGTGTCAGCGGCTAAGTCACCCAAAATGCAACCGTAATGTCGGACTGAGTCTGACCACCGTCGGACCGGGTCCGACCAGGCCATCGACTCCTAGCGACTAAGTCTCCAAATGCAACCCTTCTGTCGGACTGGGTCCGACCAAATCATTCCTAAAGGTGAAACACTTCATCGGACTGGGTCCGACGACCGTCGGACTGGGTCCAACGGCATCACGGGAAATTCAATCTGGGCCGTCCAATCTTAGGGTTTTCGTCTTGTAACTATAAATAGGAGCCATTAGCACAGGGAAAACTTGAGAGAGCATCATTTAGCAGCTATCCCTTACCCTAGCCACCATAGAGAGCTCCTCCATGGTTCCCACCTCTACCTAAGGTTCCATGTGCTTGAGAGATAAAGGGAGAGAGAGGGAGGGAGAAGGAGAGAGGAAGAGGACGAAGAAGGTGCCCCCTACCTCCTCTCATCCATCCCCAAGTCTTGCCTCTTCTCCCATGGCGATCTTGGCCTAGTTCCATGGTGGGAGAGAAGGGGTAGTGGTGAGGGACGGCCTCCGATCTTGTGCTCTTGGGACTTCACCGCCAGGGAGATCGTCATCACACCACGGGCTTCATCAACCGAACGACTACATCAACCGAAATCCTCCGTGTGTTGGGGGTCACTTCCGTGTGTCGGAAGTGCATTGCCTTCATCCGATGAAGATATTGTACAAAACCCTCCGTGTGTTGGGGATCGGGGCCGTGTGTCGGTGCCGCCGGTGCGAGGAACTTCTGCGTGTGGAAGAACTCGTCTTGTGTGAAAGTTTGGAGCTCGCCTATCATGTGTTGGTGAAGAGTACTACGAGTGGATTGAGGAGTAGGGACGAAAGAGTCCCGACTAGGGATGTGATCGGATCGAATAAGGTCGGATATCGTTCTATCCATATCCGTATCCATATTTTTTACCGGATACAAATTCGAATATGAATGTGTCGAATATGGATACAAATTCGAATAGTATTGAAAAATATCGGTCACGAATACGGAGCGAATACAGATCGGAGAAGACAAGGATACGGATATTATTAATCGAATAGTTAAAATTAATTTTCAAAAATCCGTTCCAAATTTTAACAAAATGTGGTCGAATTTTAAATTTAAAAGTGGAAATCTATAACATTAATAAAAACAAAACATTAGAAAGTCTATACACAAATATTAGAAAGTCTATATTTAAAAATTTTAAAAATAAATTTAAAGTTGGGAAATTATCAATAAAAAATTGTAAAAATACATTCAAAAAATACAGAAACACATTCGGATAATATCCATATGTTATATTCAGATATTATCTAAACAAAAACTCAGATATTCTTTATCCACCGAATAATCAATGCTCCGTATTCGTATCCATATCCATGCCAAATTATCCATATCCATATCCTTATCCATAAAAATAGTCGAATATCCATAAAACTATCCAAATCACTATCCGATCAATTCGGTCGGTCGGTCGGACAATATCCATACCATTTCCACCCCTAGTTCCGACTTCTCTGTGTGAGAAGTTTGCTCAATGGAGACGTAGGTGTTCATGTGTTGAGCACCGAACTTCGGTAAACAACTCGGTTTGCATCTCCTCGTCTCTTGCATTATCTTAATTGTGCATTGCTTGTGCGAGCCATCGAGCCACCTTGTCTGTTGATTAATTATGTCATCGCTTCTGCATTTAGATTATAGGGTTTCATCATTAGCTTGAGTAAAATCCGGACTAATCAATCACACAAACAAGGTTAAAATTTGAATTAGGAGTCCGACGCACCCCCCTCTCGTCCTAGGTTTCCTACACATCCAAGTCCGCCCGAGCCCCTTTTCCTATAAGTCCCACACATATCCATTTTTCCATGCATCCATACCTCATACATTTTTTTTATATATTTATTGGACTTTCCACTTCTTTTTAAATTTTCACGACGATTAGACGACAACTTTAATGCCCCGGATCAGTTGATCAATAATATCTGAAAGATTCATTAGGATCCGAGGAAAGTACTAAAAGGCGGGTTTCCTATCCTTTGATGCAACTCTAATTTTATATTTTCTATTATATATTGAATTATTGTATTACTTTTTAGTAATTCACTTATGGATGTTCCCCTTGTTTGAATAATATATTTCTCCATTTTACGTAGAATTAATAGTCCAAACTCCACAGCTAAAAGCCCTCCTAAAATTGGTTGCCCTAACCACTACCCTAGAATAAGAAAATCCAAATATCTGTATTTCCAAAGGTAGGATAGTTTTCATTGTCCATATAATAAAATGATTTATCGATATGGAAGTAAACATGAAAAAATCAAAAAATGTATAGGCACAAGTCATTAGCAAGGTTACCGTGATGACATGGTGGGCGAGGCATTGCCTTAGTTTTCGAAATGCTTGCATGGTATTTCGTAATGCTTGAGCAAGTGTGTCACTAGCAAGACTATCATGGTGATTATGTGGAGCTCAACATTAATGAGGTTATTTTCTCAATATCTGCGCGGTAAGCGCTTGTGATATTACAAAACCTTGAATTGTTCAGAATAGAAATGAAATAAAATTATTGTCCATCCCTATTACCGGTCATTTTACGGTTAAAGCAGGGCAGGTTCAGTAGAGTTGATAATTAATAAATTGACGGACTGAATTGTTCTGCAGATATATGAAGTCGTGTCAACTGAATGATGCCTATTCTATTCAAAATGATTCATTCTTTTTAGGAAAGGTGTTTGGGATAAGATCCGGTGAAAAGGATATAAAGTGTGTTTCAAATCTATTTAAATGTTTTAAACCATGGTTTAAACAAATAATAAGTCTTTATTTAAATTATTGCATTATTACCACTTTTATATTCAACCATTACCCTTCTTTGATACTTGATGCATATAGATAACATCCATTTTCTTATAGAAACTTGCAAGTATGATTAGAGTACTTACACGTTATTCAGAAAATTGTTCATTTTAAAATGAACAAAACCTTTTTTCGCTACAGATTTGGAATTTGTCTTTTCCTTGGAAGATTTGGATCACTATGGCTCAAAAATCTAGTTTTTCCTATATCACAAACTTAGGTAGAAGTATTTTATAACTTACCACAAGTTGGTATTGTATTTTACACTCTTATAATAGTTATTTAATAAAGCATGGATTTATCCTGATTCTGGAATAGTGTAATTTTCATCCTTGGAGATTAATTTTGGATAATTCTTTCGTCAAAAATTGGTCCCACAAAATTGGTATCAAAGTTGTGTTTGTGAAATTAACATTTAACTAGGAAAAATAAAACCTACAGGATGAAGAATAGGGAAAAAAAGAAATAGACATGAAATAAAGAAACCTGCACACTTAGAATTTTGCACTAATCCTTGCAGAATTACTGCATGAATGGCAGAAAAATCTACTCTGTCAATGAAGTCCACTATTAGGCCACCCATTTACAAGAACTTTTACATCACTATTATTGCAGTATATAAGTTATCATGCTTGCATATCCATCATTTGAGTCTCCAACAATTATTCCAATAATTATATATCCGATTTGCCCTATGGACGAATATGCAAGCATACGTTTCATGCTTGTTTGAGTAATAGCAAGGAGATTCCCCACCTCCATAATGATGGGCTCTGCACAATCACCACGGTAACTTTGGTAGTGACACTTGCTCAAGCATTACAGAAAACCGTGCATGCATTGCAAAAATCTAAGGCAATATTCCGCCCACAAAGGCATTGCAGTAACCTTGCTCATGGCTAGTACCTATATATTTTCATTTTCCTTCATGCTCACTTTCATATCAATAAGTTACCTTATCATGAGGACAAGGATTCTATACTACCCTTTTGAAATATGTATATATAGATTTCTTACGGATAGGGTGGTGTATAGTGTAACTATTTTTAGGAGGGCTTTTGGTAGTGGGCCTTAGATTATCTATTCCGCAAAAAATGATGAATTATGTAATTAAAATAAGTAAAGTTTCACAATTTAATAACTATAAAGTAATGCAATAATTTAATAAATAATATAAAATATGAAATTTAAAGTGCATCAAAGGATAAGAAACCTGCCTTCTTAGTAGTTTCCTCAAATTCTAGGATTTTTCGGATATTCCTGGTCAATTGATCCAGAGTGTTCAAGTTGTCGACTATTTGTCATAAAATTAAAAAAGCAAAGAAGAAATCCAATAAATATAGAATTTAAGGTCCAAACAAAATGCATGTGGCATGGATGTAGGGAATGTTGATATAAGTGAGATTTTTTTTGGAAAAGGGTCTATGGTTGACATGGATGGTGATGGACCATACAATTTTGAATATTAAGGAGATTTTGTCCTTTCAGTAAGGGGCGAAAGATTATTTTTGGCATTACTTTGGTACTCCTCCGCATAGTCGGAAATGATAGTGTACGAGAATTTATGTGAATCAACGAATTTCCAAGTTCGATGATAACTGATTTGCCAGAGTTTCAAGATGAATAATGTTGAAGGTTTAGGTTGAAAATCTTTTAATTTTTTTATTCAATTATTTATGATAAAATCATTTTAATGAATTTTTGGGAAATATTTTAGAATTACAAGGGCATTTTCTATAAAAGAGGGAGAAGAGTATTTATTTAAATGACTTTATTATTGAAAAGTGGTATTTTATAACTTTATTAATATGTCATCGCCTTTTATATTTTATGAAATTTTTTGTAGAAATTTTGGATTTTTTGCTATTTTAAATGAAATAGTGAAATATTTCTGTAAAACGAAAATGTAAAAGGTTTTGAATTGAACTTGGGTTGGTACTAGGCTTTGACTCAAGAGCTTACGGGAATTCAGGCAGAGGGGGAGGTCATCGCCGGTGAGGGAGTGGCGAAGCCAGGGAGGTGATGCTCGAGAAATGGAATTGGATGGCAGGTGGTGCTTACCGAAACTTGGCTAGGGCTCAAGGAGGCTGGAGGTGACTGGACGGCGTGGTCATTGACGATGGTGGTCTCGGGTTTCGTTGGTGGCGGAGTTCCAATGACCGACAGTGTGAGGGGGTAGTACCATGAACTTTGCGATGGAAAGTGGATACTTTCTTCTCTTGTTGTCGGGGCGGAAGGTAAGGTTGGAGCGGCAACGGGGAGTCTCGCCGGAGCGGAGGAAGCAGATGGTGCTGGTGGTGCTTCGGGATGGCAAAGTGAGTGCGTGAGGCTGAAAGGGCTTGCTTGGGGCATGGCAGGGCTGTGAAGAGTTATAGATGA
This sequence comes from Raddia distichophylla, assembly GCA_005191435.1. Classification (NCBI taxonomy): domain Eukaryota; kingdom Viridiplantae; phylum Streptophyta; class Magnoliopsida; order Poales; family Poaceae; genus Raddia; species Raddia distichophylla. Next base: position 1,103,417 of record SPJY01033365.1, on the reverse strand, counting down.
ACAAGTGTGTTGATGGATGGAACCGTGATCGGGTTGGGGACAAATACGACGATGAGCAATTCATGGCGGCTGGTGGCGATTCAAGGGCAGTACGATGTGACGTAAGAGCTAGGCGATGTCGAGGATGTTCCAGAGGTGGCAATACCATACCCGGGGATGTCTGGAATTATTAGCGGTGAGAATTTCCAAAGGGCAGTTCTGCGGAGACAGCGGCGCCGAGGGTTTCAGCAGGGGACGACACGGTGGAAGGAGAGAAAAACAGGGGTTACCATTGGATTGGGGCGAAAACGATGGGTGCCATTGGATCGAAATGAGCGAACCAGTATGGGTGAGGAGACGTGGCCAATGCGCGTACTGTTGGATTTGAGAGGGTCAATCCTATGTGTCCATTGCCCCTTAAGGATTTAGAGTGCTGGACTGGGCCAAGTGACCATGGGTTGTTCCGAGCTGATTTGGGTCATGGCCAAGGCGATGAGGAAAAGGGCCATGTCGAAGGCATACACCTAGTAGTGAAAGCGTATTTTTTGGAATTTCTAGAAATGTAAGGGTTTTGATTATATGTGATAAGAATTCAAAGAAATTATTTGACGCTTCAAAAATTCATAGAAAATTGGTTGAGGATTAGAAAAATATGAGATAAAATCCTAAGAATCCAAAAAAAGAGGGAGAATCAAATATGAAATAATATTTGATATTTTATGAGTTGTAATCCCCTAAAAAATTATAATAAGGTATTTATGTTATGGAATAAATAGGAAAAGTATCTAGAAAGGTCAGAAAACAGTAGGATAATTCTAGGGATTTAAATTATGATTTTTCGCAAAAAACATTTTTGACAAAAATAGGAAAATTTGGGGTATGTTACCTCAATGTTTGTCCACTGAGAATATCAGGAGTGTAATTATTGTGATATTTTCACTTTTACCCTAATTAAATGCTTAGTAAGAAGAAAACTAGTTGTAACATACTATTAAATAGGGATATGTTAGTCTTTGCACATTGTTTTTTTGAAACTACTATTTTTTTATTAGTGCGCATGATGTGATTTGGACAAACATAGAGAAATGGAGGCAATAGCATCATAACATCATACAATTGTCTACGAGTGGAAACGAGCCGAGCCGAGCCTGGCCGGTCGCGCTCGGTCTAAAACGAGGGCTCCGCTCGGCATTTTGGCGAGCCCCAAAAGTAGGCTTAGTTCGGGCTCGGTAACACCTCCGAGCCGAGCCAAGCCGAGCCACGAGCTAGAAGCGTTTTCACGTTCAAAATCTGTAAACGAGCCGAGCCAGACTAGGCTCGGTCAGAAACGAGTCGATCCAGGCTCGGCTCGTTATTTTAGTGAGCCCCAAAAGTAGTCATGACAACACCTTCGAGCCGAGCCACGAGTTATTTTTCAAGCCTACATGCATGTTTCCCCAATAGTAAGTATCAATGACATCGCAACATGACATAAAGTGCAATGAACATTGAAATGATATCTTACAGTATTATTTTACGGATCTTCATCTTTAGAAAACGCCCTATTATAACATAATATGTATCCTTGAAGAAGATATTGCACTCAATAAATGAGGCCAAACAATCATTCAAGAATTGATTGCCCATACTATTTCTCAACTTGTTGTTCACAAAAATCATGGCAAAAAACATCCTTTCAACATTTGTGGTGGGCACCGGTAGGATCAATGCCAATTTAAGAAGCAAATATTTCAACATTTATGGTGGGCACCGGCAGGATCGATGCCAATTTAAGAAGCAAATAAACCAATCTATAGATATCATGCTTTTTAGTTTGAACAACTTTAATAAAAAAAAAACTCCAGATCGAATACCCTTGAGTTCTTGAAATCAATCATGATCGGCATTGAACTTGAACGTTCGGCTGTCGACGGCTCGTCGGGATGTCATCGCTCGCCCAATCGCCCGCCACCGGCCAAAGCTCGCCCGCCGGGCTCCGGCCCGACGCCAACTGACCCGCCGATGCTGCTGTCGAGCGCTCGCCGCCAACACCGCTGCTGCTGCGTGCTCGCCGCTGCACCGCCGACGCCGTTGCTGCTGCGTGCTCGCCGTCGACGCCGCTGCTGCTGCGTGCTCACTGCCGACGCCGCTGCACCGCCGACGATCTACTCTTCTCTACCTCTCTAATTTGCTCGATTGGTGGTTTACGCAGTTTTTTTACTTTTTTATACTGTTTTTTCAGTACTTCTGTGCGGTGAAATTTCTATACAATCGTACTAAAGAAAGAAGCGCCTGCACGAAACGCAAAATGCAGCCGTCTGCGTTCTTGTCGGTCCCTCAAACCGCAAATCAAAAGAGACCTGACGTGAGGAACGACAGAAGCGGAGTTGGGGTCGAGCGAAATGGGGAGTAGGTTTGCTACATGAGCGGACACATCCGCAAGTTCTTATTTGATTTTGGACCATTTATTCACAGCAAAAATGGATACCCTTGAACATTTGGACTAGTAATACATAGGGGTCTTTGCACTTTTAAATTTTAATTTAGGTTACTTCAGTAAACAAATTTTTTAAATAATTTTTCAGATTATAAAGAGTAAGGCTTAGACGCTAAAAAAATATGAAAAAAATTTACGATTTGCCACTCTTAACATTTGTAAGTTCGCTAAGTACGACACTTGTGTGTATGACACGTGGAACCATCTATGTATATAACAGTTAGTCAGAGTAATATTTTTGCGAGAATCAATGTTGAGAGTGCCAAATCGTTAAATCCCCCAAAAATATCAAACTTCTGTCCAGCTAAATGGTTGGTAACACGTTTTTTACACAATTATTAACACGTCCTAAAATCGATCACACAACCAAAAAATATGGTATCTCAAGCAACACTTATGACGTACGTGTTTGGTTTTCTAGGTCAAACGATCCAAGAACCATCCGATCAAAGCATCGAGCCTAACGTTGTTGTTTGTTTTGCGTCGCCAATTGATCGATTCCATCGCAGTGTCCTCCCTCGGAACGACCAGATAACAGGGCAATTGCCATGACTTGCTCGTCCTTTGAAAAAGGTCGGACGACGCAATCCTTCACCTGTGAGAGGACCAAGTAATACCAGGTGGCATCAATGCTAAGCGGTGAAGTACTTAAAAGGATCTTCAATACCAACCGGTGAAGTACTTCAAAGGATCACTTATTCTTTGGTTTTAGTTTAGTTTTAATTTGCTTTAAAAATTTTATTAATTTTATACATTTCATTCAGTGTGATATTTTAAAATAATTTTTACGAGACTTTATAGGATTTGTCTCAATGATTTTAAAAATGTCTTATATTAGATGTTACCTTACAATAGGTATAATGGTATGATCGCAGTGCTTTCGAGGCCTTAACCTGAACGAGTACGATGCTTTGCTTGGCCCATGGCCCAGTCAACTCACCAGCACGCCGTGAGGAAAATCTTGCTGGCACAGTGGCAGTGGCGGAGCCCAGGCCGGGAAACATTGGGGCTTCAGCCGCGGCCATTCGTCCAAAGCGCCTATGCCATATCATTGTGTAGACCATGGCAAAAACCATTAGTAATTAGGCAAATGAACCTTGCATGTGTATTAGACCATCGCATAGGCCATTAGTGATTAGTTGAAAGAGTTAAACAGTGCATGTGAATATGTGATGGTTTGCTTGTTGAATATGTGCTGATGTGTTCGTCCATGTTCTGATCTCCTGTTCTGAATTGCGATCGGCACCTTGCTGCTTGCTAAGTAGCTAGTGCCTTTCTATGCTAAAATGTGCATGCACTGATGCTTCGGTCGCTTTGACTACACGTCCACACCAGCACCAGACAATGAACGGCGTCAGCACCCAACAGCCAACTTCAACATCAAATTCTCCAATCCCCAATATAGCTGATATTTTGGTATCCATTTCTATATTATTAGATAATCTTGTTGTTACATGATTTGTATATTTGAGCAAAATAGCATATTGATTTGCTAGGGGATTCTATATAGTGAAGAGATTTTTTTGCATCCTTGCCAAAATCAAAACCATGGAATGAGTCATCATCTCAGTCAAGACAACATGAAGATCCTAAATTGAACTCAATATTGTTAGTGCTTGAGTCTTAGGGACTTCTTTTTCAGCTACCTCTTTAAAATTCCTGGCTCCACCACTGCACAGTAGCACTTGCTGCACGGCAAGCTACGTAGATATCTCACTCTGAGCCAATGAAATTGTGGCGAGACATGCCAAAAGTAAAGTGGTGTTTGCTAGACGAAGTTGTTTTGCGCATGGCTCATCCGGCACCGACAGTGCACGTCTTGACCGCACAATGGCTAGGGTGCGCAGGCTTCAGTCAGAGACGCAAACCCCATCACGATGGCTAGGGTGCATGGTCTTCAGTCGGAGACACAAACCCCATCGTCATTGCTAGGCAATTTTAGTGAAGCTAAACATGCATTTACAAGTTGCACGAATTCCTGATGCCTCTCGTGCCTAAACCCGATGGTGGCGGTGCGGCATGTGGCGTACATAGTGGCATATGTTTGGGTGGGTGAGGAGAGGGAGACAAAGAATGCCATGAGAAACGTGATTTATAGCAGGGTGATACAACAGAGATGTGCATGGAGCATTGCAACTTGTTTTTATTGTCATTTATGATTCTTTTTCCGTACGTCAAAAATTGATTGCCTGAATTACTTTTGCATACTGTTTCGGAATTAAAATCACTCAATAACTTACACTTGTAATAGAAATGTTAATTTGTAATTGGCACAAAATGACAAGTATTGATATGTCTAGTCACCTATGACAATTTGGAAACCGACACGTATGCGAGTCCTCATTCTTACTGGGACTTAGGACGAGGAGTCACTTCAGTAAGAGGATCAGCATTGGCTTCTCCTCACGGTTGTTAAAGGTGGGTCAATTAGGATTGAGCCTAGTGATTCCTAATATGTAGCCCATGTTGCACCAATATGCTAAGAGCATCTCTAAATGGTGTGGACAAATACTAGTTATAAGAAAGAGTAAATTGCATCGTAGGTACCTAAAGATGTCCCGAGTGTCTCTCCAAAATTGCAATTTGAAGTACACAGAGTCGTTCAAGTAAGATCCAAAACGTCATGAGCGAATATGCCGATTTGTATGATCACGTTAGCCGCCACATGTTCATTATTTTTAAAAAAGTCTCGAGCTATCCTTACTACCTTCGTAAGTCCCTCCCTCCTTATCCTCCTCTTTGTTTCCTCACTCCTATTTCTCTCTCTCTCCATGCGATGTCCCATCCTCCCTCAGTCGTGAACCCTCGGCGGCCATTGCTTGCGTCCTTGGCCCCTTCGGATTTTCTCTACCTTACTAACGGTGCGACAGAAGGAGAGGATGGTGGAGGTGGCAGTTGTCAAGAGAGGAGGTGGAAGGAGTAGGCGGACAAACCTAGATCCAGTGGCAATCGGCATCCCTCGTCAGCGACATCGTGAAAGAGGGAGGACGAGGCTGCTTGGCAAGAATGGGAAGAGGAAGCGGCCCAACCCATATATGGTGGCGACCGATGTCCCTTGCGGACGATGTTGCAGATATATGGGAGAAGGGAGGGGGAGGCCGCTCGACGAGAGGGGAGGTGGAAGTTGGCGGTGAGCTAGTCGGAGGAGTTGCAAGTGGAAGGCCCGGCGCCTCGTCCATGGCACACCATCCATCCTCCCTCGGGGAGGCCATGGGCACCTCCCCTACCTGAGTTGTGGGCATATTCCTCCGAGCTCCGAGATCGGGCAGCAACAGCCCCAACCTGACAAGCTCCACACCACCACCCCTAGCCCCCCTCTCCAACACACACACCCCTTCTTCTCCTTGCTCCTTCCTCTCGGTCACTTCTTTGACGCATCAGCAAGGGATAGGTCAACGTTTGGACGATTAAGCAGAGTTGGGCTCAGGCGTGAGCCACACGAGGTGGGCGAAGTGGGGAACTAGGGGCTTGTTTGGTTGCAGCAGAGACTGCCACGCCACGTACATCTGTGGCCGTGCTTGAGGTGCGGCGATCAATTTCAGCGCCGCAGATGAGGCGTGTTTTGGCCAAAAAAAGTGAACTGCGTAGCCGCACATGAGCTGTGGCAGGGCTAAGCTGCGGCCGGCAACCAAACTAGCGCCCAAGGGGGCGTGGCTGCCACAGTTGGGGCGTGGCGAGATGCGGCCAGCACCCAAACAGGCCTTAGGTTTTGCTATATGAGCCGGCCATTCACAAGTTTTTAATTTGTTTTTGGACCATTTATTCACGGAAGAAGTTCACATTGCCTCCCTCAACTATTAAAAAAGTTCACTTTTCCTCCCTCTGTGTTAAATGGGTGAGATCTGGCCGTCCAATCTTGCATCGAACAGCCACAAACGAGTTGAAGGAGGAAAAATGAACTTCTGCAATAGTTAAGGGAGGTAAATTGGACTTCTTTCTTTTTCACAGCAAAAATGGATATCCTTGAACATTAGGCCTAGTAATACATAGGGTGTTTTTGCGTTTTCAAATTTTTAGAGGTGTCCGTAGATATCAGGCACTATATGCATCCCACCGGATCCGCGCCAGGTTTAGCTTTCCTGATTTATCGTAGCTTCCTTTAGTTGTTCTAAAAATTTCACATGTACATTTCACAATGATTTTAGGAAAACAATTTGTGTCAAATTTTTATGCTAGTGGTAATTAGTAGTTCGCTTTGTCCATGTGCTTGCGCCTAGCCTCCCGATGTGCGACATGGATTCAAGTGTTCGAAGGATGGTGTTTTCTTGGCACAAAACTTACCGACGATCTAGAGATTGCAACGGCCGATTGAGCCATTCTTGAATTTCTAGGATGATATTTTGCTTTGCATGATAAATAGGTTGGAGAACAGCCTTGTTGCCCAAGGTTTAATTAGTCAGCGTATCTAACGTACGGTGAGGTTGTTATTAGCGCAAATAAAATAAATGTCCGATAACAATTTAGCTTGTCTCAGTAAACAAATTTTTTAGTTATTTTTTCAGATTATAAAGAACAAGGCTTAGACGCAAAAAAAATATCAAACTTCTGTCCAATTAAATGGAAACACTTTTTTTTAGATAATTATTTACAAGTTTTAAAGTCGATCACGCAACCAAAAATATGGTATCTCAAGCAACACTTACGACGTGTTTGGTTTGCTGGATCAAACGATCCCAGAACCATCCGATTAAAACGTCAAGCCTAATGTTGCTGTTTGGTTTGCGCCGCCAATTGGTCGATTCCATCGCAGTGTCGCCCCTCATCGCAGTGTCGCCCCTCATGAACGACCAGCTAAAATAGGGCAAATTGCCATGACTTGCTCGTCCTTTGAAAAAGATCGGACGACGCAATTGATCCTTCAGCCGTGGGCAAACCAAAAGTAATACCAGATGGCATCAATACCAACCGGTGAAGTACTTTGTTTCAGCGCAAGCAATCAATGCCACCACCCATCTTACTATAGGTATCACCACAATGCTTTCGAGCCTCAATAACTTACGATGCAATTCACTAGCACGCCGTGAAGCGAATCTTACCAGCAGAGCTGCACTTGCTGCACGGCACAAGCTACGCAGATATCTCACTCTCAGCCAGTGAAACTGTGGCGACACATGCACAAAGTAAAGTGCCTTTTTGCTGGAAGAAGCTGTTCAGCGCACAGCTCATCCGGCAACGGCAGCGTGCTATAGCGTTGCGTCTTGAGTCTTGACGGCACGATCGCTAGGGAGCGCAGGCTTCCATCGGTGACGCGAACCCCATAGCCATTCCTAGGCAATTTAGCGAAGCTAAACATGCCTCCACAAGTTGGACGAATTCCCGATGCGTCTCGTGCCCAAAACCGGCCGGCCCTGCAAAAGGACGGTGGCGGTGCGGTATGTGGTGTACATGGTGGCATACGTTTGGGTGGGTGTGGAGAGGGCGGCAAAGAATGGCATGGGGAAGGCGATTTATAGCGGGGTGGTGCAGCAGAGATGCGCATGGAGCATCGCAACTTGTTGTGATTGCCATTTATGATTTTTTTTGGGTACGTCAAAGAATTTATTGCCTGAATTACTTCCACTTATTGTTCCATAATTAAAATCACTCAACAACTTACACGGACAATAATTAATAGAAATTCTAATTTATAATCGGCACAAAACGAGAAGTATTGATACGTCCGGTTATCTATGACAATTTGAAAACCGACACGTATGCCGGTCCTCGTTCTCACTAGGGCCTTAGGACGAGGAGTCACCTGAGTGAGAGGATCAGCATTGGCTTCTCTTCACGATTGTAGCATAGGTTGCACCGATTTGCTAAGGGCATCTCTAAATGGTATAGACAATCACTACTTATAAGAAAGAGTAAATTGCACTATATGTACCTAAAGTTGTCCAGAGTGTTTGAATAGGTTCTAAATATCCAAAATTGCAAATTGAGGTACACAAAGTCATTCAAGTGATGTCATGAACTATCCAATATGCTGATCTCTACAATCACGTTAGCCACCATATGTCCATTATTTAAAAGAAAAAAAAACCCTCAAGCTCTCCCTACTATCTTCATACCTCCCTCCCTCCTCTTCTTTTCCTCACTTTTGTTTCTCTCTCTCCGTGCGATGTCCCACCCTCCCTCCGTGGTGATCCCTCAGCAGCCGATGGTTGCATCCTTGGCCCCTCCGGTCTTTTTTTGTTTTACTAGTGGTGCGACAGAAGGAGAGGAGGGTGGAGGTGGCGGCCAACGAGAGGACGTGCCAAACACAGATCTGGTGGTCTCTTGTCGACGACGTCACAGAAAGAGGGAGGAGGGATGAGCCAGCAATCTTCGTGGTTTGGTTGTCCTATAAGACATGTTTGTAGATGAAAAACTCCAATCTTTATGTGTTTTCCTCTAAAAAAATCCTTCTGTGTTTCGAAGATTGTTTGCCATTAATAAACAATCTTTAGTAAATATAAAATTTTTTAACTAATACAGGTTGGAGACCAAGCATCAAGCGAGCATTTAATCCTTCAATATTTGCTAGGTTGGTGAGAGCATCATAGCTTGTCACAATTGTCTTGTGATTGCTGGTTTTCAATATTTTGATGTTATTTACTCTTGAGTAACCTGCTGTATCTAGCGAGCATATAAAAAGAACAAATAGTTTGTGTATGTATCTGAAACTGGATGGTTAGCTCTATCAAATTGTGAGTTAGTTTTCTTTAAATAACTTGCAACCAATATCTTCAATATGTTATACCACTAGTAGGGTTAGCGCGCCCGTGCCATGCCACCCCTAGCCCTCTTATATGTGACCAAATAAAGATGTATCACAAAATAAAACTAATAAAAAACATTACATCTTTTGTTTGTTGTTCTCATTTTTGAAAAAATTAATTGGTCATGTTGAATTTTTTTTAGGCCATTATTATGTAATCGCAGTGCCTTTTGTAAAGTTTTTTTTCCAGAATTTTGTAAGTGATCATAAAAGGTACAAAAAATGAATTATTTCGTAATACAATCATTTGTAAGTCTTAAATATTTTATAAAAGCTATTTTTGTGGACATCTTCGTGAATATGTGCTCTTAAACTATAGTTCTATATTTCGAAGACCTTTTATTTCTATTATTTACTAACTGATATCAGGAAATTTAACATTTGTAATGTTTAAATATATTTGTGGACCCTTACTATAAAATTTTGATTGCATTTGAGAAAATGTAAATTTCTAGATTTATTTACGTTGCTAGACCAAATTTCCCCCATTTGATCCCCTCTCTCTCTTCTTTTTTTTTGAAATTTGTGTTTTAGGGGGGTTCGAAGTTTTAAAATTGAATATCAAAAAATAAAATTTAGAAATAAATTTAAGGGAGTATAGAAGATATCGAAATATCCATTTGAATTCGGATTGGGATTTTGGAAATTAGAATTAACAATTTCAAGAACATAGGATTCGCAAGCATGAATTAAGCAAATTATAGAATAGAAAATAACAGGGAAACTAAATTTTAAAAATTTAGTTTTGGGAATTTAAAAAAACTGAAAGCTAATATATCAAATTTTGACATACAAAATATCTATGAAGGTTTAAATTTTCGTAATTCAATTCTGAAATACAAAATATCTACGAAGGTTTAAAATTCCTGAAAATGCAAAATATCTACGAAGATTTAAAATTCCCGAAATTCATTTAATTTCCATTTTTAAGAAGCCATTTTTTAAGAAGGGAGACCTGTGCGTGCAGCGTAAAAAAAATAAAATTTAGAAATAAATTTAAGGGAGTCTAGAAGATATCGAAATATCCATTTGATTTCGGATTGGGATTTTGGAAATTAGAATTAAGAATTTCAAGAACCGTAGGATTCGCAAGCATGAATTAAACAAATTATAGAATACAAAATAACAGGGAAATTAAATTTTGGGAATTTTAAAAACTGAAAGCTAATATATCAAATTCTGAAATACAAAATATCTATGAAGGTTTAAAATTTTTTGTAATTCAATTCTGAAACACTAAATATCTACAAAGGTTTAAAATTCCCGAAATTCAATTGTGAAATGTAAAATATGTATGAAGGTTTAAAATCCCCAAAATTCATTTAATTTCAATTTTTTAAGAAGCCATTTTTAAGAAGCGAGGCATGTGCGTGCAACGTACGGGCGAAGCTGCACGCGCAGGCGAGAGGCTAGCATACGGTGCACGCGCAGCGTGTGTACGCCTTTAGTTGTTCTAAAGATTTGACATGTACATTTCACAATGATTTTAGTAATACAATTTGTGTCTCAAATTTTTATGCTAGTGGTAATCAGTAGTTCGCTTTGTCTATGTGCTTGCGCCTAGCCTCCCGATGTGCGACATGCATTCAAGTGTTCGAAGGATGGTGTTTTCTTGGCACAAAACTTACTGACGATCCAGAGATTGCAACGGCCGATTGAGCCATTCTTGAATTTCTTGGATGATATTTTGCTTTGCATGATAGATAGGTTGGAGAACAGCGTTGTTGGCTTGTTGCCCTAGGTTTAATTAGTCAGCGTGTCTAACGTACCGTGAGGACCGTTGCAATCAAATAGTGATTTTAGATTTATTCATTTGTTAGTAGCGCAAATAAATAAATGTCCGATAATAATTTAGTTTACCTCAGTAAACAAAATTTTTTTAAAAAAATCAGATTATAAAGAACAGGTTAGACGCTAAAAAATATCAAACTTTTGTCCAATTAAATGGAAACACTTTTTTTAAGATAATTATTTACAAGTTTTAAAGTCGATCACGCAACCAAAAATTTGGTATCTCAAGCAACACTTGCGACGTGTTTGGTTTGCTGGGTCAAACGATCCAAGAACCATTCGATTAAAACGTCAAGCCTAATGTTGCTGTTTGGTTTGCGCCGCCAATTTGTTGATTCCATCGCAGTGTCGTCCCTCATGAACGACCAGCTAGCAGAGGGCAATTGCCATGACTTGCTCGTCCTATGAAAAAGATCGGACGACGCAATTAATCTTCAGCCGTGGGCAAACCAAAAGTAATACCAGATGGCATCAATACCAACCGGTGAAGTTTTTTAGTTTCAGCGCATGCAGTTAATGCCACCACCCATTAAAATCGGTGTTATCTTACAATCGGTATCACCACAGTGCTTTCGAGCCTCAATCCTGAACGTACGATGCAACTGACCGGCACGCCGTGAAGCGAATCTTATCGGCAGAGCGGGACTTGCTGCACCGGGACTTGCTGCACGGCACAAGCTACGCAGATATCTCGATGCAACTGACCGGCACGCCGTGAAGCGAATCTTATCGGCAGAGCGGGACTTGCTGCACCGGGGCTTGCTGCACGGCACAAGCTACGCAGATATCTCACACTCAGCCAGTGAAATTGTGGCGGGGGACACATGCCCAAAGTAAAGTGCCTTTTGCCGGAAGAAGCTGTTCAGCGCCCAGCTCATCCGGCAACGGCAGCGCGCTATAGCGTTGCGTCTTGACGGCACGATCGGTGGGGACTAGGGAGCGCAGGCTTCCATCGGTGACGCGAACCCCATCGCCGTTGCAAGGCAATTTAGGGAAGCTAAACATGACGCTACAAGTTGGACGTAAACATGACTCTACAAGTTGGACGGATTCCCGATGCCTCTCGTGCCCAAACCCGGCCGGCCCTGCAAAAGGACGGTGGCGGTGCGGTATGTGGTGTACATGGTGGCATACGTTTGGGTGGGTGTGGAGAGGGCGACAAAGAATGGCATGGGGAAGGTGATTTATAGCAGGGTGGTGCAGCAGAGATGCGCATGGAGTATCGCAACTTGTTCTGATTGCCATTTATGATTTTTTTTTCAGTACGTCAAAAAATTTATTGCCTGAATTACTTTCCCTTACTGTTCCGTAATTAAAATCACTTAACAACTTACACGGACAATAATTAATAGAAATGCTAATTTATAATCGGCACAAAACGACGAGTATTGATACGTCCGGTTATCTATGACAATTTGAAAACCGATAGAGAAAATTCCACAAAATCCCAAAGTGAGGCGCACATGCAGAGGCCGCTGCAGGAAAAATTCCAAAAAATAACAAATTAATATGGATGGAGAGAGAAAGGGTAGGGGAGAGAGAGAGTGCGGCTCACAAGGCGGCATGGTGAGGTTCCCTGGTGGGCGGCGAGTGCGGCAGCGGCGGGGTGCGGTGGCGTGACTGGGGACGGAGGGGTGCGGCGACTGTGGCTCCAACGGCGACGGCGGCACGGCTTCTTCGGCAAGGAAACACGGCGACGGGGTGGAGGCGCCCGCTTGGGCAAAGGCTGAGAAGGTAGCGGTTTGGTCTTCGGCGACACAGCTCCTAGGCAGACGGCGGACGGCGCAAAGTGGCCAGCGGCTCGACCACGGGGATGAGGTGGCGTGGCAGCGGGGATGGTGGCATGACTAGGGCAAGGCAAGGCTGAGGGCGGTGCACTCGGTGACGACGGCTGCGATGAGATTAGGTTAAACTCGCTTGGGTTTTTTTTATAGTACGGAGAGTTGGGCATGGGGGTAAATTCCAATTGGGCTTAATCGGTGAATTTGGTTGCTTTAGGAATCGGGCTACAATGGATTCGGGTGAGGATTTGCCGATGGGTTTTTATAGAGGGATCAAGTCACGTTCGGGATTTCTGGGATAGCCGTGAACTCGGTCGATCTCGGGATCTCAGATGAGGCGGTTCCTCCTAGGTGGACGGCGGCGCGAGCAGGGCGGTGTCTTGAGCTCCAACGTGTAACAGGCGCAGGCCGCGAAGGCTCACGGCCGCAAGGTGGCAGTGAGTCCTGGCGGCGGCTACAACGACAATCGCGACACGATGAGCTCAGACACCGACGCCTATGGTTTGGGTCTGATGGTCATGGGACGACGTGTTGAGATTGTTTCTAGTTTAAATAGGAAGGCCAGTAAGGGTTACAAAGGAGATCGATCGATATTAGGGTTTTGATTGGAAGAGTTTTCAAAGGAGATCGGGCCTGGTTAGGGTTACAACGGACTGGGTTAAGGTTCTAGTCAAGAGAGAGGAGAACCGACCGAGTTAGGGGTTGAGGGTCAAGCTAGGGTTTTCATCAGAGCACAAACTTGGGCTCGGCCGAGGGAGGTTAGGGTTTCGGCCAATAAAGAGAAGACAAGAGAGAGGAGGGAGATATCAAAATCAAAACCTTAGTATTTTTGTAAATCCAAATTGTAATATAAATGTTAATAAAATACATTTTAAAGAAAATTAATTGTTAGAAATTTTAGGGCTTTTCGTCCAAGAATTATAATAAATAAATATTAAATTTGTTTTCCAATAAAACACGTGACACCTAATAATTTTATTAGGATGTCACAAAATTAGGTTGGCTCCTAAGAACACTGCAAATCCATTTGTCACTCTACGATCATCTGGGCAGCCTGTCCAATCTATGTCTGAGAAACTCTTACTAGGGAAGACTTATCTCGCTGTATCTTCAATCCAACATTACAAGTGCCCTTTACATACCTCAAAATCCTCTTTACTGCTGACCAATGCTCATTAGTTGGACTTTCCATAAATTGGCACAATCGATTTACTGCAAAACATATATAAGGTCTAGTCATGGTTAGATATTGAAGAGCACCCACCACACTTCTGTACGGGAAAGCATCCTCTTCTGACAATGGTGTCCCTATAACCTTGGAAAGCTTTTCTCCATCTGCCATTGAGGTCATAGCTTGTTTACAATGAGTCATACCTACATGATCGAGGAGATCAACCATGTACTTGTGTTGACAGAGTGTTACTCCATGACCATGCTACTGCACTTCGATGCCCAGGAAGTAACTAAGACTCCCTAGATTTTTTTATTGGAAGTTCAGAATTGAGTGCTTGCACTAGACGTGATACTGCATCTTCTCAGGAGCTGACCACTATTATGTCATTAACAGACACTAACATATACATGGTGATCCCGTTCATGCTGAAAATGAAAAGGGAAGTGTCTGATTTTGAAGGCTTGAACCCAAGACCTTGCAGTTTTTCACTGAGTCTCAAGTACCAAGCGCGGGGTTCCTATTTTAGGCCATACAGTGCCTTGTTGAGCTGACAAACATAGCCTAGCTTCGCTGGATGAACAAAGCCGAGGGGTTGGCGTATATATACTTCCTCATTGAGCTTACCAAGCAAGAATGCCTTACTAACATCAAGTTGTCGTAGCATCCACCCCCTGGCAACGACGATGGAGAGGACTGCGCGGATCGTCGTTGGCTTGACGACTGGACTATATGTATCTGTGCAGTCAACCTCATGGTGTTGACTGTACCCCTTGGCGACAAGACATGCTTTGTATCTAGGGATTGAACCATCTAGATAGTGCTTCAGCTTACAAATCCATTTGCAGTCGACCACATTTCATCCCGGGGCAGCAGGCACAAGATCCTAGGTGTTATTTTGTTGAAGAGCATCAAACTCCTCTTGCATAGCGGTTGTCCAGCGTGTGTCAGTAGCTGCTTCAGCATGGGAGGTAGGAACCTTGCAAAAGGCATGTTTGTTGAGAGGATATTGAACAGCGCCATCTGTAAAACGCTTGGGCTGAACAATGTTTTTCTGAAGATGTGTCTGCACACGAGTTGCTCGTGGAGAGGATGGCATGGGGTTTTCCATAAGATTATCTGACGGTGCTGCAGCTGAGTCGATGCCCACGGTGGGCAAGGAACCTGCAGATTCAGAAACAAGTGCCGGAGTAGTAGAGGCAGGATCAGCATCTAAGTGTTAAGTGGCAATTCATGGCCACTGTGGGTTTGGATTTTTGTGGGCATGAGGACTGAAGTTTCTGTGTAGCTCTCGGTACGTGCAGATGGTTTGGTGGAGTCCTCGAAGAACGGGAATAACATTGAAAAGAACATCTATTGAGATGTAGATACGTCCTGTGGAGCGATCTAGGCACTTATATCCTTTGTAGCCATTTGTATAGCCAAGGAAGGTGCCATTCCTGGATCGAAAGGAGAGTTTTTCCTTGTTATATGGTCTGAGATTAGGGTAGCAGGCGCACCCAAAAACACAAAGCATACCATAGTTTGGCTATTTGCGGAATAAGGATTGATAGGGAGAAGATCCTTTGATAACTCGACTAAGTAGTCGGTTGATGAGATGACAAGCAGTGAGAACTGCCTCATCCTAAAATCTGGTCGGCATGGAGGCTGGTTTCGATGAGGTGACAGTGTTTCCTTTTGGCCACACCATTTTGTTGTTATGCTTGTGGGCAAGAGATGCGGTGCACAATGCCGACATTGCTAAAGAAGTTACGCAGCTTGATGTATTCTCCTCCACCATCCGACTGAAAATTTTGGATTTTGTAATTAAAGAATTTTTCTGCATAGGCATGAAACTAGAGGAAGGCTTGCTCTACGTCATATTTGTTTTTGAGGAGATACACCCAAGTATATCGAGTCGGATCATCTATGAAGCTAACATGATATATATTTTCATTCACTAATCATTTGGCAGGGCCCCAAAAATCACTATGAATTAACTCAAAAGGACGAGTAGTGACATGAAATGTTCTAGAAAAAGAAAAATGATGAGCCTTTGCTTGCAAGCAAGCTACCCAAACATGAGACTCTATATTTTGACTCTCTAAACCATCTGACTCAAAAATAGCGTGAAGGACAGAGAAGGCCGGGAGACCTAGACGTTGATGCCATTTTTCAGTGGAGACTTGAGTTGTTGCACCAGTGAAATGCTTTGGTGGAACAGGAGGAAGAGCATAAAGAGTAGCTTTAGCCTTGCCCTAGAGGAGTGTTCTCTTCGTGGCATGATCCTTGATCAGAAAGAAGGTGGGAGGAAACTCAAGGTAAGCATTGTTATCTATCGCTAGCTTCTGAACTGATATTAGTTGTTTGCTGATAGATGGCACATGAAGAATGCTCAGAAGAGTGAGAGAGCAACCAGATTTGCCATTTATAACAGAATGACCAACATTAGACAATGGCAAACCTATATCATTCGCTACTCGTACATGGTCTCCTCCCTTGTAGCGTTCCTTGAAGGTTAGGCAATTTAGATCAATGGTGAGGTGGTCAGTTGCACCGGTATCCAAGTACCAATCGGTGTCTACCTTGTAAGAAGCAGATGAAGCAGTCTTGGAGTTAGAATCCTCTGCCTGGTATGCATGGTTGAAGCGATGGTAGCATCGCAGAGCATCATGACCAGGTTTGTTGCAGACTTGACAGCTGTGATGGTTCGGGGTATAGTTATTGTTGTTGCTACCCCGACTGTCGTCGTAGCTATGGCCTGGACCATGACCACGCCTTCCTTTATGGCATCCTCCACCTCCGCAATTGTCATGCTTCATGGCATTGTTTGCAGAGGAGATGAGAGGATTGTGTCCTCCTTCTTGGAGCTCATTATGTGCTTCAAAATTGATGAGGTGAGAGTACAATTTGTTCAGACTCACCGATTCAGTATTGGTGGAGACAAAGGTGAACACCAGATCATAGTCATTCCATAGTCCAACAAGGACATAGGAGACTATTTCTTCTTCATCACCTTCTGGAAGTAGGCAGTGATACTAAGATCTTTCTTCTTGAGATTGGCTAGCTGCAGCCTAATCTGCATGGTGCTCCCCTTTGTTTGGGAGGCATACATGTCTTCAACAGACGTCCAAAGTTCTGCTGTAGTAGGCAGAAAGGCGACCTGACCAAGGATTGCCTTACTCATCGACAAGAGAAGAACGCTCAACACTAGCTAGTCCTGTTGGAACCAAGCTATGTAGGATTGGGGATCTAACAAGTCACCTCGGAGGTGGTTTTCTCAGCAACCATGGTGGTTGGCCTTTGGATAGATCCATCCAAATAGCCCATCAGGTTCTGGCAGCGCAAATAGGGAAGAACCTGCGCCTTCCAGAGCAAATGATTCTCTAGATTGAGCTTGATGGTGATGAAGTTGTTGAACGACGGTGGTGATATCGCCGTGAATGCTAGTTGGGTGATGATGTTGCCATAGCCTGCTAGTTTTGGTTGGTGATGTTTGAGTGGCTAGGAGTGGTACAGGGGTTGTTCGTCATGGTGGAGTTACTGTGCTTTGGTACCATATGAGAATGAATTTATGCACTGTGAATCCCAACAGGGGGAGGCTCTTGTATTTATATTCGGTTTGGATACACAACTAGATGCTAGTTTACATGGCCAGATAGGACTGCTATCTAGCCTACAAGTCAGGGATGAACGACGGCCTCAACAACCTTGATGTGGTTGATAATGATCTGATCGGCTACAACTAACTGAACTATCTGAAGCCGGATGTGAATATTTCAACAGCCCAGAGTGTGATCGTGGCACTGACAGCTTGCTAAGGCAGGTCCATGTCGACACGTTCATGATACCGGTGCACCATCCTGGGAAGGAGGCGTAAGAAACCGAGAAGCTTGACCGGAAATAATGTACTCACAACGCCCATCATTATATAGATGAAGTTGTAGACATATTTGTCATGCTCAAATGCCACATCAAGTTTGCATAGGCACACCAAGAGAGTAAGAGCAATATTATGGGGATGATTATCAGGTTTAATCTTGATATCCTAATAAGATTTTCTCCCCTAATCAGAGTGCTTTCGACAAGGTCCGCCCCATCTACACCAAAAATATGATCATCATCAAGCGCCTTTTAACTTTGTGAGTTGGGAATCGCTCTTGGATCTCCTAGAGCAACATGTTTTCGGGCAAAGATGGCGTGACTGGATCGATACTTCTCTCTCCTCTTCCTACTCTCAGGTACCACTAAAATGGGGCTCCATGACCTAGGTTTAGGCACAAGCGATGCCTTCGGCGAGGAGATACGTTGTCCGACTTCCTTTTCATCCTAGCAATGGAGCCCCTGACTAGATTATGTGACCTTGCCACTGCCTGTCTTATTCTTCCGATTTTGTGGCCTTGCCATAGGCAAGCATGGTTTAGGATCTCCCTTTTTGCATATGATGCTGTCCTCTTCGTTAACCCCAAATGTCTGGAGCCTACTCATCCTCTTTTTGCATATGACAGGGCTCCTAATCAATCTAAACAAAATAGAACTCTTTCCAATTCGGTGCACATATTTGATTGTCTAGAATATATTGCTCGATTTCCCAACACGGAAAAAGGACTTCCCTTGCAAATACATAGGGCTCCCTATGCAATCAACAAAGTTGAAGTGAGGCAACCTCTTCCCACTCATTGAAAGAGTTAGGAGCAAACTGGCAGATTGGACATTTAAGGTGTTACCGAGGGTTGGTCTTTTTAGTCGAGGTTAATTTGGTACCCTCATCTTTGTTGACTTACCATCTGCTAGTGTTCAAGCTAGAGAGATGCGCCACGCACAAGATCGACAAATTTTGACAGAGTTTACTCTAGAAAGGGTAGCATAATTGTGTAGGTGGTCACCTGCATAGTCAATTGGTGTAAATGGTGCAAGCCAAAAATGCTTGGGTGGCTTGGATGTTAAAGGCATTGTCGCAATTGGGAGTCCCCTACACCTAATATGGTTATGGCTCTAGTAGACTCTGGTGGTGGACATATTGGTGGTGCCAGGAGGCTACGGTTCCTTCACATCAACGCTTTGCTTAACCCCTTCAGTGTGGTTTTGGGACGAGGCAGTGCCGAGCGAAAGCTCTGATCTCTTGGGCCACCTGTAGTGGCGCCTCCTCGGCATTGTTTCCTCTTTGATGGCATTGACGTGGACACTCCCTTGCCTTTGAGGTGAAAACCTTGTTGTGCTTGGGCGACGGTGGTGACCTTTTCGTTGCTTCCTTGTTGAAAGCGTTGTTTTGGGGTCCTACCATGCTATGGGCGTCTTGTAGAGTGTCTTTGTCTTGGTAGCTTAGGCATATGGTAAATTTTCTAAGTTGCTGTGAGTGTTGGTCTGTGTTGGTCGTCGTGCTTGTGGTTAGCCCATGGTTCCCAATCATTGGACGAGTGCTTTTGCTGGGTGACATATGTTAAGTTGAGAGTTGTGGTTCGATTTTAGGCAGTTTGGCAGCATTGAGTAGGGGTGGAATCTGGTAATGGATAATCCGAATTATCCAGCTACCGTATTCGAAAAACTGCATATCCGTATCCGCGATATCCATATTCGAATAGAAAACGGATACGAATACTGATATTATCCGGATTTTTTTACCGGATACGATATGCAAAATTTGACCGGATATGAATACGGATACAGATACTATCCGGATTTTGTATCGGATACGGATACCAGATATGTTTTGCAAAATTGGACCGGATACGTTTTGCAAAATTGGACCGGATGTGGATACGGATACGAATACTATCCAAATACAAGAATAATATCCAGATTATACATGCTATTAGAGTTGTAAATTTTGTGATATATATTTTGATGATATCTATATATGTATTTTGTAAATTTATCACGCCAAAATTTACTGTTAAAGTTGAAGGATATCCGTATCCGATCCGACTTGGGTACATGTCCGATTTGTATTAGTATTCGTTACACTATCCGATCCATATTCATATTCGATACATATTCGGATTTGTAATCGTATTCGTTTAAAAATTATGGATACGAATAAGGTAAAAGAACTATCCGACCCGTATCCAATCTGATTCCATCCCTAGTGAAAGTGCATCTAGGCCGTTTTGGCGATAGATGATAAGCTTATTAAAGATCTAATGAAGTTTGTTAAAGTATTGGACAGTTTGTACTATTAGTAAAAAGATTTGGAGGACTCTTGGAGACAGTAAAGCTTAAAGGAGAAGACGGCGTTTGTTTGTAATTTTAGTGTAAATCTTTTCTTTTGAATTGAGTTTAAGGACACGCTGTACTATTAAGAGGGATGCGACGGAAAACTAATTTTAGAAGTTCTAAGTGCTCTTGGTCGAAGAAACTTGACACACTCTTTCCACCAAATCACTTTGAGGGAGTTTTCTTTTAAAAAATATCAGAATTTCCAATGCTGGTTCGGAACATTCCGATATGGACCGAAAAAATCCGATACTTGTTCCAATCGACCCCTCTCTGTCTCCAGCTACAAAAATATCTGAACATTCCGATGTTGGTCTGAAACATTTTGATATGGACCGGAAAAATCCGATACTTGTTCCGATCAACCCCTCTCTGTCTCAAATCGCAAAAATTCGGAACATTCCGATGTTGGTCCGGAACATTCCGATACAGTCCGAAACTATCCGTTGGTTGTTCCGATTGACCCCTCTCTGTCTCGTTGCGAAAATATCGAAACATTCCGATGTTAATATCGGACTATCCGATACCTGTCAACAGTAACGGCTAGTTTTAATAGCGTAGGTATTTATTCCCCACCTCTTCCCACCGGCCTGGGTTACCTCTCACACATATTCTCAGCTGAGCACTTATTGCAACCCTAGCTCGCCACCTTCCAACTTCACTCCACCATTAATTCCATTGATTACATCATTGAGTAGGTGAAGAAGCTAAATCTAGAGACTTCGTGTTGATTAAGCTTCGCTCTTGAGCACTTGAATCATTCTCCAAGTTGTTTTTCCGTCGGATTTGTTACTCTTAGAGTTTGAGCGCTCCTACACAGCTAGGAGTCTCCCTAGAGCCACCGGTGCTTCGTGTGGTGGCTGGGGAGAGTTTGTGAAGGCCGGTTTCGTCTCCGAAAGGGAAGAATATCGGACGTTCAGATTCGAGATCAGATAGTCTAATTCATATCGGACTATCCGATACTGACATCGGAACATCCGATATTGACTTGTTCCGCTGCGTTGTTTTTGCTATATAATTTTGATAAAGCCTATTCACCCCGCGTTGTTTTTGCTATATAATTTTGATAAAGCCTATTCCCCCCCCCCCCCAGGCTACATCTCGATCCTTCAATTGGTATCAGAGCTTGGACTCTCGTTTCGTGCTTAATCGCTCAAGAGGTAAAAGATGTCGTCGGAGGATGTTGATACGACTAGGAAGGATGACCACTTGGGTGTGACTATTTCTTATGATTATTCTCATGCTAGTTCATCTTCATCACATGGCTACATCCCGTCGGGTAGAGCGCCATTCTTTGATGGCACTCACTTTGCGGCATGGAGGCATAGGATGAAGATGTACTTGATCTCACTCCACCCGGCTATTTGGGATGTCGTTGAGACATGTTACACTATAGAAGATCCCGAGAAGCTTACGCCGAAGGAGAAGGATGATCGATAGCACAACCATCAAGCCGTCAACGCTTTGTTCAACTCACTAAGTGCTACCGAGTTCAATAGAGTGCATGGACTTGAGAATGCTAAGAAGATTTCGGACACGATTGGAGTAGCGCATGAAGGAACCTCTAGTGTTCGTGAATCAAAGATTGAGCTCATCAAAGGCAAATTGGGAGGTATTGGAAGAAGGAGAAAGTTACAAGACCATGTTCGATCGACTAATGGATCTTGTCAATGAAGTAAAAGGCCTTGGGTGTGATGATCTAACCAATACTACCATGGTCAAGATCATGCTTCGGATTGTCACTCCAAACAACCGAAACTTGGTACAACTAATTAGAGAGGAGTGACTAATCAACTCTCACACCTCATGATGTACTCGAAAGACTTTTAGTGGATGAAATGATGGATGTGGAAGCTAAGGCCATTGAGGAACTAGTGCGGCCAAGCAAGAAGAAGAATATTGCATTGAAGGCAAGTCAAGACTCCGACGATAGCTCAAGTGAGGAGGAAAGAGTAACCTCACTTGACCTTGAAGAAATGACACTTCTTGTGAGGAGATTCAACAAATTCCTCAAGAAAAGTGGATACAAAGAAAAGTCACATAAGAAGTCTTTCGGCAAATCAAAGGGAAGACACTCTACTAGAACATGCTATGAGTGCGGTGATGCCGGTCATTTTATTGTCGAATGCCCTCAAAAGAAGAGCAAGGAAGAAAATGATCATAAGAAAATGGACAAGCACTATTTAAAGGAGAAGACCAAGAACAACAAGAGAAGATCCAAAGGTCAAGCTCACATTGGACAAGAGTGGACCTCCGGTGAATCTAGCTTCGAGTCTGAGTCGGAAAATGAAGGAGTAGCTACGCGTGCTATTACTTCTACTCCCAAG
Organism: Raddia distichophylla; assembly: GCA_005191435.1. NCBI lineage: Eukaryota > Viridiplantae > Streptophyta > Magnoliopsida > Poales > Poaceae > Raddia > Raddia distichophylla. Next base: position 1,080,961 of record SPJY01033365.1, on the reverse strand, counting down.
AACAAGACGCTATTTGGTGACATGAGCGAAGACGATGATGGTCCTACATGTCTTATGACTAAAGGTAGTAAGGTAATCTCAAAGTCCTCACTCAATAGCATCATTGATTCTAGTGATAGTGAAAGCGATTGTGATGACTTGAAGATTAACTCTTTTAATGAAATAAGCATGTCTAATGTGAAAATGATCCTTAAAACTATTGAAAGGTAAGAGACTAATCTTGAGCGTCAAGAGGACTTGCTTATCCTTGAAAAGGAAAGAAACCTTGACCTTGAGAAAACGTTGGCTAGTGAGAGGAAGAGAAATGCGGAGTTGGCTAAAACTTTAGAATTGGCCAAATCTCAAGTTGCCCATCTTAAGATCACCAATGCTTCACTCATAGAGGATCTTAGTGGGGTTAAACAAACCCATGAGTCTCTTGTATTGAAGTTTGATATCTCTCGAAGAGCGTCATTTCCACCTCAAACGATACCTCAACTGCCCCAATAGTCTCAAACGATGTTGAAATTTGTGCCACTAACTTTCAAGCGATGTAAGATTTGGCATATGAAAATGAGAAGCTCAAAGGGCTCCTTGAAGATGGGCTTCAAAAGTCATACAAAGGAAGCAAAGACTTGGTTGACTATCTTGTACGAAAAAGAGGCAACTACAACAAAAAAGGGCTTGGTTATACCCCTCCCAAGAAGAACAAGGGAGAAAAAGGCCACATTGTGGTAGCCCCGGTCACTAGGCCTATCAACTTTGTCCATGCTAATGGATCTCTTGCTCATGCATCTCATATCACTTTCAATGCATCTTATGTGCTTAGAAGAACTAATCTTAGTAGAATAGTTGATCATTTTTTTGGGACTAAGACCAAGAACATTTGCACACCTAAGTCTATTTGGGTGCCAAAGGCACTAGTGACTAAATTGAGAGGATCCAAGCAAATTTGGGTACCTAAAACAAAAGTATAATTTATTTTATAGGCTTATCGCTCCGGTGGAAATATTTGGGTGATAGATAATGGTTGCAAAAATCATATGATCGGATAAGCCTTCATCTTCATCTCCTTTGATGTAAATGGCTCGTCTTATGAGAACATTGTATTTGGAGACAATGGCAAGAAAAAGGTAATTGGCCTTAGGAAGTTAAAAATCTCTAAAGAATTTACTCTCTCTAATGTATTGCTTGTAAAGTCTCTTGAATATTATCTTTTGTCCATTTTTCAATTATGTGAGATGGGCTTAAATTGTACTTTCTCTACTGAGGGTGTCTCGGTCGTTAGAAGAGAGGACAACTCTCTAGTCTTCAAGGGTGTTTTAAAAGGAAAGCTTTATCTTGTGGATTTCACCTCAGATAGAGCCCAACTTGAAATATGCTTGATGGCTAAGTCTAGCATGGGTTGGCTTTGGCATCGTCGACTAGCCCATGTTGGCATGTGGAATCTTCAAAAGCTTCTAACAGGTGAACACATTTTTTGACTAACGAATGTATCATTTGAGAAAGATAGAATTTGTAATGCATGCCAAGCTGAAAAACAAGTGGGAGCACATCATCCAACTAAAAATATGATGACGACATCTAGGAAATTAGAAATGTTGCATATGGATCTCTTTGGTCCAATCGCCTACATAAGCATCGGAGGTAACAAGTGTGGCTTAGACATTGTAGATGATTTTTTCCACTTTACTTGGGTGTTCTTTTTGCCTAACAAGCTTGAAGTTCAAGAAACTCTCAAGAAGTTCATGAGAAGAGCTCAAAACGAATTTGAGTTGAAGATCGAGAAGATTAGAAGCGATAAGGTACGAAATTCAAAAACACTGGCGTAGAAGAGTATCTTGATGAAGAAGGAGTTAAGCACGAATTCTCCGCTCCTTATTCACCTCAACAAAACGGTGTGGTTGAACGGAAGAATCGCACACTCATTGAGATGGCTAGGACGATGCTAGATGAGTACAAGGTTTTCGACGTCTTTTGGGCGGATGCCGTCAACACCGCTTGCCACTCAACAAATCGGCTCTATCTATATAAATTATTGAAGAAGACACCGTATGAGCTATTCACCGGTACGAAACTAAATGTATCCTACTTTAGAGTTTTTGGAAGCAAGTGCTTCATACTCAACAAGAAGGTAAGATTCTCCAAGTTCGCTCCTAAGATCGATGAAGGATTTTTATTAGGTTATGGCTCAAATGTTTACGCCTATCGTGTTTTCAACAATGCGTCTGGTGTAGTTGAAATAGCGAGAGATGTGATGTTTGATGAGACTAACGGCTCACAAGTGGAGCAAGTTGATCCTTGTGTGTCAGGTGAAGAAAGTCCTAGTGAAGCAATCAAGAAGATGACCATTGAAAAAATCAAGCCTCAAGAAGGAGTCAACGATCAAGATAATGAGGACTTATCTCTACGAGTAGAGCCACCTACTACTACACAAGATCATGTGGTGGATCAACAAGTTGAAGAAGAAGAACAATCAAATGAAGAACCAATCCAAGCCACGCCTCATCCACGGATTTATCAAAGTATTCAAAGTGATCATCCGGTTGACAATATCCTTGGGAATATAAACAAAGGAGTATCTACTAGATCCCGAGTTGTAAATTTTTATGAATTTTACTCTTTTGTTGAGCCCGTGAAGGTTGAAAAAGCTTTGAGTGATCCGGATTGGATAATGGCGATGGAAGAGGAGCTAAACAACTTCACTAGAAACGAAGTATGGACATTGGTCGATAGACCAAACAAAATGTGATTGGAACGAAGTGGGTGTTTAGAAACAAGCAAAATAAAATAGGATCGTGACAAGGAATAAAGCAAGATTAGTTGCTCAAGGGTTCACTCAAATTGAAGGTTTGGACTTTGGTGAGACTTATGCCCCATAGCTAAATTGGAGTCTATTCTATTCTACTTGTATATGTTACTCACCATGATTTCAAGATTTATCAAATGAACGTGAAGAGCGCATTCTTGAATAGACCAATCTCCGACTTAGTATTTGCTGAACAACCCCCGGTTTTGAGGACCCGAAGCATCCAAACCATGTCTATCAACTTCATAAGGCACTATATGGCTTGAAGCAAGCCCTTCAGGCGTGGTATGAGTGTCTTAGAGATTTCTTGGTAAAGAAAGATTTTTTTATCGAAAAAGCCGATACTACTCTCTTCACTAAGCACGTAGATGATGATTTTTTTGTATGCCAATTTTCGTCCATGAAATTATCTTTGGTTCTACTAACAAACAATTTTGTGAGAAGTTTAGTAGGATAATGACCAAGAGGTCTGAGATGTCCATGATGGGGAGTTAAACTTCTTCCTCGGATTTCAAATCAAGCAACTAAAGGAAGGGATATTCATTTGTCAATCCAAGTATATCAAAGATATGCTCAAGAAATTTGATTTGGAGAATGCCAAGCCAATCAAGACTCCAATGCAATCAAATGGTCATTTGGATGTGGATGAAAAAGGTAAAATCATCGACCAAAAGGTATATCGATCTTTGATAGGCTCGCTTCTTTATCTTTGTGTTTCTAGACCGGATATTATGCTTAGCGTGTGCATGTGTGCAAGGGTTCAAGCCACTCCTAAGGAGAGTCACTTAGTGGCCGTTAAAAGGATCTTGAGATACTTAGTGTATACCCCAAACCTAGGACTTTGGTATCTAAAAGGATCATCTTTTGATCCTGTCGGCTATTCGGATGCGGATTATGCCGGTTGCAAAGTAGATAGGAAGAGCACTTCGGGGATTTGCCAATTCTTGGGTAGGTCTCTAGTTTCTTGGACTTTCAAGAAGCAAAATTCCGTAGACATTTCTACCGCCGAAGCCAAATACATAGCGGCGGGAAGTTGTTGCGTCCAACTTTTGTGGATTCGATAAACTTTGAGAGATTATGGTTTGAACCTAAGCCAAATTTCACTTATGTGTGACAATGAGAGTGCCATCAAAATAGCAAATAATCACGTGCAACATTCCCGAACAAAACTATTGATATTCGCCATCATTTCTTGAGAGATCACTCCACCAAAGGCGATATTGATATTAGACATGTGAGAATCGAAGCTCAATTAGCCGATATATTCACCAAGACACTTGATGAGAGAAGGTTTTGTATACTTAGAAGTGAGCTAAATATCCTTGATACTAGTAACGTGGCTTGAAATAGTGCATGCCTATTTTGCTTAAAAATTGAAAATCCTTGTTATTTTCTAAAATTCTTGCCTAATACTTGGTTGTTCTTGTGTGTATTAATTTACTCATTTTAGTGAGATAGTAATCCTTATATTTCATGTAAACTACTTTAAAATCACCTACCTATTTTTCTGCTGAAAAAACATATCGGAATATCCGATATGATAATGGAATGTCCGATGTTTAAATCGGAACAATCCGGTGTTACTTCGGATTATTCCGATGTGTGGGCTGCGGGTTGGGTAAAAACTCTTCCTTTTTACCCACACTTTTCACCGCATCGGGTTTTCCCCTCCGCCACTCTCTCTCCTCTCTCTCTCCCGCGCCGACCCCGTCGTCATCCTCCGAAGTATCGCTTCTTCCCCGACCGGAGATTCGGGAGTCCCTCCGGAGCAAGCCCTAGCCTCTTTCCTCTCATTGCCGTCCTATGGAGGAGCACCTTTCTTTACCTCCCCTTCCCGAAGGTATTGTTGGATCTAACTGCCCCGATCTCCCTCATCCCTCATTTTGTATCAAATGTATTTAGGCTAGAACATCTCTAGATGTATTAGGATTAGTGCCTTGTAATGGCTTTGGTCTATGTTGGAGATTTGCTAAAGATTCAAGGTAGTTAGGTTTTCTTCACTAAATTGCGAACATCGGACTGTCCGATGTATACATCGGACTATCCGATATTGGCCGCAATAAAAGAACTTAGTTCTTTGAATCCTTTCTTTCTTGAGCCATGCCTAATCCTAAGTAACTTTCTTTATCCAGATGGTTAAGTCCAAGGGCAAGCAACCCCTAGCTGACTCTGGTGGTCCTTCTCAGCAAAGGAGGACAAAGGCTAGGCATGACCCCGCCAGGACTCAATCTCTATCCTCTCTAGCACACATGTCCTCTCCTACGGGTGTGATGTTCATTGAGTCTGCCCCTTCTTCCAGTCGTCCAAAGCGTTCTGTGAAGAGGACAGCTTCCAAGACCCCCTTAGGATCTCCTTCCTATGGATCACCTAGGTAGCAGCGGTCCTCAGCAAGGGAAGATCCCTCCAGACCTTTGATAGGACCTTTGGAGATGCATGAGTCTGTTAGAAACTCTTATGGCAACTTCTATCCTCCAAAGCCAATGAATCTGAGAGGTGACTCAGTTCGCATTAGAAGAGAAAGGAGGATAGACCCAGAGGAGTATGAGAAACAGGTTAATACAGACCGTCGCTGTTGGAGCTATTTTCAGCAAGACTTCTATGACTCAGTGATCCTTCCTAAGAAGACTCCAGCGGTGATGATGCTGTGGATTGACTGGGAATATCTGGAGCGTCTTCATGATCCTGTGTTTGATGAAGTCATCAGCATTTGCGACAAGTATGACATCAAGGATGTCATGGGGCTCAAGTACAATTGGAAAAATGAGGTGATTGCCCAATTCTATGCCACCCTGTACTTTGGCACTGACAAGTCTAAGTCACTAAAGTGGATGACCTGTGGCAAATATTACAGTGTGACCAAGGCTCGGTTTGCCAGTATTCTGGGTTCCTCTCCTGATCTCTGCTTCAACAAGGACAAACTACATGAGTACGATCCTTGGAGATAAACAAGCTTGGGTGCATATATGATGAGTCTCAGGACTTCGAGCTTGGGAAAGCAAAGGGCTTGCTTCTCATCTTTGTGGTGCTTACTAGGATGATCAGGAAGACTCTCACCCCAAAAAGAGATGCATCGAGCATTCTGGGTTGTTCAAGGAACTTGCTCTATTGGATTGGATCTCAGTCCCGACTGTTTGATGTTGTGGATTTTATCTGGAGTGAGATTCGTCTTAGTTCTTTGGACCCCAGGAGGAGCTGCACTCACGCTCCCTACATTATGAAGATGATTGAGGAAGTGACAGAGTCGGCATTTGTTAAGGATGTTGAGCACCTCGGATATCAAGTCAGAGTTATCAAGACACCTACTCGCTCATGTCGTGGATCTCCGTCTTCTAGGTCTGCTGCTCCTACTGCTGCTTCGGCGTCCTCTTCTGGCCCATCCTCATCTAGATCTTCATCTCCTATCAAGGCCAGGCTGAGGGCAATCTTTTGCCTAGGCAAAGATGAAAGGCATGCTCGCCAGAAGAACACTGAGAGGATTAAGCAGAACACCCCGAGGCTAAAGCAGATTCAGCGACACCTAGAGATCCCTTGCTCCCTAGATGGTTCTAAAGTTGAAGGGAGTGAGGAATGAGGATGATGACAAGATCAAGGATTATGAAGCCGCCTTCGACCCTCCTGCTCAAGATGATGGTGAGAGTGGTAGCTAGGAGAGCTACTCTGAAGAAGAAGAGGAAGATGAAGACGACGATTGATCCTTCTGTGCTTTAGCTTATTTCTCATCTTTTTTGTCTCTTGATGCCAAAAGGGAGAGAAAGTAAAGCTTATTTATGTATCTCTATCTTGTCTAGCTCCAAACTCTGTGATCTCGATTGTCTCTATCATTGTTTGTGCTATGAACTTGGCTTGTAATGAATTTGGTGGACAAGTATTTGGTTTTAAAAGTTTTAAACCTTGATGCTATGTTATTGTGTGCCCAATGCCATGTCATATGCATTTGCTGCTTTATATACTTCTGAACTTATGCTCATTTGTACTCAAGAATGCAAGGATATAGGGGGAGTCTCTAGTTTTTCAATTTGTCCACATATTAGGGGGAGCTCCACTATATTCTTGATTATTCAAAAGAGATTTACTTTGCTTTAAAAAGCTTTAATTGTGTTTGTCATCAATCACCACAAAGGGGAAGATTGAATGTGCATCTAGGCCCCTTGTGAGTTTTGGTGATAGATGATAAGCTTATTAAAGATCTAATCAAGTTTGTTAAAGTATTGCACAGTGTGTAATATTAGTAAAAAGATTTGAGGACTCTTGGAGACCGTAAAGTTTAAAGGAGAAGACGGCGTTTGTTTGGTGTAAAACTTTTCTTTTGAATTGAGTTTAAGGACACGCCGTACTATTAAGAGGGATGCGATGGAAAACCAATTTTAGAAGTTCTAAGTGCTCTTGGTTGAAGAAACTTGACACACTCTTTCCACCAAATCCTTTGAGGGAGTTTTCTTTAAAAAAACATATCGGAATTTCCGATGTTGGTCCAGAACATTCCGATATGGACCGAAAAAATCCGATACTTGTTCCGATCGACCCCCTCTCTGTCTCTAGTTACAAAAATATCGAAACATTCCGATGTTGGTCCGGAACATTCTGATATGGGCCGAAAAAATCCGATACTTGTTTAGATCAACCCCTCTCTGTCTCAAATCGCAAAAATATCAAAACATTCCGATGTTGATCCGGAACATTCCGATACAATCCGAAACTATCCGTTGCTTGTTCCGATTGACCCCTCTCTGTCTCGTTGCGAAAATATCAAAACATTCCGATGTTAATATCGGACTATCCGATATCTGTTAATAGTACCGGCTAGTTTTGATAGCGTGGGTATTTATTCCCCACCTCTTCCCACCGGCCTAGGTTGCCTCTCACACATATTCTCAGCTGAGCACTTATTGCAACCCTAGCTCTCCACCTTTCAACTTCACTCCACCATTAGTTCCATTGATTGCATCTTTGAGTGGGTGATGAAGCTAGATCTAGAGAGTTCGTGTTGATTAAGCTTCGATCTTGAGCACTTGATTCATTCTCCAAGTTGTTTTTTCGCCGGATTTGTTACTCTTGGAGTTTGAGGGCTCCTAGACGGCTAGGAGCCGCCCTAGAGCCACCGATGCTTGGTGTGGTGGCCGGGGAGAGTTTGTGAAGGCCAGTTTCGCTTCCGAAAGAGAAGAATCCATTGAGTCATACCGGGAGTGCTTGGTGCAATCAGGGAGGTTAAGGGTCAAGAGGGACCCCGGCTCAAGTGTGACCGAGCCGCCTCAACGGAGACTTAGGATCCCCTCAAGGATCCGACCTTCGGGAACAACTACTTCGAGCCTTCGTGTGTTTGTGGATTCCTCTTGTTCATTCCTTTTGGCTTTCTATCTAACCCTATTTGGTGCAGGATTTACTGTTCTGTCTCTCTAGTTCATTATTCCTAACTTCAGCAATATCGAACGTTCAGATTCGATATCAGATAGTCTGATTTATATCGGACTATCCGATGCTGACATCGGAACATCCGATATTGACTTGTTCCGCTGCGTTGTTTTTGCTGTATAATTTTTATAAAGCCTATTCACCCCCCTCTAGGCTATATCTCGATCCTTCACCTAGCATTGAGGTGTAGTGTTGTGCAATTGGCATCGTTTTTACCTCTTACTTGAATAACTTGGCAGAACTCCTAGCCTTTGGTTAAAAAAAAAAAGTAGGGTGGACATGGTTAGAAGACTACAAATATCCCATCTAGGAAGTTGAATATCAACTTCCTAGATTTTCAATTTGCAGCTGCTTCTTTTAGGTAAAAGAAAGAATACTATAAGTAAAAAGTAAAAGCGAAGACCTTAATTTTATTTTACTTTACACGGAATGTGTTTTTTTTACTTCATTTTTTTGAGTTTGATAGTTTATTTATTGGAGAAGACTGGATCCTTCTCTTCTCATTTCAGGATTGCCCAGCAATCAAAATACTATGCTCCTAAAAGACTAGAGTTGGCTTCTATTTAAGGGAGAGTTGTACCGTTTGATTTAGCTTAATAGTTGTGATAGATTATAATCGAAAAAGTTGTGAAAGAACGAAAAATTATTAAAACTAGGTTATCAAAGCTTTATGGTGAAACACTAAGATTTTAACAAAAAGCATCAAACTCAGTGTTTCACTTGTAAAAAATAACAAATATTAAACCAATAATTATAATATAAAGTTTGAGAAATTTCACGTAGACACTACTGAATATAAATCGTCCACCCTTTTCGATCTAATGGCTCAGGTTGATTTTTAATTTTTTATATTACCATGGTAGTATATTTATACAATAGTGCTAGTATATGTTTTGTGTGGGTACTCTCTTAATAGAGGATTAGATTTGAATTATACTACCTGCATAGTATATTTGTCAATGTGTACCATAAAATACACTAATTTTAAGCCTGATGAACCGGGTAATTATCCGATCATCATTGATGGGCCTTGGCCCTTACAAACTGCTACTGCAATTGCTAGAGAGTCCTCTTCCCTCGGTATAGAACTGAGAAGGTTGAGGGAGAATGGGAGATGTTTTTCCAAAGAGAAGCAACCGAGGACATTGCAATTGAAAGATATGAAGCCGTATATTACTTGAAAACTACTTATCTGTGGCACATAAAAGTGGAAGCTCAAAGCTAGGACAATAGATTTCTTGGAGCTACTCGGGTTCACCTCGATAATTCATAGGTTGCAACTCGACCGAAACATCAATAAGAAACACCATTCGAGATTATCCGCGGTGGAGGATAAGGCAAATCACGCGTTACCCCTTTGTTCCTGACTAATTGCTTCGTATTGACCAATGTTGGATTGGTTTCTTCTGCTTTCTTTTGTTCTCTGCTTTCCTACTGCTTCTGTTCTACACTTCGCTGCTTGGTTTGCATATGAGATGGGAGAAGGGGCATGGCTAGGCTAGGCTTTATATAGCTCAGCCTGTCGCATATGATGTAACATATATTTTTTTAAAAAACAAAAAATATAAAATATAAAAAAATCTGCTTGGTTCAACCTAGTGATCAGCCCAGCCCGTCGTTCCCGCCCTAGCCAAGTGCTGCAAGGCACGAATCATATGAACCCATGCGTGCAGGGTTGTAGAGCAAGCGCTAAAGCTCGCAAGCCGAAGGGCTATGTAACCATGCAGAGGGTCAATCATGAAGTCCGAAAGGCTCATAGGCCACGCTGGCCCATTGTCATGTGTGTCAGCCAGATCGGAGATCGCGAGTAGCAGGCTCTATGACAAGCTAAGCTACGGGGCTGGCTTGGATCTCTTTTTCTATTTCAAGTTTTTTTTTTATGATGTTTCTTGTTGTGTGCTACAGTGTGCTTAAAAGCCAACTAAAGGCTATAATTTTAAATTTGTTATTTTTGTATAGTCATACACTATGTAACACTTATTTTTTCAGTTTTTATGAAGTTTACTTAAAGGTCTCAAAATATTTTAAAACATGTTTTAGCATTTCAAAGCATACTTTTGAGGGCTCCCGACTTCTCCAACTAAAGCCTTGTTCTTTTCAGCGTAAAGTTGCTTTTACTGTACCAAAATTTGCTATTTTTATATAGCCTATTTGTTGTAACAATTTTTAACGATTTTTTAGTATTGTAGTGTTCATATCAAAGATCTTAAAACTTTTTAAATTATTTATTCAACCTCTTTAGACCCCTTTTCAAGTACTCCCAAATTTTAATGTAGTAAAACTCAACTTTACTCAAAACTAAAAAGAACGAGGCCTAAAATCCAACGTTAAGCCAAACCAAAAAGGGCTTGAATCTCGCGTTCTGTTTTTTCACTGGTGGGGTTGATTTTTTAATCCATAAATATTAGTGCATTAGATTATAGTCCAGAGCTTGAAAAGATCGTGGATCCGCCACTTAGGGGAGGGTAGGGTAGGGATACATATATACTAATCTGTTCTAATTCGCCCTCCAAAATGTATGGACATGATGCTAGGTTAGTTCTCGCCTTGCCATGCTGACCTGAATTTGATTGTGCGGTTTAGTGATTTTGTGATATACAGAAAGATGCCGCAACACAATGAGCATATATTGAGGCACACCTTTTCTTTGCAAACTTTCAAAAAAAAAAAAAACTTTTCTTTGCAAAGCATCTCGCGTGCCTTTGCGGTGACGTACTAGACGGTTTGGTTTTAGCTCACTTTCGTTTTGTACGGATAAAGATAGAGTTGCTTAATCCGCTCAAGGCCTCAAAGCCGAACGCCTTCTTGTCTATGAAGAGTACATGAAAGTGTTCGTCTTCTATATGCATTTGAAATCCATTGTGTGGTTGAGACAAACACTGACATGCCATGTCATATGGTTGTTAACTATCCACGGTTGTGTTTTGTAACGTTGCCTGCATAGCACATAATTTGTGGTGTCCGAAAAACATGTAAATTACTTTTTTTAAAAAAAATACACACAAACGGACCCAAGAAACCAGAATACTGTTTCTCCAAGGTCTTCAACTGCATCTCTTGGCAGACAACGGGAACAGCTGCATTTGTCTACTTTTTTTTCAGCCAATGGCGGCTTGCAAAACCGCTGAATGCATGACAATGTTCAGGATCATGAGCAGTAATAGAAGATGCTAGATACTTGTGTTGGAAATAATGTGGTTACAGCGACAAGAAATTGCAGCAGCAAAACAGCAAGGTTATAGGCCTTGTTTGTTTTAGATTAAAGTTGAGTTGAGTTTTACTGTAACAAATTTATGACCCCCTCGAAAGGCATTTTTAAAAAATTTAAAAATTATGAAAAAAATATTTTACGAACTCTAAGAAGAACTATTTGGAACCCCACAAAAATGACTACAAAATATTACACCATTTGGCTTATACAAAACTGATGGATTTTCATTTAATTTAATTTAATTTAATCTGAAACAAACAAGGTCTATAACATTTAACTCTAGTGCTACTGCAAGGTACCATGATCAGCAAGGAAAATATCCATGAACCTCCCATTTGCATAATGCTTAAAAAGAACGAAAACACTTGACGCCGGGAGGCCGACGCGTCCGGACGGGCGCGCCGTGAAATTAAGGCACTGTGCCGGCATGCAGTGGGTCCCATAAGCTTTTTTTTCTTTTGAAGACCTTGAATTTTAACTGGTTGCTCTAATCCACAAACCGTTTGCACCAACGTGTTCTTCGTATTTTGACGAACAAAACAAGATGTATGTTGCCATATAAATTCATAAACTTACCTGGTGAAACTTAAGTTTCGCCTACCGAAACTTGGATTTCATATTCGTTAAACTCGCCGAACTGTCAAGTTTCATAAGGTTTAATGCAAATTTCAACAGATTTCATCCAAGTTTCTTCGAACGTTGCCTGAATAGCACATAATTTGTGGTGTCCAAAAAACATGTAAATTACTTTTTTTTTATAAAAAACACACAAACGGACCCAAAAAACCAGAATACTGTTTCTCCAAGGTCTTCAACTGCATCTCTTGGCATTTGTCTACTGTTTTTTCAGCCAATGGCGAAGCTGAGTGCATGACAATGTTCAGGATCATGAGCAGTAATAGGGGATGCTAGATTCTTCTGTTTGAAATAATGTGGTTTCAGCAACCAACAGTTAGGAAATTGCACCAGCAAAACAACGAGGTTATAACATTTAACTCTAGTGCCACTGCAAGGTACCATGATCAGCAAGGAAAATATCCATGTACCTCCCATTTGCATAATGCTTAAAAAGAAAGTTTCAAATAAATAATTGCTGTCAGGTGGCCAGTTAAACACGTAGAAATGCGCGACCTCCATGCCAAGGAAATAAATTCAGTGACTATATATGTGACAATCCCTTTAATATAACAATTGATTCTATTCTATGCACCTGTTCTTTTCGACTTTAAGGAACTAGTCAGCACTGAACTTCTATAAATCAAGTTGACAGAACATGTAGAGAGAGAAAATTAATTATATAACTAGTACTGAAGCAGCTTTGACAGTAGAAGTAACTACAAATACCAAATAATCTTATCAATGCCAATCTGAACAAGAGATGAGCCCAGCCATAATGAGGATTAACCAATTCTGACTTCAACAAGTGCACCAAATAAAATGTAGGATCAAAATCTCTCTATATAAGATTTGTCGAATGTCTCATATAGCCATTCATCATTCAGCAATGGCCAAAACCACAAAATGCAAGGTCTCCAAAGTAGCCAAAGGCTATCTACCTCTTTGCAAGTAACAACAGCCCACGTGAAGAACACAACACAAAGGCTGCTGAAAGGTAGAGAGAAAACCTTATAGCTGTGGTGAACTGGTGATATTCAAAAATCACCAGGAAGAACAACGTGCTAGGCATGGACAAAGCCTGCTCTCCACTGGAACAACCAATCAACAAAGCAGCAGATAACTGCACAAAGCTACGTCCAGGTTCGTGCAAATCGAGCACAAACAAAGAGATACTCGTAGGTTCACAACGAAACCAACTGAATCAAACTGAGAAAAGGAAATCGGGGGGAAAAAATTGGAATTGCTCACAGGCAAAGTGACTCAGCTAAATAGACGAGCACGAGAGGAGCTCGTGCCCAACGGCCAGCCAAAAAACCAGCAACTACCAGCGAGATCGCCGCTCATCGCTGGATTGAGCAAAAGAGCACGAAGTGCTCTTCTTCGCGCACAGACGTCAAAGAGCCTTATCCTTTCCTACAAATATATCTAGTTAGTGGGACACAGGACCAGCCGGCAAAACAAGAGGGGAGAAGTAAAAAAATAAACACACCAATAATTTTATACAGAATAAAATGGTGAGTTAAATTATTTAACACATCACCAAATCACTACACTATATGCTCTTTTACCTACAACGCTGTCCCAACTTTGCTCCTCCCGTTTACCCAAATACTCACAAACCATGGAAAAGCTAGTATAAAATACACTTGCATATGAAATCCGAGATGGAAACAACATATCCTGATTATTGGGACTACTGGTAACCACAGCCTTGGATTTAGCTGCTAGGTGCTGCAATTGCTATATCCTCCATAGTCTTCTGGAACATTATCTCAGTAGGTTTTAAGCAGCCACGAATGTATTCTTGCCCAAGTTGTGCTCGCTCATTGTCCCCAAAACCGAATACAATGCCTCTATTGGTCACTGCAACAGTGTGGTAGAGCCCAGTGCTTATTTGGGAGACGTAGTGACCGTGCAGACTTTCGAGAACACGAGGCCTCATTACTTTGTCAGAAGATCCTCGGTCAGGAAACCCTAAACTCCCAAAGCCCATCCATCCGAATGCAAAAACTGAGCCCTCATCAGTGAGAACAAAGGTTTTTCTCTTCCTTGCGCAGACCTGTCAGAATACATAAAAACACACTTAAGTCTTTGAGCATGGATTTCACACTGGACAGACAGAGAAGGGAATTCTTGTACTCCCGCTGTTACGAAATAGTAGTCGTTTTAGACTTGTCTTAAGTCAAAGTTTTAAAACTCTATCCATAGAGAACTTTTAAACAATTTAGATTGAGAACATAAAAATCATATAGATGGATTCGTCTTGAAAAGAACTTTCACAATATTATAAGTTTTAATGCATTATAAATAAATTTTTAAAAGTTTTTTATGGTCAAAGTTCTATTTTAAAGACCGTGTCTATGTCCAAAACGACTATGACTACTATTTCATAACAGACGGAGTACAAGCATCGAGTATTCCCCCGAAATCTCAGACATCAAACTGGTAACAGGTCTTACAGGTACTACAAGAACATTATAATTATGACAGGCAACCTCATCACATATTACTGTAAATAACGAATTTAAAGCGAAAGCATGGAATTGGCTTTATTTGATACCAGGGAGTAACAAGGGAGTAACATAGCTTGCTCTAATCTGTGTGACAATAATATATACTAAACTAATTCCTCTACAGTCAATGAAGTGGAGGAAAATGGTCCAAACAAATGCAACAGACCTGCACAGCAACTTGGCCCCTCAGACTGCTGATTAATTCTGGGCTAGTTTTGTCGTTCTCATCACCATGGCCTAAGGCTCCACAGTAACCTCTACCCCATGTATAAACCTGAGAAATTCAAACTCAAGACTTTTACTTCTATCCAGGAGCAAATAACACGATATAAAAGAAATTTCTTCAAGGATTAAACAATGTATACTCACATATCCCAGTGCATCAAGAGCTACTGCATGCTCATCTCCAGCAGAAACACGAACTACATGAATGTTCCTCCTCTTAAATGACTGGATGGCACGTGGAAGAAGTTCATCATGCTGGTCCCCGTGTCCAAGGCAGAAGTTGGTACAAGAACCAAAAGAATGAACTGTACCATCATCTGTAACAGCAAATGTATAACTTGCACCAGCTGCAACCTGCACCACTGGATTAAGTCCTTCAA
This sequence comes from Raddia distichophylla, assembly GCA_005191435.1. Lineage (NCBI taxonomy): Eukaryota > Viridiplantae > Streptophyta > Magnoliopsida > Poales > Poaceae > Raddia > Raddia distichophylla. Next base: position 1,065,817 of record SPJY01033365.1, on the reverse strand, counting down.
ATAATCCAACAATCTTTGGGGTAGCCCTGTCTATGGTATCACCATGACCAAGCTGGCCATGTGTGTTACTTCCACATGTATACACTTGTCCGTCCCTTGTAAGAATGACAGTAAAACTTAAACCAGTAGCAACCTGTGAAAATGTTAGGAACACTTTAGAAACAGAAATGTTAACTGCGCTGCTAGTTTTATTAACCAATCTGTTTTCAGCATCAAAAGATACAAGTTTGTAAAAATTAAAATAAAGTAAGAGAAAGGACAGTCAACAATATGTTTTTGTAAAACTGGGTAGAGTATACCTAAAAACTAAGCACAGCAGTCCCGTCATCAAACTCAATGCACACTTGACTATAAAATGAAAGCAGAGTGTCTGCCAAGACAAATAACTATGATCGCAATGGTGCTGCTAAAAAACTACAATACAATAATTGTAGGGCCATTCGTTTCATTATTTGTAACCAATATTATAATGAGACACTGAATGCAAAAGAATGACAACGATAATTGGTCCTACCTGCTTGCAAAATACCCCTTTAAGGGTTTCTATTTGGGTTGGTCGAAATATAGTTCGTCCGACCTCGCCATGACCACAGCATAACGATGAATTATCTCCACAAGTGAACACCTAATAGAAAAAAATCTTCAGAATGACAAGGCACAGGGTGAGAGAAAAATCACAATAGGCCATCCATAGCACCAAGAACATCAATTACCTCCCCAGACTCTGTAACAAATGCAGCATGGTTGTGAGAGGCAGATATGTTGACAACACGGGAAAGTGACGGGAAGGAGACCCGACTGAATGCCGCACACTGCGTTGTATCAGGACCATGACCTAGCACACCACACAAGCTGGACCCACAAGAATAGACAGAAGAGTCATGGACCAAAAGTGTGTGATATCTTCCTGTCGCTACTTGCATCTGAAAACATACAGCAAGTTCACAAAAAAAATAAGAAGACAAATTGCACATGTTTTCTAATATCAGAAAAAATTTAACAATTTCATTATCATTGTAAAGACAACATAGTCCATGATGGAAAACAGTTTCTAAATGCAAAAGATCAACTTTCATTGCTCATCTAGTCTTCCTTTTATGGTTTCCAAAGACAAAAATAATAAAAAATAACAATCAGCATTGTGTTTGACAAGCTAATAAACTGGAAGGACGGCATACTCAGACTTAGAAAATCAACATATCCAACAGAACACTCTGAACCCCCACAACAACCTAACAGTAATACATCATGCAATCACAATACACAAAATTAAAGCCAGAGGGCGATGGGGGTAGAGAAGGGATTAGAGAGTGACGCATGGGCCAGCTGACGAGTATTTTTTTTATCCTAGCTGTGGTGCCATGGTGGCAACATTGCCTAGGTGGACGGCATAAGTGAAGAAAGTGCTCTCAACACCCCCCCCAGAGGGTTATTTGCACTTTTTCCTAGTTTTGCTGTTTTGCGGGTTAGAATACCTGGTTTCATAGCTTGAGGGTTAAGAAGACGAAGCACAATAGTTCGGAGTGCAAAATAGACATTTTCCTAATAAGTTCATTAAACTGTTGCAAATTAGTTATTAGGGCATGTACAATGGTACCCAAATGGTACCCAACTTAGAGTGAACTTAGCACTATTCAACAGTTTTTTCTCTCTTCTATTTTAGTGTCAAGTTCATTGTAAAAATTGGGTACCATTATACATGCCCTTAACTCCCCCAACACCAAAATAACCCTAGAATGGTATTTATTCACTCTAAAACAAGTAACAAAAATAAACACATTATTCGAACTACGGAGTTTCTGGAATCCATGAAACATGCATGGTCAAACACTAATTCTCCGATATGGAGAAAACTGAGACCACAGCCCAATTGATTACACTGACATTTCTTTGTAGTCGAAGTCAGCACATAAAACCTATCAAGATTGCATTTTCACTCTCTCTAAGGCAGGGAGGAAGAATACTCACTTCGCCGGAGGAGGTCGCGACGGTGCCAGAGGACTGCTCAACGGACTGCAGGAACCTGAGCACCTTCTTCCAGCTGCCGCCGCACCTCTCAAGGAATTCGCCGCGCGCCACGGGGCCCATGGCCGCGAACGCCGTCCGCGCGGCGCACAGCCTGGACGCGGCGTGCTCGGCCATGGGGCGCAGCGCGCGGCACGTGGCCTCGAGCCTGGCGAGGTCGGCCGCGGCGAGCCGGCCGGAGGTCAGGACCTCCCCGACGAGGTGGCCCGGCAGCTCCTCCATCGAGAAAGCGCGCGGCGCCTTCTCCCCCGCCATGGATCCACCGCGGCCGCGAACGTCTCGCAGAAAGCCCGTGCCTTGGGGTGTAATCTCGCCGCCTTTGGTCCTGGATCGATCGAAATCATCCAAAGATCCGTGCGATGGGATCGAAATGGCGACGGAAACAGCTGCAGGGCGCCCAAGAACCGGGGCCTCGACCGCACGCAGCGCCGAATCGGATGGAGCAGGGGAGGGAATCGGGGAGATATGACCTCAGCAGCTCAGCTTTCGAGCAGCACTTGAAGCTCCAAGAATCGAATCGGATCGGATCGGATCGAATCGGATCGGACCGAGAGCAGAAACCCCGCAAGAAACCACCGCAGAGGCAGCAATTCAGAGCTGGACGGAGGCGGCGCGGATCAACCAGAGCAGAGCAAAGTAGGAAGGGCGGAGAAGGGGGCGGATTTGAGGCGGAGGGGGTGGATCTTTCCTAATCTTGGATTCCTTCCTTGCCGCCCTCCTTTTTCCTCAAAAATCGTGGCGCATTTGTATTCAAACAAAAAGCAAACCCAAATCAAAACGAAAAGGAAAAGGAAAAGGAAAACAAAAACACGCACGCACGGAGCGGAAAAGCAATGACCACCACGAACCCAAAGCAATGGAAAACGTAGGCCAAAAAAATGCAGTATTTTGTTGTGCACGCGAATAGTGTATTATAGTGACGGAAAGACACACACGTCGGCTGTGTGCCACTGTGAGGTGGACCCGGAGACACCGGTCAGTGAGTGCTCGCGTGGGCCCGAGATGCCAGTGGGGGAGGGTTGAGTGGCTGGGTGCGCGTAACGGGAAGGTTCGCGATTGGGGGCGGAGGACGTGGCGGGCACTATCGCATGAGGAGGAGGTTATCGCGGCGGGATTGGGCGCCAGTGGGCCGGAATTTTCGGTGCCGCGCTCCCTCGGGGCCCACGGATGTGATCTACGTTGAATTATTTCATTATTTATTTTTTATTTTAAAAAATATATGCAGCACCGTTTTTTAAAAAATATGCGTCCGCCCCATTGGCGGAATCGCTCATGTGGCGGAGGATAAAATAAAAGTATGGTATAACGAAATTCTTTATGTGATAAGATCATCGGTGTATTGATCTTTGTATGGGCACTTTAATTTGGGTTTGATCGACTAAACACATTGTTAAAATAATTTGTCAAGTCAAGCTTTTGGCTTGGGCACTTGTTTTCTAAATAGGTGTGAGCTCGTGGCTTGGGTTCTTACTTTGTGAAAATGTGTTCTGGCTCTAGTAGTCTGATCCAACCTGATATCTAAATATGCATGACGCAGTTAATTTCTCTGTGGATTTTATTATTGCCCAAATTACTTACACAGCCACATGTTGCTACACTAAGCCATTTTGAGCTCATGCGTTGAACGCGGGCTATGCAGCATGCAGAGTTAATGGCCAGGTTAATTATGGTGGTAATCTAATTGTAAATTTGAGGTATGGTGGGTGTCGTACCTCGCCATAATGAGAGATCCGCCCCTGCATGGCATGGCGACTAGTGAGACTAATGAGACGTGACGAGCCATTGCCGATCGTTGGGGGGCGCTCGTCGCTCGAGGCAAGGGTGATCACCCCCACCCCTTGGTGATGGCTGGGTTATATAAAGGCCAGCCCAACCACCCCTGCCACCCCTATATGCAAGCCCGGCAACAGTAGCAACCTACGAAGAACTTGGTGTGACCGACGTTGCTGAATTTTTTGAAGATTTCTTGATCAAGGCAAGTAATTTTGAGCCAAATATGTTAATTGGCCATAATTGTGTAGTAGGCATACTCGTCACTTACGCGGACCATTGGTCCACCATTTAATAATTTTATATGCTACTCAATCAACACAATGTCCCAAGGTGATGCAAGAGTACATTGCTCATCGCAAAGGGGAACTCTGGCTCAAGGTTGAGCTGGAGGAGTTGGTTACCAAGCTAGGCCACAGTCCGCCTGCCATGTCTAGTCATCTGCCCGCCTAATGGGCTCGATGTCCAAGAGAAAGAAGGCCTAGGTAGGCTCCCGCCCCTGCCACCCAAGAGGCGGAAGTAGCCTGGGTGCAATCCCATGCCAGCCTCACTGCCGCTCAGGGCCCCTGCCAAGTAGGAGGCTAACTAAGCAAGGCCAGCGGACAGCGCCCTTGTCCCAAGCCCCGGGCAAGCACTAAGAGCAAGGAGGACGCGACAAAGGCCATCAATGTGGTCGGGCAGGAAAAAATATTTCTGCCAGCAGGCAATGACAGAGTTCGTGCAGGAACAGATCCTCTCACTCCCTACCGAGGCAACGACAGAAAGTACGAAGCCTCTTTCTCCCCACGTTTCTAGTTTCTCAACCAGAGGATAATGTGAGGATGTCCCCAGGTTGTGTTGCATGGGTGGCCCTACAGAATCGAAGTCCCGAATCGTGTAATAATAGCTCAACCCTTTCTTGAACGCGTGATAGATCGCATCATTCGATATCGTGTAATAATATGTCACTTACTTGGATGAAGTGTTCGATGAAGGACCGGAGGGTTTCTCCATCCATTTGTGCAATCGCCTATAGTCTTTTGATTTACCCAGATGGGCACTGCACCCCTAGAAGTTACTCCGTAGAGAGTCACAGAGCTCTTCCTAGTCGTAGATCGAACCCTTAGGTTGGTTGAACAATAATGTACTCACATGTCCTTCCAGCACAATGGGAAGGTAATTTTCCATGACAGCCTTGTCCCAACCATCCACTATGATCGTGGTGGCATAGATGGAAAGAAATTCGTAAGGATTTTTCATCCCGCTGAACCTCTCAATGTGCCCGAGCTTCGACCTATTTTGCCAAACAACGTTGCACAAACCTCTAGAGAAGGCCGTGCACCTAATCGGCTTAGCCGATCAACGATTCACCTCCTCGAGCAAGTTCATGTGGTACCCCATTACTCGGAGCGAGCTAGGTTAGGTATCGCCGTGCGGGCCAAGTACGTCAAACACTTGGCCATCTTTTTGCCAAGAAGAACCCACTAACATGGCGGCCTCACGATACTCGCGCCTTGAGTCCACTGTGCTTCTCGTGGTTTAGATCCATCCGATACTCATGTGGCACTCGCGTTGAACTGTGGGTCGATCCAGATTGTCGTAATGTTCCTAGCGACTAGAGACATGAGTAGAGGTTGCGTGGCACAGTCTACCATCCTGGTTTGGCCAAGGACCGTGAATGGGGGGCTGTGGTATGAATGGGCCCGTTGTGAATGGATTTCACGCAAACTGAGGTTGTGGTGTGAACGGGCTTAGCCAAGGCTTGAAGCCACGCAATCTAGGTCCTCCGCCACATTAGTGCTCGTAGTGGATAAGTCACCACCGACTGGCATGTTGTGAAACTACCGAATAACAATCACCAAGGCTCGTATGCGCTTGCAGCACTGCAGGAGCCGGTTCATTGAACAAGTTGACTTTGACGGCCATCGAAAGGTGTTTGATAAGTCTTCCTAGAAATGGACTGCACGGGAGGCGGACTTGGATAGGTACTCTTGTCTTTGTGAATATTCTCTCGCATGGCGGCTGAGGTCTCATCCATTGCCACCTTTAGTATGCGGCAGTCTTTATCTTTCGTGAAGATGCGCAGGGCTTCAACTTCTTTTCCACATTAGGCTTCTTCTGCACGCCGGGGTTTTTCTTTGCGTTGGGCTTCTTCTGTGTTATGGGCCTCTCTGTCCCGATGCCGCTAGTCCTCAGCCTGCCCGGTCGCGTCCCTTATCGTCCTGGTTTCCTTAGTGTTTGTCATAAAGACGTTGCGGGCTCCTTCAGGCACCGGCGGGGTCATGATCACGATATGTTCATCATCAGCGGAATCCACTATATGTCCCCAGAATGTCCAGTCCAATATAAAGTGCAGAACTTGCTTCCCCCGGTGGACAGAGAAATTCACTACTTTGATGTCCTTAGAACTGCTCAAGTAGAGGCTCGGGAACATACTCCGAGTTCTTTCCTGGGTAGGTCAGAAGGTCGGCATGTCATTCAGACCAAGCTCCATATGGCCCCCAAGATCCCTGATCCTGGGGACCTCTGTGTTGGTAATATCCGTCGAAGTCAAAGTTGTCTTCGCCGTCGAAGACGCACATGTCTCGGGTATCGCTAGAGTTAATCGACATCTTAGAGGAAGATAGCAACAAGAGAATCTTCGGCCCCACGGTGGGCACCAGCTATTGATGGTTAGGAACAAATTTCTTGGGTCGAGCTTACTTCTGATTGTTGGACCAAAGAGCTCCCTTTCTTTCATTATCTCAACTTTCAAGATGTCGAAGATATCTTGGTGCACAAGACGATGAAAGAGACACAAAAGAGATTTTTATCATGTTTCGTGCTTCTAGGGTAGGAGCTAATAGCCCTACGTCCAATGATTTACTATAATCAAGAGATCATAGTACAAGAGTTTGCAAGAGAAGGACCCGGATAGAGTTCCTCTCTGAACGATGAAGGACAGATGTATTTATACTAACCGTAGGAATACAAATCCTGAAAGATAAACATACATGGTAAGTTGGTAACTAGTCCCTAGACTACGTAACATGTCGTCACTGTCTTAAAACCCTAACGTGCTCCACCATCACGTGCCAGGACATCGCAATAAGGAAGACTTAGTTGTGATGCATTCTAATGGCTTGATCAACACGTCACCGGGCAACGCTTTTGCCTGGTATGTCACCTATCATCCTGGGTAGCCGCACATCTATAGGTAACGGGCAGAAGAATAGCCGAGGAACACCAAAAGGTGTTCCACATTCGGGAAAGGAAAAACTCAATCCCAGACAAATACGATCAAACTTCAGCATTATCACACTTTTTTTAGTTTAATTATATTATATTCTACATGTGGATATTTGTGTTTTTATAAGCCAAATGGTTTGTTGCTTTTTGGCCATTATAACCTTTCCGACCACTGATCTTGGTGAACAGTGGTCTAACCTTTACCAATACAACGGATTCCACGGGAGTAACGATATACTGGTTTTTTGGTATGGTACGTCTTAGGTGACATGATAAGACATGGAAACACCTATGATCAATTTTCATATAATACCACAATATGTCTTTAATTTATTAAAATATCTAAGTCATAGGCTTTTCATTATATTGTATATGCAAGTAAAATATCCTTAGACCCGACCAAAATGGCATGCATCATTAAAATGCAATACGGTGGAGCATTGGCTTGTGAGCACAGTTTGATTACACGCCCACCCGCGCACCAAATCACACTTTTAGGCTTTGACAGAGAGAGGAAGATCCTTATGATGGTTACCATGTCAAGGGACCCTAGGAGAATGATGATCATGATGGGTATAAGGAGACTAATCGCTTGCCAATTGGGTGGATGACATTGCCTTTGAAAGCCAAAGCTCATATCAACTATTGTTTCCATATTTGTCGAACTCTTTTTTTAAAAAAGAGGGGCAGGAAAACTCCCGCCATACATTGATCAGTAGGAGAAAAATAAAAAACCGTGTAAGTATGAGGTACAACCACCAAAACACTTTGCTGCAACCCTGGCCAAGGCAGACACACCTCCGACCACTGCTGGAAACACCGCCTATAGAGTAGAGAGAAGGAATGCAGCCCCACAGATGCCACCAAGGCCAAAGGCCGAACAGGAGAGAGATAGAAGGGAGGGAGAAAGGGAAACACCACCAACACTCGCACAAAGACGAGCGACTCCTGAAGCAGCAGACCCAACGAAAACCCCTAGCACAAAACGGCGACCACAATGCCTCCAACGAGGCAGTAACAGGGAAAGCCCACCGCCGTCGCAAAACCACTAGGTTTTCACCAAGAGCGGGGGAAGGTCCAAAAGGTGATGCATCCAATGAGGGAACGACATAAATGGTGACGCCAACACCAGCTCAAAAGGGCAAGACTTTCGCCCAAGACCTGCCCTACTAGCGCACACGGTAGGTGCCACCGATGGTCAATAGCACCAGAAGAACCGAGTCGCCGGCGGAAGACGCAGAACCAGAGAGCGTGCACGAATGCCGCCCACACGACCCAACACCTTGGAGAAAGGGATGGTCACGACGGTGGAGACAGGACTGAGCCAAGAGTCAGAGATCGGGGATGCCGTCGGAGAAAGGACACCAGCAAACGCCACCGGAGAGGGGCCACCATGCTAGGTGGCCTGCGCACGAAAGCGAAGGAGGCCAGACGCCACGCCACCCAGGTGGCACAAGCCGAACCCCACCACTAAGCCGAAAAATGCTAAACTTATGCCACCGAGCACCTCGCAATGAAGGGAGGGCAAGAAGGCGAGGATGGGACCAAGTTAGAGAGAGATCGTCGCGTCGCCGAAAGACGGGTGATGGCCTACTAGGCCACCACACCACCACGGGAGGAGCCGTCGGATACACGCCCATGGGGCCCACCTGCTCCGTCCGCTACGACCACTTACCGAAGCGGACCCCCAAGCGGCCACCACTGAGACGAGCTTAGATGGAGGGGGAAGAAGGAGAAGAAGACGGTGCCAAGCTCAGCCGAGCTACGAGGCCACCGGACCCATGACCCTGGAGCACGCCCGCTCTAGCCAACATCGCCATATCTGGGCCTCCTGCCCGTGGATCCGACCACCAATAGAACGACCCCCTAGGCGGTCACCCGAGACGGGCCAAGGAGGAGGGGGAGAAGGAAGAGAGAAGACCAGTGACAAACTCTACCACGGCACGCAAAGACGAGGACAAAGAAGGTAAGCCGCGTGTACATGCAGCGAGGGACAACACACGGCAGACGGATGGAACACGGGAGGGAACGTGGGCCCATCTCGGGAGACTGCAAGGCCACTGTTGATCTCCGCCACCCCCATTGAGGATGCCGGGGGGCTGGCACGGGCACGCCGCCTGAGACGATGGGGCGGCGGGAGACAAGGAGGACAACGTTGCCGCCCAACGAGACGAGGAGAGCTACATTTTAGTACTGTAATATTAGACCGATCAAGTCTATAAAACTTGAGCCTCTATACCTTAATTTAAATAATGTCAATGCTCTTTGTGCGCTTGCACTACGAAATGATTTTAGCATTTATTACGTGTGTTGTGTGCTTGGAAGACGGATCCTAGGTACGTTACGGAGGTTCCAAAATCGAGGACCCACAATCAAAGCGACATGGTTGGGGACCCCCATAACTTTTAACTTCTTCTTGTGGCAGTTAGATAAATCGGCATCACGGAGAAATGCAAAATTGCCAAAAATAAAACATAAATGGAACACAAACTGAAGAAAATGCTCGACTGAATCCTCATGGACTGAACAAGTTACAAACACGGCTTCTTAGTAGTGAAATAAGAACAACAATTTAGGGATCACATCCAAGAACCTCAAAAGCGTACGCATATGTAAAACATCTGAATTATATAAAACATGCAAGAATGGAACTTGATTTTCTGTAGCATCATTATAGCCTGCTCGTGAGTCATGTGCCTCATTACTATCTAATCTCCAAGTGCAAATGCTGTTGCATCGAAGCTGTCAGACAGGCCGGTGCCGGTCTTGAAGGTGACCTTACCAGCAGATGCCTTGTCAATGTACATCTCCACCACGCTGAGCCACAAAAGCAGCTCCTTGGTCTTCACGCCGACGATCTTCTTCATCTTCCCTGGCTCGACGAAGGCCGCCACCTCGCCGGCGTAAGACACGATCTGCTTGATCTTCTTGAAGGTGTGCTCCTTCTTCTTCCTCTGCAGGAGCCAGATGAACCCGTTGGCGCGGTTGTACCCAAACTCTTCTATGTCGTCCAGCGGGAACAAGCCCTTTGGGAGGCCGAGTTCTTCGAGGAGCTCGATGGACATCTTCTTGCAGATGTCATGCCCCCGGACGATCTCTGCGCCTGCACGATGGATCTCGATGACTTGGGACGCCATTGAGTACAGTCTAGGGCTGATCTAAGATATTCGATCGGTGTAAATTTTGTGCGATGGAAAAAAGCAATTAGGTGCAGATTGTTGTGATGGAATATGAGATGCCGGGTAAGCATATATAGATGTTACTGGCAAGACATGTACGATTGATTCATTCTGTGAGCGCCAACCCAGTGTGACTGGCAGCTACTTACCTAGCTAGTTTCCATATATATATGCCGTCAACAACTGACTGGGAGTCCGGGACCAAGCCTTTTCTAACGGTGGATACGATTAAGCCCATGACCAAGTCCATAAAGTCATACTTATTTGTCCAGCTACATCCCCACGTTACCACGTTAACAAATTGCAATAGCTAGCACAATGAAGAGTCGGCCAGAGATGACCAAATTAAATATTTATGTTGAGTGTCACGTAAGCTCTGATCTTTATTTTGAGCAAAATGCAGGGAACTGACTTGTATTAATTCAATAGAAAAGTTACACGGTCAAAATGTTAGGGGGAGGTTTAGGCTTATTGTACACGGACACACGCTACGTACAAGTGAGCTAACTTATTGCAAAACGGGCGTCTACCGCCCCCCAGGGCACATGACCTGTAGGAGCAAATCGAAGAAGGTCATCGGGGGCACCTTCTTCGAGTTGAAAATACAATTGTTCCATTCGAGTCAGATATGTCATAAGGTTGCTAGCATGACGGATCCTAAACCCGGGACAAGGTTGCGTTGTAGGATGTCCTCGGCCCACTAGGCGCTGATGTCATCAGTGTGGGTCCACACAGAGCGGAGTAGGCGTGGGGCGTTGAGCCAGGAAGCTAGGAGGTCCCAAATGTGGGAGGAGAAGGGGCACTCTAGCAAAAGGTGTTCCGGGCTCTCCATGCATCTGAGGCAAAAGGCGGATAAGTAGTTATTTGGCAGTCCCTGACGTAGGAGGGCATCAGCAATCATGACCTTCTTTAGAAACAGGGTCTAAGGAAAGAACTTACACTTGGAGGATGCTCACTGCTTCCATGTTAGCGCTAGTGCCGTCGGATATGTCCTTACAGCAAATTGCATGTGGTATGCTGAGCGAATAGAGAAGTTTTCGTCTGCGGAGAAACACCAAACGGCTCAATTCTGGTGGTTCGGATGGAGCGCAACACGACTGATCTTTTGCCAGAGGGAGACCAGCTCCACGGTGAGGTTGGGGGCAAAATTTCGTCGTAAGTCGAATAGCCAAATGTTATTGTGAAGGGCCTCAGCGACTGTGTGGTTTTTTCGTGCAGAGGCCAAAAAAAGTCCTACGTCCATTTTCTTTGGAGATTGCCCAAGTAGTCAAGCCTCGGCCTTGAAGAGGAAGGTAGCGCCATTCCCAAGAACCAGCTCAGTGCTCGCTCTGAAGAGCACCACGTTAGTAGGGTTCACCCTGTCCAGCGAGACAAGGCACAACCTAGGTGAGCCGGATTTGGCCAGCCAAAGCAAACTCCATTGGAGGGCATGGGTAAGGTAGGCAGAGAGATAACTGATAGGGTGTAGGACGGTAGGACTAAGAGAACCGATTTGAGCAGGGTGACTCTACCCCCTTTTGATATCATTTTCCCTCGCCAACCGGCCAGACGGCTAGCGATCTTCTCGATTAGAGGTTGGAAGTGGACATGCTTTAGGATCTTGATAGCGAGTGGGAGGCCGAGATACGTGATGGGGAAGTTTGTTCATTGCGCGGGCAGGTCGACAAGAATGTCGCAGAGGTCAAGCCCCTCACACTTAATTGGTACGACCTGACTCTTTTCGAAATTGGTGCAGAGGCTAGAGATTGCGCCAAATCTCTGCCGAGATCTCTTCCTTAATCGGCACCACAAAAGTTGCAGCATCATTGGCGTAGAGTGAGATACGTAGGTTAGCTGAGATGCCTCAAAGCGGTGAAAGGACCGAAGGAATTATATGCCCAATTGACAATCATATGCCACATTGGATGTGAGCTAATGATATGTGGGACCACGTATGATGTGGGCTACATGGACCATGTGAGGCATGGGCCATGGACTGGGTCAGGGCCTCCAGTGTAGAGGGCCCACAGTGGGACTATATAAAGGAGACAGTGGAGAGGCGCGAGTATGCCCTGAGGAAATTAGGTTTTCCCTCTTCACCAAACGCTAGCCGTCATCTCTCTCGCCTGCGCACGGCGCTAGCACGCTGCCCTAGGCGGATTTCGATCACCGGATGTGTGTATTCCTGTAGAGGCGCAACACTTGAGGCGTTGGCTTGATCAACCGCAAGACGAACCGGTGAAGACGACGTGACCTGCTCGCGTCCAGAATCTGTTCGCGTCCTTGTTTCGCGAATTCCTGTTTATCCAGAAGGAATTTCGTGATGCGGCTGGTTGCGTTGGAAAGCTCTCGTCGAGGGCTTGTCCTTAGTGTCCAAGATCGTCGAAAACGGACTCCGGACGAGGCCGGGGCGTCCGTTTGAAGACAGGCTGCGCGGGGAGGTCGCGAATCTCGGCGAGCATGCGGAGCACGTCAACGACCTCCACGGCGCGGGGATCTGCCACGACCCACCTTGTGGGATGTTGAGGACCAGTGAGGAGGAGGTGATTGGATCGCCATGAATGACTACTTCCGTACAACTACGCGCAGATCGATTGAACAGGCTTCATCGAATCGTCTTCCGCTGCACTGCGCGTCGTAAGGTAACTCGATCTGTGGTCAATTACTTGCAGGGGGTCCTAGGTCTCGGTGGTAGAATTTTGATTCTGTGCTAGCGTAGCGCCCGCGTTTTCCTTCAGTGGTATCAGAGCCATCCTATTTAGTTCTTGATCCGGATCGGCGCATATATGATATGCGGCGCATATATGATATGCCGCGCATATGTGATATGCGTGATAGTAGATTCGATCTACTGTTATTCTAGCCGATTGGATCGGTTAGGGGTTGATTGATTGGATCAATCACTAGTACGTGCCATAAATTTTATGAGTTGAATCGCAGTTCTTATAGATTTGATCTATTGTTGATTACTATTTCAATCTCTAGAAATTTAAGTTGATATGGTCGCATATGTGATATGCGGGTACTAGATATGATCTACTACCGTTCTTCGTCTCGCCGATTGGATCGGTTAGAGAGAATCCATATGATTAATGAAATTAAATTTGCATCTCTGTATCTCACGGTGATTGATAAGATCAATCAAGAAAAGAGTGATGTGATCACTATTTTTGGCCGTCGTGCACATTGAGTATGCGGATTCTGATTGGGCTAACCTGGTTGTGGATCAAGCTACCTAGTACGGCTGTTGTGGTGCATGTGTAACGTATTAGGTAGTATTACAATGCACGTGTGGTCGGCTACGCATGCATGGGGGCCAGTTTTTTGGGCTGCACGATGCATGTGTATTGCTGGTCGGTGGTAGCTTGTATTTGTGGTATGTGGGTTGAGGCTAATACGATTAGCCGATATGTTTTGGTTAATTAATATGATTAATTAGCTAATTACCCTGTCCATGGTATGAACTGGTTTGGGTCTTCGTCTCTAGCAATTCTTGCTGAAACGTTGATTACCTTGATTTGATCTCAGGCCACCGAGCTATTGCTAATTGGATTAGTGCCTTTACTGCTCGGGGTGCACTGCCCGGTTGCCAGGTCGCTGCTCGGCAACACTCGGTGCCAGCCCGGCAGTGCTCGGCGCTGCTTGACACGGCTAGGCGATGCCCGTATGCATGCTATATGTTGGTGTGGGCTTGCACATATGATGTGTGGTTTTCATATATGGCTTGTAGACATGCATGTTTGTGCTCGGACAGATCGGTAACGAGCAAATTGTTACTCGGGTGACTTGATATTGTTCAGCATTACTCAAAATTACTCGGTGCTACCTGGAATGCTTGGTAACGAGCAATTTGTTGCTCGGGTTACTTGCTGCTGTTCGGTAGTGTGCCGATAATAGTCGACACTAGCTAGTCGGCGCTGCCTAAACTACTCGGTGACGAGTAAATTGTTGCTCGGGTCACTCGATGTTGTTCGGCGGTGCCTGGCACTGCTCGACGCCACTCAGCTTTGCTTGAAGAACTTGAGTTGGTCGCGGGCTGCTCGACGCTGCTTTGCACTACTCGGTTCTACTTGCAGGAGCTCGAGTTGGTCGGAAAGCCCTGCCGTACGCTGGGATACGGATCCCGACCAATGGTATAGCCACGCCATAAATGGCTCATGGAGTTGGAGCACCACTTCGGCATCAGATGCCTCGAGCGCTGGTTGCCTAGTGAGTTTCCCCTACTTCCATGTTGCCTCGGCAGTTGGTTGGGGCTGCACGACTAATGGGTAAAATTGTAAATATGATTCATAGTTCAAACCTTGCCGACTGATTAATCCGTTAGTAGGCTAACTTGCTAATGAAATATTCATTGGGACAATATGATTGGCCCGGAGTGAGTTAATATGATTAATTCCTTGGAATTATTCATGGGCAAAAGTTGTGAATACGATTCACTGTGGAAAATTGTTTCCACCAAACAAATTATTTATGTGCCTTTTCATAATTGTTATGTATTCACTTTATTTTGTAGAATTTGATTCTATGCAGATGTATGTGAATAGTTTGATCCTCATGTATATGATGCATGTGTGGGATCTTACTAAGGCTTATATATTAATTTGTTATACTTGAGTAAAATCAAGTAGATGGCCCAGTGGACAGGAATGGGCGCATAGTGATAATGATCACCGCGTCTTGGGCTATACCGTACAGATTAATAGTGTATTTTCTGTGATGGTTTTCCTACTCAGCTATTCTTAACAGAATAGATTTTTCTCGAAAAAATTAAGAGTTTGCCCTTTTCCAACAGCCGCACCCATTAAGGTCTTGTACGTTAATTGATAGTTTCAGTATACAGCAGATGCCATTAATTTCCTTGATCAATGGGTGAAGTCGGACTTCACTGCATAGTGTTGGTTTTAATTGACGAAGCTATGAAAACGGTTTTAGGCTTCGGGGCAGGCGTGTTGGTGCTGTGCATTGGCGTATGCCACCCAACAAACAAGAGTCACATACGATGTGATTGGCAAGGGGTTGCCTACCTATGTCACTTAGTTCTAGGAGTCGCCTCTGCGCACTAGATCTTTGACCGACTGTGGATCTTGTCCTACTACAAGTCATTAGAGGGAATGTGACTTGAGTGGGAGTATCTTCGTTAATTTGTTAAAGGAGGTACGCAACATAAACATAGTTTAATATTTGTTGATATACCTGATGCTTTATTTTTGAGCTATATCTTTGATTAGTGAATGTTGATATATCTATGGTGATTGATATCGTTTTTGAGAATTGTTCTCTAGTTATTATGGAATATTTGTTCTAAAAGTAGTACCTTGATGAACCAGCTTGAAATGCAATCTGTAGTTGAAGTGTTTACTAGAAGCACTATAATGATTTTCTTTGTGCTTATTATCTCTTTCTTGTCATCATGAAATCTGAGCTATTGTAGCGAGATGAAATCATGGATGTCTGCAATATGATTGTGGATTTGGTGGGCATGTTTGAGATCCAAATAAAGGGCTAGAGGATTTGATCCCTAAGTCATTGTTTGCGTGCAAGTCCCCCCTAGCCCTGGCCGCCACAAGCCCCCACCCGGCCCCCCCCGACGCCGACGCGCCCGCCGCCGGCCGCCCCGTCCCCGACGCGCCCGCCGCCTCGCCGCCCCGTCCCCGACGCGCCATCGGTACGTTTTAGAGTTTGGCACAGGGCCCCGGATTTTGCCGGCACGGCCCTGCTATGTCATCCAGCGGGAACAAGCCCTTTGGGAGGCCGAGTTCTTCGAGGAGCTCGATGGACATCTTCTTGCAGATGTCATGCCCCCGGACGATCTCTGCGCCTGCACGATGGATCTCGATGACTTGGGACGCCATTGAGTACAGTCTAGGGCTGGTCTGCGATATTCGATCGGTGTTAATTTTGTGGGATGGAGAAAAGTAATTAGCTGCAGATTGTTGTGATGGAATATGAGATGCCGGGTAAGCATATATAGATGTTACTGGCAAGACATGTATGATTGATTCATTCTGTGAGCGCCAACCCAGTGTGACTGTGGCAGCTACTTGCCTAGCTAGTTTCCATATATATATATGTGCCGTCAAGAACTGACTGGGAATCCGGGACCAAGCCTTTTCTAACGATGGATACGATTAAGCCCATGACCAAGTCCATAAAGTCATACTTATTTGTCCAGCTACATCCCCACGTTACCACGTTAACAAAACTGCAATAGCTAGCACACACTGAAGAGTAGGCCAGAGATGACCAAATTGAATATTTATGTTAGTGTCACGTAAGCTCTGAACTTTGTTTTGAGGAAAATGCAGGGAACTGACTTGTATTAGTTCAGTAGGAAAGTTGCACGGTCAAAATGTTAGGGGGAGGTCTAGGCGTATTGTACATGGACGCATGTTACAAGTGAGCTAACTTATTACAAAACGGGCGTCTGCCGCCCCTCAGGGCACATGACCTCTAGGAGCAAATCAAAGAAGGTCATCGGCGGCACCTCCTTCGAGTTGAAAATACAATTGTTCCTTTTGAGTCAGATATGTCATAAGGTTGCTAGCACGACGGATCCTAAACCCAGGACAAGGTTGCGTTGTAGGATGTCCTCGGCCCACCAGGCACTGATGTCATCAGTGTGGGTCCACGCAAAGCGGAGTAGGCATGGGGCGTTGAGCCGGGAAGCTAGGAGGTCCCAAATGTGGGAGGAGAAGGGGCACTCTAGCAAAAGGTGTTCCGGGCTCTCCATGCATCCAAGGCAAAGGGCGCATAAGTAGTTATTCGGCAGTCCCTGACGCAGGAGGGCATCAGGAATCATGGCCTTCTTTAGAAACAGCGTCCAAGGAAATAACTTACACTTGGAGGATGCCCACTGCTTCCATGTTAGCGCTAGAGCCGTCAGATATGTCCCTACAGCAAATTCCATGTGGTATGCTGAGCGAACAGAGAAGTTTTCGTCTGCGGAGAAACACCAAACGGCTCAATTCTGATGGTTCGGACGGAGCGCAACACGACTGATCTTTTGCTAGAGGGAGACCAGCTCCACGGTGAGGTTGGGGGCGAAATTTTGTCGTAAGTCCAATAGCCAAATGTTATTGTGAAGGGCCTCAGCGACTGTGTGGTTTTTTCGTGCGGAGGCCAAAAAAAGTCCTATGTCCACTTTCTTTGACATTACCCAAGTAGTCAAGCCTCGGCCCCGAAGAGGAAGGTAGCTCCATTCCCAAGAACCAGCTCAATGCCCGCTCTGAAGAGTGCCACATTAGTAGGGTTCACCTTGTCCAACGAGACGAGGCACAACATAGGTGAGTTGGATTTGGCCAGCCAAAGCAAACTCAATTGGAGGGCACGGGTAAGGTAGGCAGAGAGATCATTGGTAGGGTGTATGACAGTAGGACTGAGAGAACAGATTTGAGCAAGTGACTCTACCCTCTTTTGACATCATTTTCCCTTGCCAACCGGCCATACAGCGAGCAATCTTGTCGATTAGAGGTTGCAAGTGGACATGCTTTAGGTTCTTGATAGCGAGTGGGAGGCCGAGATACGTGATGGGGAAGTATGTTCGTTGCGCGGGCAGGACGGCGAGAATGTCGCAGAGGTCAAGCCCCTCCCACTTAATTGGTACGACCAGACTCTTTTCGAAATTGGTGCAGAGGCCAGAGATTGCGCCAAATCTCTGCCGAGATCTCTTTCTTAATTGGCACCACAAAGATTGCAGCATTGTTGGCGTAGAGCGAGATACGTAGGTTAGCCAAGATGCCTCAAAGCGGTGGAAGATCCCCCTCCTCGGTGGCGATGTGTAGAAGGAGTTGCAAGGGTTCAATTGCGAGGTTGAAAAGGAAGGGAGACAGCGAGTCCCCCTGGCGGAGCCCTTTACGGTGGATGATGAAAGGGACCAAGGAGCCGTTGAGGAGTCCTCGGAAGTTCGGTAAAGCTTTTGCATCTTTACTTTCCGCAAGACTCAAGTTACATCAATGCAAGTCTGCTCTATTACTTTAAGCCAAGCATTTACATTCTCAATTACTTTCCGAGTGCAGTAGCTATAGAGCTTATTTATTGTTCATGGGGATCGAGTCTTGATTTAGTTACTCAGTTGCACTGTTATATAAGCTAAGGGATTTCTCCAACTAGTCTATTGAGGAATTATCAGTATTAATCGTAAACGCGGTGTCTGGGCTTATACTGACTCATCGACACCTGATTTAACAATGGTGCGGTAGGTAGCAGGTGGTGACAGCCCTGCTATCCGGGTGGTATTAGCTCTTGCAAAGTCCACCCCATCTCAGCACAATTGAGCCCAATCAGGGGTGACCATAACTATCCAGAGTTCTTATCTGATAGCGGGTAGTAGTGGATCGACCGAGCTCCAAGTGATAGTTTGACATTCATATCTACTAGTTAGCTCTGGCTTAGTAATTTAGATAAGACTAAAACTCAGGAACTAAACCTCGTCTTGTTGTACTCCGAGCTAACTATGCTGTTGTAGATTCTCCGGTGTGTGTGCCAACAGTTATCATGCCTATCTTATGTTTGCCCATGCTATAGTTGTCGTTTGATTACTTGGTAGCGAATTCTCGTTTATTCTTCGGTGTTCTCTGTCCCGCTTCCCTATGAAAAATACGATACCTTGAAATACTATAGGGTGAAAGCTACTGCGATATCTATGCACTTGCGAATTATATCTGTTATGCATAAGAATCGCCAACACCCACTCAAAAGGAATGTTTACTAAAATGCATTATGGTGGGTTATTGTCTTGTGAGCACGGTTTCATTGCATGCTCACCCTCACACCAAATCATTCTTTTAAGCTTTGATGGAGAGAAAAAGAATGGATACCTTGACGAGGGAGCCCAGGATACCGATGATCAGGACGGGTTTAAGGAGCTAAAGACTAAAATCACTTGCCAATCGGGTGGACCCTAGCCTTTGGATGCCAAAGCTCTTACGTTTCCACATTTGTCAAACTTTGATTAAAGACCTCAATTTTAATATTGTAATATTTGACCGATCAAGTCTATAAAACTTGAGCCTCTATGCCTTAACTTTAAGAATGTAATTGCTCTTTATGCGCTTGTCCTTTGAAATGATTTTAGCATTTAGGGTGCGCGTTTGATTACATGAATGAGATGCTTCCTGTACAGAATAGTACATAATTTATGTTCATCCATGTGCTTGGTTGAATAAACCATACCAAATCATCCTGGGCCGTACGATACAGAAAATTGGAATATTCCCTTAACATGTTGTACGGCTCCATTCACTCGATTCGGTTGAACAACGGCATACCAATTTCTCTCGCAAATTCTTACTTCTTCTTAATTCATATTTTTTATTTTTTAGCATACCAAATTTCAAATCGATTTGAATTTTAAATTTGGTTTCGATTTGAAATCTAATTTCAATTTTAAATTTGTATTAAAATTTTAAACTTTGAATTTTAAAATATGTTTTAAATTTTCCATACACCATGAATCATGAATTCAAATTTGAATTTGAGTTTGAAATTAAAACTTAATGTACTCTTTTGAATTTGGGTTGATTTTAAATTTAAAATCGGTTTGTATTTTCAAACTTGCTTGGATATTGAATTGAAATTCCGTCTTAAAATTTGGAATCTAAAACTTGTGGTTTGAATTTTGAATTCAAAAATTGATTTTAATATGAATTTGATTAAAAATTCAAATGTTAAATGTAGTTTGAATTAGAATCCATTTTGTATATTGAATCCAATTTGAATGTTAATTTTAAATTCGGTTTGAATGTTGAACTTAAAATTAAATCTTGGTTGAATCATCCAAAATAAAATCCAAACACGGCTTCTTAGTAGTGAAATAAGAAGAACAATTTAGTGATCACATCCAAGAACCTCAAAAGCGTACGCATATGTAAAACATCTGAATTATCTAAATCATGCAAGAATGGAACTTGATTTGCTGTAGCATCATTATAGCCTGCTCGTGAG
Organism: Raddia distichophylla; assembly: GCA_005191435.1. NCBI lineage: Eukaryota > Viridiplantae > Streptophyta > Magnoliopsida > Poales > Poaceae > Raddia > Raddia distichophylla. Next base: position 1,045,715 of record SPJY01033365.1, on the reverse strand, counting down.
TCATGTGCCTCGTTCTACTCTCCAAGTGCAAACGCTGCTGCATCGAAGCTGTCAGACAGGCCGGTGCCGGTCAACGTACACCTCCACCACGCTGAGCCACAAAAGCAGCTCCTTGCCTGCTTGGTCTTCACGCCGACAATCTTCTTCACCTTCCCTGGCTCGACGAAGGCGGCCACCTCGCCGGCGTAGGACACGGTCTGTTTGATCTTCTTGAAGGTGTGCACCTCCTTCTTCCCGTGAACGATCCACATGAACCCATTGGCGCGGTTGTATCCGAACTCCTCCATGTCGTCCAGCGGGAACAAGCCACTACAGGAAACGAACTCTACGTGGACGGTCAGAAAAATCAGTGTCGGCGGCCAGGAAGCCACCGACCATCCAATTTCGACGGCGAAACCATAACCGCCGATACAGTTATAGTAATGTCGGCGGCCCAATCGAGTCTGCCGACAAAGGATCAGCCCCCTCCCGCCCCCAGGATGAAAATTCAAATTTGAGCCCGCCTATTAGTCTATGTCGGCGGCGAAATCAAAGCCCCCGACATTACCCCTCCTCCAGACGGAAGAATAACGGGTTGAACGGGAGCCCTGCCCCAGGTTTCAGTTTTGTCGACGGGGCTGCCGACAAAATGCAGCTGTGTCGGCCAAGCAGGGTCGGCGAATTTTTGTCTGAGGCTAGCCGCCGACAAAGGTCAATGTCAGCGGTATTTTGACCTGTGTCGAGGGCTTGCCGCCGACACTGCTACAGATTTCTGTAGTGAGCCCTTTGGGAGACCCAGTTCTTCGAGGAGCTCAATGGACATCTTCTTGCAGATGTCATGCCCCCGGACGATCTCTGCACCCGATGGATCTCGATGACTTGGGACGCCATTGAGTACAGTCTAGGGCTGGCCTGCGATATTCGATCGGTGTTAATTTTGTGGGATGGAGAAAAGTAATTAGCTGCAGATTGTTGTAATGGAATATGAGATGCCAGGGCAGCTTATATAGATGTTATTGGCAAGGCATATTTGATAATTGATTCATACTGTGAGCGCCAACAGAGTGACTGGCAGCTACTTGCGTAGCTACTTTCCATATATATATATGCCGTCAAGAACGGACTGGGACCAAGCCTTTTCTAACAGTGGATACGATTAAGCCCATGACCAAGTCCATAGAGGCATACTTATTTGTCCAGCTACATCCCCACGTTAACAAAACTGCAATTAATAGCACACTAAAGAGTCGGCCAGAGATCGATGACCAACTTGAATATTTATGTTGAGTGTCATGTAAGCTCTGAACTTGAGTATCGAATTAAAAATGATCACTCAAGTTCTAGTCTCAACTGATTAACAGTATTGTTTACACTTTTAGACAGACAGATCATTAGATCTCGATTGAGAACTCGTATAAGCCACAGGCTGCTTCCAAAACCAAGCTCTTTTGATCGATATGAAATGCCAAAAAAGGTACGCTCACTGAGGAAACATTGCTAGTGTTTGGTTGTGCCAGGAATGAGTTGGATTACATTGTGAGGGATAGATCTGGTTTTATCCTATGTTTGGTTGTGTTGACACCTGATTTTTTAAACACTACAAGAAAATTGGGCTAATATACCGGCACATTAGTACAGTTGAATTGTAACCGGTACTGATAGTGACATCAGTACCGATTCGTATGAAAAGTAGCGATTAGGGCTTTCTGTACTAGTTGGAGGCAACAATAAAAATTCTTTTCGCAGACGAGTACAGGCAAGCTGGCACGCGGACTCACGAACCAATATTGATGGGGCTTATCATCCGGTACTAATGTATCATTTCTGAAAAGACTAAAAGGTATGCATGTGCTAGTTATATCAAATCGTGTGGGTGGGTGAGTTGGTTAGAACAGTGAGGTGTGGGTCAGAAGGGGGCAAGAGATGATGGGTTCAAGTCCTGGTTCTCTCATTATTTCATAACTTTTTTCAAAGCCTATAGACCACTTTAGAACTAGTACCCGGAAAACAAGTATTGGTTCAAGAAGGCCACGTCTCTAGTAGTAAATGTAGCTGATATTTTACAAGTTTCTACATTGGCTTGCCCAAGGCCATATCTTTAGTAGTAAAAGTAGCTGATATTTTACAAGTTTCCATGTTGGCTTGCCCGAGTGACATATAGGCCAAATTAGGTAGAACAGGCTTGTCATATATGCCAAATTAGGTAGAACAGGAAGTGATAGAGGAACTACGTCCATGATGTATTGCAGTGAGGAGTATAGGAATCTAGGCTAGCGCCTCCCATATCTTGACCATCGATTTATAGAAATGGATATTAAGAAGAATAGTAAAGATGCCAGAAAAATTAATACACATATTAATACCCATGATCATAGGAGATCACACATGCGGTGATGCTACCCTAGATGGCATGCTACAGGCCATGGGTCACGCTTGCGCTATACGTAGTAGGAAAGGTCAGCGGCTTGGGGATCTAGTCCCACCTTGTCCAGCCTAGGGGGTTTTTCCCACCTTGTCTATCTTAGGGGGTTTCATTCGTCGGGCTTCTTCCACACACCGGGCTTCTTCTGTGCGAAGGGCCACTTCGTTCCGACGCCGCTAGTCCTCGTCCTGCCCGACCGCGTCCCTCAACATTATGGTTTCCTTTGTGTTCGCCATAAAGATGTCAAGGGTCCTGCGGGCATCAGCAAGCACAACAAGAAAGTCCACGGTGTCGAGTGACTAAGTTAGTCTCGATGGCCAAGAAGAAACCGTCGAGATTAAACTCGTACTCTCGACGGCTAGGCATTAAATTGTCGAGAGTACTGCACCGTTTGACAGAGAAAGTAATGACGTCAGTTACTCTTGACTGCCCACCGTGAGCCGTCGAGAGAATACATATTTATATTTGGATTTTCACTTGTAAATTAGAGTATAATAGATGTTAATTTATATAAAAACTAGAAAAACTCATTAATTGCATTTGCTATTTAATATATGAATTTAAAATTTGAGTTTTTTTCCATCTTGTGAAATTTGTATGAATTATTGTGTATATCAATAAACTAAATCATACAATATGCTACGATAACCTAGAGATTATCCGGAAGTCACCCACTTATGTGAGGGTCATCGCATTGTATGCTTAGAAATTTCTAATTTTTTTATCGGTGATGTTATTTGATGTATAAAAGACCATAAAATTCATATCAGTAGCAACATACATGTTTTTATAATTTTAAAGGTCATGATCGTGTCATTGATGCTATGGTCATCATTAGCAGAATACATTGTGTCGTCCAAAATGTCTAGTCGGGCATAAAGTGCATCACTGGCTTCCCCGGTGGACGGTGAACTTCACTCTTTAGATTTCCATAGAAAATGCTCAAGGAGAGGTCGGGAACATACTCCGAGTTATTTTTCGGGTAGTGTGGTGAGATCGGCATGTCATCTGGACCGAGCTCCATATGGCCTTCAAGATCCTTGATCCTAGGGACCTCAGTGTCGGTAAAATCAGTCGAAGTCGAAGTTGTCTTCACCGTTGAAGACGCACATGTCTCGAGTATCGCTGGAGTTAATCGACATCTTGGAGGAAGATGGCGACAAGAGAATCTTTGGCCCCACAGTGCGCACCAACTTTCGACGATTAGGAACAAGCTTCATTGGTCGAGCTTACTTCTGAATTGTGGGACCAAAGAGCTTTCTTTATGCTATTATTTAAATTTACAAGATGTCGAAAAGATCTTGACGTAGAAGACAATGATAGAGACACCAAAGAGATTTTTATCATGTTTCAAGTCTTTTGGGTAGGGGATAATAGCCCTACGTCCAGTGCTTTACTATAATCAAGAGATCACAGTATAAGAGTTCGCAAGAGAAAGAGCCGGTTAGGGTTCATCTCTCAACGATGAAAGTATGCTAAGGGTGTGATGGTGAGATGGTGATAATCACAAAGGAGGGAGGTATTTACATTAACCCTAGGGATATATATCCAAAAAGATAAACATACATGGTAACTAATCCCTAGATTAAGTATGCCGGCGCCGTCTTGGAACCCTAACGTTCTCCACCGACACGTGTTGCACCGTCACAATATGGAAGACTTAATTGTGATGCCTTCTAATGCCTTGATAAACACGCCACTGGCAACACTTTGCTCGGTGCGTCACCTATCATCCTAGGTAGCCGCATGTCTACGGATAACGGGCGAAAGGATAACGAAGGAACACCAAGAGGTGTTCCACTGTCTGGAAAAGGTAAAACTTAATCCCGGACAAATAAGATCAAACTTCAATTTTATTAAACCTTATTTTTTCAGCTTAAATCTACATTATATTCTACATGTGGGTATTTGTTTTTTTATAAGCCATACGCATTGTTGCTTTGTGGCCATTATAACCTTTGCGGCCGCTGGTCTTGGTGAACAGTGGTACAACCTTTTCCAATACACTAGATCCTATGGGACCAGCGATATGTTAGATTTTTGGTACGGTATGGTTTTTAGGTGACTTGATAAGACATGGAAAAATACCTAGGATCATTTTTCACATAATATTACAATATGTCTTTAATTTGGTAAAGTAACTAAGTCATAGGCTTTTAATTATATTGTATACGCAAGTAAAATATCCTTAGCCTCACCCAAAAGGCATGTATCATTAAAATGCATTACGGTGTTGTATTGGCTTGTGAATGTCCTTCGCACCAAATCACTTTTTTAGGTTTGATGGAGAGAGGAAGATCCTTACGATGGTTACCATGGCGAGGGAGCCCAGGTGACTGATGAGCTGGACGGGTGCAAGGAGCTATAGACTAAAGTCGCTTGCCAATCGGGTGGACGACAGCTTTTGGAAGCCAAAGCTCTTATCTACTATTGTTTCCGCATTTGTCAAACTCATATTAAAGGGCTCAATTTCGATATTGTAAAATTTGACCGATCAAGTCTATAAAACTTGAGCCTCTGTACCTTAACTTTAATAATGTAATGCTCTTTATGCATTTGCACTATGAAATGATTTCAGCATTTAAATGTGCCGTGTTTGGAAGACAGATTGTAGGTACGTTACGAAGGTTCCAGAATCAAGTGCCCACAAACAAAGTACATGGTTGGGGAGCTAGGAGTTTGCGTTCCTTCTTGTGGCAGTTAGATAAAATTGGCATAACGCGAGAAAAATGCAAAATTGCCAAAAATAAAACGTAAATGTAACTCAAACTGAAGAATGCTTGACTGAATTCTCATGGACCGAACAAGTTACAAACACGGCTTCTTAGTAGTGAAATAAGAACAGCAATTTAGAGATCACATGCAAGAACTTCAAATGCGTACGCATATGTAAAACATCTGAATTGTACGGTAACATCTACCGTATGGACTTCATTTGCTGTAGCATCATTATAGCTTGCTCGTTAACTATCTACTCTCCAAGTGCAAATGCTGCTGCATCGAAGCTTTCAGACAGGCCGGTGCCGGTCTTGAAGGTGACCTTACCAGCAGATGCCTTGTCAACGTACACCTCCACCACGCTGAGCCACAAAAGCAGCTCCTTGGTCTCGAGTGACTGAGGACCATGATGTCATAGGTCCTGAAATAACATCAGGACAAGGAGAACGAGGTTTCGGCGTTGGAGAAGCCGGTGCCACCAGAAGACTCTTGGATTAGTCACGCACCTCACTGGGAAGAGGGCCACCATTGCCACGGTGACCGGGAGGTAGGAGCAGGAGGAACGCTGGTAGGCATCGCACACGCCACAGTATGAATTACAGGAGTACGATGGATCTAAAGACCCCTCCTTTGGTTGCGGCGGTGCGAAAGTTTTGCACGAGCGCACCATATTATGGAGGACGAATGGGTGGAGATGGCTGGTCTCCATATGAGGGGTGAGTCCTAGGAGGTGCTCAACAACAGGGGGTTGGAGGAGAAGATCATTCTGTGGCATGACTTCTAAAACAATTTTGTGTGTCTCTTCACTTGTGAACCGAGCGTTAGCCACTCGGTGATCTCATGAATCAAAAGAAGGGAGATAGTCGGGTTAACAATTATAGTCAAGAATTCTAGCGGCTGCTGGCATGCACCAATCACATGCGAAAGGAAGATCAGATTAAGACCTACACGGCGGGTTTGTCGGCCACCGACGTGCGTCGGGATCGACCTCGTGATTTGGCCGAGGCAATGGGATGCCAAGGGAGGCGAAATGACAAGAACACACGTGGATTGAGAAGGTGGTGCAAGGAGCCCTGGGCATGTCCTAGCCCGACCATTACCGCCTAGCTTTCAATTGCGGGCTGGCAGGCACGACGGGATCATGGCCCAGCTTGGTGTTGCTCATGGCATCGACGCGACCTCCACCACCTAGGAGAACAACCACAGGAGGACTCCGGGAGCGACAGCCACAACTTCGATGAGCACCGGTGGTAGCAGCGCGGTGGCCATGATGGGCGGAGGCATGAACCGTGTGGCTTTGGTCGCATCATGGACGTCTTGGACGTCATCTGTCCCATACCACCGGAGGTTGAACCAACCGAAGATTGCAGAACGACGGGCAAAGGGGCCTTGTTTCAACCATGCAAGTGTAGCTCTGGATTAATGGGGTGCCCTTGGTCATGTCGGTGGACATTAACAGTACTCATAGTTTTATCAGTGGCTACACAACCAAGCTGATCATGACTCTCTTTCAGGTGGTTGGCGTGGATCAGTGGGTTCGTGTCGCAGATGGTTCCCAATTTCACATCGGGAAGCATACTTTTCAAGCATTGTTCTTGGTGATTCTATTGGAAGGGTTTGATTTAGTTCTCGGGGTGTAGTGGCTTCTCACCTTGGGTGACATTCAATTGAACTTTGACACCCGCTACATGACGTTTGTTTTCGGCGGCCAGCAAGTACAACTATAAGGAATGCAGTGCGATGATGGAGTCCATAGTACTCACGCAGCACACAGATTCATCCCTGGAGGATTTATTGGAGGCCTTCTGGGACGTGTTCCAAGAGTCATAGGGTCTTCCACCTCCTCGCGAGTGCAATCATCGCATTTTCTTGCATGAGAGAACTAATCTCGTAGTCGTGATGCCCTACCAGTACCCCTATCAACAAAAGGATGAGATCAAGTAGCAGTGTCTTGAGATGCTCATGTAGGGAATCATTAGGCCAAGTCGATCGCTCTTCTCTTCGTTTGTCCTCTTGGTACAAAAAGAAGATGAGTTGTGGAAGTTGTGAATGGACTACCGTGAACCCAATGCCAAAATAATCGAGGATAAATTTCCAATTCCTGTGGTGAAAGGGTTACTCGATGAGCTTCATAGAAGTTTTTTCCCCAATATTAACCTCTGTTCTAGGTATCACCAAGTCTAGATGTGGGAGGAAGATGTTGAGAAAAACACTTTTCGCACAAACTAGGGTCACTATGAATCTCTGGTGATGGTCTTTGGGTTGTGTGATACGACATCCACATTCCAAGACCTTATGTATGAGGTACTAGCCGACTTCTTACGCATGTTCATTCTCTTTTTTTCAACAATATTCTAGCCTACAACACTTCATAGGAGGAGAACCTTCATCACCTGCGCCTCATCCTAGAGCGTCTTTGGGCTCATCGCCTATATCTAAAAGATCGAAGTGCTCGTTTGCTCAACAAGAGGTGCTCTACTTGGGCCACATCATATCGACCCAGGGAGTGGCAACCAAGCCTCAAAAGCTACAGGCAGTTGGTGAGTTGGTGCGGTCGGCCTTGGCATTGGCACTACATAGCTTCCTTAGGTTGGTCGACTACTACCGATTCGTTAGTATGCGACCATCGCCAAGGCATTGACAACTTTGCTTCGACGATCAATTAAGCTTCCATTGATCTCCTAAGGCTGAACTAGCTTTCAACCGACTCAAGGAGGCCCTCTAGTCGGCTCTGGTGTTGGCCTTGCCTGACTTCGATGTTGTCTTTTGGGGTGGAGTGTGATGCTTCAAGCCTCGAACGTAGGGCCCGTCCTATAGGAAGAGGGGCACCCTATTGCATGCGCACTATAGTGGAAAGTTGGTTGACCATCATGCCAAGCTTGCCACTTATGAACGCTTGCTCATTGAGCTTTCGAAGACAAAGGTGGTAAATCGTACAATTGAAATGTATCTTCGGTGTTTGGCTGCAGATCATCCTTCGTCATGGACACGGTAGCTGTGTTGGGCTGAAATTTGTTGCAATTCATCGCTCCACTCAGTGTTGCGACTGACACCATTCGAGTTGGTATATGGACGATCTCCGCCTATCTTGCTGCCTTACACCCAAGACTCGTCCGTCATCAACAAGATTGGCTGATAGGGAGGCTTTCGTGGATCTAGCCTGGCAACATCTACTTCAAGCGTAGAATTGTATGAAGCAATATCATTATATTCACCACTGGGAGTCGACTTTTGAGGTGGGAGATTGGTTTGGCTCCGTCTCCAGCACCATCAATAGCTTACACTTCGCGCATCCGACCTAAGCTCACTACTAGGGAATGGATGTTCATAAGCGGTTCAAAAATTCCGAAGCGAGCCTTTACAAGCGGTTTATTAGCCACAAGCCAGAAGAGCACCTTTAGAAACGGTTGGGGACACAAACCCTTCTAAAAGTCAAGCAGCAGCAGCGGTTTATGCCCCCAACCGCTTCTAAAGCACTACAAGCGGTTGGGGACACGAACCGCTTATAATGCTTGGGCTTTAGCAGCGGTTCGTGCCCCCAACCGCTTGTAAAGGCCCATTTTTTAAATAGATAAAAGGAAATCTCCCCCTATCTAAATAGAGATCACACGCGGGTGAGTTGGCTAGCTGGGTGAGATGTGGCTCACATGGAGGGATGAGGTCCTGGGTTCAAATCCCACCTCTCCCAATATTATTTGGCTTTTTTGGCACCACTAGAAGCGGTTCCTAGAACCGCTTGTGATGCTCCATGAGGCATCAGTCGCGGTTGCTCATAAGCGGTTCGTGAAACCGCTTGTATAGGGGTTACCAACCGCTTGTATTGCTGGTTTCCCTAGCTAGTAGTGGCTCTCTCCCCAGTTTTACGCACCATTTCGAGTGGCTTCTCCGGATAGGCATGATGGCCTACCGTTTGGAACCATCAGCTTTGTATCAACTTCATTTGTCAATTTTGAAAGTCACAGGCTGCTATATATTTTCTTTGATGTAGAGACGAACTCTACGAACCGTGTTTGCAAAGTTCGTTAAGAGCAAAGTCAAGCCGGTACGACCGTCTCCAAACGTTTATTTAGTATAAATGCTTAAGCTTGTGACCATATTAAGTAGTCCACACACAGAATGGCCCTAGTACGGCAACAGCATTAGTAAGCTGCATGCCATGACCATATTAAGTCCTTAATAGTGAAGTGACAGGCATAGTGAAGAGCTAGACAGGCATAAGAAGGTTGACCAACTTGTACAAGCCCGACCTACCACCAAATCATGCTCAACCCATCGTATAACCTAGTAAAAAAATACCTCTAGAAAAATTCTTTAAAGTGATGTGAAATTCTGGAGTTCATTATTACTTTTACTTGGTTCTCTTATTATTTATATTTTATCTTCAGAAATAAAAAATTTTAAGACAACCTGCATTAATTATTAATTGGGCAAAAATCGCTGATAGATAAGAGAATCATAGAAGGTGGTCACATGCGAATCTAGGTTGTGGGCATCCAAGCATGTAATTTCTAACCTTGCTCTTTTGGTCTCACATAAAAATAAAAGCTACAACCGGAATCTTGTCATTTTTTACAAGCCAAACATTCTAGCACTTTGTAGCCATTTATTTAAGTTTTTAGTTTTTTTTTACATTTTTTTGGTCTCTGGTCATTTTTTACAAAGTGCTTACAAGTTTTTCACATTATCTACAGCTAAATCTAGGTGAAAAGAACAAGGCCAGTTGGTCCCAGAACAAGAACCTTCATTCAAACTAAAAAGGTCACACCCGATCGACGACGGAAATAAGTATTCCCAGTTACACATATAATGCATACTATATAAGCAAAGCCATTCAGAATCATAAGCATCCAATATTCCAATCCCAAAAACAGAAAATACACCGGTATACATTTTGCAGAGAATTTTAGGAAGTAGACCTGCTCATAGGTACCCAGCCCGACGTAACCGACCCGGCCCGACGTAACCGACCCGACCCACCACGAAAAAACCCAACCCGTCCCGGCCTGACCAGAGCATCGGTCAGGTCGGCCTCGATTTCACGCCAGACCGTCGGGTCGGGTCGTGTTCAGGCCCAAATAAATTGCAAAATCAGCCATGCAGGTTTGGGTTTTCGGGTTTTGGGTCGGGTTTGGGCCCAGATTTATGACCCGGTGCACCATGTTAGGTTGGGTTTGGGCCGGCTAATTTTTGGTCGAGTTTTGGGAAACCTGACCGGAACCCTCCCAAACTCGACAGATGATCAGGTCTATTAGGAAATATACCCACAAATTGCAATCGATGCCTTTGCCCGAGCATGTGTCTCATTAAGCTTTGGAAGTGAAATCAGACTGCTAACAAAAATTTGAAGAACAAAAGAAACTAAGAAAATTATGCTATAAAACTAAGTAGATGTGTTTCATGGTCTCATAGCACATCACAACTCAGAATTGTTGGAGAGGAATTGCGGAATAGATGGATTGCATGCATTGCAAATTAATAGGTGGACTATATATATGGTACAAGTATTGGGCCTCCCCCCAAGGGCCCAATATACTCTAACACTCCCCAGAAGTGGCAGTCATGTGCGATGTTGCACTAGAGTCCATGCATCACTCTGCACGGTCAGGGGCCGGCAGAGGTGCAGGGGTGGCGGTCATAGTCAAAGCAAGGGGCTGACGACGTTATTGTGTTCTGCCTAGCAACGTCCATGGGCGAATGGCGGCATTGCGGGCAACTGAGCACATAGCCTGATGCGAGCATTCCCGCAACACTCGTGACAAAGACCGTGGCCACAGTGGAGAAGCGTGTTCCCTACGTCTGAACGACGGGAAAAAGCGTTTACATTGTTTAAAGCGGTTTTTAAATTTAATGAGATTTATCCCAACTCCACGTCATTAGATACAAATTTATTATTTTAAAATGATTATACAAATTCAAGATATGCGAGTACCAAACTTCCAGAATTCATACATTTCCATATAAATTCTGTTTAATTACATTTCACTTGGAGAATACCCGTAATTAAGAATTCCAACATGAATATTACATCAAGTTGCAACATAAAGAAAATTACAAAAGAGAAAAGAAAATAATCTTCGTGTCTTCGGAGCGTCGATGATGGATACTTCGTCGAAAGCCTTTAATTTTTTGTTTGTTTTATTCCACTAGCATTGCATGGATGGCTAGTAGCTTCAGAGATGCTTTTATGGGGGCATCATAATTTTGGTTTTATGCTATTTTGATTGGCACAATGCATGGGGTTAATATTTTGATATGCTTTTTATGAGCGCATCTTTTATAACAATTTTACCTTGGCGATATAGTGGTATATTTTATCATGCTGCATTGTGCAACACTTCTCTTTTTTTTATGCGTGTATATTTTAGTCATGTAATGGATGTAAACATGTACACTTTGGTTATCAAGAACAAAAATGTTTATATCTAGTCGAGTAACCACATATGTATTTTGAGTTTTAGCATGAGTTGGCATGTTTAGCTATGTATACCTGTGTATGAGATTGACTAGTGCACCAGTTTTCCTTTTTATATGAGATTACACATAATGCACCTATTTAGTCAATAAACATGGTACAACATGTATGCATAAAATTACTATCCATATTATGAATAGGAGTATAGCCCAACAAATGAATTTATTTGAATTTGGACTATCATATGACTTCATATGCATCCATATTTATATAGGACAAAATTTCCTTTTAGCCATGACAAATAGCTACAGTAGCTATCATAATATGTTAATTGCTACCTAATTTGCTCTTCTAGCCGATTGATCACAATGCCACGCGGATCAGAACATGGGCGGTGCACATGATACTAATCAACACATTTCCCTTAACATGCATGCGAATTTATTTTGTACATGCATATGTATACTTTATACGCAGAGTTATGCATAAGAAAATATTTTGGACTTGCATATATTTAGGATAAACATGCAAGTTTATTTTGTAAAACTAATATATGCAATCTGCTTTTGGTTTTCGCATTAGTATATATGCAATCTTCATAATTCATGAATGCCAATTTCTTACCGGTAACTTTTCTTTTGCATTTTTAACCATGCAACTATTCATGCTGATGGCCGATTTTGACTTAGCCGTGCAAACTATAGCTTCGTTGCAAAACACCTATTACTATTTAACCATGGCGATCGTGCTTAGTATACGGTATTTCCTTTTTATATGCACCTTATACGCCGATCATATGGGCACGCATGCGTACTCTTAAATATGCAGGAGGAGCATGCACCTATGTCTCCGTGCAATTTATATCTTTGCATGCAAAGCACATCAGCTAGCAGCCACCACGCGGATCGTGGAAAATCTCGACGGCCCAAGCCATCGAGAAAGGTCTCTAAACCATCGAGACAAATCAATCTCGACGGCTGGCCTTCGAGATTTGGCCGTCGAGATAGAGTGGTCGAGAGACGACCTATCTCGACGGCCAGGTCGTCGATAGAGTCGGTCTTGACGGCTACAACCCAACCGTCGTAATAAAATCGTAGGGCAGGCGTGACCTATGGCACCACCAATCTCGACGGCCAAGAACCATCGATACAGCACCTTGGCAGGCCGCGCAGGGTGGCGACCCAGCCCAATTGATCAGTCACGATGGCTGGCTAGCCGTCGAGATTGCTTTCTCCGCCTCCATCTCGACCCGGCCCTGGCCTGCGCCGGTCGATGGGCCATGGACATCTGTTTCGACGGCCATGTTCTAGCCGTCGAGAATAATTGTATATCAGCAAAAAAAATTGAAAAATTATATAAAAAAACATTGTATTTTTGCAGCGGCTCCTGCACCCAACAGCAGCAGCTGCTGCACCTGCACACCCAAAAAACCCGCACATTCAAATATCCCATAATTTCATAGATACATAAATATATCTCTGACGGTACCAATATGAACATCACAATCACGATATTAACATCACAATAACACTATTTCTCCGACAATATCATCACAATCAAAATATGTAAACATCATGACACATCGGCAAATTACTGCTGCGGTGGCAGGGTGCCGAAGAGCTGCTCTGCGAAGTTGGCGGCCATGTTCCTGGAGGCGTCCTCGCCCTGATGCGCATCGTCCTGAGTATGTGGCACGTAGGAAGGAGGCGTCGACATGGTAGAACCCCGAACCCTACAAGATTATTTAATTAGGCATTTGGCATATGTATAATATGCGACAGCGTATTGATTTCTTTATATGATATTTCTTTATTTCAAAAGTTATTTCACAACTTTTGAATCAATATCAACTTATACAAATATATATTTGAATGATGGATTTTAACCATTAATATAGCTTTATTTTAATTCTTTAATCCGATCTCGAGATAAACTTGTGACAAAATTGGTGTCAACAAGGTCGTCGTAGCGGAGGAGGCACCGAAAGCAGCACGACACCTGTGGCTCATGCGTGGCAGCTGCTAGGACAACAGCGGAGCCAACCTCATGAGAAAGGGTGGATTGGAACCCAGTAGGCCCGGCTGCAGCACCATGGACATTGGAATATCCCGGAGCAAAACGCAGGTCTGTGCAGTGGCCCAAAACACCAAAAGGGCCATGGTCGGCCATGTCTTTGTGACTGTTCGGGCACAAACCATGGTGGTGGGCCAAGTTGGGATAGTTAGAACCGTCCGGGCGCAAATTAGGCTAGCCTGAAATGGTGGCCTGGCCGAAGCTTAAGCCCCCGAGGCCCATGTGGCCCAAAACGGTGCGTTGGCAAAAAGGCTTTGGTGGGGGAGGGGATGAGAGTTTCTCCCCCAACGCCAAAGAAGGAGCCCGCGCACCAACGCCATCTGTGGTGGGAAGGGGAGCGACGGAGGCGCCGGGGAGATTACCCCTTCCTATGCCACCGCATGGGACGTCGGAGAGGAATGCTACGCCGGGGTGGTCCATGGCGAGGGTGGCGGTGGTGGGGGTGCCAAGAGGCACGAGGAAAGGGGTGGCGGATCCGAGGGGCGGTCACGGCAAAGGCAGGCCACCCGGCAGCTGGAGGAGAGGCTGCGGTCCACCAAGCGACGGGAGGGGCGGTGGCGATCCACTTGCTGGTTGGAGGGGAGGCGATGGGTGGAGCCATGCTAGATCCGTGGGCGAGGCCATCGCGGTCACCGCCGAGGGGCAAGCCAAAGCCGCCACCGGGGTGGCTGAATCTAGGGTTTCCGGCACCGGGCCGATGGACGAGGTTGCCGCAGTCGACGAGGTTGTTGCGGTCGTCGCCGAGGGGGGCGGCGGAGTGCGCGAAGGTGGTAGGGAGTCGGGAGGGCGTGGCCACCGCGGTCACCGGATCCATGGCCGCCGTGCGTGAGGACGCGGCTATCGGTGTTGTGGGGGATGCCGCCGCCAACACTACCACCAAAGCCTGCAGTAGCCAAGAACGACATAGTCGACGTGCTCGGTGAGGTATGGCGCAGGGGCAAGAGAAACACCGACAGGGGTCGACGTAGTTGGGAGAGGGACGTCGCCGAAATGGGGTAGTGGGAGTCTCGTTGGAGGAGGTCACAACGAGGGCCTCACCTGAGGCTGCCATGTCGAGGAATGGCCAGAGGAAAGAGAGACTTTAGGGTTTGCGGAAAGGTGGGGGCTGGGAAACCTGCTCTGATATCATGTTGGAGAGAGGGATTGCGTAATAGATGGATTGCATTGCTAATAGGTGGAGTATATATAGTACAAGTATTGAGCCTCCCCAAGGGCCCAATATACTCAACAAGAACGAAACAACATCAATTGATTTTGATCACAGGAAATAAAACCATTATTTCTGGTTTGCATCAATCACTCATCATCTGAAGAAAGATCAGTGATGCATATATTCTTGAAGTAATTGCCTCATTAGGGAAGAACCATACAGGGCGGCGATCAGATGTTTCAAAGCTGCTTTTTGGTGCATCAAAAGGGACGGTTGCCAATGAATCATCTTTCTTGTTGTAGACAATAGAATAAAAGCCGGAGGGTTCATAAGGCAATGCAGATTCTTGTTAACAAAGTTAACAAAATCACCTTGAACTACATCATACTAATGCGCAGGAAAGGACTTGCTGCTGCAACGGCTGATGAAGAGACAGTCACCATCCAAGCTATTCATCTCAATGAATCTGCCGGGGCTCGTGCTGAAGTCCAGTGCAAATACCTGAACCTTGATAACAGACATCCAGCGGGTATATCTGACGACCAGCAGTAATTTCCCACGCCATTCCGCCTCCTCCTCTAGGTCGCCCGGGCACGTAATAACTTCGTATAGCATACACGGCGAGGCGGCGGAGGCTCTCCGGCGGCGGGCTTGCCGGCGGCGCGGGAGGCGAGGCAAGGGGCGGCGGTGGTGCGCATGGTCGCAGGGTAGGCGTTGGTGGCGACGACTCAGGCAGGAAAGGCCCGAGGCAGCAGCGTGACTAAGGGGTGGCGGTGGCAGCCATGGGGGCATGGCGGCGAGCTCCATCAATAGTTTTTTTGAGCAAAGGGGCAGGAGAGCTGCCTTGAATTGATCAAAAATAGGAGGGAAAGTACAGAGTTGGGGGAGAAAAAAGGCCCTATGCAGGAGGAGCATGCACCTATGTCTCCGTGCAATTTATATCTTTGCATGCAAAGCACATCAGCTAGCAGCCACCACGCGGATCGTGGAAAATCTCGACGGCCCAAGCCATCGAGAAAGGTCTCTAAACCATCGAGACAAATCAATCTCGACGGCTGGCCTTCGAGATTTGGCCGTCGAGATAGAGTGGTCGAGAGACGACCTATCTCGACGGCCAGGTCGTCGATAGAGTCGGTCTTGACGGCTACAACCCAACCGTCGTAATAAAATCGTAGGGCAGGCGTGACCTATGGCACCACCAATCTCGACGGCCAAGAACCATCGATACAGCACCTTGGCAGGCCGCGCAGGGTGGCGACCCAGCCCAATTGATCAGTCACGATGGCTGGCTAGCCGTCGAGATTGCTTTCTCCGCCTCCATCTCGACCCGGCCCTGGCCTGCGCCGGTCGATGGGCCATGGACATCTGTTTCGACGGCCATGTTCTAGCCGTCGAGAATAATTGTATATCAGCAAAAAAAATTGAAAAATTATATAAAAAAACATTGTATTTTTGCAGCGGCTCCTGCACCCAACAGCAGCAGCTGCTGCACCTGCACACCCAAAAAACCCGCACATTCAAATATCCCATAATTTCATAGATACATAAATATATCTCTGACGGTACCAATATGAACATCACAATCACGATATTAACATCACAATAACACTATTTCTCCGACAATATCATCACAATCAAAATATGTAAACATCATGACACATCGGCAAATTACTGCTGCGGTGGCAGGGTGCCGAAGAGCTGCTCTGCGAAGTTGGCGGCCATGTTCCTGGAGGCGTCCTCGCCCTGATGCGCATCGTCCTGAGTATGTGGCACGTAGGAAGGAGGCGTCGACATGGTAGAACCCCGAACCCTACAAGATTATTTAATTAGGCATTTGGCATATGTATAATATGCGACAGCGTATTGATTTCTTTATATGATATTTCTTTATTTCAAAAGTTATTTCACAACTTTTGAATCAATATCAACTTATACAAATATATATTTGAATGATGGATTTTAACCATTAATATAGCTTTATTTTAATTCTTTAATCCGATCTCGAGATAAACTTGTGACAAAATTGGTGTCAACAAGGTCGTCGTAGCGGAGGAGGCACCGAAAGCAGCACGACACCTGTGGCTCATGCGTGGCAGCTGCTAGGACAACAGCGGAGCCAACCTCATGAGAAAGGGTGGATTGGAACCCAGTAGGCCCGGCTGCAGCACCATGGACATTGGAATATCCCGGAGCAAAACGCAGGTCTGTGCAGTGGCCCAAAACACCAAAAGGGCCATGGTCGGCCATGTCTTTGTGACTGTTCGGGCACAAACCATGGTGGTGGGCCAAGTTGGGATAGTTAGAACCGTCCGGGCGCAAATTAGGCTAGCCTGAAATGGTGGCCTGGCCGAAGCTTAAGCCCCCGAGGCCCATGTGGTCCAAAACGGTGGATTGGCAAAAGGCCTTGGAGGGGAGGGGATGAGAGTTTCTTCCCGACGCCAAAGGAAGGAGCCCGCGCACCAACGCCATCTGTGGTGGCAACTGGCAAGGGTAGCGACGGAGGCGCCGGAGAGATTACCCCTTCCCAAGCCACCGCATGGGACGCCGGAGAGGAATGCTGCGCTGGGGTGATCCTCGCCGAGGGTGGCGGTGGCGGGGGTGCCGAGAGGCATGGGGAATCCTCTTCTGTCGGCGCCGAAGAAAGGGGTGGCAGAGTATGGAGTCGAGGATGTCCGGCGAGACATCCGCCCACGACGCCCGCTGCGGTGCCAGGGGGTGCCCTGCGAAAAACCATAAAGTCTTCATTCGCGGAGAAGCACATTGTGCGTGTAGAACCACCGAGGATTCGGGTCAGGTTCTTCATTCGCGGCTGAAGCAATTAGACAGCGCAAAATGCATTTTAACTCGATCGTACTGTCTCTGCCTGCCTGGTTGGAAAAAAAAACTTCAGAAAACTTAGGGTGTGTTTGGTACTGCCATCCATCACCGTCCAGGATGAATTTTAGGACGAGACCTGGCAATGAGGGATGGATCGATGTCAGGTGCTCTGTTTGGTTCCTTTTTTCTATGCAGCATGAGTCCCCCGATTAATGTTTGGTGGAGTGGTCCCCGCTAGCTATGGATGCTCAGATTCATCGGTAGCTAGCAGCGAGCAGTGCTATCCGTAACCAGCTACCGAGCTATTAGTGCTTGCTAGCAGTGAGCAGGGTGCTATTTGCTACCAGGAGCGCTAAACTTCGCTGCTAGCTAAGCTGGGATTGATCAGTGCTGGTGATGATACCACCAATATCACAAAATATAGCACCAATAAAAACAATATCAACTTAGCACCAGTACTTATGAAATCACAAACAGAACATAGCACCAATATCAGTACGACCAATATCACCCGAATACTTATCTCACGGCCATTACAGAGAACATAGCAAATCACAACCAAACAAGATAGCCATTTTTTGTATTTTCACATAGTAAAATTCAAGATTAAAAAATGTTAGCAAACTAATGCATGACTGACATAGGCAGCTAGAAAAAATGATAGATTGTTTGCTGGTTACTTGTGGGTCAGGCCTGCAAGAATACAAATATAAGTCAAGAGCTAGAACACAAGAAAATAGTAGATAAGATGCAAAACAAATCACACATGTTCTGATGCAATTTTTTCTAAATCTCATGGGACTAGTAAGTGAGTACATGAGACTTTTCAAGTAATTAAAGGACTAATTTTTTTAGTAAAATTATGGTGTAGGACATTGGCCCAATTTCTTAAGAAATAGAACCACTATGAAAATTTGAAAAAAAAAAAAGAGAGAGAGTAAGATCCTAGATGCATATATATTGCATATTATGCCATCTATTCATCATCACATCTTTCAAAGGTTTGCTTTCAAGAACAACATAGCAAAAATTAACAAGTTAAATTAAACATCCATAGCAAACATCAGGTACCATCCATTGGAAGCATTCATCATCCACCAAAGATTAGTATTATTACCCTGAGTGACTTGAAGAAGTTGGAGGACTTATTTGCTTGTAGCATATCTGGCGTAATGAAACCAAGCAAGAGTTCTTGCAGTTTTCCTTTTGCAACCAGAGCACAAGACATAAATACATGAGAAATCGAGAAAAAGATCAAGAAGAAAAATGAAATCAAGAAGTGTTCATGTTTCCCTTACCACCATGAAATCTGGGTCTAGATCTCTAGACTGGGGACGTGGGATGAGGAGGAGGTGGAGCATGGGGGAGTGGATGTGGCGGCGGTCCGGTGGGTGGTGGTG
The DNA here is from genome assembly GCA_005191435.1 of Raddia distichophylla. Taxonomy (NCBI): domain Eukaryota; kingdom Viridiplantae; phylum Streptophyta; class Magnoliopsida; order Poales; family Poaceae; genus Raddia; species Raddia distichophylla. Next base: position 1,026,744 of record SPJY01033365.1, on the reverse strand, counting down.
GTGGTGGCGGCGGTGAGCTGGCCGGCGACGGGGGATGAGAAGGAGGAGGAGGCAGCGGCCCGACAGGTGGTTGTGGTGGTGGAGGCGAGCTGGCCTGCGACGGGGGATGAGGAGGAGGCGGCGGCGCGTGTGGACAGAAGGTGGTGGCAGCATGGCGGGAGGAGGCGGAGAGGCTGGCTTTGACCGATGAAGAGGGAGATGGACGAGGCTGCGGCGGTGGCATGGCAGGAGGAGGATAAGAGGTGGGTTGGCCGGCGACGAGGAGAAACATGAGGCGGCGGTGCGTGGGTAGCAGAGCCGCAGAGGAGAAGGCGACTGTTGAGGTGAAAGGAGATCGGATCGGGACGAGCCCAACTCACCGATTTTCATCAGACCAAGCCGACCCCCTGATTTAGCTACAGGAAGACGGAAGCATGCGAGACGAACCGATCATTATTTCCTCAACCAAACAAAAAACGCTCTCGCACTAGATGGGATCGTCTAGGTCGCATCTACCAAACACACCCTTAATCCACGCTGCGATCTGAGGTGATCAACAATAAGGGTGCAAAAATTCTATGGATCTGAGTACTCGATAGGATCAAAGGATGGACCTGTGGGTACAAAAGTTTGTGTCTAAAATGTCCTAATAATTACGCTGTGCTTATTTGACCAGCCCTAGCACAGTTGATTTTGGAGGCTCAAAGCACGCCATGAAACTAAATGGGCCGGGCTGACACGGTCTAAATGGTGTGCTGGGCCGGGCCTAGAAATAGGGCACGATGAGCCATCTAGCTCGTCTAGACTGTACAGACCGAATTTGTGTTTTTTGTGATTTTTTATTTTTCGGATGAATTTTGGTTCTACGTAGCACCTTTTTCATGTAGACAACATTTCCATTTGAGCAATGCATGAATTTACAAAATTTATTTAGTGCGCTAACTGTTTTAGAACCCACATTACACATTTCGGTAATTCGCATCGAGCTTTGGCTATCCATGCCGAGCGGCGCGGCCCGAAGTGTTAACCGAGCCATGCCGGTATATTAAACGACGATTCGAGGCACGACGGGCCCGTGTCATGCCGGCCCGACACGACCCAACTCTCAACAGTAGATCTTGGTCTAGGCCTAATTTTAGACCCATGGTTACCCAGACCAGGACCTGAGTTGTAGCACTGGCATGTGGGGTCTCATTGTAATTCACACACAGTTACTCTCTCCGTTCCTAATTGTAATTCACTATTGACTTTTGAATATTCTATTTGACCATTCGTCTTATTCAAAAATATATGTAAATATTATTTATTTTGTTGTGATTTGTTTTATCATTAAACATGGTTTTAAGCATGACTTATATTTTTTTTTCACTAATGTTTTGAATAAGACGAATGGTCAAAAGGCGTGTTTAAAAGTCAACTGTGAACTATAATTTGGAACACAGGCAATACATATTACACCTTCTGGTTACCAAATTCATCATCGATTCCCCAATCCCCAAAGCCGCTCTATCTAACCCGACTCCCTCTTGACTCTTCTGACCTTGTCCCTTCCTCCGCTCCAAACCCTAGCCGTTGCCAACGATGGCCACCACCACCGCTAACCACCAGTACCGTCGCAATCCCGCCACCACGCCACATCATTGGGGTACCTAGATGACCAGATGGATTTTGGCCTTGTTTGTTTTGGATTAATGTTGAGTTGCGTTTTACTTTAGCGAATTTGTGACCCACTCAAAATACGTTTTAAAAAATTCAAAAAATTATGAATTTTTTTTTTTACGAACTCTAAGAAGAACTATTTAAAACCACATAAAAATAACTACAAAATATTACAACATTTGGCCTATATAAAAATAACAAATTTTGATTTAATTTTGTCGGTACAATAAATACCAGGGTATTAAGAATCCTAAAGAAGACCAGGCAAGGCCGCCACGTGTCAGGCGGGCGATCTGGCCCCAGCGCGTGGGTGAGCTCCACAGCGCTCCAGGCAAGGCCACCACGCGTCAGGGGGGCGATCAGGCCCCAGCGCGTGGGCGAGCTCCACAGTGCTCCAGGCGAGGCCGCCACGTATTAGGCGGGTGATCAGGCCCCAGCACGCGGGCGAGCTCTCCCCAGCAAGCGGGAGGCCCTTCAGTGATAGGTGGGGCCCGCGCGGCAGGAAGCGTCCAGAGGGGAGCCATCTGGGTGAAGGCTCTCCCCGCTGCGAAGGACAGGTGCAGTTAATGCGACGTCATGCACGGATGAATCGAGGAAGTGATGATTACCGCCACAGTGGCCTCTGCAGGTCTGACCAGCCGTCACTGTGGCTCTGCAGAGCTGACCGGCAGAGAGAACTTGCCATCACCAGGCTGGCCGCCCGCGTCAGGCGGTGGGAGCAGTGCCCCGCCTATCCTTTTGCAGGCGCGTTCACACTAGTCAGAGGCCACTTGCGAAGCATGCGTGGGCGGCGCTGCTCGGCGCCCGAGCGGCGCGTTTTCGTCTCTCCAGTCTTGTTTCTCTAGTCTTGTCAGTGTACTGTACCACCCCCTTCCTCTCTCGGCCAGCCCATGGCATGTATAAAAGGGGATTAGAGAGAGAGAGAAGGGAGGATCCTGTAACCATCTTTTACACACAACTACAACAAGAACAGAGCTAAAGCTCGGCAGGAGTAGGACTATTGCCCATCAGGGGGTCCGAACCTGGGTAATCGCTGTGTGTCGCTCCTTGCCACGCCCGACGCTCGAATCGGATCCAACTCAAGCTGATCGGCTAGCAGAATAGAGATCTGATAGGGGTGTGATTCGCTGTGGTTCGGTGAAGAACACGCCGTCAAATTTAATTTAATTTAATCCAAAACAAACAAGGCCTTTGTGCTCGTATGCATTTCAAATGCTACTAAATCGCTATATATGTGACATATTTGTAATGTATATTTGATGTTGATTATTGAATGATGTCTGGTGTTCTTCTGAATTTCCAAATCTGGGTAGACCCGATGGGTCTCGGTCTAAGTCCGGGTCTGGGTCTATGTCTGACTTTGGACACAAAAAATTTTGAGTCTAGGTCTAGATCCAATCCTTGGGTCTTGAGTCTGGGTCCACGAACACTGGACCCGAAAGACCCAGACCCATTGACATCCCTAATCAACGAGCTCAGTCTACTATACCAGTCTCCCTGGGAGGTCACCCCTATCTTCATGGACTTGTTTGGTTGCACGAGACTATTGGGGTCTAACCAAGTTATACAGGTCGCAGGAGGCAGCTAAGCTCGTGTCAGTGGGGGTTCTTGGTTGGGTTACACAAGCTAAGCCCATCTCGCATCGCCAAGCATTTGGTTATCTGTGAAATCACGAGCTTTGTCGTGGTTGTGTCTATATGAACCGCCATCGTCGTTGCCGCCGTCACCAACTTTAGTCATTATTGCCGCAACCACCAACCTCGCCTAGCTCTGATCCGGAGGCCGCCAACCTCACCACGCTTGAATCCGTTAGGGCATGTGTTGACAACAAATTTTGAACTATTTGCCGATATTCTAGAATCTTACATAATCGGCTTCCACCAGATAAAATATGGGCCAAATCGGCTATAAAACGAAAGTTTTAAGTGGGTTGTGCATATAAGGAAGGAATGCTCCTAATTGGCTTGAATAGATAAGTTCAAATCAGTTTAGTCTTAGATATATTAGATTGTAATATATCTAGTCCTTTTCAATCTGTTAATTCTATTGGTTGCCATCAAGTGTTACCAAGTTTGTGAAGTCAGGATACGACTCCGACCTTAAAATTACTCTATGCCACTTTCTATTACATCTTAAAATCTATTCAATCTATTTATACACATATTCAATTCTAACTTTAACAACAGTCATGTCTCAGGCAACCTTGGGTACGAGAGAGCTTGTAAAGGAGCAATTCGATGACCTCGGTGATGCCTCCCACTACAGGAAACGTCAACAGTTTCAAGAGCCAAAACCGTCGAACAAAGCGCACAAGCCGTCGGGATAACATTGTCTCGACGGCTAGCCGTCGAGAGAAAGCCGTCGAGATAACTCCGTCGAGAGAGGTTTGTTCTCTCGACGGCTTGGCCGTCGAGATAAGTTCTCTCGACGGCTAAAACATAAACCGTCGAGTTAAGTACCCCAGACGCCATTACCCCGTGACGGGCTTAGTCTCGACGGCCGCGGATGAAACAGTCGAGCTGCTGCACCTGCAAACCCAAAAGCCCACAATGCATATATCCCATTTGTCGCACGCATGCGACAAGATCACAATTAACAGGCTCAAATACACTCAAATAATTAAAAGGCACACAGTTCACATCTATTAGCCATCAAACCATCCAAACAGCCCGCACGACATACACATATGTACAATATAGCATTCACAGTCGTACGATAACCAAAACGTATATATCGTCGACTAGCTAGTCACCTAGTGCTCACTAGACGGAGGATCGCCTGAAGGGGGTAGGGACGGCTGGGTAAACAACGAGGGAGCGCCATCGAACAGGTTGTTGACGAAGTCGGCCTCCTGGCTGCCCCATGTGTCCCATCCCTCGTGCGCATGAGCTGCTGCTAGGGCAGCAGAACCCGAACCCTTAAAACAATTATAGACTTATTAGTTAATGGTATGTGTTGAAATAAAGTAATAACACATAATTTGAGGTCGATTGACTTACCGCCTCAGGAACAGACGGGTAACCACCATGTGGACGAGCTGGGCCCACGTAGTCACCTGTTGGGGGGTGGGCCGCTGTACAGAGCTTGGTGATGAGGAGGTGGCGGGCCCCCATAGTAGCTCTGGTACGGAGGTGGTGCCCCGAATCCACCACGATACGGTGGTGGACCACCGTAGAACCCCGAACCGCCACTAGTCCCGCTTGGGCCAGCCTAAAACACATTTGGCATAAGACGTGTTAATCGAATGGTAAGATCTATTTGACGGAATATTTAAAGTTTATGTACATACCCCAGCTAGTCGAGATAGGTTCTCCAAATAGGAGAACCTTGCCTCGAACTCCGCGCGCTGTCGTGCCATCTCCTCCTCTTGCCTCTTTCGTGCCTCCTCCGCCGTCCTCAGGCTCTCTCGCATCGCCTGCATCATATGCCTGTTCTCTTCTCGCTCCTCCTCCCTCTCCCTCCGGAGTCTGGACTCGAAGGCGCGTCGGCTCTCGGCCTGTGTGTGCCCAGCTCGCACAGCGGACATGTAATCCTCGGACCTATAACAAAGTTTTGTCAGCAGTTAAAAATTTTAACTTAGTTAACTTTTAATATAAACAAAGCATACCTCAGGTGGTCCTGACCAATCGCCAACCGCCCGTGAGCCTTCCCACCCATAATTTGGTGGATGAACAGGGGGTCCAGCGGCTCATCCTCTGGGTTCTTCTCTTGCCCACGCTTCTCGGCGTAAGCCTCCTTGTAGCGTGCCTACGTGGAAGTGTGCAGTGGGCATGAATGGTTGAATATCACATTAAGTCTAAACTCGGTATGAACAATTTACATACCTCTCGCTGCGCAGCAACGGGGTTCAGGGGCCCCATGGAACCATCCTTATTTTGCGATGAGTGGCCCCTATGGAATACTTGCAGCCAAGGAGGCAGCTGCCCGGTGGTGATGGCCTGCAGAACAAAGTAAAGAAATTATGATTTTGAGTTCGAAAACAAATCTCCTAATAGGGAATAAAGAAGATTACCATTTTCTTCCTAAGCTGGGCGAAGGACGTCTTCCCGACGGTAGTCCTGCTGCCTTTCATCGCACGGTTCTTCTTCGCTGTCTCGGACCTATCACGGAACTCCTGACTGGCCCAATGGTTGGCCAGGGCCTCCCAGGCATCCAGGACGTTCGAGGCCCAATCTGGCCGAACGGTGAGATACTGCGGCGCTGTGAGGTACTTCGTCCGAGCAAAAGAGCTACCGACCCTTTCACCGTGCTCTCTCCTGTCAAAATTAAAATTTACGATGCGTTAGAAATATATACAAAAAATAGAAATTTATTCAGTGATTACCTGTAGAAGTCCTCGATCGCCGAGACTCGTGCCCCAGACATCAAATCCTGCACCTTCTGCTTGGCACTTCTGTCCATCACCGGGTCAAAGTCGGCCTCCTCCAACCCTGCACGAGGACGGTACCTAAGCTACAAACAAGTGTGATAGTAATGTCAGTAAATACCCTTTCGATAAATGACAAAATATAGATGTTTTTAAACTCACCCAAAACTCCCGCTTAATCTCCTCGGTGGCGGTGCTGTCACTGTGCTCGGCGACCTTGTAATCATCCCAGGAGTAAGCCGGATGGGATGCCCCCTCCTCTCCGACCATCCCAGGGTAATACTGTCTGATCAGTATCCCAAGCGCGGGACCTGGCTGAGTGTGGTCCTTTCTGGGATGGACACAGGACATGTTGCTACAAATAATAGAAAACGAACAAGAAACTAAGAGCAAAGGCAACACAGCGCTAGAGAGTTTTAAGGAAAACCGGTAGAACGTTTAGCCTAACTCCCAGCCCCCGCTGTACGGCTGCTCGAAAACCTGAGTTTGCGAACTCGAACAGGTGTACAGGAGAAAAGAGCGACACCCTAGCCCTCGGTACCAATTCGCGGCGGAGGTGAGGGAGCTCAAGGCGAAGCTGGACGGGGAGAGGAATACATCCCCTCGGCTCTATCCGGGAGAAGCCGAGGAGCTTCACGAGCTGGCCTCGAGGGCGCTAGCCGCGGAAAGACGGGTCGAGGAGCTGTCTAAACAGCTCGAAGCCGCCGACCAGCGCCTTCGTCAGAGAGAGAGCCTAACCGAGGAGCTGCGGGCCAAGACCAAAGAGGTCGAAGCTGTCGACGGTTGAGATATCGATCTCAAGTCAACTCAGGTTCTTAAGAAGGGGAGATAGGAGACACGCCGAACAACACGAACAACAACCAGCGACGAACAGGGAGACAAGGGTTTTTATCCTGGTTCAGGCCTCTTGGGAGAGATAATAGCCCTACGTCCAGCCTTTCTTTATATCAAAGAGAATTACAAGAGGAAGCTCGACGAGATGAACAAGTCTCGGCGAGTATATGGGTGTACAAGAAGCTGTATGCGAAGATCTCGTGCTAGATGAGATACTCGATGCCCCCTAAACGCCGCAGGGGCTTGGTTTATATAGTGTAGATGAACCGACCTACCGAGGAATATCGGGCCGGGCTAACTACGAGGTCGTAACGAACTCAATACATGCCAAATACATCCTACGGCAGATAAGGTAAACTCTAATTCTTGGGATCACGACTCCTAGTCCAATCCAGGAAACCAACGTCCGGGTCTTCACGTAGCCGTGCAGAACTCCTGTTCGAGACGGACTCAAACATGATTTCTTGACCGTTACGCACCATGCCAGCCAGGAAGCTGTTCGGCAGGATGCATATAGGCCTGATAGAACCTTCCAGGGAGCTGGGCCCTGGTAGGCTGTTCGACTGGGCCGTCAGGGAGTGGGCCATGACAATGGGCCGTAATTTTATCCCCGACAGAAGTCTCTGCCGTTGGCATGGAAAGACCGTCACGCAGCATGGCGGGCCTGCTCCGGGCGGGTGAAGCGGGCGAGGAAACGGCAGTGGGCGAGGTGGGTGACGGTGAGGTCCATGAGGGGGATGTCGGTGTAGGAGCTGATCAAAGTGGTGACGACGCTGGTGTCGAGATGCGGCCCTAATGACACCGAAACAACCACGGCGCGACGGTGAAGCTCGTCAGCGTCCACGCACACCGCGTCGGAGACCTCGGCGGACACCCGAGCAGACGGCGGGCGGCAACAGAGCTGGTGGGAGAGGGGGTGGAAGAAGCGCGCCAGGTGGAGCAAGAGCGGGCGCGGGAGCGGCGACTCGGTGGCTGCAGTGCCGAGCAAGGTGCCCGGAGCGACGGCAAGCGAGGCACTTCACTGGGTCCCGGCACCGCGCAGCAGCATGGTCCCTTGCAATACAGCGGCTGCATCGGCCTTTAAGGGCGGCCGCGCCGCTGCGGCTAGGCGGGTGGGCGCTGGCGGCCATAACTCCGGCCGCTAGAAATTAAAATTGCCTATTCACCCCCCCTCTAGGCCTTAGGATCCTCTTTCAAAGGCGCAGCATCCTAGGGCACTTCAATGGTGGAGCGGAGCAACGGGGCTTGGGGGGGTGGATGGACATGAATGGCCGGCGGAAGGGGGTGGAGTGAATGTGGACATCTGATATTTGGGGAGTGGGAGATCTCAAAGGGGAAGCGGCGAGAGAAGAGCGGACTGCGGCGGCGTAGGACGCCGGGGCAGGAGCAGGGGCCGCCGCATTGAAGTGACGCAGAGCAGCTCGCAGCCGATGCGGGGAGCTGGAGGCGGACGGGCTAGGTGCCCAACGGCTTCAGGAGGAGGCCGTGGACGACATGCTAGTGGAAGAAGCGTTGGCCGCGCTCGTCGGAATGGTAGAGCGCGTGGCGGCGGAGGCCGCCGTGGCCGGAGTGGCCAGCGGCGGAGCGGAGCGGACTTGGTAAGTATGACCTCATCGTCCAATCATCCTCTTGAAGCTCAAAGCACAAGATGTTTGCCGTGTGTTGCGAGACCAAGTAGAGCTTCCTCTCGTTGAAGGCAATGTCATGAGGAGTACTGATGTAGTAACGACTTTCACACAGAAACCGCGACATCATCCCATGCCGGCAGAGAGCAAGCTCATGACCAGTAGTGGCAGCCACAATGCACTTAGGACCTGTTTGGTTCATAACTAACATTGTCACGCCCCAACATTTCTTTGCGAGATGTTTGGTTTGTGCCACATTTGTTTGTGTTTTGCCTCACTTTTCTACCTAGTTGTCCCACACATTATGGACACTGATTTCTTGTCTAACATTGGTACAAGTGTAGCGCCCAATTTTTTCGCCACAAAAGTGAGCTTGCCACCCTTGTCTAGCATTAGTTATGGCAATAATGCAATATTAGTCACCAATCAAACAGACCCTTAGGGTCGGAGTCCGGTGAAGCAGACAAGCCTACCTGGGTGAACTTCATGTTGTACTCCGTTTTATGGGTGGTGCAGTGCATCCAGGCGCCTAGGGTGTTCGATAGCCCTGCAGGCTGCAGTAGTAATGGAAGAGATGGGTAGAGGAGGCATTGAGCAAGAAGCATTCGCCGTCAGCGTCCCTGCCTTGACTGCTGCGCTGTGTTCCGATGAGCCCCACCCTTCGGAGGAGCCCACGCAGCGGACGTCCTCAGCCGGCACGGCCTCCGGCAACGGGATGCGGCCAGGGCCGGATCTACATGGCCAAGGGGGTCACAGGACACCCGGTCAAAAATAATTTTTAGTAGGGATTAGTGAGTATGGACCATTGGTGCACCCCCCAGCTCAAACCTGGTGATCCCCTGTCCTGTCCGTGTACAAGGAAGACCATCAAGCCCATCAAGACGCAGCACACCATCGCTACGATCGATTGGAAACTCATCTCGCGGCTGCAACTTCGCCTGGACCGCGTCGTTTCAGTTTTCCCTAATCCACTGATGGCCACATCCTCCTGGGATCGCTAGCCGGCTCTTGGCACTGGCACCTGCCGATCGCCATCCCCCGATCATCGCTCGTCATTACCTCACGCGACCGGCCGCCAGCAACCGCGCCCTTGCCTGATCGCGGTGCGGATCACCTGCTGCACAGCGCCATAGCCGGTCCGCCGCAGTGCACTGTAGATGGGCACGATCCATCGGTGATTCTCAAATTGATTTCATTGATTGTGCTAGGAGCCTAGGAGGTAAATACTCGATTACTTTGAATAGTAATTATAATTATACTTCTCCAATCTCCAATTTAGATTACTATCAATCTATTATAGGAATCTCATTTAGCCGGTGTTAATTTTTTATAAAACCATAGTGCTGAGTGCTGAAGGCTAAGAGTAAGAGTGTGAGACCTACATTTTTCATTTTTCAAGAGACCAAGACAAGACTAGTAGATTACGATACGATGTCAAGTTCAAGTAAATAGCATTCTTACTTTTAATACATTAATATACATGATCTTTTATTTCTTATTAGTGAAACAATGCTATTACTTATTAGTGAGCTTCGTTATTTTGATAGGTGTCTTGTACCACCATTATTTTTTGACTAGTTGTTGTCTTGTTGAATGGTGAACCCCAGTCATGTTCGCTCTAGATATGCCCCCTGTTCGCGAAAAACGGCCAGAGTGGGCAATTCCTGGGGATCAGGCTGTCGTAGTGTATTTGCATCTCCTGGGAATCGTTCGCTGAATCAGTTAGGCCTGGCCAGCCTCGAGCCAGGCAACCAGAGGTGAAGCTGGACCTTTTTAGATAAAAATCAGTCTTAGCGATGCCCTGTTACTAATTTTTTCCATAATTATTAAAAAATTTCGTAGCACTCTTCTTTGTCACGCTCCTTTTAAATAATGTGGGTTGTAGCTGTAGTCTCTTCTAAATATAACTTACAGAAAAGTTATATTTCGTATTTGTGAAAAACAACATTACTTTTTTTATCTGTGAGACGTTCGTCTCTCCTAACCAACATCCCTAGATGTATGGTTGAAGCTCTTACGAGTCTCAACCCCTTTACACATGGGCAAATTAAAAATAAGATAAATCAAAGTTGTCACCAGGAATGGTCACATATGGATTATATATCGGTGTGGAGAAGTTTACTAGAGGCGATGAAGGCTAACATATGGGATTAACCAAATATGAGAATAGATATTATCCCTAAAAAAAATGAGAATAGATATATCGATCACATTTTTTATGAACACATGTGTTTATGGTTAAATCATTCAAAACGGAAAATTGTTTCCTAAAAAAAAGAAACTCGCAACCGATGCATGGACACTTGGGCGCTCATTGCAATATTCATTGTGGATTCTGGAATAACCAGTTAATTTCTTATATGTGGGATATTTACAATTAGAATTGACTGTATCTTTACATGTGTTCATCTATCTCCCTATAGCACATTCTCTTGCAATTTTTAATTTCTTTTTAGCTAAAGGGCAGATGCTCTAACATTTCATTAAGAAGAATAAAACTTCACAAAAGAGAAGAGAAGCGGAGGAAGGAGGGAAGAGGGAGAAGGGGGAGCGAACAGCACCGCCAGCAACACGAGGGATGCATGGCATGGCTACACACAACACAATGTTGTCAACAGCAGAGCTGGCGACCCAACACGACAGGACCGTGATCGCCACCGCCGAACGAGATGCATGGACGAAGACACCTGCCACCACCGCACGGGATGCGCGGACGTGAACCGCCACCATCGAATGAGATGCACGGAAGAAGACCACCACCACCACCAGTTAGGATGCGTGACCACAACGAGCCGCCAAAATGATGTCTGCTCCACATGACAAACGAAGGAAGATGTAGCCACTACCACCAAGTGAGGCCGCCCAAAACACCACATCCATTGAGTCATCCTGTCGAAGCCTTGAAGACGATGCCTTCAACAAGGGAATGACGTCGGGTGCGCTGCCATTGCCTAATCACGTGGACCGGGTTTCCACCACAAGGCTTTAGCTGGAAGGGGGACGCACATGACGATGCCTCCAACGAGGGGAGCAGCACCTAAACGGTGTCGTCATCGTCGACCCAAAACAAGTAGGGTTTTCACCCGACGTGCCTTTCGGGGCAACTCAAGGAAGAGGCAAGTGTGCAGGCGACGACGAGCTACCAAAAGAATCGCCACACCAAGCCCCCACGACGCCCACGCCAGGCACAAAAGGAACCATGGGAGCACCGAGCATCGGCACTGACCTGCGTACGAACCCGCAAACCGGCCCAGCCATCGATGTCGACCAATGCCACTCATAGAAGAACGAGGGGCGGGGAGGGGGGAGCCAGGTCGATGCCACCTCTCCAGCAGAGGAAGGGACGAAGAGCAGACAGCGGGGGGAAGGGACGCTCTCCAACCGGACCGCCAAACCTCCCCTCGAACAGAGGAGATCAGCCAGCAGGGGAAGGGAGGGGGCACACGGCCCGTGCCGTTGCTCTCCACGAAGAGAAGGAGAGGAAGGGGGTAGAGTAGGATGGCAACCACCATGGAGCCAATGCCGACCGCGCGAGGCGACGCAATGACTCGAGGAGCAGATCTGAGGAAGGAGGCCCGCCAAGGGGGTCAATGCAAAACAGACCGACGGCTGCAGCCATGGGGCAGGCTAGCACGGCCGGGTATCGGCAGCGCCAAAGCACAGCTAGGTTCAGCCGCTCCGCCACCCGACCGGGGAGAGAAGGGCGTCGCGCTGCGACCCTTGCCACGCCACCGTGAGGAGACAATGGACGGACGACAGCAACGAAGACGGTGAGCGGCCACAGTGCAACCCACAACAACGGCGATCGGCATTGGAGAGCCATGGCAGCACGACCACTACGCGGGAGCCGAAACGGGCGGGTCAGAGGACCGGCGACGGCCGCCACCACCTACCGGCAAAGGAGCCAGATCACGCGGCGAGCCGTCACATACGACGGGCTCCATCGAAACGGGCGAAGTCGCCACCACGCACAGCACACACCGCCGCCCACGAGCCAGAGAAGAAAACCACCGAAGATCCGTCGGAGAAGAGAAAGAAGGGAAAAGAAAAAAAAAACGTCTCCCTGCTCCACCTGGTGGAGAGGGCGCCAGCGGGAAGGAGTGCGCCGAGATAGCCCATCGACGGCGGCGGCTAGGGTTTGCGAGAGCACGAGGTGTTGGGTGCGACGGTCGCAACTTTGTGACCCATCTGCAAATTTTTATTTTAGTTTTGTTATTTCAAAGTATGTTGATTTTATTTTTCTTGTTTTGAGGTGATATACGCATTGAATAAAATGTTGAATTATATGTGTTGCTTAATACAGGCGCCTTCTTTGTTCCCTCCCCCCTCGTCACCGCATAGTGCATTACTGCAAAGTTGCAAGGGCACAACTACCCTCCATCCTCATCTTGACTATTGATCCCACGATCACGGCGCATAGGAATTCTGCGAAGATTAACTAGCCCGCGTATAATTTGTGCTTCGGTGATACTCCACGATCACGGCACGGAGTAGTATATATATATCAGCACGCTGGTGTCTGACGGAGTGACGTTAACATAATTAATAAAAAAGGGGTATAATAAAACGGGGGCATTCCGAGAATTGAACTCGGGACCTCTCGCACCCAAAGCGAGAATCATACCACTAGACCAAATGCCCTTCGTTGCCAATACTTTTACTAGCTTATTACTTCAAAACGTTTAATAAGCAAGGCTTTTTTGGGCTAGTGGATTCGATTCGCGGACCCTCCCTTCGTATAAGAATACAAGACTTTTTCATGGACGTGCCCATTAGTTAATGTAAGGCTTTATTTTATATTACAATGTGAAATAAATATTTTTTTCCCTCAATACTCCTAATAAAAAAAATTGTTTAGCTTGCATTCATTACCCAATATTGCACGGGTGTCAGGTTGAGGATCAGATATTATGTACGTTGTATTGGACATCACGAGCAAGTATGGGTGAGGTGTCGTCAAGTATCGAGGGGAAGCATCAGATATTTAGGTTGTTTGGTATAATCGAGTATCATCCAATCCGAATATCGGTGGTATCTTAGGCATAGTCAAGTATCGGTTGTGTATCAAAATAGATCAATAATAAGAAAATAAATAAATACAAAATATCCGGTAGTTATCATCAAGTATTAAGGTATCGTCGTATGAGAAATACTTCGTAAAAACAAAAGTTAACAAAATAGGAAAAATAAATTGAAATCATGTAAAACTATGGTAATTTAGATCTTGATCTGAGATAAATTATAAATTTTATTTCAAGTGAAAAGAAAATTGTATGAAATAAATATAATATTGTGAAGTTAAAATCAAATATAAAGAAACTGCTTGTCCGCATTGGTAGCCGGTGACGGTAGCTAGTTAGGGCATCTCTAACGATGGACTCGTCCAAACACTGTAGCGAATAAAATATAATAGAGTAGAATGTTGATCAATAGCGAAAAAAAATGTTAATGATGGATAAGGATCCAGGGCTAGCATGGCCGGCTCTAGGCCTAGGCAGGAGTGGCAACTGCCTAGTAGGGCCCATGTCGGATGGGGGCCCATGACTAGGTATGCAGAAAAGCCGGCACTTCAGATGCGAAGGCCACCAGGTCGGCAGGTTGCAAGCTCGTTGCGTGTGCGATGCGAAGGCCGAAGGTGAAACGTCAGGTACTCAGGTGTCGTCTCGTCGCGTCATTCGCGTGAATCGTGATCTGATCGGCCCTGACAGATAGCTCAATGCCTCAACCATGAGGGCACGACGCCGAAGGCGCCCGCGACACGATCACGCTCGTCATTGTCGATTTGGCGTCTAGCTTCTCACGCTTGTCATCGTCGATTCATCGTCCATCATAAAGGTCCATCCATCATCGTCCATGATCGATCAATCATCAATTAGTTCATTGCTTATTTTATTATTTTTGATGTTGATCTAGATGATTTTTTTCCTGAACTAAAAGTGTTGCAAGTAACTTTGCCCGATGATTTGATGTCAGCGCCTGAGATTCTTCAGTTTGTTACATCTGTAGATTACTATTCAAATGTCTCTATTTGCCTATCGGATCCTCTTAACTATACCTGTGACTGCAGCCTCAGCTAAAAGAAGTTTCTCAAAATTGAAACTACTAAAAAATTGTTTGAGGTCAACTATGTTACAGGAAAGATTGAATGGTTTGGCTATGTGCTGCATTGAAAAGAATGTCTTGGATAACATTGATCTTGATATTGTACTTAATGATTTTGCATCAAGAAATGCGCGAAGGAGTTTTTTTTTCACTGAAGCATTATTATCGGTGGAGTCATTGGAGTTTGGTTCTTATTTGAGGTAATCATACTAGTTTAATTTTGCTTACTCTTTTAGTTTGTAGTATCAACATTGTTTTTTAAGAAATTAAGTACATGTTAGTATGTTACTGGTACTATTATTTGCTTTATCAATTATCATGTTACAAATGAAAAGAATATTTCGCCCAACGGTTCAAAGCTAAAGAGCTCATAATCTCCTGTTCGTTCCAGGGCCCTCGAAACCCTAGAGCCGACCCTGAGGGCTAGCATTATTTTTTTCACGGGAGATTTAGGGTTAGCATCAGAGATAGCCCTCCGCATTGTGTAGAAGCGGCAAGCGGATCGTTTTTCCGTGGAGAACGCAATGTGCACGACGTGTTCTGCGAAGGACGCGTACCGCGTATGACGCTCTGTCGTTTTTGAAGCAAAGTGGCAGGAGAGCTGCCATTCATTGATTCAAAGATAGAAGGGTTTACAGAGCGGGGGGAGACAACGGCCCCTCCCCCCTGGGGCCTATTACAGAAAGTTAATCTATTACACAATTGGCGCCCGCAGCCCCCCAAAGGCGCAGGTCATCTAGAAGGTGGTCGAAGAAGAGAGCTAGCGGTCGCTCGATCTGGCGAAAGATCCGGTTGTTTCACTCAAGCCAGATGTGCCAGACGGTTGCCAGGACGGCGGATAGCATACCCCGGGAGGACCCAACCTGCAGGATGTCGTTCGCCCACCACGCTCTATCGTTTCCAACGGCGCCGTTGGAGAGGGAATGAACGGTGTATAGCCGTGAAGTTTTTGAACAAAAGGAAAAGAAAATATAAGAGTTTGGACATGGATCGGAGTCAGGACTGCTGGGCTGGACTACTAGAGTATTATAGTCTAGGTAAAATATACACGCTGAGAGCTAGCACGACTTGCAGCAACAAGGCCACGCACACAGGCACACACAGTGACAGCAAACAGGCACGTGCGCATGCATGTAGCTAGCTAGCTAATGAACAAGCACGGATGATGGATCCCATCCAAAACAGTGCATTGGTTTTGTGGAGGTCACTGCAAGTCGATCTGCAACGTCCACGCGTATATATATGCGTCGGTGCTTTCATGGAGCTTCGTGCTCCGGCCGCCTTGGGGGTATGCCGTGGTGGTGCATCGGGTCCGGTCCGGCCGGCACCCACCGCAGCTGCTGCCGCCCCAGCTTGGGTCGCGCCACCGGAGAATGCGGCGGCGTGGTGGCGTCACCTCCGTGTAATCCAGGAACCAGGCCTGTATGAGATCGATCGATCGCGTCCGAATTAAGATAACAATTAAATAGCAGCTGAGACGTACGTGATATATATACCACTAATATGCATGCATCACCGCGTACAGTATGCGTATATACTATCCATGAAGGAAGGAAAAAAAAAATCGAAGGAAGAGAAACTGAGAAAGAAGGGGAGAAAGGACATGCATGGGTGATGGGGAGAATTAAATGGAATGTGGCTGACCGACCGTACCAACACGCCCATGCATGACCGGGAGAAGGGGAGAAACGCAAGAGCACGCGACCACCAGGCCGAAGAAGGAGAAGAAGAAGCGGCGCCCCATGGGCAAGCTACAAGCCAGCTTCGATCGAGGCGTACGTACGCTGTGACTGTGTGCCTGCGTGGATAAAACACAGGGCAATCTTTCGAGCTGGGAAGCGTAGAGGCTCTACTTATATACACAGCTAGAAGCGAGCTGTTGCAGTGGCAATGTGGCATGCGAGGAAGGAGTAGTACAGCTTAAGCTTAGCTTCCATGGGAGAAGGGAGCAAAAGATTGCGTGGGGGAGGAGCGCCGGGAGATCCGCATGCAGCGTGCAGTACAAAAGCATCTGCGCGCGCGCAACCACGCATGCACGTACGTAATACGTAATTAATATACGCCGCAGCAGCTTGTCGGGTTGTTGTTTTTGGGCAAAAACCCGTGGGCAACGTGCCTAGATAGCTGCAGCCGGAGATCTAGCTCCAGGCTCCAGAGCCTAGCTATGCAAGAGCTAGCAAGAGAGGCCTGCGGGGGCGTGACGGCGATGTCGGCGAGCGAGAGCCAGGTGGCATCATGTAGACGTGGAACATATGTAAGCGATCGAGCGACGGTGGTGTGACCGTGACCGTGACCGCGGCGCGCCATGATGCCGCTCTCTGCAGCCCTGCTCTGCTCTGCTCTGTCTCATGCAACTCTCTCCGACTCGCGTTTCTCGCCCGACGGCTGACCGGCCGATCGATTTGGACGCCTGCACGCGGCAGCCGGTATATATATTTACTGTGTTTAAAGCATGAGAGCATCCACACTGTAAAACACTATCCATGCATGTCTCTTATCAATGAATGCTACTTTACATTAAAAAGATGAACTTATTATTATTCAATACTCCCTCCGTCCCAAAATAACTGCAGTTCTAGCGTTTAAAATTTGTCCCAAAATAACTGCAGTTTTAGAGAGTACAGCACTATCTACACCACTCCAATTAAAGAGGCATTCTCCCCATCGGCCATCGCATGCGGAGTACTCCTAAAATATTCCCTCCTCCCCCATCGCCTCCCACCCGAAGCAGACGAAAAAAAATCCCCTCCTGCTAGTCTCCTCCCGAGCTCGCCTCCACCGATCTCCTCCTCGGTCCCCTCCTCGCAGCCTCCTCCCGGGCACGCCGCTTCCAAATCCCCCCTCCGAATCGCTCCCCCTCGTCGCTCCCGTCACCGAGCACGCCGCCATCGATCCCCTCCTCTCCTATCGCTCCCCTCGTCACAGATCCACATCCCAGATCGGTGGAGCCCGGCTTGGAGCTCGGCGACGGCGACGGCGGCACCGGGGACCTCTTCGTCGCCACCGACTACTTCGCCGTACCCCTGCACCGCCTTGGAGGGGCTCTCGGCGACGGCGATGGCGGCACCGGGGACCCCTTCGTCGCCACCCACTATAGGCTCTGTGGTCTGTAAAATTGGCGCCAGGATTCTTTGTTTTAGGCTTTGTAATCAGATTTTTAGGCTTTGTAAACAGAAATTTGGGCTCCAGGGATATTTATTTTGGGCTCTATAATTAAGTTTGGCGCCTGGAACATGTTTGTTTTGCGCCAGTGATATTTGGCCTTAGTAATCTGTCAATTTTGGCGCCAGGAATATGTAATTAAGGCGCTGTAATCTGAAATTTTGCTGGATGTAATATGAAATTTTGGCACGCAATTTTTTTTGAGCTATAAAACGCTGATACGGCATCTCTAGCACTAATTGCACATTAATTACAAACCTTTCAGCCAAAACTAAATAGGGGTACATGCGTCTTTAGCCATCTTCACTAAAATGTCATAGATTTCTCTAGAACTGCAGTTATTTTGGGACGGAGGGAGTACTATTTATCAGTTTTACATTGGTATGACATTTTTGGTCATGCTCTTACCTTCTCCCCGCTCGGTCCTTCTCTGTTTGTGTATAATGTAGTACCAACTATAAGGATAATATTACACTTTTTTTAGTAAAGTAAATTGCACGGTAAGTATTTACGCTGATAGAGAAGTAGGTTTACTACCGATACATCTCTACCGGTTATAGGCAAACCCATAGTGATGGGGGCGGAAGCCTTAACAGTTTGTGCCATAAACTGGTAATGATGCTGATCATAAGTTTCACTACTGGTTTGAGTCAAAATGGTGGTTATTCTTTAGAGGCACAATCACTACTAGTTCATGACACCAGCTGATAGTAATTAATCAAACACGATTTAAACAATCCTCTTAATTCCTCCCCAAGCCTCACCCATGAACAGATCTAAATGAGCAGAGCCAGCGGTCTTGTGGCATCGAGCTGTTGTCCAATTTTTTCGAATTTGGTGATTTTACTCCATCCAAGTGCTTCAAGGTTAGTGACATCATCCCTCACATCTTTTGTAACTAGATGTAGGTCCTTCTTTGCTCTAGAATTTGAAGCTAGAGATCGATCAATTTTTAAAGTATATTGCAAAAAACTTGTGTATGCTTGCAGTTTACTTAGATTAAGATGTAGCTCCCATTGAAGATGAATAGCTAACACAAATTTAGGTTTGAACAATTAATGTGGGTTTTTCCTTTTTAAAAAATGTTTGGCAACCCTTAACATGTGACCCTTTTGTAAGGATCCTAGGCCGAGAGGGGGGTGAATCGGACTCCAAATTCAAATTTTAAACTTGTTTGTGTGATTACTTAGTCCGGTATTTACGTGAATAGTAACTAAGAACTAGCTTGCTACAATCTAATGAATGGATCGGCAATGGATGAACAACACGGATTGGTGCTCCAAGAAGCTCATTTAGCCATGTAAGCTTTTATCAATGTGGTTGTTGCATACAAGCCATCGAGCTTCATGTGTTGTTCATGCCTAAACTGCAAGAATAAGAAACTTAATTAACGCCTCTTCATGGCCACGGATCCAAAGAGGTTTTTCATGCCTAATTATATTTGTTGGACCAAGCACGGTGAAGAAGGGATTATACAGGATGAGAGGAAAAAGGAGGGGACAACAATAACCCGGATGCTGTCCAATGCGATTCCATTGCAGATACATTGGGGGAGTTTGGTGAAGATAATATAGATCATATGTTGTGTAATGAAGAGCGAGACTACACTGATGAAAGACAATTCAACGTAACAAGGTTGTAGCATGTTGGGCTGTCGGTTGAAATTTGAAATAGGCCACCTTTGAAGCTATGCACTGGGCCACGACACGCAAGTCTGCGCTATGCTGGCCACTACCACTGTTGTGCGCGCAGTCACAACTGGGTTGAGCTGTTGCTCGCTGTTACTGCTCTACCAGATGTTGCCGGTACTACTAGGTTATTCGGGCCGGCTGGGCTTTTTCGGGCTAACAAATAAAGCCTGAGCCTAGATCAAAAATTAAGCTGGGCTAGAATTTCAGGCCCAATCCTGGAGTAGAAAAACTGGCAGGGCTTCGCATAAATAGGTCTACTTACAAACACCTCCCAAGCTTGCTACTTGGAGTTTTCTTCGTGCTCAACAGTCAGCATCAACGATTGTTGTCACTGCGTGCCTAGAGTGCTCTAGGAGCTTGCCTGGGTCTGAGGACGAGTGCACCTCCAGCTGGCCTTACTTGGTACGGGCTCCTCCTTGATGAAAGCCCGCCATGGTGGTGAGGTTGGCGTGAGCTTGCACCCAGGCTGCTTCCACCTCTTAGGATGCAGGGCCAGAACGTCTTCCCCAGCCTTCTTACTCTTGGATGCTGATTCCGCCGGTCAGACAGATGTGTTCGGCGTGGTGAGTGGGCTAGCCCAACTTGACCTCCAGTTCCTCTAGCTCTATCTTGAACCAGAGCTAGTTCTTCCTAACGCTAAGCAATCCTCTCTTGCATTAGCTTAAGACTTTCCATTGATTGGGCAACGTTCGAGAACCACAAAATATTGAATTAATGATCTGTGTAACTAAGTAATGTCTTACCCATTTACATAGTTCTCTTACCTCCATGAGGTCGTGGGATTAAGGTGGGCAGCTTTTTCCTCTTTTGCCTCCACTTCTACCTACACCTCTTCTTCTTCCTCATTGCCTTTCTCCTCCTCCTCCATGGCTGTAGCGATGGCCTCGGCAGCTGCTATCTGTCGGCTAGACCACGTCGGCGGGGAGTCGACGAGGACAACTGCAATTGCTCGCACCTTGCATGAGTCCTTATTAACCACCCCTTTTGCCTTGGGTATGGCTCGCTTTGCTTTGACTTCTAGAGTGACGTATTTCCTATGTGATGTCAAGGCAGAGGGAGGTTCAGGATGGGAGGGAAAAAAATAAATGAGCTGAGTTTTCTCAACTTACCTTTGTGCTCTGCTCTATAAAGTTTCGGGGAACGTCAGTGCTTAGATCTATTCCGGGCTTCTTCTCCCGGGAACTCTTGAATAGTCTGGCCAGTTGATCCTTGATCCATTAAGGATCCGAGGCTACAAAGGATTGGGGAGGAGTGAGGAAAGAACTCTAAATAGAAGGATCAAATAAAAACTCTTTTAAGGAATGTCTTTAACTTTGTTGTCTTCCCGGGTGATGTTGTCCCACCAGGTGATCTCCTAGAAGGGATGTTCCCTACATTATAGTGGGTAGACGTAGTTGGCGAGGTAGTCCTGGGCGATATGGTCTCCGGTGAGTCCCATCCTGACTAGGGCCGCACTCTGGTTGATCTGAGTTCCCTCCTCAAGCTGTTTGAGGCAACATCTATGAGGTCAGTAGGCTCCCCTCCGATCATCGAAGGTAGAACCATCACCTACCCCAATATGAAATCCTTGAGCAAGATTTCCAAGTAGGCAAAAGACACGTCTGTCCTTAGCCGGAGAATAGCGCATCCAATGGAAATATCTCCCTTCATGAGGGCTTGCCTCATTGATGGCCACAAGACGTCGTAGTAATGCAGGATTAGGCTTACTGCCGGTTTGATTTTTCAAAAATACTTCACCCAGGTGGCTAAAGATGGCTATGACGAGGAAAGAGTTAGGGTGTAGGTTGTCTACCTCCATCTCACATTGCAACAATGAGAGACGACGAAGTTGCTTTCTAGAAAGCGTAGCCCGCAAACGGATGTTAGCTCAAAGCTAACAATCACGTTATCCCACGTGACTGGAGTGTCTTCATCTCCGGGCAGCCGTCAGCTCCCTGGATCAATCTCTCTGAGTAACTCGATCTCCTCTAGCCTCTTCTTAGTCAGGTTGGTTTTCTCGATCTTTCCCATGGCTCGATTTAGGAGATCTTGTTGCTCTGGGGTGATGCGAAATGTTGAAAAAGAGTGGAGAAGAGCTCTATCAAGATAGGGCACAAAGGAAGAGAGCACAAGAGTGTTTTCCCTTTCCTTTATACCCTCTTTTATAGGTGGAACAATGCAAAACACTTCCTTCTATGCCGCCAACGGTAACAAAACAACTATGAGCATGTTTCACTGTGACTGGTGTGAGTCTGCCGCGCCTATGCGTTGTTCCAACGGGTAGTGAAGGTAAGACCGTTACGACAATCTACCAGCAGTAAAACCCCAGAGAAATTGCTCAGGATGCGTTAGGCAAGTCTATTGACCGTTTATGGTTCAAAAGCCTTAGTTCGTTCAATCCTTGCACGGTACAGAGCTTATTGCCCGATCAAAGTGTTTTTTTTTTGGGAAAGTATTTCTTGTCATGGTACGACGGTAGGCCTGCGCTGCCCAAGTCAATTCCATTCGTGAATTGTCAAAGACTCCAGGAGAAGGCCCTGGTAAGGCAGTATTCTGCTTGAGCCTCGGGCGTTAGCTGTCGGGTATTGACTTTTGCCTTTAGTACGTGAAGCATCCCGTGGTGTTCCCCTGATATCCCTTTGCCCCGTTACCAATAGACATGCAGCTACTCGGGATGATAGGCGACGCACTCGGCTAGCATTGCTCGATGGTGTGTTGATCAAGACTTCGGGAGGCTTGATAGTTAAGTATTCCTCCTTGCGACGGCCCGGCCTGCGACGGTGGAGCGTGCTAAGGTTCCATGGTAGTGCCGGCGTGTCGCATAATTTTATGGATTAGTTACCCTATACGCTTATCTTTTTGGATTTGTGATCTTAGGATCAGTATAGATACACCTTTCTCCATGATGGGTAGGAGGATCCCACATCATACTCCTATACAATACGCGAAACACATCTTTGTTGTTCATATTAAATAGAGAGGAAACCTTTACGAGTCTTTTTATCAGAAACCTTGTAGTGTCATCTCGATCCTGAATTCCTGATTACAATGAAGCACTACGTCGGGCTAGAATGCGGATAGCTTGACGTTGGAGAACTTACGACGGATGTACTGTAAGTGAAGATTGAGCCATTCATTTCTGATCGCATGGCTCTGTTGGATGCCCCACTTATTAGTCGAACTGGTACGCAGCAAAGCAGCAGATCTGACCGCCTGGACATCATCCTACGGCTCGGCAAGTTCCCCATCTAAAGCACGATCTGATAGCATCAGAGAACATGATTGACTACAGAAACTGAACTGAAAAATGAAATCTGAACCGACAAAAATCAACCTCTCAGATTCAAAAATAACATTTCAATGGAAAAAATTGGTTTTCAGCAATGATTTGAATCTGTAGACACAAACATGGAATTACCTATGTAGAACTTTTGGTTACAATTTGAATCTGAACTCAGTAGTCATATGACAGTAGAGCATACCTGCTACATGGAGTGAACTGAAAACTGAAATATAACTGAAATTTTGCAGAGAAGGATTTTCTTTTTCATAGAAAGGTGAAACACAATATATATAGTACTGATCACCATAAGCACCAGGAATTACTATTGTTTGTCTTCAGCACCATATACAAAATATAAAAAATCACCATATACAAAATATAGAAGGGCAATGGTGCTATCCATAGATCCAGCAACAATGTTTTGCTATTGCTCCATATATACATGTGAATGCTACCGTTGGTCATCAGCAACATACACAAATATTAAAATGTTTCCCCAATCTGTTTTGGTACTAGTTATTGTGCTTCTCTAGATTGTTTTGGAGTTGCTCCCTGTAAAGTGCAAATTGAGACATGTACTCAACGATCAACAAGGAAATTAGTGTTTTCTCAATTTTGCTTAGATAGGAATCAACTTACTTTATTATTCTTTTTGGCTGATGGCTTTTCTCTTCCATCCACCCTTTCTTGCTTCTCTTTTCTTCAGGACAGTAGGATGCGACATGTTCTCTTGGATTGTTGGTACAATATTTGGATCATTTCTTTCTTCCATATGCTTGTTGATCCTTTCTTCCACCTACTTATGAAAGGTATCTAGGACATTTTCAAATAGTAAGGAGATTTCTGCATCCTCGGCTATTCGAGAGGCCGAGAAAATAGCCTTGTGTGAAAGATGCTTGCAGCGACGCGTAGCATTCAACTTTGAATCTTCTAAAACATTTCTCAACACTATCTTGAACAATTCCATGTTGTGCTTCCCTTGTCCATCGCTTCAAGACATAATGATCTGGTACGGCTTAATTTCCATCAACTCAAGAATCTTGATAACATGGCAGTCACATCACTCAAATTGTTGACATTTGCAATATAGCTTACCCTCTTGAAAAAGAACGATCTACCATGCATACCTCTTGGATCATAACGAGATTCAATAGAGACAATATATGCATTTTCATCATCTGTCAACTGTGCATAGGCTAACATATACCTCTCATAGATAATTTAGAAGGCTTAAAAAATTTGTGGAGTATAAAACTTACTTGCTTCTAACATCGGAGTTTTCATTTTTATTTGGGGAAACTTGCTACTTGATTCATACTCTAATTTTATTTCTATATCTCTTTCCTTGGACGACCCTCTTAAAATGCGTGAAGAAACGAAGAATGTTCAACTTAGTCGTGAGGTAATCTTCAAGTGAGAGTTCAACCTCTCACTTAATTGTGTGCTTCCCATCTCTAGAGTGAAAACATTTCTCATCAAGCATTTAGCCCACTTTTCCTTTATGCTATAAATACTGTCCAACCATGATTGATTTTCTACCTTGCCTCTCATGCTAGAAAAAACTTCTACAAATTTATTTTCTTCCTCATACTTATGCATGCACACACTCACCAAGAATATTTGAGCCATCAGTCTTGTGTCGATTCAAGTGCTTGATTGCATTTTGCATTATATGACAAGTGCATAGTCCATGCCATGCATAAGGAAACATGTTAATATCTTGGCAGTGTAAAAGGTTCTAGGTTGCTTTTTATTATGAGCTATTAAGAAGGTATCAAAGAGCCATTTAAAAGAATTGAATATTTCATCATACATAAGTAGTATCCCAAATATCAAAATTTCTTTGAAGTGGTTGAATCCAACAAATACGCCAAATGGACCAGTCTCCATATTTGTTCCAAAGGTAGTATCTAAAGAAACAACATCACCAAAGTGTGCATAATATATTATCATTGTTGCATCAGCCCAAAAAATATTTGCTACTTGTTCTTCGCAATCCATCTGCAAAGCATAATAACCTTATTTTGAAAATAATGCAATATGCCCCCAACTTCCCTATACTTCACCTCCTTCTAGTGTTTAGTGCGCAAATAATTTTTATGGTCTTGACATGTGTACCCAAGGTTAGATGTGCCTCCAACATGCCTACTAGCCATGAGCTATTCTAGGTTTGATTCCTGAATAATCTGCCATTTCAATTTCTAAAGCCTGGACTAGCGTGATATTTCTATGTGATGGTATTAGATGAGCAGTTTCTGGGATTTGGAGCAAATGATTATGCTCCAGGACCAAATCAATTACCATGAATTTGGCAGACACTCAATTCAATGAAACTCCCATACGCACCATGCAACTAGATCTTCTCTGCTCGAGGATTTTTAGTCAAATGGTCCCTCTTATCCTTTCCTCTCAAACCTTCCTTTGCACGAACAAATCTACAAGATGTAATCTTGTCATCCTTTTTGCCTGTGTTCTCATATTTCTTTCAAGCATTGAAACCCATTCAACCTCCATAGTAGTTCCAAAATATTAATGCGTCATTCATACTACCAAACTTCATACCAATTTGAGGAATCCAACTAGGTATGGTACTCTCTCTGCACAAAACAAAATGCACACTGAATTTACACATATGCTGTGGAGGGACAATGCTAAGACATTGAAACATTGGTTCTAGATTGTACCAACATTGAATTTACACAACTTTTTATTCATGTTACAATGAGTAAATTCTAAAACATTGGTTCTACATTATACCTTCCATTAGGGTGAAGCACTCGATTAGGAGTTGGCCCATCAATATGAGGAGGCTGTACGGGTCCAATTCCTTCCAGCATGATGCAACAAAAGATGCAGCAACTTGGGAGGGCGCAGTAGGAAAGAGGCACGAGGAGATGATGCAACAACTTGGGAGGGTGCAGTAGGAACAAGGCGACGAGGGGATGATGCAGCAGCAATAAACACGATGTTGCAGCAGCACAACATCGTAATGGGCTACACCATCAGCAGCAGGGCGACCTCCATCATGGCCACCCGCCACCACGCCATGGCCATTCAAGATCCTTCACCGGTGAGTCAGCGTCACCACACCAAAATCTGCATGATATACAGGTCGGCGGACGATGAAACAACACAAGAATGTAAAAAAGTGTCAAAACTTGATTATACGGCATGAACTCCAAAAACGGAACTTATGAATCTGAGTTGTTTTATATAATCAAAACTCACAAAATGTGGAGGAATAAGGCACCGCAACCCCGCGTCGTCTCGCTGAGGCGGCTCGGGGGGATGCAACAAGGTTAACATCATCAGAATGCAGTAGTAGTAGATCATGAAGTCTTATTGTAATTAAACCATATTAAATCCAGTGTGTATGCCACATAACCCAAGGGAAACTGGTCGGAGATTACAACTTCGCATAGCTAAACCTCCGCGTCGCTGCCGGCCGGCGCCGGCGCCGGCGCCGGCGGCGGCCCACCTCCCTCCCTCGCCATCCTTCCTCCTTGCCCATTGGTCTCTTTCCTCCCAGGGCCGGCCCGGGGGGGCAGGGGGGCGGCCGCCCTAGGCCCCCAATGTTCATGGGCCCCCTAGGTATGCGTATGCTGTATGGGCGTATGGCCGTATGGGCCTGCACTCCTCACTCCTGGCTTATCAGAACGCGAGCTCCGGCCCTGCTCGCGAGTAGCTCAGTAGCCGAGTTAAGTACGCTTTACGCCGTACGCGACGTCCACGTCCAGCCCATGTCCGGTCCCCGACGCAGATCACGCGAGTCACGCACTCACGCCATACGCCGTCACGCGATACCCTCGGCGCCGGCGCGGCGCCTCGGCGGCTCGGCCGCCCGTCATCGACTCATCGCAGATCGGCTGCTCGACGTGCTCGTCTACTCCTCGCGTCGCGGTCTCGGCCGACTCGATCGGCGTCTCGTGGAGCACTGGAGCCGTGATTCCGTGAAGGTCGCCGACAACGACCGGACGATCAGCGATCACAATTCCGGAATCACATACGTACGATCGCTTTTCCGTAGTGTATGTGTTATGCGTATTCTATTTTTTTTTCAATTCCATGGACTAAATGAACGGTATAGGGTTCTTTTCAATTCATCCTTTGATGCGTTTATTTTTATTTTCAGTTCTTTGTGTCGTTGTGAACTTGTGATATCTTGTCATCGAGAAAGTATCCATCCGATAGCGAAAAAAGAAAAAGAAAAAGAAACGAACGGATGACTTCATAGAAACGCAGAGAGGAGCTATGGACAAACTTTTAAAGAGTAAGTGTCAAATGTCAAATGCCAAGTAAGTGTTTATGAATACAATTTATATTTGTCATTTCATAAACTTTAAAGTGTTTATAAAAGTAACTTTTGTGCATCGAATATTAATTTCTTCAATGATGTGTGTTTAAAAGACTATATATATACATACATATATACATAGACATATATATATGAGGAGGTGGAAGGGGCCTCCATATAAGTTTTCGCCACGGGCCCCCAAAATGCCAGGACCGGCCCTGTTTCCTCCTCTCTCCAGCCCTCTCCAACTAGTCAGATCTAGAGCCGGTCAGATCTGGAGCCGGCGGATGACGGCGACGCCTCCCCTCTCTGCTCCCCAGCGCTGCCGCGACGACGTCCCAGTGGCGTCGACGCCTCCTCCTCCTCCTCGGCTGGTGTCGGCGACGCCTCCTCCTCGGCGCGTCACAGTGGCGCCGCACCGGCCGTCTCGCTGGCGCGGTTGTGCTGGTTCGCGGTGGCCCGCGTGGCACGCTCCCCGCCACCGCCGACGACCGCAGCGCTGCCGTGGTGGCATCCAGCTGCGGGCCACGACGAGCGTGCGCGCCCGTTGTCTGCTCCGTCCTGGCCGGTGGTGTGGTGGCCGTTCCGACGGTTCTGTGGCCAGATCCGGCGGCTGTGGGCGGCGGCGCGGTTGTCCTCCATCCCAGCCGGCGGTGCGGTGGCCGTTCCGACGGTTCTGTGGCCAGATCCGGCGGCTGTGGGCGGCGGCGCGGTTGTCCTCCTTCCCGGCCGGCGGCGCGGCCAGATCCGGCGGCTGTGGGCGGCGGCGCGGTTGTCCACCTTCCCGACCGGCGGCGCGGTTGTCCTCCTTCCCGGCCGGCGGCGCGATGGCCGTTCCGACAGTTCTGTGGCCGGTTCCGGCAGCTGTGGGCGGCGGCGCGGTTATCCTCCTTCCCAGCCAGCGGCGCGGCCAGATCCAGCGGCTGTGGGCGGCGGCGCGGTTGTCCGACGGCGGAGAGGACGGATCTAGCGTCGTGGTGGACGGGGCGGCTGCGAGGTCGCGGGGCCCTGGCGGTGGTGGATGGCGTGGCTGCTCAGCCCAGGGTAGTCGCCGGTGTGGCCTCCTTCTCTCACCCCGTCATGGGCGCCGGTGTCCAGCGTCGGTCCTCTCAGGCGGGGCTGGTGGGCAGTGGTTGTTTTAGGACCCGCCCCTGTTCTTCGGCCAGCTTTGTGTGCCATGTCTCGCCGCTCTCCTTCTCGCAGGACGTGGGGTCGATCCACCCCGTCGCTCGTTTCGCCCGCCGTGCGTCCTCTCTCGCTGGTCGCGCGGCTCCCCTTCTTCATCCCTGCCTTTGCGCGCTAAGGTGGAGCTTGTCGCTGGTCTTCCTCTTCTTCCTTCTTCCCCTCCCCTTGGGCCCGTCTCGGATGACCGCCCTGGGGGCCGCTCCGTTGGGGGCCGAATCCGCAGGCAGGAGGCCCGGATCTGGCGTTGTTGGCTGGAGCGATCGGAGAGGGTGTGCTCCAGGGTTGTGAGTCCGGTGGTCTTGTAGCTCGACGAAGCTCGGCACCGGCTCTTCTTCTTCTTCCCCCTTCCCCTCAGCCCGCATCGGTGGATGCCGCTTGGGGGGTCCGCTGCTGGAACATAAAAATAATGATGGAACAATAGGTTATACATGTGGAACAAGAAACACACACTGCTGGATAAAAAAATGATAGAACAATATTTTATATGTGTGGAACAAAAAACA
Organism: Raddia distichophylla; assembly: GCA_005191435.1. Classification (NCBI taxonomy): domain Eukaryota; kingdom Viridiplantae; phylum Streptophyta; class Magnoliopsida; order Poales; family Poaceae; genus Raddia; species Raddia distichophylla. The sequence goes on along the minus strand of SPJY01033365.1, from coordinate 998,082 downwards.
CACACTACTGGAACAAAAAAATGATGGAACAACAGGTTATACATGTGGGACAAAAAACACACACTGCTGGAACAAAAAATAAATGATGGAACAACATGTTATACATGTGGAACAATATATATAGCCTGTTGAAACAATTGGTGTAGCCTATTGGAGCAATATGTCTAGCCTACTGAAACAATTGGTATAGCCTATTGGAACAATATTTCTAGCCTCCTGAAACAATTTGTGTAACGTATTAGAACAATATGTTTGGCCTGTTGGAACAATTAGTTTAGCCTATTGAAACAATATATATAGCCGGTTGAAACAATTGGTGTAGCCTATTGGAACAATATATCTAGCCTGCTGAAATAATTGGTATAGCCTATTGGAACAATATGTCCAGCCTCCTGAAACAATTTGTATAACTTATTGGAACAATATGTTAGGCCTGTTGAAACAATTAGTTTAGCCTACTGAAACAACATATAGCATGTTTAATTGGTGTAGCCTATTGGAATAATATGTCTAACCTGCTGAAATAATTGGTGTAGCCTATTGGAACAATATGTCTAGCTTCCTGAAACAATTTGTGTAACCTATTCGAACAATATGTTTGGCCTATTGGAACAATTAGTTTAGCCTACTGAAACATTCAGTTTAGCCTATTGGAACAATATGTATTGCCAAGTGCAACAATCAGTTTAGCCTATTGCACCAATATGTATAGCCTGTTGAAACAATTAATTTAGCCTAGAAACAATATGTATAGCCCGTTGAAACAATTAGTTTAGCCTATTGGAACAATATGTATAACCTAGTGTAACAATTAGTTTAGCCTATTACAACAATATGTTTGGCCTGTTGAAACAATTAGTCTAGCTTATTGGAACAATCTGTCTAATGAAAAATTGTGCTACTGCAATATTTTGGTTTGTCTAATGAAACAATTTGATTAGCCTATTATAACTTTTTAAATAAAAAAACAATTTGGTGGTTATGGTGCTACTTTTATAGTTATATTACCTACTACCTACTAGCCTACCACGCCCATGCATGCCATGGCATGCTGCATGCATAAAATGGGGCCCACCCACTCCTCCCATGGCCGGCTTTTATTACCTGCTCTTTGCATGGCTGCAGTGTGCAGCACTGTCGTAAATCTCTCTCTCTCTCTCTTTCTGTCTCCTCTGCACATCAGCATAGCACCCGTGTAGTACGTTCCACATGGTCATGGCATGCATTCGATGCGCGCGCATTCTCGACGGACGGACATTCGAGAATAAGCATTATCGAAAGTCTAAAGATTAAACAGGTATTTTTCCGCGCAAAATACAGGGCTTCATCTTTTGTACCACAGCAGGCCCAAAAATCCCCAGGAATGGCAGGTGGACAAAATTCGCGGATTCCCGGTGGCGGCCGCTCCCTCTTGCAATCCTATACATCGGTGGCTCGCGCGCGCGGGCGGGATTCCCTCTCCCATACCTCTTCCGCGTAACGCCGCAACCCTCCCGACGCCGCTATAAATACTCCATCCTTCCCCTCTTAACCCTCGCAAGAACCCTAGTCGATCGATCTCCCCGAGTCTGAATTTCCAAATCGATCGCCTCGCCGTCGACGACGACGACGACGCCGCCGCCAACCCCCCGATCAAGCGCCACGACCGCGAGCGTTTCCCACGCGATGGCGAACCCTGTCCCCGACTCCGTGGACGTGCGCAAGGCGGCTAGGGCGGCGCTGATGCTGGACCACGATGGGCACTGGCCGGAGGCGCTGGCCCGCGTGGACGCGCTCGCGCTCGAACACCCGGAGACGGCTCTCGTGCTCCGCCTCGCCGGGGACCTCCACCACGCCGCCGCTGCCCGCGCCAGGTGGGAGGCGCATCAGAAGCCGCCGGAGGAGAGACCCGATCACGCGGCGGCTGCGTGGGAAACGCACCTCCTATGCGCCCGCAACGCGTTCTCCGCCGCCAGGCGGCTCGTCCCGGACTGCGTCGACATCGCCGCCGCCCTCGGCGACGCGCTCGCAGACTCGGGGATGTTCGGAGAGGCGGAGACGGAGTACCGCCGCGCGCTGTCGATCGCCCTCCCCGTCGACCCGGCGGCGCACAACGCGGCGTACGGCCTGCACGGGCCCGAGCCCTCCTGCGCGAACGGCCGGGTGCACAGGGCCAGGGAGAAGGCCGCCCTGTCCCTCGGCCGCCTCACGAAGCGGCTGCTCGCCATAGGCGTGATGAAGGTGCTCCACATCCGCCGGGTCGACGGCGCCGCCAAGGCGCAGCGCGACGCGAAGCGTGTCGCCGCGCATTTCCCGGACTCGCCGCGCGCGCAGCACCTCCGCGCGTACATGGACCTGGAGTTCGTCCGCGGCCTCGACCCGGCCATCGAGAAGAGGGCGCTCCTCCGCCGCACCCTCGCGCTCGCCGACAGCGCGGCGAACGCCTTCCCCAACTCGCTCGTGATCGCCTGCTTCCGCGCAAAGCTCCAGCTCGTCCTCGGCGACCACGACGCCGCAGAGCACGAGTGCCGGCGCGCTCTCAACCTCAAGAACCCCAGTGACCCAGAAGACGACTCCATACCGCCTGGCTCCATCGGCGGGACGAACCATGGCGCGAGGCTGATCTCGCTCTCCGCCGAGCTGCACGAGGTAAACCTCAAGATCCTAATGGCGGCCAGCGATTACTGGGAATCCATGCCCGCCAAGAAGCGCCGCGAGTTCATGTCGGTGACGATCGACGCGCTGCAAGAGGAGTACAGCAAGGTCGACCAGTCATCTCAATTCACCATAGCATGCGTGCATAGTTTTGTGAAGGAGCACAGGGCATGGAGGTTCTGGGTCTGCCCCATCTGCGAGAGCAGGAAGCATATGGACTCTGCTTCACTCCTGTCTCACATGTGTGGCAAGCACCCAAGGGCGGTCTTGCCGAGCCTGCAGTCACTTCTGGATCCAAAGCTCACGCCGGAGGACGACGATGCTCTGGGCGGGCTCACGTTTTACCACGACTCTGACAAGCGCGACATCGTCCGCTTCAGGAAGAGGGATGATATGTTCAAGTGGCTGTTCAACTCGCCTTCCAGCGGAGTGAAAGCAAAACCGTTTGCCGATATCCGGAATCACAAGCGCAGCAATGGAGCATTTCTTCTTGAGAACATCAAGAAGAAGTTGGGGGTATTACCTGCAGATAAGTCAAGCCCTAAGGTATATATAGCCGATTTTGCATGTCATAATTCAGTTTGTATTTCTTCTGCAATAGTATTAGGTGCTTAACACGCATGCCTAGAGAGATTGCATGCGTAGAAACCCTTTCCTTAAATGCAATTAAATATAGGAAATAGTCTGGTTTAGTCCCTCCCTCAACTACCACAATTTTGGTTCTTAGACTCCAAAATACAAGTTAATTTTGTCCTCACGTTGTTAAAACCAAACACAAATTCGGTTCTCACATTGTTAAAACCGAGCACGAATCTGGTACTCACATTGTTAAAACTGAACATAAATCCAGTACTCGCATTATCAAAACTGGATACAAATGATACCTTCACCGAGTCAACAATGGTTTTGACCGGTACAAGATACTTTGGCCAAAGTGTTTTACTTATTTTTGGCTAAAAATATTTCACAAAATTCAAACAAATTGTACATTTCAATCCCTATTTATTTACATGTTCATAAGTTTTTTCTCAATTTTTTTACAATTTTATACTCCCCCGTTTTTTTTTGTTTGACGCCTTTGACTTTTTAGCACGTCTTTGACCGTTCGTCTTATTCCAAAATTTAGTGCAAAGGTGTAAAAAATAAGACTATTTAAAGTACCTCTATTGATAAAACAAATCACAACAAAATAAATGATATTTACAAAAAATAATTTGAATAAGATGAATGGTCAATAGCGTATCGAAAAGTTAAAGGCGTAAAAGAAACCCGGAGGTAGTACCAATTTATACTGATGTTATTTCATTTTTTGGTCTTGCAATAGTCATAAAATTAGTGCAAAACATTTAAACATATGTTATCTTTAGAAAAAATGTTGTGAAAACTAAAATGAAATTTGGTAAAACTCAAATATGTAGTTTACTTTGGATTTTGTCAAATATTTTATATAAAAATACATGTAGCATTTTAGTCAAACCACCTTTAACCAGACGATGCCAACTTTGACTACACAATACCACCATTGACTTAGTAAAGGGGTCATTTATATTATTTTGATAATTTTAAGGTTGTGTTTACTCGGTTCTGGAGTTAAGAGACCAAAATGGGTCAAGTGCCATAGTTTTGAGACCAAAATAGTACTTCATTTTAATAACTCGCTTGTTAGCATGCTTGTAATAATTTTATTGGATGATAATTTTATAGATTTAAATTTAAATTTAAATCCACCAAAAAATCATTCCAAAATTTAAATTTCAGGAAGAAATAACCAAATATAATTTAAATTTGAAATAAATTTGTCCAAAACATTTTTTTGCTGACATGAAATTTACTGAGGGTATCCTATAATCACTATTAATTGGCTAATTATCAAATCCTTGCCAGTGTTAATTTGAAAGGCAAAAAATTGAGCACAAGCATCTCTGCCAAGGCACTCGAAACAAAACTTAAGTGCTCATTCCCTTATGCAAGTAGCTACAGTGACCAACATGGCAAATAAAAACCTTTTCTTCTATCGAAGGGTCTCTCTAATAGTCTACATTATAGTACATGGTGCATTTCTTGCTGGTAGTTTTTTTTATATATAAAAGAGACCAACTTGGTTTTGTACTGCAGTTTCTTGAGGTTCTTCCTGAGATCCAGGAGTTGTGGCTTAACTTTGTGAAAGCTTCTGTTTTGGATTATCGAGAAGTCATCTTAACACTTGCGAGATCATTTCTATGGGTTTGTTTCTCTCCAGAGTTGCTTGCTAATTAATTTTCTGATGTTACGTAAATATCTTATCATATTTTGCACTCAGTGTTAACGGTCTTTGCAGAAAAAATTAAAGAAATGCATGGCTGAAGATCCAAAAGTAACTACTAAGAGGATCAGTGCTGCTGATATTGATGCAGTATTTGCTATCAGTATTGATAATCCTGTTTCTGTTGAGATACAACCACAAGAAATGGATCCTGAAATGGAAAACGGACCACAGGCAGAAGCCCACGAGGAGGTTTTGTTGTTTTCCTTCATGTTCTTTATCGAAAGAACTACTAAGATTTTTGGAATAAAATTCCTAACTATTACTATTGTCTCATTATCTAATTAAATTCCTTTTATTTTTTAGTATTTCATTATTTTTTTTGACTAAAATGTATTACTAACACAAGAAAATTTCTCAGTCCTCACATTCAGATCAAGCTCTGGAGATCAATAACCATCAAGAAAGGTATGACTCCTGTTGTTACTTCCTGGCATCATTACCTTTTTATGAAGTAATTTACATGATGCATGTCCTTTCTCCAGTATTTATTTATTTTTAGAAAGATTATTTCAAAAGGAATCATATAATTAATTTTCAAGTTCTCTTGTATGGAATCACGCACACGCGCAGCTGTGTAAACATGATAAAATAGAGAGCCCATACTTGAACGGCTGAGGAGCAGCTGGGCACTCTTCACATAGCCATGTGCGTGGGCCGAAGGAGTAGCTGGTCCGTGGTGTCTGACGTGTTTCGAACGCCCGGTTTCAAACATTACTCATAAATCAATTATATAAAAACCTTTTGATTTCATCGCATACATTGATTTTTCTTATTTTATAAAAAAAATCTCATATTTTTCTAGACATTATTTAGCTTTCTAAATTTATTTCTTACAAGTTGAAATAGGTGTGGAATGACCATTTGACGGCCAAACTAACGGTTAAAGGATTGAAATCAACAACACTAGTAAAACAAAATGAAATACTGAAAAGTGATAGCAGATCCGAAATGTCCAATCATACATTGTCAAATATGATATTGAATAACTTTCTTGTGGTGTAAACAAAATTTTTTCTATTTCTATAGGTTGTAAACCTTGTTTATTCTATGAAACGCAGCAAAGTTAATTCTTTAAAATATGGTTGTCGGCTAGTTTTGGTACGTATAACATTTGACGTCTTGGCCATGTCAGCATATAGTCAAACGGCAGATGCACCACCCGGTGCACCTAAAGGTGTACGTGAGGGCTTAATTTGGCCAGCATGCCCTTGTTTGTACCAATGGTGTACACTAGACAGATAATAGAGGTGTTGCTAACTGAGAATAATTGATCTGACTAGGTGCATCCGATCACTTGAAAACTAATGTATCATCACAATTTGTATGGGTTGAAACTATAAATCTGATAGCTTGAAACAGTGATGACATGATTAATTCATACATAAATAAATAAAACAAGGATGTAAATTTTACTAAAATCGTACCTCTAATGAAGATAATGCCTCTATGCCCATAATAATCATAAACATCAATAAAAAAAAATAATTAGGTACGAGAATATGAAAAAAATACGTGTATATTATACAGTTGATAATAAATGATATAGTGTAACATCATATAGCTGCTAGCTATTCTTAGCAGCTTTTAAGGTGAACGCATTATACGAATTTCATCCTTTCACTATGATCCGCCGATGTTTTATCATCAACGCTTTTAGATATCTCTCGCTCAGTGTAGATATCATCAAATGGTTTATTGCACAATTGTTTCTTAATGATTGCATTGCTAATTAAAATACTCTTTCAACTGATGGCTCCAAAAGCACCAATGCTAACTCAATGAGGCAATAAACAAGGCGAATGCTTGGTCTTTTCTAGTCTTGAAAAAAAAAACTTAGTTTATCGCCTCACTGAGTTAGCATTGGTACATCTGGTGGACACATGCAACAACCTCAATTGTAATGATGGTCGAGATCTTAACATCAGTCAAAGAATAATTTTAGCAATGAAGTATGCGATGATTAGCTCCATGACTTGATGGTGTGCTACACCTCGATATTATTCTGTCTCGACGGTTTTGGTTTCTGTATCGACGGCTTTAGCCATCGAGATTTTCAGCGATTCGCGTGGTGTTTGAGGTTTATTGCTTTCACAAATGTTTATAACTTTAGCAAGCGGCTTTGAGGTTTATTGCTTTCACAAAAGTTTGAGAAGACACATATTTTATATATTCTCTTATATAATTATTAATTTTTTTTGTACAGATTCATTAGAGGTAAAATTTTAAAGTGAAATTTATAATGTCTTCATTAGGGTTGGAAAAATTTAAAGCTCATTTTGTTTCTTTTTGTATGGAACACTCCACGTAATAACTTCGTATAGCATACATTATACGAAGTTATACGAAAAGAACTACTAAGATTTTTGGAATAAAATTCCTAACTATTACTATTGTCTCATTATCTAATTAAATTCCTTTTATTTTTTAGTATTTCATTATTTTTTTTGACTAAAATGTATTACTAACACAAGAAAATTTCTCAGTCCTCACATTCAGATCAAGCTCTGGAGATCAATAACCATCAAGAAAGGTATGACTCCTGTTGTTACTTCCTGGCATCATTACCTTTTTATGAAGTTATTTACATGATGCATGTCCTTTCTCCAGTACTTATTTATTTTTAGAAAGATTATTTCAAAAGGAATCATATAATTATTTTTCAAGTTCTCTTGTATGGAATCACACACACGCGCAGCTGTGTAAACATGATAAAATAGAGAGCCCATGCTTGAACGGCTGAGGAGCAGCTGGGCACTCTTCACATAGCCATGTGCGTGGGCCGAAGGGGTAGATGGCCCGTGGCGTCGGATGTGTGTCGAACGCCCGGTTTCAAACATTACTCATAAATTTTTGACTAAAATGTATTACTAACACAAGAAAATTAATAGGAGAATGGCACTGTTTAGTTGAAATGGTACATTTTCCAATATAGAAAATGTTTAAATATATATATAGAATTAAAAATGTCCCTCTAATGAATCTGTACAAAAAAAATTATATAATTTTTGTATAGATTCATTAGAGGTGCAATTTTTAAGTGAAATTTATAATGTCTTCATTAGGGTTGGAAAAATTTAAAAGCTCATTTTGTTTCTTTTTGTATGGAACACGCCAGTGCTGTTTTAAGTTTTTGATATTGTGATTTCAGCCCATACAAATTGTGTTAAGGCATTAATTTTTAAATGTTTTTAAATGCAGAGTGTCAAATTAACTGTCCAAGATGGCACCCCTCTAAATTTTTCTTCATAGTAAATATATTTCAAGATATGTAAAATCATTAAACATAAGGCATGTTTAGTTCCTTATTTAATTTGCTGGATCAATTAATGAAAAACATTCTTTATTTACATTGTTAGACCTATAAATAAGATGGAACACAAAATTTGCAAGACCTCTAAATAAGATGGAACTGAATAAAAATGGAGTTTTCTTTTCTGCAACAAAAAAATGTGGTTTATTGCATGAAAAGCCAACAGGTCACCAGATCACTACATTAGTTTGCACAATTCAATTCACTATGAGGTCTTGAATTCAGCTTATATTTCTGTTACAAGTGCATGTCATGTAATTCTTCCAAAAACTAAATAAATAAGGAAGTCATCTATTTGAGGCTTTATAGATAAAATGGTGGTTGTACATTACATTGATGCATAAGCACAATCCATGCAAGCAGAAGTGTTAATGTTTGAACCTGTTTTATGACGTGGACATTATTCAATGATATATGATGACAGGATTCTTCCTGGCGTGCAATACACCCTGAACTTGAACCTTTTATGGTAGACTTTTGTTTTATATTACTTATGTTATTAGTGAAATCTAAGTGATAAACAAATCAATAGAAACTTTAGAAACTAATGTTTACTTTGCATTTGGTCGAGAAAGTCTCACAAAAATTTAAGTAGTGCTTATTTCACCTTACAATATTCTGCTGGGGTAATCCTTACTAGAACATTCAAAGCATGTATACATTTTTTTTGCGAATCTGCAAAGCTTTTGTGTTATTCTAGAACCAAATGTTTTGTGCAATTAGCCATATGCTCACCGAAAGAGCAACATGATTTTGTTTCTATATGAAGATGAAAAAAAGGATCATCATCAGATTATGCCATAACTGTGTCACTAGTGTACATTTCTAGGTTTTATAGAATCTCGATAATCAAAATGATTTCCTTGCTTTACATTTTTTTATACAGCTTAATAATTTCATTATTGTTGCAGTGACGTTCATGTCGAAAATGGAAGGTCTGGGACTATGGCAGAGACAAAATCCTTAGAGCTACCAATAAACATCGCAAAACGTGGAGATTATAAACTGGACGAAAAGGTGGAAGAATTGGTGATCGATCTAAATTCTGACAGCTCAAATGCAAACTCAGCGTAGCTGAATTGTGACAGCTCAAATGCAAACTCTGTGTAGCTGAATTGACCTCAAGTCTGAATTATCAGTCTAGCATCGCACGTGAAAATAGTGCACCTAAGGTTTTTTTTTTTTATAAGAGTGCCCCTAAGATATTGGGTTTACTGCCTTGAAATCTAAACAAGAAAGAAACTAAATAGTTATATAGAACATATGAATGTATGGTTAATATCTTCAATTTTGTCTGGGACTGTAACAAAAGCTTTCTTTTTATTCCTGATATTCTAGGACTCTCTTTCACATTAATTACCAATACTGTTCTTGGTCACTGAAATTCATGGATAATTTAGACTACTATTTAGGGATAGATCGTACCTTTTTTATCTCCTCGAACAAATGAAATGATCGAAGTTTTTATTTAGAATCGTCTTAAGCCTAATTTTCATTACTTTAACGGGGTTATTTGTGACTACGTATTAGCAATAAATGTGTGGAAATCAGTTGGATCTTTAATTTAGTAATATTTTTTTACTGATCTCCTCTAGATCAGAAAGGGTGTCAAATTGGAGTTGGTGGACCGGACGATCTCTTAATAAGGTGCATGATCCATAATTCCATGTGATAGCTTTGGACAATGTGTTCTGTATTACTTAGAGGATTGGTAAGGCCATATATGTAGATAAAGGATTGGTTGGAGAAAAGAAAATAGCAATTGACTATACATACCATATATATATCTATGATGAAAGGTCATTACTTGCTAGGCTGTACTCGTATGAGAATAACTTTTTCTATCAACACAAAAATTCAAAGAAAAATTAAAGATGCAGGTTCCACAATAATACTATTTAACCATATCCGTATATTCTTACATTTTAGCGAAGAATTCAAGCATAGACAAACCTCGGACCGAGAGTGGATATTAGGTTGATCATGCTGTTTTGCAAGACAAACAAATCTGGAGCCAAACGTGTATTTTCTATGCATCGAGCATATTGCAGCAACTTCTATGGTTTTATGTCTTATTAGATAGTTAGATGCAACCAATTATGTTCTGTATTATTATTAATTCTATAAAATGCAACGTGGCCATTTAATTTGGGCCCTATCTTGTAACCGAGATTGTATAAAGAAAGTAGTAATATAGTTGTTATAAGCGTTAGAGCATGACTAATCAGGGCATAAATTAGGTCGTCCTATGCTGTATCAAATAAGATAGAAGAGACGAAAATATATATAAATAGTGAAAAAGATATATAAATAATGGTTGAATTGACCTAAGTTAGATCTAGGTTGACGATGCTCTTGTATGTTCATTGGACTCATAAATTAACCTATGACTTTAACCCCATGTACCTTTTCTAGATTTATTGATTACTCGTTATAGACAGGAACAAGCACCCTGCTTACAATAGCATTTTTTTTGACACTGCACTCGGTCTCGTTCGAATCATGGGAACTCACTGGCACTACAGGAAAACGAACTATTAACGTCGGCCAAAGTTGTTTACGTCTGCCCGGACGTAGCCAACATAAATAATGCGGTTATTTACGTCGGCTTGACCGTGCCGACGTAAACACATGCATATTTTTTAATATGCATGTACTAATTTTTTATCAATTAATTCTCAGGAGGCCAGAGAGCCTAGGGAGTTCGTGGAGGAGGCTGTGGAGGCGGTGGGGGAGGCTGTGGAGGAGGCTGAGGGAGGGGGAGGCTATGGGGGAGGCTATCGAGGAGGCTGAGGGAGGGGACGAGGCTGAGGAGGATAGTGTGGAGGGCGCGAAGATGAGGAAGACGTTAGTGCTGAGGGATTTGATGCTCCTTCCTTCAGATGGAATGTATAGATATTTGGGAAATATTAATAATAAAATGGAATTCAGCTAATATTCTGTTTTGGTTTCAGGTTTAGAGGTACTAATCAGATTCCCCCGGTAGCAGTTCCTCAAGCACGTAGAGTTATTCTGCTACATGGTGATTGGTAAGTAAACATTTTACTGTTTCGACATCAATTATTTACTAGAGTTTTCACAACTTGTATAATGTACACTATTTGCAGGCAATGGATTGATGTAGAATGGACAAGCACAAACAGTATAAAGGCAAGTAAATGGTACGTTGGGTTCTCTTTTGCGTTACCATTATCCTGGCCTAGTGGTGATCAACGGTGTAACGCTGCCAACCCTGAAATGGGCTCATTATAAGGTTGCTACAGATGAGATGCATGGGACTGTTGCCCAACGAGTGTGGGTGGACTTCTGGGTAATTCTCTAAATTTTTTGTTCGCATTGAATATTGTTATATACAGGTAATATCTAACTAATTTATCCTTTTTCCTGAAGGAGAGATACCGTTTGCCAAGTGATCATGAGCAATCTCTCCAAGAGAAGGCAAGATATATTTTTGAGAATGCAGCGATCAGGACGGTCAAGGAGATAATGTACCAGACTCGTATTCAGGCGGTGAGCTGGTATTATAAGAGGCTGCTACATCAAGATATGAGTAAGAAGCTTGATGCATAAAAAATCTACCTTCACGAAGATCAGTACCGATGACTCGAAGTTATGTTGCCTTGGTTCAACAAATGCCCCAAGCATGGCATGTTCTTAGCCAATACTAGGCTTCACCAGACTTTGTTCAGAATTCAAACAAGGAGAGGAGTAATAGGGAGGCGGGCCCAAGGGTATCTCAGCGGTACGAAGCCGATGGACATCTTCATCTTGCGCGACGTATGGTAAGTTTTTTACGGTTGCATATGGGTATTTATAGGTTTCACTATCGATATTTGATTAGCTTAGTTTACAGATGTTGACTAATGTTCTATGTTGTTAAATATAGAAAGCTCAAAGTGGGTCTCGACCTACTGAGGTCGAAGCTTATATTAGAGGTCATCTTGGTTTTGATTCTACACAGCCAGATCAGCTATGCAGTGACAAGGCGACATAGAGCTGGTTAATATAAGCTTTGTAAGTATTTTTACATTTTCACTAGCTGTTTGTAACACAACACATAATCATTTTGTAGGTTCTTTTATGTGCCAAGTCCACATACAGCTGAAGTTATTGCCGAAGAGCTGAATGAATCATTGGTCGCATGGAATCTAGATGAGAAGGTATCGACCCTGACAGTTGACTTGTTAGTGAGGAAGTTAGGGAAGGATAAGCTTATGATGAAGGGTAGCTTATTGCACATGCGTTGTGGTGCCCACATTCTTAATTTAATTGTGAGGGATGGGTTAGACATTATACAGAAATCTATTGAAAAGATCTGTGATAGTGTAGCTTATTGGATAGCCACACCGAAAAGACGAGAAATTTGAAGAAATTGCTAAATTTGTGAAAGTCCCCATAACCAAAAGGTTGTGTCTTGACTGTCGAACTAGATGGAATTTGACATTCACCATGCTTAGTGTTTCACTTCCTTATAAGGCAGTTTTCATTCGAGCAATGCATGTGGACAAACAATATGATTGCTGCCCTAGTGAAAAAAATTGATCTTTTGCTACTGATACTGTTGAGAGGCTATGTTTGTTCTATGAAGTAACTGAAATTTTCTCTGGAACTCAATATGTTATTGCTAATATATACTTTCCAAAGATCTGCGAAACTAAGATGAATATGAGGCAGTGGTCAATTTGTGGCAATGAAACTATAGAAGAACTGTTAGTTAGGATGAATGAAAAGTTTGATAAATACTGGTCTGACATTCAAAGTTTAATGGGTATTGCTACTCTTCTTGAACCTCGTTTTAAAAATTAAATGTTGATGGTTTGCTTTGAAATGCTCATGGGTATTACCGGTGATGAGTGTGAGGATCAAGTTAGAGAAGTCACCAAGCTATTGTGTGACTTGATGAATGAGTACCAAGTAGAAAATGAAGAAGACAACATTGAATCATCTATTGCACCACCTTCACTTGAAGCAACCGTAGTTATGTCTATCTTTAAAGCACGTGTTGCTAAGAGGAGGCCGGCATCTCTCTGCCTTAAATTTGAGTTAGACCGGTACTTGCAGGACGATTATGTCCCAACAAGGATAATTTTGATGTATTGGATTGGTGGAAGATAGCCAGGACACGGTACGCTACTCTAAGGATGATAGCACGTGATTTTTATGCTATTCCAGTGAGCACGGTTGCTTCGGAGTCGGCATTTAGCAAAAGTGGAAGAGTTCTTAGTGAGCACCGGAGTCGTCTTACTCCTGAGATGCTGGAGGCATTAATATGCTCATAGGAATGGCTTCAAAACCAGTATAAAGGTGTGTACTTAGTATATTTGATTTCACAGATTGTAGCAGCATCCAATTGCAAATACTCTAAAGTTACATTTTTCCAACATGTAGATGATGAAAAGGGTCTTCCTAGTAGCTTTTGGACTATTCTTCAAGATATTAAAGGAGGAATGCAGGTATTCTCAAAAATTCAATGCAATCTATGAGCATATCAAGAGCTAGTTGTGACTTGACTAAATTTGTTTTTTCCCTCTGCAGGAACTTGCAATCTGAAGTCAAAGAGCAAAGGTTGGCTGTGACTGATTTTGTGAGCCTATTGGGCCTAGCTACTACCCTGCTACGAGAAGTCCTGGAAGTTTAATGTGTTATATACTTGGGTCATTTGTTCATGTTGTAACTCGTACCTTTATGTGTGCTTTCATGCTTTGATCTTGGAAACTTGGGAGTTTGATTTTATTTTGATGTTATTTGGTGTACTGGAGAGTTGTGGCTTGTAGAATGTAGACTGTTATGCTGTGTGTTGAACTGTTAAAGTCTGAACTCTGAATTATTGTTGTGCTATGTGGAGTGGTAATCTGGAAAGTGGAAACTTGGTTGATGGGACTACTATGCATTTTATCTTTTATGCTATATGTGTGTTAATGGGTGCTAAAGTGCAAGCAAGTGGTGATCGGTAAGTAGTGAATGCTGAAGTGCTAAAGCTTTACTATATATGTGCATAAGACTGCCTTAAGACTTGAAATCTTTAATGGACAATTGTGCAGTTTATCAATTGGGTATTTTCGGGGATATTACCCTGTCAGGTTCTCCGTTTCTCCAAACGGGGATGGGGACGGAGACGGGGAGAAACCATCCCCGCGGTCGGGACGGGGATGGGGAATGGGGATTTTCTATATTGCGGGGGGTGGGAACGGGGTGCACTCCCTGTCGGGGATTGGCCCCGTTGCCATCCCTAGTATTACCTCCACCGTGAGGGCCTAAACCTATATAATCCCTTGTCTTGTGTTACCATCGAGCTTGGATCCAGCGCATAACCCTATATATAATCATTGACGATCATACCCCCCAGTAAACCAAACGTCGACAGTTGGCGCGCCAGGTAGGGGTAGCGTCAAGATCAATCTCATCAAGCTCGATGGCAGCAATCACCGACATAGATTATGGACGCGATATTGTTTCTTTGATTCCCGTTAATATAGAATTGATACTGGAAGTGTCAGAAAGATAATCTCTCTAGCTTTCCAACGAATGGTAGAACGTCCAAAACGGAGTCCGGATGTGGCCGGGGCGTCCGTTTAAAGGCAGACTGCACATGAAGGTCACGAATCCTGGCAAGCTCGTCGACGACGTCCTCGGCGTGGAGATCGGCCACGGCGCACCTCGTGGATCATTGCTTACCATCGAGGAGGAGGCGATTGGATCACCGTCAACAACTACTTCTATATGACAATGTGCAGATTGGTGAACCGGCTTCATCGACGTATTCCGCGGCATTGCACGTCGTTTTCTGCTTCGGGAGCTGATTGCGTCACCAACGATCTCGACGAACTCCACCTCTCAGATTCGGATCAGATCCAATCTGGGGGACCGCAATAATGGCTCTCATTCAGGTTAGGGAACTCCGCGGCCATCTACTCATGATTAGTAAGCCAAGGGCTTACTTCCCGACTTGGACACGACGATGGCTCGAAGTAAGATTCTGGATGTCTTCTTCATTCGTTGATTCCTGATAATCCAGAGGGAATTTGAAGTTGAGACTAGATGCATTGGAAAGACAATTTTGTCAGATTTATGTGAAGCCGTAGAACACACAAAACGGAGTCCGGATGTGTCCGGGGCGTCCGTTTGAAGGCAGACTGCGCAGGAAGGTCGTGAATTTCGACGAGCTCGTACACCTCATCAAGAGCGCCCGCGGTGTGCGGATCAATCGCGGCAGACCTCGTGGTACATTGAGGATTAGCAAGGAGCTTCTCCCAATACTCGGCGACGAACACTTTTTTGACTCGGACCCGATCCAGTCTGAGGAGAACATCGACAATACTTCACTTGCACTCCCGTTCAGGTTGAGGAATGCCGCCGCCGCCTACTCTAGAGTGGTGTGCCGGGGGCTAAATTCTCGATTTGGATACGGCGAGGACCTGATCAAGAACAAATTATGGATGGTGGGTGCTTTCAGCAACAAACCACACGTATTCGACGACCAAGTCACTCTTTTGGACTCAGATCAAAGCCGATTTAAAGAGAGCTTCGTCATCACTATAATTCAACTCCCATAGTAACGCCGCTGACACCTACTCCCGAGTGGTGTGCCGCAGGCTCAATTCGCAACTCGGATATGGCGAGGACTTAATCAAGCACTACTACAACATTTTCATGGGTACGAACATGACCCAATCCGGGGGAGAAATCGGCATTGCTTCGCTCAGGGTTCGTTTAGGTTATTGAACATCGTTGCCACTAACTCAAGGATTGGTTCCTGGCTTTGATACGGACAAACACCTATCAAAGATTCTCGGGTGGTGGCCGCAACTATCACAACGATTAACAGAGTTATCATCGTATTCATACTTGGCAAGGCTATCCGCTTCAGCAACATCAACTTCATCACCGGCGAACTTCGACAAGCTCGCGTTCTCTGACTCGGACAGATCCGATCTGAGGGCACTTCATCAACAACAGGCCCGGACTACTCTTCGGGTTGGAGAACGCCGCCGCAGCATAGCAACGCATAATGCGCTAGAGGCCTACGCTGGCTCTTTTGGACTCAGACTAGATCCGATCTGGGAGAGAATTCACCAACACTCCAAGATCAACTATCTCGGACTTGGACAAGATCCGATCCGGGAGGGACTTCAACAGCGCTTCACTTGGACTGTCGTTCGTGTTGGGAAACATCGCTGTTGCCTACCGACGAGTTGTGCGCCCGGGGGCTAAATTGCCGACTCGGATACGGCGAGGACCCGACGGAGAACGAATCTCGGATGGTGACCGTCATCAGCAGCAAATCACTCGGACTCAACGATCATGGCGTCCATCATGCAACGCTAGCTTCATTGACCGCGAGGCGAACGCGCGAAGAAGATGTGATTTGTTCTCGTTCAGTGTCGTAATTTTCTATTGACTCAGACGGAGTTTAGGGGTGATATAATATGCGTTGGAAAGCCTATCTCATTATCTTTCCAGCGAATCCAATAACGCCTAAACCCAAGTTCGGATGCAACCGTGGCACCTGTTTGAAGACAAACTGCGCATAGAGGTTGAGAATTTCGGCGAGTACGTAAACTCGTCATTGCCAACCAGGGCGTAAGGATCGGTTGTGCCACACCTCGTGGGACGTTGAAGACCAGAGAGGACTTTCATCGACCTTCATCAAGCTATACCAACCGCGTGGAGATCATTTATAACTACGGCTGTGACATCACCGACAACTGCCGAGACCTCGGCAAGCATGTGCTATTCGACGCCGACCACGACACGTGCTTTTTCATGTTGAACAAGATTTGAACGATTAATTACATACCACTACATGCGAATCGGCTGCCCTGGATTTCTGCAGCAGAACTTGCATCCGTTTCTAACAACGGCTCGGCGACACGCCTACGCCGGCGCCACGTGCGCCCAAGTCTACGGCTTTGCGACACACCTACGTCCGCGCCCTAAGCGCCCAAGTCTATGACTTGGCGACAACGCTACGTCCGCGCCCCAAGCGACCAAGTCTAGGGCTGCACAACACATCTACGCTCGGATAGCCAAGCCTACGGCTCGGCGACAAGCCTACGTCTGCGCCCCAAGCTCCCATGTCTACGGTTCGGCGACAAGGCTACGTTCGTTCCCCAAGCGACCAACACTACAGCTCTGCGACACACCTACGCCAGCGCCCCGGGCGCCCAAGTTTACGGTTCGAAGACAAGGCTACGCTCCCGCCCCAAGCGACCACCTCTACGGCTCGGCTATACGCCTATGCCTACGCTCTGAGCAACCAAGTTTATGGCCCGGCCACGCTCCTACGCCTGCTTCCCGAGATCCCAAGTATGCGACTCGGCTACACGCCTACGCCTACAAAGCACTCGGAGGCAAAGGGCGATCCCCTTAACAGGCTTTCTCAACAATACATCACAAACAAGGACAATATGTTGTTGACATCGAGCCTATTTTGGCCTTGGTACACCCATTAAGGGCATATGACCGGAAGCGTCACCCATTAAAAGTGTCTCATTGCATACCCCATGTTGGTTCACTAGTCACCTTTGCATGTTCAAGGTTGAGTGTTGATAAGGCTTGGATACTGTTTCAGAGGTATGCCCCTCGTGGGTCGCCAGTTGTATACTGCAACCCGGATACAAAAAACCTCTCGGCCAAACATTATCCAAACGGTACGCCCTTAAGTAGGTCGTCAGTTGATCCCTCCTCCGGTTGGGACAGGTACCACTCAGCTCAAAACGGGCCCCACACTGGGCCAAGAGATTAATTCTGCAAGTCAGGATCGTGTGTTTGATTCCGCGTACCCCTTAATATGCTAAACGCATTACACCGCAAGGCGGGTGACGCAACTACATGGCTTAAGGCTCCACGACACGCCTACACCAGCGCCCCGAGCACCCATGTCTACGGCTCGGTGACACGCCTACGTCCGCACCCCAAGCGCCCAAGTCTACGGTTCGGCGACAACGCTACGTCCGTGCCCCGAGCGACCAGCACTACAGCTCCGTGACACACCTATGCCAGCGCCCCGGGCGCCCAAGTTTACGGATTGGAGACAAGGCTATGCCCGCGCCCCAAGCGACCATCTCTACGGCTCAGCTACACGCCTATGCCTACGCTCTGAGCAACCAAGTTTACGGCCCGACCACGTGCCTATGCATGCGCCCCGAGCGCCCAAGTGTGCGACTCGGCTACACGCCTACGCCTACAAAGCACTCGGAGGCCCAAATCCATTTAAGCAAAGAGCAATCCCCTTAACAGGCTTTCTCGACAATATGTCACAAATAGGAACAATACGTTGTTGACATCGAGCCTATTTTGGCCTCGGTACACCCAATAAGGGCATATGACCAAAAGCGTCACCCATCATGGCATACCCCATGTTGGGTCACTAGTCACCTTTGCACGTTCAAGTTTGAGTGTTGATAAGGCTTGGATACTGTTTCAGAGGTGTGCCCCTCGTGGGTCGCCAGTTATATACTGCAACCCAGATACAAAAAACCTCTCGGCCAAACATTATCCAAACGGTACGCTCTTAAGTGGGTTGCCAGTTGATCCCTCCTCAAGTTGGGACAGGTACCACTCGGCTGAAAAAGCGCCCCACACTGGACCAAGAGCTGAATTCTGCAAGTCAGAATCGGGTGTTTGATGCGGCATACCCCTTAATATGCAAAACGCATTACACCGCAAGGCGGGTGCCGCAACTACACGGCTTAAGGCTCCACAACACGCCTACGCTGGCGCCCCAAGCGCCCATGTCTATGGCTTGGCGACACGCTTACGCCCACACAACGAGCGCACAAGCCTACGACGGCTACACGTCGGCACTCCGAGCGCCCAAATCAACAGGTCGGCCACACGCTAATGCCTCCGCCATGAGCGTCCAAGTCTACGGCTCGGACTACTTCTGGGCCAGGAGCTTATAAGCTAAGTTTTCATCATCTTGATCTTTTCATATAAATTTGAGTTATTTTTTTGACTTGCTACCTAGTTGTTTTCCAACTAAGAAGTAAGTCGGGTGCTACACCTAATAGGTGCACTTGCATGCACTTTTGTTGCTTTCTCTTAATGACCATAAATGAATCCAAGTGATTATTCCGAGTAGTGACGCTCTGACCCATGAACCGAACTCTAGTCACTCGGTGCTTGTGCCTGGAAAATAGAGCCATGAGCCGACTCCCGACACTGGGGGGTTAGACTAGTCAGACAGAGTGCATAACAAAAGGAAGATTATTTGGAGGAATTAAACATCAAAAATGAAAAGAAACAAAATCATAAAAATCATTTGCATAAAGCAGTCAGACCTTACATCATTCAGATACTGCCTAAATCCTAGATGGACATGCTACCTACGCCCTTTGGACGAGCCACCCCGTGCCATGAGCGCTAACTTTGGCTTAGCTACGAGTCTATGCCCATGGTACGCTCTAAAAGGGCCACCAGCTGTACACCGCGACAGACGGGTAAACCTCGGAATTGAAACCCTGGCCACCAAACCCTTGCCCTCCCGAAGCTAAACCGCGGTGAATCTCTCTTTTCGGTGTCCAAGCCTTAGAATAGATGAAATCACGTTGTAGATCTTGTCAAGACGATCAAGATGGATATATGGAACAATAAATTTGATAGAGAAATGAAGGAGTTATGCGTCGGCGAAGATTGTTGGATTTTGGAGCGCCGCCGCCACTGATATTGCCATCATCGTCCTCGCCAACCACGCCCCCCGGAGTCAGTGCCCGCCAACCAAAGCCTCCATGCGCCCCGCCCACCGCCAATTTTCCGTGCGCATGCACTATGCGTTGTGCCACCACACATCACCGCGCCGTCCCCCGTCGCCCATCGGACAAAGTCTAGTCCCCACCGAACACCGTCTAGTCGCGCTCAAAAGCTGAGCCAACACAGCCACCGGACTTCGTCCGATCACCGACCGGACACCGTATGGTCGCGTTCAAAAGCTGAGTCGACACAGCCGACGGACTTCATCCGATCACCACCCGGACACCGTCCACAAGAACCGTTTATACCATGACCAAACACCGTCCAACCACCACCAAACACAGTCCGACGTCTCCAAACGCAATCCGATGGAAGCTCCACAAGCTCCACAGAGAACCATGGGTCCTAAACGGGCCTCGACCGGACTGTCCGATCACCACTGGACGCGGTCTGGAGAACACCTAATCCCTAGAAAAAATAAGAACAGTCCTAGATTCAAATTTTGCTGGTTAACCCACATAAACCGATTTATTTAATTTGTGGGATTTTCTTATTTATCTGAAACTTTCTCAAATTGTTTAGGGCGCATACGAACTCCGATTTAGATGCCTTCAAACTTTATACACACACACATACATATATATATATGTGTATATATGTATATATATATATAACTATTTCTCTATATTGAAGTTTATTCCTATTGCTATTTATTTCGCACATAGATTCCTGTTGTGACTGATGCAAGGAGTGTTGTCCAGGAGCTATCGTAGACCCACAATGGCTCTTGACTTTTTCAAAGGCAAGCTTAGATACATATTCCTCTCCTATGTTTTACAATGATGAACTGTTTATTCTGTTTATATTGATTGCATGCATTGTAGACTAGTGTGTGTTCCTAGACATGTTAATCCTCGGATAATGTGTCCTATCCACCTTTGTAAAACCATTATAATTATTTCTGAGCCAATCCTTGACTAGATGTGTAGGATTATATTGGGATACACTTTAAAATGTGCCCTTATGAAGTGAAAGCTTCACCATGGTATTTTTGGATTAAACCATAATCAACTAAAACACAATGTAGTGCAGTTGGTTAGGGAAGACCCCGAAGAGGTGGTATCATATCATGGCTTTGTGGTTGTTGTTGTGGAAGTTTCCTCTAATAAGGACCAAATACATGTAACTTATCTAGACCAAACCAAACAATGCAACCACTTATGCCTTCTAGCCCTACCTTAGTACCCTGCTAAACCTACTAACCACTTGCTCGTATGCTGGCCGGTTATGGGTCGAGTCTCTGTCCCAGGGAACTCGTTCTTGAGATTGGATGGCTTCAATGGGGACCTTATCTCAACGCGGATGACTCCCTAGTCAGTTGTTGATGGATGTAGACATGTGCTTCGGGGTTGACTGGGGCGAAGTCGTCGTACATGGCGTGGGCAATCCTAAAGAGAGGACAGGTGAAGTGGTAGGTGTAGTAGGCTGAAAAAGCCCTATTTTGTATCTCCTTCGGGGAGAGATGGAACTTGCGGGTAGACCTGATCAAGGGAAGCTCGGCTCGACAACCAGGCCTAAACCCAGCCCAAAAAAGCCCGGCCTGGCCTGGCCCGACCGGCGCATTGCGTCGGGCTCAGGCTCATTATGGAGCCCGGTCGTCGGGCCAGGTCGGGCCCGGGCCCAGTTTTTTGCGATTTTAGCCGTGACTGGGCCGTCGGGCTTCGGGCCAAACTTGGGCCCGATATTCAAGCCCGATGCACTGGGCCGGACCGGGCTTTTCCAAGCCCGGCCCGATGTTTGATCAGGTCTACCTGTGGGAAAGTGTAAAACTATCATGATAGGCATGTCCACGATCATGGACGAGGCGAGAGGTCTCACAATGTTAGAGTTCACCTTTTAATAATTAAACTTGATTAGTGTAGGTTGGGATTGGCCTAGTGCGTTGAAGCACTTTCTTTTATTGGTATCGAGATGACTTGATCAATTCATGCATTCAATAATTACAACTTGTTAACTAAAACTTGATTAATTTCATGTAAAATAACATATTCCCCCATCCTTTGCCATTGCATTTATTAAATAAGGATTGTTTGTTGGGTAGTCGTGTACTCATTATACCTATTGCAGATGATTTATTTATTCAGGTCACGATTCCAGTCAGGATCAAGACTGATGATTTCATTTTTCTTATTATTTTGTGAATTTGAGCCGGATCACCTGCATAAGTTGATGTTGCCACTAGTACTCTAAAATGTTATTTTAATTAGTTATTGAATGTTTGCGATGATATCCATCGAATTGTCCATCATGAGATATTATCTTGAGACTGGTATCGTCTCATGGTGTTGGATTCCTTGTGAAGACACCAGGGTCACGGCACTGTTCTAGGTCTCCTCAATTCTAAAACACACCACATTGACTTTAATTGATAAATCCTAAAACAATACCATGAAGCACAAGCTTCATAATGAATCATTAATTTATAAGTGAGACCTATCATCTAGCAATGTAAAAACATGGCTAAGCATCTACTCAAGGATAGGCTAAAGAAATCAATAACAGGGCTATCAATGGCAAACAATTCATATTAACGAATGATTAACATGACAATGGGATAGACATATACTTACATACGATGATCGATTAAGCATGCAATAAGTACATAACAATGAATAAATATTTATCTTGAGACTGGTATCGTCTCATGGTGTTGGATTCCTTGTGAAGACACCAGGGTCACGGCACTGTTCTAGGTCTCCTCAATTCTAAAACACACCACATTGACTTTAATTGATGAATCCTAAAACAATACCATGAAACAAAAGCTTCATAATGAATCATTAATTTATAAGTGAGACCTTATCATCTAGCAACGTAAAAGCATGGCTAAGCATAATCAAGGATAGGCTAAAGAAATCAATAACAGGGCTATCAATGGCAAACAATTCATATTAACGAATGATTAACATGACAATGGGATAGACATATACTTACATACGATGATCGATTAAGCAT
This sequence comes from Raddia distichophylla, assembly GCA_005191435.1. Taxonomy (NCBI): domain Eukaryota; kingdom Viridiplantae; phylum Streptophyta; class Magnoliopsida; order Poales; family Poaceae; genus Raddia; species Raddia distichophylla. The sequence goes on along the minus strand of SPJY01033365.1, from coordinate 975,127 downwards.
GCAATAAGTACATAACAATGAATAAATATTTAGCAAACTAAAAATTCAATAAGAATCTAGTTTTTCTTGGAAGAACTCTAGATCTTGCAGATCTCCTCTTGGAAAATCCTGAAAATCTCTGGCTCCGCAACACCTGCGTGTTCTACGTGAAATAAAAGAAAATACATAATAAATAAAAAATACAGAGAAAATAGATCATTATAGAAATATAAAATTATTGTGGACTTTTGTGATTTTTAAACTTTGCAATCATCTAACTCGGAGTTTGCCTTTAACAATTTGGCGAAGTTTAAAATAATCAAAAATACCAGTTTATATCGGTTAACCAGGATTTGATTAAGAAAACCTCAAAAACCGTACGACTCTCTCGGTCTACCTACCAGGCGACGCGGGCGTGCGGTGTGGACACGCGGAAGCATGAGATTGGCTGGTGGATGGGCCGGCAACATGCTGCCGCGCGACGCTGTTAACGGGGTTGCGACGCAACGAGTTGGCGAGTGACGCATGGCGGGACTATGACGCGACAAGTAGGTGGACGACACGTGGTGCAGCACGACGACAGATGCGATAGGGCTATAGATGGCCAAATGAGCCGGGCCAAATGGGCCGGCACGAGGCACGGCATTTTGGCCCGGCCTGAAGCACGGCACGGCACGACATGCATCGGGCCCGGGCCGTGCCCAGGCCGAAGGCCGGGCACGCCGGGTCGGCCTAGCACGGCACGATTAATTTTTCTGATTTTTATTTATCAATATGTATATTATAATGTCACATGACACAACCAACACAAGTGAAATCAAGTTCTACTGGCTAGTAGGTATGGCAATAAGGCTTTGGATGTCAAAAGGTCCCTGGTTCAAAGCTTGGAGTCACCATTTTTATCACATATTATCTCTATTTAGTACAGGGCCGGGCCGCCCGTTTGGGCCGCGGCAGGTTCAGATTCCTCCAAATTTATATTTAGTACAGGGCCGGGCCGCCCGTTTGGGCCGCGGCAGGTTCAGATTCCTCCAAATTTAATTTCAGCGAGCAATATCTCCTGCAATTCTTCAGCAAAAAATATCTAATCGAGGGTTTGGTCGATAGAGGATGATCTTTACCTTGATTCTAATCGAGGGTTTGGTCGATAGAGGATGATCTTTACCTTGATTTAGTTAGCTTAAGTAAGTCTAGGGTTTGGTGGCAAGGGCCACGGACTCCTATCTCGAGGCTCTGGGTTATATTTGTAAGGAGGGGGACTAGGTTGGTATTTATAGTATTATGGATTTCTCAAAGATAAGCTTAGGGCCGGAAAACAGAGTTTCCTCCGAATATTGCACCTCAAATCTGGTCCTTAGGTTAGCTATGGAAGAGACGAAGCGGGCTGTACAACGGGGAGAGGCTCGACTCCGTGACTTCGTGCGTTGCGCCGAGAGTCGTTGCTTCGTGGAGAGACGACTCTTTGGTTTTTTTGCATTTTACTCCCTGGATTGGGTTGTAGAGACGGCTTCATAAATGGTGTTGTACGTGCCCTTATTATCTCCGTGGCGATCACAACCAAACAACGTATCACATGCTCTACGGGCAGTTTTGAACAATAATTACTTTAGTGCAATAGCAGCACATACTGGTCTCTGCCAAAAAAAAAAAAAACTCCTAATTTCCATCCAGTTTAAGGCTTGAGAATTTGAGATGCCTGACATGCTGCACGCTTAACTTGGAAACAATGTGCCATTTCATTCTTTGTTCCAAAGATCAAAGTTAACAATAACTAAAACGACAATATAAACTAAAATAAACACTGTACTTAGTTCTCTAATCCTCTAATTTTATCCAGGCAACCCTGTATGGATTTGACAATCTCTGGTGTGGTACGGTCACCATCAGCCAGCTTGTATTGCTCAAACTTCGCTTCTTCACACTCCAGTGCGGCTTTCTTGCAGGCCCTGATTGATCCTGGATGAAGAAAAAATGATCGATCAGCTCCGGACCAACACGATGGCCTTGGGTCGACTGAACTGTAACAAAATTAGAACGAGTCAAAACTCAGAATGCCAAACAATGCGAGCATTAGCATCCAAAGTACAAAGAGGTAAAAAAGTATACCAATCGGATCCAAGTTTGAGCAAGTAAAACCCCATTCCAGCTTAAAGGTCTCTTTAATTAAATCATAAAAATCATTTGCATAAAGCAGTCAGACCTTACATCATTCAGATACTGCCTAAATCCTAGATGGACATGCTACCTACGCCCTTTGGACGAGCCACCCCGTGCCATGAGCGCTAACTTTGGCTTAGCTACGAGTCTATGCCCATGGTACGCTCTAAAAGGGCCACCAGCTGTACACCGCGACAGACGGGTAAACCTCGGAATTGAAACCCTGGCCACCAAACCCTTGCCCTCCCGAAGCTAAACCGCGGTGAATCTCTCTTTTCGGTGTCCAAGCCTTAGAATAGATGAAATCACGTTGTAGATCTTGTCAAGACGATCAAGATGGATATATGGAACAATAAATTTGATAGAGAAATGAAGGAGTTATGCGTCGGCGAAGATTGTTGGATTTTGGAGCGCCGCCGCCACTGATATTGCCATCATCGTCCTCGCCAACCACGCCCCCCGGAGTCAGTGCCCGCCAACCAAAGCCTCCATGCGCCCCGCCCACCGCCAATTTTCCGTGCGCATGCACTATGCGTTGTGCCACCACACATCACCGCGCCGTCCCCCGTCGCCCATCGGACAAAGTCTAGTCCCCACCGAACACCGTCTAGTCGCGCTCAAAAGCTGAGCCAACACAGCCACCGGACTTCGTCCGATCACCGACCGGACACCGTATGGTCGCGTTCAAAAGCTGAGTCGACACAGCCGACGGACTTCATCCGATCACCACCCGGACACCGTCCACAAGAACCGTTTATACCATGACCAAACACCGTCCAACCACCACCAAACACAGTCCGACGTCTCCAAACGCAATCCGATGGAAGCTCCACAAGCTCCACAGAGAACCATGGGTCCTAAACGGGCCTCGACCGGACTGTCCGATCACCACTGGACGCGGTCTGGAGAACACCTAATCCCTAGAAAAAATAAGAACAGTCCTAGATTCAAATTTTGCTGGTTAACCCACATAAACCGATTTATTTAATTTGTGGGATTTTCTTATTTATCTGAAACTTTCTCAAATTGTTTAGGGCGCATACGAACTCCGATTTAGATGCCTTCAAACTTTATACACACACACATACATATATATATATGTGTATATATGTATATATATATATAACTATTTCTCTATATTGAAGTTTATTCCTATTGCTATTTATTTCGCACATAGATTCCTGTTGTGACTGATGCAAGGAGTGTTGTCCAGGAGCTATCGTAGACCCACAATGGCTCTTGACTTTTTCAAAGGCAAGCTTAGATACATATTCCTCTCCTATGTTTTACAATGATGAACTGTTTATTCTGTTTATATTGATTGCATGCATTGTAGACTAGTGTGTGTTCCTAGACATGTTAATCCTCGGATAATGTGTCCTATCCACCTTTGTAAAACCATTATAATTATTTCTGAGCCAATCCTTGACTAGATGTGTAGGATTATATTGGGATACACTTTAAAATGTGCCCTTATGAAGTGAAAGCTTCACCATGGTATTTTTGGATTAAACCATAATCAACTTAAACACAATGTAGTGTAGTTGGTTAGGGAAGACCCCGAAGACTCATGTCTTTGTGGTGGTTGTTGTGGAAGTCTCCTCTAATAAGGACCAAATACATGTGACTTATCTAGACCAAACCAAACAGTGCAACCACTTATGCCTTCTAGCCCTACCTTAGTACCCTGCGAAACCTACCAACCACTTGCTTGTATGCTGGCCAGTTATGGTTCGAGTCTCTGTCCCAAGGAAAGGTTTGACCACCACTGGTCACCTATACCTGAGGGGTGAACTCGTTCTTGAGATCGAAGGGCTTCAATGGGGACCTTATCTCAACGCGGATGACTCCCTAGTCAGTTGTTGATGGATGTAGACATGTGCTTCGGGGTTGACTGGGGCGAAGTCGTCGTACATGGCGTGGGCAATCCTAAAGAGAGGACAGGTGAAGTGGTAGGTGTAGTAGGCTGAAACAGCCCTATTTTGTATCTCCTTCGGGATGAGACGGGACTTGTGGGTAGACCTGATCATGGGAAGCCCAGCTCGACAACCCGGCCTGAACCCAGCCCGAAAGAGCCCGGCACGACCCGACCTGACTGGTGCATCGGGCTGGGCTCGGGCCTCAATTCGGAGCCCGGCCGTCGGGCCGGGCCGGGCCCGGGCCCGGGCCCACTTTTTTTGCGATTTTAGCCATGGCCGGACCGTCGGGCATCGGGCCGGGCTCGAGCCCTGTTTTCAAGCCCAACGCACCGGGCCGGATCGGGCTTTTCTAAGCCCAGCCCGAAGCCCGGGCAGGCCCGACGTTTGATCATGTCTACCTATGGGAAACATGTAAAACTATCATGATAGGTGTGTCCACGATCATGAATGGGGAAGGAGGTCTCACAATGTTAGAGTTCACCTTTTAATATTTAAACTTGATTAGTGTAGGTTGGGATTGGCCTGGTGCATTGAAGCACTTTCCTTTATTGGTATCGAGATGACTTGATCAATTCATGCAATCAATAATTACAACTTGTTAACTAAAACTTGATCAGTTTCGTGTAAAATAACATATTCCCCCCTCCTTGTGCACGTGTGCAAATTTGGTTGTGGGTGTCTAGGTCAATCTTGGATATCATTACCAAAGGCTTCCATTTACTCTGATGATTTCATTTTTCTTATTATTTTGTGAATTTGAGCCGGATCACCTGCATAAGTTGATGTTGCCACTAGTACTCTAAAATGTTATTTTAATTAGTTATTGAATGTTTGCGATGATATCCATCGAATTGTCCATCATGAGATATTATCTTGAGACTGGTATCGTCTCATGGTGTTGGATTCCTTGTGAAGACACCAGGGTCACGGCACTGTTCTAGGTCTCCTCAATTCTAAAACACACCACATTGACTTTAATTGATGAATCCTAAAACAATACCATGAAACAAAAGCTTCATAATGAATCATTAATTTATAAGTGAGACCTTATCATCTAGCAACGTAAAAGCATGGCTAAGCATAATCAAGGATAGGCTAAAGAAATCAATAACAGGGCTATCAATGGCAAACAATTCATATTAACGAATGATTAACATGACAATGGGATAGACATATACTTACATACGATGATCGATTAAGCATGCAATAAGTACATAACAATGAATAAATATTTAGCAAACTAAAAATTCAATAAGAATCTAGTTTTTCTTGGAAGAACTCTAGATCTTGCAGATCTCCTCTTGGAAAATCCTGAAAATCTCTGGCTCCGCAACACCTGCGTGTTCTACGTGAAATAAAAGAAAATACATAATAAATAAAAAATACAGAGAAAATAGATCATTATAAAAATAAAAAATTATTGTGGACTTTTGTGAATTTTAAACTTTGCAATCATCTAACTCGGAGTTTGCCTTTAACAATTTGGCGAAGTTTAAAATAATCAAAAATACCAGTTTATATCGGTTAACCAGGATTTGATTAAGAAAACCTCCAAAAACCGTACGACTCTCTCGGTCTACCGACCGGGCGACACGGGCGTGCGGTGTGGACATGCGGAAGCATGAGATTGGCTGGCGAACGGGCGGGCAACACGCTGCCGAGCGACGCTGTTAACGGGGCTGCGACGCAACGAGTTGGCGAGTGACGCATGGCGGGACTATGACGCGACAGGTAGGTGGACGACGCGTGGTGCAGCACGACGGCAGATGCGATAGGGCTGGCGCCGCGGCAGACGTGTGGCGCGATGCGGCAGGGCATGGGGCTCAGCGAGGGAGCTAGTGTGGCATGCACTGATAGATTGGCGCATAATCCGAAGCGCGCACGAACGACGAGACATCGACAATGAAGTCGGTGGCAGCGGCACTTCAGATTCCTCCAAATTTCAGCGAGCAATATCTACTGCAATTCTTCAGCAAAAAATAATAATCCATGTATCTATCTAGACGATCTCGATGACGTGATGCAATCTATTCGAGGGTTTGGTCGATAGAGGATGATCTTTACCTTGATTTAGCTTAAGTAAGTCTAGGGTTTGGTGGCAAGGACTCCTATCTCGAGGCTCTGGGTTATATTTGTAAGGAGGGGGTCTAGGTTGGTATTTATAGTATTATGGATTTCTCAAAGACTAGCTTAGGACTGGAAAACATAGTTTCCTTCGAATATTGCACCTCAAATCTGGTCCTTAGGTTTGCTATAGGTTCTAGATCACTCGAGTATATTTAGTTAAATTTTCTATTCATATTCCTCATTATTTCATTCAGAATACTCATTATTCTGTGGATTGATCGGGCTAATCCGACTTTTTACTACCTAGATTTTTAGGGCATGTACAATGGAGAGTCTTAGAGTGTCTCTTAGCACATAAATCCAAGCACAAGAGACAAACTAGTATAAAGGAAGGTCTCTAGCTTTGTCTCTCAAATAAATATTCTAATTAATTTAGCCATGCATCACGTGGCTTCCTCCGAACCGGAGAGAGAAATTCCCCATAGCTTTCTTCTCCAAACGTCCGTGCGAGAGAGAGAGAGAACGGCGGCAATGGCTGAGGGGCCGCGCGGAGGCGGCGCGGCGAGCCTTGCAGGGGTGGCCTCGGCTCCGGCGAGACAGCTTGCACCAGCAGCGGGGCGGCGCACTGGAGGGCGGCGGCGGCTGAGACAGAGAAGCAGCACGAGAAGAGGAGCGCAACGGCGCTGGGGGAGCAAGGCGTGGCGGCGACATTGTCCTCCTCGCACGCGGGCGAGGCGGCGACTGCGTCCTCCTCCTCACGAGCGGGCGGCAACGGCAACATTCTCCTCGCGGCGGGCATCGGCAGCAACATCCTCCACCTCGCGGCGGGCGGCAGCTTCATCCTCCTCATGTGTGGGCGGCGCCGGCGCCGCCGCCATCCTCTTCCTCGTGCTGGATTTGGGGATCATTTGGGGATGGATTTGGAGATGGATTTGGGGGGATTTGGGTATTTTAGGGTGGATTTGGCTGCAGCATCGGCCTCCTTGCGCTGGACGGCGGCGGCGATGTCCATCCTCCTCGCTCATGGAGCATCGGGAGAGGGGAAGAGACGAAGCGGGCTGTACAACGGGGAGAGGCTCGACTCCGTGACTTCGTGCGTTGCGCCGAGAGTCGTTGCTTCGTGGAGAGACGACTCTTTGGTTTTTTTGCATTTTACTCCCTGGATTGGGTTGTAGAGACGGCTTCATAAATGGTGTTGTACGTGCCCTTATTATCTCCGTGGCGATCACAACCAAACAACGTATCACATGCTCTACGGGCCGTTTTGAACAATAATTACTATAGTGCAATACCAGTACATACTGGTCTCTGCCCAAAAAAAAAAAAACTCCCAATTTCCATCCAGTTTAAGGCTTGAGAATTTGAGATGCCTGACATGCTGCACGCTTAACTTGGAAACAATGTGCCATTTCATTCTTTGTTCCAAAGATCAAAGTTAACAATAACTAAAACGACAATATAAACTAAAATAAACACTGTACTTAGTTCTCTAATCCTCTAATTTTATCCAGGCAACCCTGTATGGATTTGACAATCTCTGGTGTGGTACGGTCACCATCAGCCAGCTTGTATTGCTCAAACTTCGCTTCTTCACACTCCAGTGCGGCTTTCTTGCAGGCCCTGATTGATCCTGGATGAAGAAAAAATGATTGATCAGCTCTGGACCAACACGATGGCCTTGGGTCGACTGAACAGGTAAAAAAGTATACCAATCGGATCCAAGTTTGAGCAAGTAAAACCCCATTCCAGCTTAAAGGTCTCTTTAATTCGCAGTCCTGGTTCTGGTTCGATTTGCAAAAATTGTCATTTTTGTACAGACCATTCATTGTAACATTTTGTAATACTTTTTTGGGTCTTGTAGGGTTTTGTCAAAGATCTCAAAAATATTTTTAAATGAACTTTTTTAGCCTTTCCGAGTCTCTTTTTAAAGGCCTTCAACTTTTCCAGCTACAACCAAAACCAAACCACAATGCGCATAGAAAAGGGCCAAAAACAGGTTCAAATGTACCGTTTAAATTTTGTTATTTTTGTACTAAGCCATCCGTTTAGCACTTTGTAACCATTTTTTTAAAAAGATTTTTAGTGGTTCTTCCCAAAGCTCCCAACACTAAATTTTAATATATTATTCAGCCTCTATCAGACTCTTCTCGAGGGCCCTCAATTTTTCAAATTATAATCTAGCAGAAGATTGCCAGTTTGATGTCTCAATGAGAAGAAATTTTGGTAAACTATCACAGAGAGAAAAGCTAGAGTTATCTGTACTAATAAAGAAAGCAGGGAAGTAGGTATGCATTAGTACAGAATTTAACCCAAGTTCATTCAAATCTTTAACTAATAAGAAACACTTGTCTTCTTGGTGCTGAGATGGGCATATCAACATGGTGCTAAAATACTGCATTCTGTTCTGATTAAATAAGTCATTACACCACACATCACAGAGCACAAGGAGATCAGATACTGAATCCAGCTTTGATAAAAAGATTCACGGTTATCAAATCAATAATTAAATTGAGATTTTCCTGAAAAAACAAGTCGATAAAAAATAACTACAACTAAGACTGCTATAATTTCTATCATCCATGATCCACTCACCACTCACATCCAGCAGGTTGAACGATACAGGGGTGTTCCCAATGCTTGTTACCAATGTTATAGCAGCCCATACTTTCTGGTGATCTTCACGTGACACTCGGATTATGCAAAGTTTAGTTATAGGATTCACATACTTAACTGCAGATCATCAGAGCTTATAAGTCTTGTAGATCAAACTAGAAAACAGGCTGCAGTATGATACTGTCTAAAAAATCAATGAGGTTTAGAAATAATGAGCACCTTGCAATGACCCAAGAGAAGCAGCTAGGCCACACTCCCCAAAATTGAGCAGGATGCTATCTCTGATCGCTTTGGTTACATTCAACTGGGTAAGGATGACAGGGTCAGACTCGCCTCTGCCCGCATCAATGAAGACCTCCATCACCATGTACCTATTCTTGAAGTGAACCATGTGGCGTGATGCCACTTGTGATCATGCAATGCCCGTGCTTACTGCGACCTGGACCTGCATGTAGCTAACCAACAGTTGGAAACTCGAAACAAAAAGGAGGGAACCAATGCTGCGTTTCGCACTTTCGCGTTCTCACGACTAGAGTAACATGTGCGAAAGACCAGGAAGGATCATGGCATGGCCTGGCCAGCGAGGAAATTGATTGAACACCTTGCGGGCATAGCTGGCACCACCCAGCATCCACACTGGTATTTGCCGCATTCCCCCCTGAACCTTGAGCTGTTCATCCTTGAGGGATTGGGGATAGCAACTTACAAGACTGCGAATACTTCATAAAACACATTTCGAACTATCTACCACTCTAGCCTAGCCTAACCCTTGAACCCTCCTAGGTCACTAGTTCCCGGATTAGTCGCCTGAGACCAAAAATCTGGAATTTTTGGACAGCGAGCTTGCGAAGGCCAAATCTCCCAAACGGCTTGAACTATGATTCATATACATGGCCACCCTCCAGTTCCTGCTGAAAATCCCCCGAAACGAGGTTGCAAGCTATTGCATATAAGGCTCCAACATTTAATCATGAATTACAGTGATATAGCTCCCCAGATCCCCTCTAATTCTAACCAATTCGACCGGAAGAGGGATTAATTGCTGGAAAAGGGACTCAATTAAATTACCTAGCGGTGGAACCCTCCAAACCCTAGGTTCCTCCCTTCCTTCTCCCCTTCTTCTTTCCTCTTCTCCCTCCTTCCTTCTCCTATGGCCGGCTTCCTCCTCTTCTTTTCCTCTTCTCCTTCTCTAGCCGTCCCTCCACCCCTTCCCTCTACCAGACCGACACGGCACAGCAGCAGCAATCGAGGGCGGCCACAGGCGGCGGCAATGGCTAAGGGACAGCGGCGGCGGCAGCTAGTGGCGCGGTGGCGGCTGGAGGAAGGCGGCGGCGTTCAGGGGCAACGACGGCTACTGGGGGCGGCGGTGACTTGCTGGGGCGACGGCTGCGACCGGCTAGGAGATGGCAGCATTAGGAGGTGCCGGCGGCGAGTCGGCGACTAGCTGGAGAGGCGACGGGCGACGGCTAGACGAAAACAGAGAGAGAGGGCTTTTTCGGGGCGGGCCGGGGAGAATCGCTGATTTGCTGTAAAGTTCACTGGTCTTTGCTAATTTATCCAGCGTTCATTAGCCTTTAATGTTTTGTCCTAGATGGATTTAACTCTAAATAAAACTTGACAAACCTACAAATCAGTATAAATGAACCGACGCGAGGGGAACTTTCGTGCGCAGCTGAGGTGAGCGACGCCGCCCTCTGCTTCTCCTCCAAGCGCGCGGCGTCACCCCTCCTCCACGCGCGGGCTCTGCCGCCCCTCTCCACGCGCTCCTCCAAGCGCGCGGCGTCGCCCCTCCTCCACACCCGTGGGCTTTGCCGCCCCTCTCCACGCCCTCCTCCACGCGCGCGACGCCGCCCCTGTCCTCCTCCACGCACGCGGTGCCTCCCCTCCTCCACGAGCACGGGCACCGTGCCGTGGCTGGAGGTACGACCTTTCTTGGTTTTCTTCGATCCTCCTTGTGAATTGCTATGGATTTTAATTGCTCTTTCTTTATAATTGTAGGGAGATTGAGATGGATTCAATAGATTGGTCAAATCTTATAATTGAGCAAAACATGGGCAAAGAAGAAGAGAGAGCATCTCACGAGAAAGATATAGATGATGTTGATTTTGCAATGGATGATGAGGAGATGTATTCATTACTTGGATTATGAGAGGATGAAAGTGTTATGCATGACACGGTGTTCAACCAAACTAGTGCAAATACAAGTGGTATACCGATTGATGAGGAGGAGCACAACGCCAACGATATATTGATTGATGAGGAGGAGCACAATGCCAACGATAGAGAAAATCCAACCATCAATGTTGGCACTACTTTCTCTTCCATGGCAGAATTTAGATTCGCAATAAGACATTATGCTATTTTAGCGGAGTTTGAGATAAAGACTAAAAAGTCTGACCCTACAAGATTGTGCTTGTAAAGCAATTGGATGCTGCTGGAAAATTGTGGCAAAAAAGGCGCAAGGGCAGGAAAATATCGTGGTACTACTCTAGTGATATATGTTTTTCTTTATCCTTTATCATCTGCACCTATACTTACTTCCACTTTGTTTGTTAATACAGGTGATGGAGATAGGGCCTGACCATTATTGTGCCTCAAGCAATAGAATGAGTAGGATGGCATCTAAGAACTAGGTGGCTGATAGGACAGTGCCCATGGTGAGATTATGTCCTAACATGGGTGCTAAGGAGTAACAAACAAAACTAGATAATGACTACAATGTTACAATTGGATATGACACCGCTTGGAAACTGAGAATGAAGTCTTGCACAGAACCGGGTTACCAAAGACAAAAGGTTAAAGTAGGTGGTAAGAACAAATGCAAAAGACGTGGAGAACTAGGGCATAGACAATCCGGTTGTCCTCTGAATGGAGTAAAGAAAAGGTGAAAAATACTTTCTTTCCATTTTCTTCCAAAAATGTTGTTCTTCAGATGTATAAATATTTATGCTTCTTATTACAGGAAAAGTAGGAGCAAGAGAAGCGCAGTGCCATGGGAAGGACCAAGCACTACACCTCAAACAAGTGAAGAACCGAATAGTCCTACTCCTTTAATGAAAGATGACGGATCGCAAGCAGCAGGGACATCTACCCAAGAAGCTAATACAAGACAAGCAAAAAAGATCACTCCTAAAAAGAAAAGACAAAACTGAGTTCTGGCAAATTTTCCTGTGAAAAATGGTTCTGGCAAAAACTAATTGATTGTATGGTGGTTAGTGCCTGCAAAATTTTGGAAATGATAGGCATGAGATTCTTAGTTTCTGTGCAATTCTGTGATTGTATGATGTATGGTGATTCCTTGTTAGCTTGTTACTAATGTCATATGCTGGTTATATAGCCTGTTCCCAGCCTGCAGAGGCTGCTGGAGTTGAAGCTATGCATACATAGTTTAAAGCAATTGATGGTGAAGATGGTTTTGCAAGAAAAGGAAAGTAAAGCGAGCGTGAAGATGCAGTTATTTTTGGTTTGGACAACAGTAACCTTTCACGAACAGCCTACCCCAGCCTACGCGCATGGAGGAGGAGAGGAGCGGCGCGCCGGCCCGCCCTAGCCTGCCCGCGAACAGCCTCACGATGGATTCCCGCGTGTTTGTTGGTTTCTGAGGACTGGACTGTAAAATTTATGAAAAGTTACACACCCAGGGAAAACATCAAAGGCTAATGAACTTTGGGCAATTTGACAAAGGCTAACCAACTTAGGGCAAATCGGCGATTCTCCCGGCGGGCTGCCCATGAACAGGTCCGGGGCGGCATATGCCACCGCAGGGTCTCTAATACCGCAGACGTCATTATAAACAGAAAAAATGTACATGGATGATATTATGTAGAGTATTGGAGATATATGAAAATACAATCCAAAATACGGTTAAATACGGTCTGACGAGCGAGGCCCACATGTCATCCCCTCTAACATTCTTCTTCCACCTCCATTCCCCTCTTCTTTCTCCTCTCTCTCCACTGCTCCTTTCTCTCCTTGGGCTCCTCTTTTCTGTCGAGACCACGACGCCTGAGATGCAGAAATGGCGCCAGCCACCGCCGCCGTTGTGGCCATCCATCTCTGGCGAGAGGTGGCGCAGGTAGGGGAACGGCGACACGGGTAGGGGGACGACCCTCCATGAGCTCGCCGCTGCCTCTCCTCCTACGTGAGCTTGACACGCCGCCTCTCCTCCTCCTCTTCCGGGAGCTCGTCGTGACTCCTCTCCTCCTCCTCTACGAGCTCGCTGTAGCAGCGGCCGCCGTCCATGAGCTTGTCGTAGCCGCGACCGTCCTCCTCCGTGAGCTCACCGCGCCGCCTCTCCTCCTCCTCTGCGAGCCCGCCGGCAGGGCCCCGCCTACCACTGCCGTGAGTGCAGCCTCCTCGCGTCGGGGTCCCTCGGCGACGGCGCAGGTTCGGACCAACGACAATCAGCGGCGGCGAGCCGATGCAGGCGGGGCCGCTCCTCTCGCCGGAGATGGATGGCCATGACGGCGGCGACCGGCTCCGTCTCTGCATATCCAGCACCGTGGCCTCGGCAGAGAAGAGGAGCCCGATGAGATAGAGTACTGGAGAGAGAGAGGAGAGAGGATAGGGGATGGAGGTGGAGGTGGAGGTGGAAGAAGAAGGTTAGAGGGAATGACATGTGGGCCCCACTCATCAAACCGTATTTAACCGTATTTTGGATTGTATTTTCAGCTCATATATCCCCAATAATCTCCATAATGGCATCTATGCATTTTTTTTTTGTTTATAATGGCGTCTGCGATATTAGAGACTTTGCGGTGGCATATGCGTCCAAAGGTATCTTTGTAGTGCCATGTATACTTTTTACCCTTTAATATGCCATTCCATAAAGGGTGACGATCTTCATTGTTATCAAATGAGGGGTTGTAACTTATGGGCTTTAACGGTAGCTCAAGCCATCTTCAACGATGGTTGCTAGCTCTAGCCATCTTTGATAATGGTGCCATGGTACCACGACAAACTAGAGGGCTTGAGGAGGGAGGTAGCTTGGAGCATCTCTAGCAAAATGCTCTATAACATTATTGTGGACAATCTCAGTATCTATTACCCCTCCAGTAGAGTTTATATGTCAGTATCTAAAATTAGAGGCTCTCCCTTGGTTTCTATATTTAGGGATCATATATCCAATCTCTATCTTTTTTAGAGACAAAGACTAAAAAGTATGAAAATATAGTGATTGAATAGTGTTTTGGAGATAGGATATATATTATATAGGAAAACGGAATGGGACTCTATGGAGTCAGTGCTCCATTCCTTGTTGACGTTGAATTTTATCAAGATTTGTGCACACAAAGTAAATATATGCAAACCAACATTATCATTTACCATTCAAAGGTGTGAATATAGTAAATGCAAAAATAATTGTTTCTCAACTAGGTACGGAGCACGGACTCCATGGAGTCCAAAATGCCTGCGCTCCCCTGCTCTCCTCCATCAGATCGGTTTTAAAGTTGTGCTAAGCTTTGCGGGTATGTCATTTTGAAATGGTTAAAACCCGTTAGTGGGAATCAATAGGAATGTAATTGATTTTGTCATTAATTTGAAAAGAAATTAAACACGATTGCTCACCATTCCTTATTCCAGTGGCCTATATACGTTCAAACACTGCATCGCATTTTTTATTCTCCGCCCACCGTGTGCATCGTCTTCCTCGCATCCGGCCGGCGACCGGCTGACGACGCCCACACCCTGTCGTCCTCTACTCCGGCTCTTCCTCCTTCCATGCCTCTCTTAACCTCTCTGCTCCCCATCCCCATCCCCGGCGCCAGCGCCGGCGGTGCCATCACTCCCGCTATCGCCCTTTAACGAGCGGCTGGACGCAGCGTTCCATCACGTCCAAGACTGCATTGTTCTGCGCCTCCACGCCCGACGACCCGCATGTCCTCACCGTCGTCGGCGTGGACCTCAACCACGGCCAGATCGCCGGCGAGCTCCCCGACCACCTCGGCCTCTTCGCCGACGATGTCGGCCTTGGATCCGCGCCGCCCCGGCCACCGCCGGCTCCACCTACCCCGGCGCAGCCCGCCACCGGCCCCAACTCCGCAAGGCCTACGTGCCCTCGATCGGCGACGCGAAGGAAAGCCGGAGCCGGGCGCCGCCGACCCGCCGCGCAGAAGGAGAATGATAGCACCGACGGCCATCGCGTGGGGGGAGAAGAGGGGGCGCCCCCCGCTGCCACGTTGAAAAGAAGGGGAGGGAGGATCCAGGCCGCCGCCGCACGTGGAGAGGAAGAGGAAGGGCGCCGCCGCCGGATCTGGGGAGGCAGGGGAGCACCGGGTCGCCGCCACGCCAAGCCGGGGAGGAGGAGGGCACCGCCGCCCTCGCCCTTGTCCCCGCCCCGACGCCACCGCCGGCGACGCCCCCGTCCTCGCCCCGACGTCGCCGCCACTCCCGTCCGACACTGCACTTGATGCTTTTTTAAAAAAACGAGTATGTACTTACTTTCATACCCTTCTATAATTATACATACGATATGATACTTCCAAACAAAAAAAGAGTATATACATCGGATATCTAAAAATTGTGTAGACCTGCATCCATCGATCGATGAACATGGAATAGATCACATGTAGAGCGTGGCGCTATCGTGGCCTCCGGTGCGAGGCGGAGATCTCGAGGCGAAGAGGACGCAAGAGAGAGAAATCTCAAGCAGCTCTCATGGCGAAAATCCGGATTTGACCCTAAAAAGTGAGGACATCAATGGAAATTCGTCTTCGCTTGGGGTTATCTTTTCGCATGTCTTGCGCGAGGTGAGACAAAATCCCTTCCCCTTCCTCCCTGCTTCTCCTAGGGTTTCGTCGGCCAGAGGGTCGATCGCGAACATATGCAGAAGTGGTGAAGTCTTCGGTGAAGTCTTCTATGGCGGATTGGGGGAGAGGATGGGGGGCGAGAGCTGGTGGCGGTAGATGGTTTCCGAGAGGTGGTGCTGGTCGAGGAGGAGGTCGAGGCCGATTCTCTTGGGCTCGTAGCCAACATCAACCTCATCTATCAGTTCGTGGGGAGACTCTGAGAGAGGGTTCAGGGGAGAACCATGTTCCGATTCTGGATCGAGATCGTCCAGATAGGGAGGGTTTGGAGACCAAGAATGTTGATGGTTGGGAGAACAAGACGCTGATCAAGAATGGAGGATCTGAAGGGAGATGGGCGCATAGAGCCAAGATGGATCTAGAAAGAAACAATGATTGGGGGAACAGGGGCGCAATTCAAGTGGAAGATGAGGCTAATACAGTGCAGCAAGAGGAGATACCCCATCAGGATGGTGGTCAACAGATGCGTGTTGCGGGGATTCATCGTCAGGAACTCAGAGGTGAGCGTCTCATTGGCCCCTGCTATAGATGCAATAGAATGGGTCATCTTGCTCAAGATTGCAGAGGTGGTGCCCAATGTGTTAGATGTGGTTTGGATGGTCATGTTTCTAGAAGATGTTTAGAAAAGAAAGATTCCGACTATGTTCCAAAGCTATGTGGATTTGCTTCTGAGGGTCAGGGATTTTTTTATATTGATGATATTCCCTCTGAGGTGAATGCTAGAGAACTTGCTTGCACTGCTGTGATTAATGTTGTGAGAGGGGAGGCTTCTGCCAAAGATATTGAGATAGACTTTGGAACAATTTTAGGCAATACCTGGAGGTGTGTGGCTAGGACTGTTAAGGTGAATCAATTCCTTATGAGACTTCCTTCGGCACAAAAGGTGGAATAATTAGCTAAGTTCAATGAGATAAATATGAGAATGATTGACGCTTCCTGGAAAGTTTCTGCTTGGGAAGAGGAAATTGGCTCTTGTGGGGAACTTCAGGAGACATGGGTGAGGATAAAGAACATACCTCTTAACAAAAGATCAGAGGAAGTGGTCTGTACGGTTGGCGGGCTGGTTGGGGTCACTGTGGAAATTGATAGAGCTAGTCTTGCTAAACTGGAGTTTGTTAGAGCAAAGATTTGGTGTGAGAATATTGATGAAATCCCTCCCAGAGTGAAAGGAGCAATTGGAAAATTCAAATATTGGTTTATTTTTGAAGTTGAAAAAGAGGATACTGTGCAAAAAAAGAACAGGATGGCAGAAACTGTTATCACTAGAAAAGACACTAAGGGTTTAAACACTGTGGAAGAGGATCCAGAAGGTTCACTAGCCAATGATGATTCCTTTGGGGATGAAAACTCTGAAGAGAATGATCTTCTGATTCAGGACATGCTGGAAAAAGGCTATCAGGCTGGGCAAACTTCTGGTCCTTCAGGAGAAGAATCTAGACAAGTGTGGCTATCAGCTTGCCACTACACGATGCCTATACAACATCTGCTTAGCCAAAATGCTGGAATGATTAAAGAAAAGGAATCCTTGGTTGGAAAATCCACAGTGACTATCCAAGAGCTGCACTCTGATAGTATGACTAAGGAGGATAGTATGTGTCAAGAGAACACGAAAGCGCATGATATATGTTCAGAGGATGGGACCAAAGAGTTGCTATGGCCGGCTTTAAACAAGAAAGAAGCTCCTTCAGGTGGTCATAATGAAGCAGTTAGGAAGAATGGGCCTGTGAAATGCTTGAGGAGAAGTGCCAGAATCTCCCAACCTGAAAAGCATGTGCTGGAAAAGGCTAAATTGATCCAGAAGAGGAAGAATCTGGAAGGTAACATTTATGCTCATAATTCTTTTGCTCCCTTAAATAATGTTACTCTATTAGAAAATGCTAAAGAATTGGGTATTGAAATCCTGGAAGAAGAAATGGACAGCCTTAATGAAATAAAAAATTTAGAAGAAGCTAGACTTATTTTGTACAAGAAAAATGAGGAAAAAGTGAGGAAGGATAATTCTATTGTAGATAGTGATGTTCAGGTGGGGATCCAGATTTTAGATTGGGAAAGAGATACAGAAAATGGAGAAGAGAATGATGAGTTGAGGGAGATGGATATCCCTCAAAATGCCTTTAATTTTATAAAACAACAGCTTGGAGAACCAGCTGTTTTCAGCCCTAGAAAGACCAGACAGAGGACTGTCTGCCTTTCTAAAGGGTCAATTAATAAGAAAACCAAAAAGAAAAAATGAAAGGTATATTCTGGAACAGTAGGGGTGTGGGGAAAAAAGGCATGGCATTAAATATTAGA